>AP025059.1:32472942-33130419 GCA_036186865.1 Eustoma russellianum | reverse complement strand
CCGAAATGAGTTAGCGAAAACTTGAAAGGTTCTGTCAGAGATTTAAGAACACTTGCCTGGAGAGTTCCTCTATAGTGGAAAGGGATATACTGAATGAATTGCATCGTCAGGAGATGTTTAGAAAAAGATTAAGGAATTTGCGGGAGAGTCAACTAAGAGCCTTGGTGCAGGAAGCCCTGTAATGTAAACCATAAGGCAAATGAAATATAGGTGGGATCCCAATTCCTCGTTTTTGACATGCTACTCACGGGGGAAAGTGCCATTTGTTGGTTTTCCAATGGGGAGGGGAACAACCAATCGAATGATCTTTAGTGCTCTCGCCTTACTCAGTAGGCCCGGTAATAGCTATCAGTCTTTCTCTGCCCTGCCTTATCTTCTTTCACTCGATCTACACTACCCCCATGTATTGATATTGGGTCGGCATGGGAATCCGCTATCGAATGGGGTTCACTCATAGCTGTAGGAGAAGTGCCCGGCTGTTCTCCTCCGTTCCTTGGGACAAGTCTTTCTACGGGATGTTCCTTTCCTCGGTCGGTCTTTCTTTCTTCTGTTTTCTCTTCTTTCTCGTTTTTGACATGCCACTTACAGGGAAATGCTATTTGCTAGTTTTTCCAGAGGAAGGGGAACGATCAGCCAATCTATACCGTATGGAAACAGGAACAAGAGAAGAACGAAGCCCTACATCGGTGTCTGCCGGGGTATTGAGAATGTGGTATTGCTTCACGCGGTCTCAGTCTCAGTAGGTTGCTTGCTTCCTCTATGTGAACATGTGAGCTATGTGTCATGGTCCGTTTCTAGATATTCGGGTTGAGATCGTCATGGCCATTGGCCCTATTCTTGTGGTGTGTCCAGTTATTACTGGAATGCCACGTTGTCCATAAGCCATCTTATTTTCCTAAATTATCAAGGTAATTGATGAGGCCGAGATGGTCACCATGAGGGTCAGAGATGACCCAGAAGATGTGCCGTTAATCTTCCATCCAAATCCTTCAACGGAGCCTGAGAAAGAAGAGAAACGTTAGAGGTCCCAGGGCGCTGTCCCGGAAAAACCCTCCGACGCTTAAGTCAGTTATGGGTGTTTTGCCTATGCAATTTACGCTGGAATAAAAGTTTGAAGAAACCTGAGAAAGATCTCACTGAGCTTGTGAGTTTTTACGTTGTGGCCGAGATGGAGTTCTTGTAATGATGCTCCAAAAGTTCTCCCAGATTCGGGATCCCCCTTTCAGTTGTGAGTTGAGGGGTATTTATACTTGAAATAGAGGAGGCCTGACCCCTTGCCAAGTGATGGGATGGCGATATGTCTGAGATGGCGGTCTAGTCCATTGCAGAGCTGTAATGTGATGGGAATAAAGCCTGAGACCATAGCTGTTGTGTAGGTCGGCCTGTAATGATAGCTTTGTACTGAGCCAATTACTGCTTGACATCTGGAAAGTATTCTGCAGAGCCGCTAAGTGGGTCCCAGAGCATAATAGACGATATCTTCCCTTGATCTTATCTGACAATTCTTGGCGTTATTTGGCCGAGCCGGTATATGGCCGAGGCCGAGTTAAACATTCTGACGAGGCTGACTGTAAACATATGCCTTTGCCGAGCCGAGATGAATCATTTTGTAGTGTTATACTTCAAAAATTCTTGTCCATGTGTCAACAAGTACCGGCCCAACTCAGACATGCGGCCGAGCTGAACAGGAATCGTAGTTGAATTTGCCTTAGCTATTTCAATAAGCTTTTGGACGAGCTATGCTGAAGTGCACTCTTGCCGAACTGCAGTTCAGTCCGGATGACGGGGTACAAACCCCTAATGATCAGAATATGACCGAAGTGTAATTTGGCCGAGCAGCAGTGCTTTTGTGCCGACCTGCGGGACTTGACACATTTATGCCCAAAGTCTACCGTTGACTTTTGTTGACTAACAAGTAGTTTATTTTGGTTCATCATTTGCCCCAAGATTAGTTTGGCCGAGCTGACCTGAGAGGGCAGACTAATCGATTCAAAATCTTTAATTTGTCTTTTCAATGATGACGCGTTAGCCTATGATTGGGCTGCTTTACACATTTACTGGTTGCGTAGAGTACAAGGCATCAATTACGTATCTGGCCGAGCTGACCAGAAAAAGCAAGCTAATCGATTCAAAGTCATAATAGCATCGTCCTTGTAAACATAACGTGTCCACTTCTGATTGATTTGCTCTGCACATTTACTGTTTGTGCAGAGCACGAAGCATCAGTTGCCTCGTTTTTTGTGCTCGGCCGTTACAGAGATCGAGGACGATTAATGTGAGGTGACCTTTGGGATGCCGAGTTGAAACCTTATAAATAGATCCTTCCAAGGTCATTTGAAACCTTTATTTCTGCCAATTTTTCGTTCCTGCCTTTAGCTTTCTTCTCCTTTCTCCAGCGTCTTCCAAATTTTTCCGTTCATCTTCTCTGACGTTCTTCTGCCTTCTTCAACCTTTCCTCTGTAAGTTTCCTTCTTCACTTCTTTAATCATGTCTAATTCCCCCCATGATTCTCAAAACTTTTCTGAGGGTGCTTCTTACGCTGCTGGTGGTGGAGAGAGCTCCAGCTCTCCATCTCTGTCCCGTAGATCAGGCTCTGCTGATCATCTTCCTATCAATAACCTGCGCCGGACCACTGGTGAATCTGCTCAGTCCAGCAGAGTCGTCATCGTGGTCAGTTCTTCATCGGAGCAAGCAGGGATTGCTCCTGCTCCGTCCTCTGTAAATCCTTCGGCCCCATTAAGGGGTCCATCTTTGTTTTCTGGGGTCATTAAGAGGGGTTTGCCCTCTACCCTTGTTCAATAGTCTTTTTCTTCTTTGTCCGAGCCCGAGCTGGATAAGATCTGTAAGTTTCATAAAATAGATCGAAGTCGGTTCTTCCCAGTTTTGCCTCTTCCTGGTCAGAATGCTTATGATCCCCCTAGGGATTATGAAGCAGTCTACGAGGATTATTTCAAATCAGGTTTTAACCTTCCTGTTCCTGAGCCACTTGTTCGTATTATGCGGGCTTATGGACTCAGACTTCCTCAAATCCAACCCAACGGCCTCAAACTTATTCTTTGCTATCTTCTTTTCCTTAGAATAGCTGAGTCTCCTTTCAATACCAACGTTTTCAAAGCCCTTTTTGCTTGTCGGGCCTCGCATAGCTGGTATTATTTCAACAAGCGAGCGTCTAACACCAACTTTTCCTTTGCCATCAATATTCCTACCTTCAATAAAAGATGGAAAGGTAGATTCTTTTACGTTAAGAAAGCTGAGCTGCCGAGCGGAAGCATCTGGAAGTCTGGCAGAGCTAACAACTTGAAGCCAGGCTCGGATTACTGCGATGAGGCAGCCAGATTGTGAAGTCTGCCCATAGTCATTGACTGGCAAAAGTTGGATTATGAAATTTGGATGGCAGCCGACCTGAGCCACTCGGTTGTTGGCGATAATTACTTGCCACTCTCCCCAGACAACTTAATCATTGTCCGAAGATGATATTGTTGTATTTCCCTTTCAACAACCTTTCCTTCTTACAGTGCTTAACTGTCTTATCCTTAATGCAGGTGCAATGGCTGGACCTTCTTCCCACTCCAGCAGATTGGCTGAGGCAGCGGCCAGGAAGAAGGCTCGCAAAGAAAGAAGAATGGCCACCCTTGGTTCTGGGGGAGCTTCTACTTCAGCTCTGCCCCCAGTTCCAACTATTGCTGCGTCTGAGCCCGAGCAAGCAGAGCCTGAATCAGGTAACATATATCCTCAACTTTAAAAAATTTTCTAAGTGTTGAGACTTGTTTTTAACTTGATCTGTTTTGCTTCTTTGCAGCTCTGCCGATCGAAATCCTTGATGACGAGCCTGAGGCCAAGATCCAGCCTCAGGCTTTTGCTGAGCCGGACCTTTCGGCAGAGACTGATGAAGGCTCAAGTCTTCGCCCCAGAAAAATACAAAGGGGTGAAGGCTCCAGCAACCGGGATCCATGGCCATCTTAGCCTTTAGAGATGGTTGTTGCTGAGCCGGCTGAGGAGAGCCTGTCTCAGCCGAATGAATCTCATGACCCAATTCTTATTGGGTTTTCAGAGGGCGATTCAGCTCTGGACCCATCTATAGCCAGAAAACTGAATAAAGTGGCAGTTCTGCCCCTGGATCACCAGAAATTTAGGGCGACTGCTTGGGGAGAGCTGAAAAAGGCCTTTCAATCCAACATTGCTTTGGTAAGCAAAGACTTTTCTGAGTGCTTTGTTTGCTTTTTTACCACTTAGTTATTTTTCCTCACTCTGCCTCCTTGCAGGTCCGAGCTCAGGAATTGGAAGTTTTGACCCGAAGTGAAGAGTTTCTTGAAGAACTTCAAGTTAAAAACAGAGAACTTGAGGAAGCCGAACTGAAGAGAGCCAAACTGACTCAAGAAATCACAACTTTGCGGACCAACGTTTCCCAATTCCAGCATAGGCCGAGGATGCTGAGATGAAGCTGGCCACCTCTAACTCAAAGGTGGATGAGTTGGAGTATAAAGTGGCTGACTTGGAGCTGGCCTCCACTCAAACTCTGAATGAAAATGAGTTTATGAAAAAAGAGAATGCTGAGTTGATGCAGAAGAGCAGAGCTTATGAAGAGCAACTGGGCTTACTGCATCATCAACTAATCGAAGCTGAGATCAAAACGATTGTGGACTTCAAGAAATCCAAGTTCTTTGAGGAAAACATGATCCTTCTGTAGAGCTCAACTATGGAGGTCGGCCAAAAAGAGGCCATTGATGTCTGCTCGGATGTTTATCCAGATCTAAACGAAGAGGATCCACGCTTGGCTGAGCTGTACAATTCCAGCGCTTCCCAAGAGTTCGATGATCAATTCCAAAAGTTCCTGGAGGGAGCTGACTTGAGGGAAGACAAAGATTAGCCTTAGGATTCTCTGTAATTTAGCTGAGCAGACATCAGATGTACTCTGCACTTTAAAATCTTTATCAATGAAAAACTCTCTTTTGTAATTTATAACTCTTTCTTCTCTTCCACTTTTTTATTTCAGCATTTTTGTCGAGTTTGTTTTTCAAACCTATTGTTGCCGAGTTCCCATGTCGGCCTTGGTAAACTTGATCAGTTTCACTGAAAATAAACTAAGTCACCAAACTTTTAAATACAAAATAAACCTGTTATTTTGCCGAGCTGAACCAAGAATAGAATAAGAATGAATCTTGTACCGCCTTGGCTGAGCTCCAATCTGACTGATACTTAGTAATAATCTAAGTTTTTTAGCCAAGCATATCCGAAGTATGTTGGCTGAGATGAAATCTTTTTAACCCAAACCTTCCTCGTAAGGCCAAAATGTATCCCATGTGCTGAGTCCTGCTCAACCATCTCAAACCTACTGAGTTGAAATATAGGGAAACCTGTCCCAAATGTTGAGACCTGCTCAACCTTCTCAGACCTGCCGAGGTAAAATATAGGGAAAACTGCTCCCAAATGTTGAGACCTGCTCAACCTTCTCAGACCTGCCGAGATGAAATATAGGAAAAACTGCCCCCAAATGTTGAGTCCTACTCAACCTTCTCAGACCTGCCGAGGTGAAATATAGGGAAAACTGCCCCCAAATGTTGAGACCTGCTCAACCTTCTCAGACCTGCCGAGATGAAATATAGGGAAAACTGTCCCCAAATGTTGAGTCCTGCTCAACCTTCTCAGACCTGCCGAGGTGAAATATAGGGAAAACTTCCCCCAAATGTTGAGTCCTGCTCAACCTTCTCAGACCTGCCGAGGTGAAATATAGGGAAAACTGCCCCCAAATGTTGAGACCTGCTCAACCTTCTCAGACCTGCCAAGGTGAAATATAGGGAAACCTGCCCCCAAATGTTGAGTCCTGCTCAACCTTCTCAGACCTACCGAGGTGAAATATAGGGAAAACTGCCCCCAAATGTTGAGTCCTGCTCAACCTTCTCAGACCTGCCGAGGTGAAATATAGGGAAAACTGCCCCCAAATGTTGAGTCCTGCTCAACCTTCTCAGACCTGCCGAGGTGAAATATAGGGAAAACTACCCCCCAAATGTTGAGACCTGCTCAACCTTCTCAGACCTGCCGAGGTGAAATATAGGAAAAACTGCCCCCAAATGTTGAGACCTGCTCAACCTTCTCAGACCTGCCGAGGTGAAATATAGGGAAAACTGCCCCTATTGTATGCAAAGTTTTATTTGCTCTATTTCTATGGTTTGCAAGCATTTGATCTTCTGCACTGCGAAGTTCCATTTTCATTTGCTCTATTTCAATAGTTTGCAAATATTTTTGATCTTCTGCACTGCGAAGTTCCATTTTCATTTGCTCTATTTCAATAGTTTGCAAATATTTTTGATCTTCTGCACTGCGAAGTTCCATTTTCATTTGCTCTATTTCAATATTTTGCAAATATTTGATCTTCTGTACTGCGAAGTTCCATTTTCATTTGCTCTATTTCAATAATTTGCAAATATTTGATCTTCTGCACTATGAAGTTCCATTTGCTCTATTTCAATAGTTATGCAAATATTTTTGATCTTCTGTACTGCGAAGTTCCATTTGCTCTATTTCAATAGCTATGCAAATATTTTTGATCTTCTGCACTGCGAAGTTCCATTTGCTCTATTTCAATAGTTATGCAAATATTTGTCTTCAACTTGCTCTATTTTCATAGTTTGCTAACATCTCTCTTCTGCACTGCGAAGTTTTGTTTGCTCTATTTCCATAGTTATGCAAGCATCTGTCTTCAACTTGCTCTATTTCCATAGTTTGCAAACATCTCTCTTCTGCACTACGAATTTTTGTTTGCTCTATTTCCATAGTTATGCAAGCATTTACCTTCTGTTTGAGAGACTCAGAAAGGAGCCCTCCTTCTAGCGCCAAATGATGAGGCCGAGATGGTCACCATGAGGGTCAGAGATGACCCAGAAGATGTGACGTTAATCTTCCATCCAAATCCTTCAACGGAGCCTGAGAAAGAAGAGAAACGTTAGAGGTCCCAGGGCGCTGCCCCAGGAAAACCCTCCGACGTTTAAGTCAGTTATGGGTGTTTTGCCTATGCAATTTACGCTGGAATAAAAGTTTGAAGAAACCTGAGAAAGATCTCACTGAGCTTGTGAGTTTTTACGTTGTGGCCGAGATGGAGTTCTTGTAATGATGCTCCAAAAGTTCTCCCAGATTCAGGACCCCCCTTTCAGTTGTGAGTTGAGGGGTATTTATACTTGAAATAGAGGAGGCCTGACCCCTTGCCAAGTGATGGGATGGCGATATGTCTGAGATGGCGGTCTAGTCCATTGCAGAGCTGTAATGTGATGGGAATAAAGCCTGAGACCGTAGCTGTTGTGTAGGTCGGCCTATAATGATAGCTTTGTACTGAGCCAATTACTGCTTGACATCTGGAAAGTATTCTGCAGAGCCGCTAAGTGGGTCCCGGAGCATAATAGACGATATCTTCCCTTGATCTTATCTGACAGTTCTTGGCGTTATTTGGCCGAGCCGGTAAATGGCCGAGGCCGAGTTAAACATTCTGACGAGGCTGACTGTAAACATATGCCTTTGCCGAGCCGAGATGAATAATTTTGCAGTGTTATACTTCAACAAGTCTTGTCCATGTGTCAACAAGTACCGGCCTGAATCAGACATGAGGCCGATCTGAATAGGAATCGTAGTTGAATTTGCCTTAGCTATTTCAATAAGCTTTTGGACGAGCTGTGCTGAAGTGTACTCTTGCCGAACTGCAATTCAGTCCGGATGCCGGGGTACAAACCCCTGATGATCAGAGTATGACCGAAGTGTAATTTGGCCGAGCAACAGTGCTTTTGTGCCGACCTGCGGGACTTGACACATTTATGCCCAAAGTCTACCGTTGACTGTTGTTGACGAACAGGTAGTGTATTTTGGTTCATCAGTAATATCACCAAAAAAATAGATCACTACACAATATACATCAGTAACATCAGTAATCAACTCTCACCCTTTAAGCTTGAAAAGGTAGCAAATCTTAACTTAAGCTTGGCAATACTAGCAGCACTTTGTTCGGTAATGAGTGTTAGGATGAAGACAAGTTTTCAGAACAGGTTTTATAATAGGATTTAAGTATTTGATATCAGATATAACTCTTATTCTTATCTCCTTTTGTATAGGTTTTTTAGTTGTACTCAATGTCTAATTTTCTTATAATTGCATTGTAAAATTTTTTATAAATACAAGACATATAGGTCGGTTATATGTGTGTGGTTTTTGAGCTGGCCAACAGAGGCTTTTTTACAAGAAACCTCGTATTCTTCTTATTGCATTATTTGCTTTTTCGTTCATTTATTCCTTGAATATTTTGGTTTTATTTTGAATGAGTAATGGCTCGATTTCTCATGACTTATCTCCACCGAGCCGGAAACACGATTTTGATATGAAAATGTTTAAGACTGGCATCCAATTATTCGGGTCGTAACATCCATCGACGATCGCAAGTCCAATGGAGAGGAAATACATGGATAGAATCTGATTAGTAATTTATTCAAGTCAAAGAAAGATTTACATAGTGTTCCTCTATTTATAGAGGTGTTTTTTGTCTAACAGATCTATTTTTTCTACTGACACTATGGTTACTGTGTATGTACAGTGAATTCTGACGCATAAGGCAACGGCTATTTACCAGTTCTGCTTAGCTATGAATAGTAAAAAACTTCTAAGTTACAATATTTACACCGACTAAGTGTAACAGCTCAGCCTTAGCGTTGATGCGCTTATTAGTGCTTCACCTCGGTACATCAGCTCAGCACTTCTTCACTTCAGTTATTTTGCTTCTTTTCAGCTCTTCTTTCACCTCAGCCTGTCTTCTTCAGTTCAGTCCAGTCTTATCTTGTCTTCTCCTCTTCAATTCATCCCCCTTGTCTAGTTCAGCTCGGCCAACATACTTGGTCACTTCCTCCCATGTTCAGGTAAGTCCTCCTTCAGCTCGGCCTCATCCAGTTCAGCTCGGCTACCATACTTCGTCACTTTTCTTCATTCATTTTTAGGTCGGTCTGCCTCAGTTCAGTTCGGCTGGACTTATTTCTACAGTATGTTAAATATCGACATTACCTCTTTTTTAAATCTGAATTTCTGGGACAACAACCCAGGTGTCTAAGCAGCATGATCGTGTCACATGTCTCGAGTAAATATATATACATACATATATATATGTGTGTGTCTATATATATATATATATATATATATATATATGTGTGTGTGTGTGTATGTATGTATGTTAGGCCCCTTAGAACACACTAGAAGGGGGGTTGAATAGTGTGTTCACCAAGTGTGGATATTTTCTTGGATAATTTTCGTTTTTGAGTGCAACCAATACTTGGATGTGTTCGTGAAAAGAATAAACTTAGCGGAAGAGTAAAGAACACAAGTATATATAGATGTTCAAGTCAAATGACTCTACTCCTCTACCTTCTTGATTTTTCAAAAGAAGGATTTTGAATGGGGGATTGTTATTTCTATGGGGGAAGCAACAATCAAAACAAAATCCACAACAATGGAAAAACAAGGCAACACGCCTAGACACAACCAAGAAAAAACTAACCCCTTGAAGTATAGCCTCCAAAGAACTTCTTTGCCCTCAAAGAATTTTTGTAGGGAGTATAATGCACCACCACACTATCAACTAACCCTCCAAGGTTTAAATTTCTCAAACAAGAAGCATCTACACAGCCTCGCACAATATTCACTCACTAAGAAGAAGACCCTTCTTCTTTCTTTACAACACAAACTCTCAACAATAAAGTAAAATATACAAGATTACAACTATTTTGAGAGCTTGAAAACTTGAGAGAAACTTGAGAGCTTGAATGGTAGAAAGTTAGAGAAGAATAATGGATGAAACCCTTCTTTTAATCTTCTTTGAATTTGCTGGCCGTTTGAAATCTTTGCAGAGCCAATAATGGGGTTTGTCTTCTTGTGATGGCATGTCCTCATATTGGAGATCATCTCTTGGATGGTTGCAAGCTTCTTGGAGAAGCTTCTTGTTGAAAGCTTAAAGAGGAAAGATCACTCATTCAAGGATGAGAGAGAGAGCCTGTGAAAATAGCACTAAAAGAGAGGGTACAAATGTCAATTAAGCATCAGAAAACAAGGCACAAGACATTTGTGACGTTGGTCACATGAAGCGCCTTATCAGTTTAATGAACAGGCGTTCAATGTGACATGGAGTGCTTTATATGAAATTAAACAGGCGTTCGATGTCAAATAAAGCGCCTTATGTGGGCTGCTGAATGCGTTCGAAGTCACATGAAGAGCCTAATCTCAGCCTTCATACTTGTTCGAAGTGATTCTGACTTTTATCAGAAAGTTGTTTGATGTACGTGTCCATTTTGGGGGGAAAAGTACTTTTGACTTAGTAGCACACATGAAGCGCTTGTTCTAGTGTTCGAAGTGTACTGCCTTTTCATTACGCACATGAACCGCCTAATGTAGGCGTTCGAAGTGTACTGGAGTTCAACCACATCACATGAAGCGCCTTATGTAGGCGTTCGAAGTATACTGATTTCCAGAGTCTTCACATGAGGCGCCTTATGTAGGCGTTTGAAGTGTACTGAATTTCAGACACTTCACATTAGGCGCCTTATGTAGGTGTTCGAAGTCTCAAATGTGGAAATCATCAAAACTTAACTTATTCCAAAATGTATGTATGTACGTATGTATATGTATATATTATATGGTTAAAAGCGACACACAGGTTAATAACCCATATAGGCTGGAATATGCACAAGATCGCCCAGCCGACGGTCCTTGCAATAAGTAAAGAACTGAAAAAGTATTAGGGTTTGTCATTTTATAAATTAAAGCTTGACTTTTGAAAAAAAAAAATATACCTACATGACCAATAGAAGATTTCGGTATCAGGTTCGAAGGGATAAGATTCAAAGTGCCACGTGCATGGCTTTTGCATGCGCACAAGAGTTCAACGTTGCCCCC
This sequence comes from Eustoma russellianum, assembly GCA_036186865.1. NCBI lineage: Eukaryota > Viridiplantae > Streptophyta > Magnoliopsida > Gentianales > Gentianaceae > Eustoma > Eustoma russellianum. The sequence continues at coordinate 33,119,508 of AP025059.1, read as the reverse complement.
TACTTAAACAGTGGACGCTAAGGGCTTCTCCACACCAAAACCCTCAATCTTCAACCCTAAAAAATTATGGGGTTTCTTAGTAACCTTTTCATTCTTGATGTCTTTCTCTTCGCTCTATGTATTGCTTCTGGTACTCTTGCTGCTGATCATACGACTACATATACATGTAATTGTACCGATTTGCCCTTCGACCGTTCTGAATTTCCACCAGGTTTCTTGTTTGGGGCAGCTTCCGCCTCATATCAGGTAGGAAAATGCCGGAATACGAAGAATCACAACAGTTCTTAAAATTTCCATGGTCATAACCGACATTTTGATATCACTTGTATATGATAAATTTACTGTTCGCTGAGTAATTACATTCCGCTCACACTCCATAGACCCTAACGACAGCTTTTGCTGCCGTTAAGATATATTGGATATGATGGATCGATTGATTGATTGAGTAATTATTTATTACCACAACAGTCATTTAGTTGTCTATGGAAAGATGACAAGGGAATGACATACTTGATCCCCTTGGTTTAATATGTGTCCTTACCACATTCGTCGTTGTCTCATTTTTTTCAGTATCATGCTAATGATCGACTGCGTAGTAGAATATTTAGCAGAAAGTCATCTACCTTCATAAAATTTGGCACTCATATGTAGTGGTATGAAGGCCAAGTATGTGAACATATATACAGTAATATGATGTCTATCTCTAATTTTATTGTTTTTCTTCATGGCCTCTTATACCTTGTTTCTCATTGTTACAGTCATGTATCTTTTACATCTCTTCTTATTTAATATTTTTTTTTTTGCTAAAAAATGATAATACATTAACTATAGAAATCAAAGCATTAAGGGGATGTCATCTATACAATAACCCTGTTACATAAGCTATCAACAGAGCTTATGCATGCTAGTCATGTGAATATTCCTATATAACCAACGAACGCGGTATTACCTCATCTTAGAATATGAGGGTAAAGATTATATATAACCCAGAAATTATGTGTGCATATTCTATATGTTACATTCCTATATACAAAAGATTCTCTATAAAAAATGCTCCCATTCCGCCAAATGTGATAGATCACGGCCGCTAATGTGATCTTTATTATTTAATATTTGTCATACGATATAAAACGATTATGTGTTACGTTGCTTCAGGATGTTTTTAGGATGGGAAGGCATCCACTGTTTAAGTACATTAGTAATGAAATCATAACGTTCTTTTTCCTTTTTTTTAATAGCTCTCTGAGAGCTAATAAGGTTTGGATTAAAAACAAAGAGCGAATAAGATTTCATTTTTCAAGATTCTCATATTTGAATTGCTACATAACAGCAGTAGAACTAGAACCCTCTCCCTGTTTATTTTTCATAAATTATGCTAATCCAAATTCATTTACAGACGGAAGGTGCATGGAATGTCTCTGGTAAAGGACCAAGCATTTGGGACACATACACCCATGCCTTTCCAGGTACAATGCTACTAATAAAAAGTGGTTATTTTTCACGCACCATAGACGGGAGCCTCTAAGGCAACAGCTAATGTTGTTGTACTAATTGATAATCGTAATAGATTATTTCATCACGCAAAAAATAAGACATTTGTTAGACTAACAGCTTTCGTAATGCCATGAAGGCAATAGCCCTTAACATTCACTTTATATCATGACTAGCACTGATTAAAATATCTTTTACTGACTCCTTTTCTTTACAGATAGAATTTTGGATGGTTCTAATGGTGATGTTGCAACCAACTCTTACTACATGTTTCAGGTAAATTTAATAAATTCTTCTAATATATATTATATTAGACTAATAATTACTCAATATAAATATATATATATATATGTAAATTTATATTTCAAATGGCTATCAACATATTTTATAACTAACGTTCCATGAATGGTATATTGCAGGATGATGTGCGAGCTGCGAAACTCATGAGTCTTGATACTTATAGAATCTCGCTCTCGTGGCCTCGGTTGCTTCCTAGTACGTGATATTTTATTTGACCTATAATAGATATAATCGAAGAATTTAATATATTTCAAAAAAAAAAAAAAATAACACCCGTAAACTTATTTAAAAGGAGGAATAAGGAAGCAAATACTTCCTTTCTAAAATGAAAACAGAGAAATCACCTCATGGTGCACAGCCACCACATTAGATTGACAAACTTCATACTGATTGGCAACCACCAGAAATTATCGAAATTAATATTCGTTAATAGACAAATCAATTCACGAAATTAAAGGAAAAGTAACCCCTTCATTTGGTAATTATTTACTTTCATATACAACCAGATCAACCATACTCACTATATCCTAACGACAGTAAAATTTATTGAAGATGATGAGAGACATACAAACAATACTTTCATACAATTAGCTTATGTAGCAAATCTGCCTTCACGGCATAGTTCAGTTGGCACTCGGATTGGGATTTGCTCCAAGAGGTCAATAGTTCGATTCCAGGGACACTCACAGTGTGGGTGTTACTCTGTTGCTAGGCCGAATGCCTGGTTTTCAGGGGGCACCTTGTGTAGGTCACTGCGTAATGTCTCACCCAATCTAGGAGACCGCTGGGCTCCTGATTTGCATTTTCCACACATACTCCTTGGGGCTGGGGCAACGGATCCCGGGGTGAGAGATTACACCTTTTGCTCCAAGCTCATGTAGCAAATCTATAGTCTCTTTTGTTTATCATATATATGTATTAAATATCATCATTAATATTGGTTCCATATGTTTTCATCAGACGGAAGGGTGAGCGGGGGTGTAAATCCAGATGGTGTTAGATTCTACAACGAACTCATAGATGAGATCTTGAGTCAAGGTACTGCATTGAACTCAAAGTCCTTTAAATAAATCAAAGACGAAACCAGCTAACCAATTCGCCCATTTAATGTTGTACACAGGCCTGCACCCGTGTGTTACTATCTTTCATTGGGAAGTCCCCCAACACTTGGAAGATCTCTATGGTGGCTTCCTTAGTCCAAGAATAGTGTATGTGACTCCCCTTCCCCCTCTCCAACCTCAACCACACTCCCGTCTCCCACCCACCCCCTCATCTGATGAGGATTAGTGTATATTGCTTTCAGGACATAGTCCAGTTGTTATTCGGGTTGGATACTGCCAACAAGAGGTCATGAGTTCGAATCTAGGGACACGCACAGTGTAGTTGTTCCTCTGCTGCCAGTCCAAAGGTCTGGTCTGTGGGGGCATAAGTAACTGTGTAAGATCTCATCAAATCTAGTAGTCCGCTGGACTCCTGATTTACATTCTCCACGCAGCTCCTCGGGACGGGGGCAGTGGGTCTTTTTGGGTTGGGTTCAACCTTTTGCCAACAAGGATGAGTGTATATTCCATTTTGTTTTGATTTTACAGGGAGGACTTTGTAAATTTTGCTGATCTTGCATTCAAACTGTTTGGAGATCGCGTAACTACGTGGATCACATTGAACGAACCATTAAGCTTTAGCGAGTCCGGATATGCTCTGGGGCTTCTAGCTCCAGGAAGATGCAGCTTCTGGTATGACTCGAATTGCACCGGCGGGGACGCAGGAACAGAGCCTTATATTGTGACTCATCATCAGCTCCTGGCTCACGCGGCTGCATATCGCCTTTATAAGGCTAAATACGCGGTAGCACTTTTATTTAAAAAAAAAAACATACTAAATGGGTACTATGTTTCGGCATTTAGTACATTAACATGTGACACGGTGCATCATGGATTTTTGTGTGTAGGAAGTACAAAATGGAAGGGTAGGAATCACGCTTGTAACTCACTGGTTTCTACCGTATGATGCGAAGAATACTTCTCAGGCGCCCAATGTAGCCCTTGAATTTGAATTTGGATGGTAATATTTAACTTCAATGATCTTATGATGTTCTAGAGGGTGGGTATTAAAGCAACTAGTAAAGTTGCTGCTTTGTACCCTCAAGATTACAGGTTCGAGCCTTAAGATTATAGGTTCGAGCCGCAGGAGCAGCCTCTTGTACAAAGTGTAGGATAAGGTTGCGTATATCAGATTGCGAAGAGATTTGGTCCCTCTTGTATCTTGCACAAACTCGGGAGCCTAGTGTACCGAAAATGTCTTTTTTATCTTATGGTGCTCTAAGACCTATATGTAATTATGTCTTATCCCCCTTCTGTGCCCACTTCCCTCCATGCATAGTTTATCAGTTTGAGTGCTTTTTATACAGTGAAGTACCAGTAGATTGACACGTAATTTTCATTATGGGTTATCAGGAAACCTCTATGTGTTTCTAACACATGGATATGGTTGTGTTACATCCGACCTCCCATACACCGCCATAGGCGGGAGCCTACAGGGCAATGGGTATTGTTGTTGTTGTTGGAAGAGTGATTAGTGCTTTAACAACTTATGATATTGTTAATATAGGTTCATGAGGCCGATTACCTATGGTGATTATCCCCCTATCATGAAAGAGCGAGTACAGGGCCGGCTGCCTAGGTTTACAAGCCAAGAGAAGAAACTTCTGAAAGGATCCTATGATTTTCTAGGGCTCAACTATTACACTGGCCAATTTGCCCATTTTTTCCCTCTTGGTTACGTTCCTCCATATCCAAGCTACGAAACAGATGGAGTTAATCGTACAAGTAAATGAATTTTATTTAAATTTTGTATTATATCATTTTTCTTCGTAAGTGTCAATGTTATTAATGCCAGAATGACGATAATTTTAACCTTTGGTATCACTGGACATGGCTAAACATTTTGATTTATTCACCAGTGACGGATATCAACGGGACTTACCTCGGGGGAGGACCTGTAAGTGAACTTGTTAATTCACTTTGTTGGACTTATAGCAGTTATTTTATAAATTATCCCACAATCAAAATATATAGAAGGTGAAAAATACTACGTATGTATTTAGCGTAATTGAATAAGATCAAGTCACCACTTGATTCTTTTTTATCTAGCTGACTGATTGAATTTGATGAAGTAGATTTTTCACTTGCTCCTCACCTGTTATATCATTAACTTCTCGGAGAAACTATTTTGCAGGAGTATGATCACATATGGGTACAACTATACCCACTGGGGCTATTTTCTATTCTGGAACACATAAGGGAAGAGTATGGAAATCCAACGGTTTTCATCACCGAAAATGGTAATAAATTGTTCCTTTGTTTGTATTTTCCATGCTATAAGCAAGGGAAAATGTCAAAATTATGCTTCTAAGGCCGTTTTGGTACATCGATGTACCGGAAATTTTTACTCATTTACTTAAAAAGCAACATAAAACATCATACAAGCAAGTTTCGTCCACCAGTTGGTGGCTCAACACAATGTTGGTGTAGTGATCCGTCCCAAACCTTAGTACTAGAAACGGTTCACCTGTATAATTTGTTTAGAGAAATACAAGACATCGATACTAAATCAAATACACGTCATCAAAGTAATCTAGACTAATCTCGGCTGAAGTCATATAATTGACACAATGCTTACAGTAACAAAATTGACTGTGCTCAAATCATGCAGATTATCGAGTTGGTAGAAAGGCTTTATTGTGTCGATGGTACAACGTCCCATGACATCATATATCGTAATACACTGTCAAACCTTTTTAACTAATACAGAAATTCTTCATAATACAGAACTGATTTAACTGTTAGGAACTTAGACTCAACATATCAACTGACCCAAGTAAAAAATGTTTTTTCTTATAAGATCTGATTTATGAGTAACTAAATATGTAATTAGCCTTTTTCAGAAGAAAAAAAACCTACTTAGCTTTATTATTTTGAGATAAGTTGGCGCTTGCTTGTTTTCTTTTTTTGGACGTTATTTAGTACAGAAAACAGCCGTTATCGTGTGTGTACATATATTACAACTGATTTACGTGTGGGAAATTTTGCCACTGAGTACAAATAATTAGAGTACTTGACTTATTTGTATAAATAACCCCCTTTTTCGTATTTTAATTTCTGAATTTCAGGTATGTGTACAAATGCATCTTTACATCCCTACAGGACGCTCAATGATACTGAAAGAGTGACATATATGGCGGAGCATGTCTGCTGCTTACAAAATGCAATGACGTGAGTACATTATAACTACATCTCGAGATTACATACATTAACTACATATAGTAACACGACTACCAATATATATAAATACACACCTTATTTAATAACTATGTGACACATAATAGTTCAAGTCCCTACACGATTCATATAAATGCGATATTCTTATCATACAATGACTTTAAAACAATGCCATAAAAAACTCCATACTGATGAATCGATAAATTATGAAATTCATATCCATTTTCCATAAAGTACATTTCAAAAAACATAATATTTTAATAACATGACATTTTCATATGATGGCTATACACTTTATCTTACATGGGAATGATATCGTCATATATAATACAAAATAATCTCCCACATAGTCACATTTACAAATATGAATCACGATGTCCCAAACCTGGTGGTTACATCATACGTGCATAAACTAACGATGATTTGATATGTTAGACATCCCTTCTCCTTGACAAGGTGTTACACTCGGACCTGTAAATATAATCTTATCGTTGTAAGTGTACACACTTCTTTTGAGGAATCTCATGATTAAGTTAGAAAATTTTAACAATTGCGGGCAATGCAGGAAAGGATCAAAGGTTGAAGGAATGATATTTTGGTCATTGGTTGACAATTTCGAGTGGTATGCGGGTTACACTGAGAATTTCGGGCTCTATTACATAGATCGTGAAAATGGGTATCAAAGAATTCCAAAGTACTCAGCTCTTTGGCTGGCATCCCACCTTGCCCCAGACTATGTCCGTGGAACCCCAGATCCACTTTTTCCTTCGGCTAATGAATCAGAATCAGAACCAGAATCGAAACCGAAACCGGAAGTGAATCCGATAACTTTGCCCAGCGGCGCCTCCTACAGGGTTGGAAAGTTATTGGGAGACTGGATATAGACCCATAAATTGAAAGGTTGCCGCTGATATTTCAGCCTTGAATAAGGACGCGCATATGTTGCCCGCCTTCTCCTCAAATAAATTATATATATACATACATACATATATATATATATATATATATATATATATATATATATATATATATATGCATATATATGCCAAGCAGCTATCGAACAGCGTAGGAGAGATCAAGGAGTAGTCCTCTCCCTAATGTTATAATAAAGTTCCACACCTTGTCTTGCGTCTTCTTTTGCTGGCTAGATGCGTAAGTGAAGGTTCACGTTTGGGCCCTTGACGAGCTCGAGTTGAGAATTCTCGTCATGTTTTTGAATTCATATGTTATAGATTTATCGTCGATTCTTGTGTTAGTTCCTTTTCTCTTTCATGTATGTATGTTCTTTACGAATAAAATGGCATGCCTTCTTGCTATTCGAATGTAATGTCTGTTGGAAGACTAGTTTATGCAATAATTTAATTAATGAAATATTTGAGTTACTACGGTATATTCAACTTTAAGCAAAGCTTTTGTTCTGTTTGGTGTATGTGATGGGTCAAGATCGCCTAACCCCCCATTCCCTCACCCCCTTCGCGACCGCCCGCCACGTGGCAGCAAGGGGGATGGTGAGGCTAGATGGAGATCACCCGCATCCAGCCTCACCACCCCTCCCCACTGCCACGTGGCGGGTGGTCGCGAAGGGGGTGAGAGATAGGGGGGTTAGAGGATCTCATTCGGTATGCGATATATTTTGACTTTTGAATATGATAGAATAAAGCGAAACTCATTATATTGAGTGTGCTACTTATGTTGTGAGGTATCAGTTAATCGACACAGTTTGAAACAATTTTCATTATGGGTCATCGGAAAACAATCTATGTGCTAACACAAGGGTATTGTGTACATCTGACCCTTCTATACCCCTTCATAGTCGGGAGTACCTCTAAGATAATAGAGTAATGTTGTTGTATGTGATATATTTTACGTAACTTTGACGTGGGCTTTTATCTTAATATGCAACTCCGTGACAAAACCAAGGTGAAGAAAGGGGTTTTTTTTTTTTGTTCCATCTCAGTCCATTACCTGGAGAACACCACGTATAAATAGAAGCATAAATATGTCTGCAAAATTTGGTATACTATTGCAAACTTAAACATACAAAATTGTTTTTGTACAAAGGTTAAAGCTATGCTAATAACATTGTCAACTTAATAATGTGTCATATTTAATTATAAAAAGGAAAAAGAAGGAATGCGGGTGATTCGCACAAGAAATTAAACAAAAAAAGCCAAAATATATGTACAAACGCAAACTTGAACAAAGAAGACGTATGCTTATACATACACATCCATATTTGCATTGTCGCTGACCCTTTGCTTTGCAGAGCAATGTACTTCCCTTCCCAGAGTAACTTGGAGAGAAATTCAAGTATAAGTTAAAGTTGCATATGTTATTGGCGAGACCATTGTATTCATGGGCTAATTACCTCTCCACCTAGTCCAGCTAATTTTGCACGGGAAACTATTAGAAGAGTCAAAAAGCTTTGCTATATTTTGTAAGTGAACAAACTGGATATATTTTGTAAATGATAAACTATAATTAAATCATCTAATAGTCAACAACAATCAACGGTTCAACTCCCGTAGCTCAGCACTCAAGCACTACAGTTCAGCAGTTCAGCGCCCAAACATGTTGTTCAGCCTTTGCTGCACTTCAACGGGGCAGCATGACACCTTTTATAATATCGAAGAATATGCCAAGGTTTGTACCTCGGCACCAACTTCAGCTTATGTTCAAATGCTGCACTTCAGACTACTTCGGCTAGATTCGACCTTGCACTTCGGCAAGGCTTAGTTGGGCACTTCAGCAAAGGAATTAAGCACAGTGTTACATCGAGGAACCATCAAGCAGAAGTACAATTCGAATATAATGATTACAGCTGGTTATTTGGTTTGAACACGCCAAGGTCGTTCCATCAGGCCTATTAGTCACATCAACCGGTCTACCAGTCACATCAGCAGACCTACGATGTCTTAGGTTTTCTGCCCCAAGCAAATATCTTATCCGCCATCAGAGACCAAAGACAGGAAAAAAGTTAATAAAAGCAAGCCAATACAGACGAAGAGAGGGGTCCCGATTTCAAACATTGACACCCTGAAGCAACTTCATACACTTTGCTCTTCAGCTCATACTGTAAGAAACTCTTAACTCACCATTAAAATTATATTCTCAGTGAGAAATGGCCCAAACTGACTTGAGCGTCGGAGGGATTTTTCCGGGGCCAACCCCCCGGGATCTCTGATATGTGCTTCATTGTGCAGGATATTTTAGAAGCTACTCAAGCTACAACTTTCAATCCAGTTAACAACTTTTCAAGTTAACTGACGACGTTAATTTGAGGTCATCTTGACCTTTGGTGAAGATCCGGCTTCATCATTTGGCGCTAGAAGGAGGGACCCTTTGTCCCTTAACCCAGAAAACAATTACTCAAAGCTTTTCTAATTACCTTAGCAAGCTATCGAGAGAAAGATGAATAAAAAAGATGGATAAGGGTCCAAGTGACCTACGACATCTAAGAGGAGCCAAAAGTCTTCTCAACAGCAAACTGAACAGTATTCTACAGAGCCGGGAGAAACCTCAACTCCCACCATTATCTTCACATATGAAGAGCATATTAGAGTCATACGCTATGTGGCTCAAAACCCAGGTCTGTTTCAAGCTGTGGTAAGAGAAATAAAGGGGAAAGCCTCTACAGCAAAGTCCAGTGGGTCTCATTCCAGTAACTTCCACCCACAGGAACACCTGGAGTACTCTCCCACTCGGCCTGGCTATTACCCCAGGCGTCAAGCCGAATTTATGGCCGAGGCGAGGCGTCCAGAACAAAAGTCTAGCCACCAGAGCTTAAAATGTACTCAGAAAGCTTCCTTGCCATTCAAACATGGCAGAAAAGTTGACAATAAAGGTAAAGCACCGTTGCAGGAAAGGTGCTCTGTCAAGATTCAGTTAGGAGGCCGAGGAAAGGAAAGGAACTCTCTACTGGCTTCAAAAGCCCATATTCTTTCCTACATGAGGAAAAAGTCTCTGGCAAAGGAACATCAACCCCTGGCTGGACCGATCCATAAAACAGACACCGCGGACTGTACTGCCTTTATCATCATGATATTGGGCATGATACAAAAGACTGTAGGCAGCTCGGACAGGAGATTGGACGTCTTATCGAGCTTGGTCACCCACAGCGTTTTTACAATCCAAGGTCTAGGCTCCAGAACAGGCTGGACTTTGGTAAACCGCCTCCGAATGAGAGTTGTAAACCTGGGCCTCATCATGGGTCGCCAAGTGATGAGGATTCAGATTTTGATGAAAAGGGATTACGGACTCCTGGACGTACAAGGCTGACTTAACAGCAAAAGTCCGTGATTCAAATGAATCAAGATTTATTTCTTGTGTTCATCCGGTGTCTTTCGATTCAGCCTTATATTATCAAAGGATCAATCTTTTGCTAAGGTTCCTGCCTGGTTTTATTCAGCTGAGTATACATATTTGGCATTCAGCCAGGAAAGTTAAGTCACCATATGGTGCATGAAGCAATAATTTATGCCTATTTATAACCCGCAACGAAAGTGAGGGCATACCTCAGCAGGACTGAGAGGTTGAGCAGGTCTCAACAATAGAACAGGTTCCCCTATATCTTTTACCTCAGCAGGACTGAGAGGTTGAGCAGGTCTCAACAATGGGACAGGTTCTCCTATATCTTTTACCTTAGTAGGACTGAGAGGTTGAGCAGGTCTCAGCAGGACTGAGAGGTTGAGCAGGTCTCAATAATGGGACAGGTTTCCCTATATCTTTCTCCTCAGCAGGACTGAGAGGTTGAGCAGGTCTCAACAATTGGACAGGTTTCCCTATATCTTTCACCTCAACAGGACTGAGAGGTTGAGCAGGTCTCAACAATGGGACAGGTTTTTCTATATCTTTCACCTCAGCAGGACTGAGAGGTTGAGCAGGTCTCAACAATGGGACAGGTTCTCCTATATCTTTTACCCCAGCAGGACTGAGAGGCTGAGCAGGTCTCAAAAAATGAGATAGGTTCCCCTATATCTTTTACCTCAGCAGGACTGAGAGGTTGAGCGGGTCTCAACAATGGGACAGGTTCCCCTATATCTTTTACCTCAGCAGGACTGAGAGGTTGAGCGGGTCTCAACAATGGGACAGGTTCCCCTATATCTTTTACCTCAGCAGGACTGAGAGGTTGAGCAGGTCTCAACAATGGGACAGGTGTCCCTATATCTTTCACCTCAGCAGGACTGAGAGGTTGAGCGGGTCTTAACAATGGGACAGGTTCCCCTATATCTTTTACCTCAGCAGGACTGAGAGATTGAGCAGGTCTTAAAAATGGGACAGGTTTCCCTATATCGTTTACCTCAGCAGGACTGAGAGGTTGAGCAGGTCTCAACAGTGGGACAGGTTTTCCTATATCTTTCACCTCAGCAGGACTGAGAGGTTGAGCAGGTCTCAACAATGGGACATGTTTCCCTATATCTTTTACCTTAGCAGGACTGAGAAGTTGTGCAGGTCTCAACAATGGGACAGGTTTTCCTATATCTTTTACCTCAGCAGGATTGAGAAGTTGAGCAGGTCTCAACAATGGGGCAAGTTTCTCTATCTTTTAACTCAGCAGGGCTGAGGAGGTTAAGCGGGACTTAACATTGGGGTATAGAGATCCCTATATCTTAAAATTATTAAAGCACGGCAGAGCTGCAATTCAGTTGAATGGCTTAACTTTTTTGGTAAAACCAAGAATGGAGGCTAAAGCCTAATACTTTGTGCAAAGAGCCAACATACAAGAGATGAAATGACTCTTTTGGCGAAGCAGAAGACAAATACTTGCAAACTATGAAAATAGAGCAAGTAAAGTTTTTCAAGCCAAAGACAAACACTTGCAAACTCTGGAAATAGTTCAAGTAAAACTTCGCAGTGCTGAAGACAAATATTTGCATTAACTATTGAAATAGAGCAAATGAAACTTTACATACAGAAGGCAAAATCAAGAAAATTAAAACAAGCCGAAGAGCACAAGTTGAAGAAAATTGGATTTTCATTGAAAGAATATCTATTACAACTACAAAGGTTACAAGAAAAAATCCTATTCTAATTCTACAACATCCTTATCCTCTCTGAGATCAGCCCCACTTTGAAACTGAGCAATTTGACTTTCAAGCAAGCTTCCAGCCTCGGGGTTGTACAGTTCAGCAATTTGAAGGTGATTTTTATCCAAGCTTGGGCAGACCTCAGAGCAAGTGTCAATTGCCCAAGTCTGTCCAACAGCAATTGCTGAGCCTTGAATCTTCAGGAAGTTGCCAATGAAGAACTCGGATTGTCTGAACTCAGCAACGGCATTTTTCTTTATCTCCTCTGCTTGAAGTTCAAATTATTGGAGAATATCAGCCTTGCTTTTCTTTTCTGCCTCCAATTGCTGGTTCAGTTCAGCCTTGCTATTGGATAGTTCTTGATCAAAAGTACCAAGTTTCTTCTGGTAGAACTCCAGCTCAGCTTGGGCCTTAGAAGAGACCAACTCAGAATTAGCCAAAGCATCCTTCAGCTCTATCACTTGGGATTGTGCAGCAGCTAGCTTGATGTCAGAATCTTGCTTCCCTGCTCGGAGTCTGGAGTTCTCTTCAGTAAGGACGGACACTTCAGATTTTAGGTTGTTCACCTGGGCTTCCAGCTGGTTTAACCTTAAACTGTTGGGTTTTGCCACCTCTGCCAACCCGTCATAGGCATTTCTGAGATTGGCATTGATCTCAGAGAGTTTGGAAAATTTGGCACGTAGCTCTTCAGCTTGTTTAAGGATGTTGTATTCTTGGAACCGGTACTGCAGAAGTCAGATTGGTTAAAAGAAACATAAGGAATCCAGTGAACCTTGGAAGTATTGACATTTCAGTCAATCTCCTAGCTACATTAGGATCTGCAGCAGTATTAGTAAAGGAGAACTGTAGGGTCCTCATACCCCGGCGCTTTCGGGAAGAAGGCTCTCCTTCCATGGTGTTCCTTTCAGAAGGCTCTCCTTCCGTTGCATTCCTTACAGAAGGCTCTCCCTCCGATGCGTTCACCCCGGAAGTCTCTCCTAAAAGGTCGAAGGAGGGGATAGCCTCATCAGAAACCCACCTTGGTGGGGGCAAAGTTTCCTCTTCGGCAGCAGGAGAGGAAGGAATTACAATGGGAGTATCAATTCCCCCACTCCCATCACTCGGTTGAGCTGAGGCTGAGGCAGGAACTTGGGCTTCAGCCTGAATAAGATTATCAGAAGTTCCAGCTGAAGAGAAAAAAAGTTCAAATGATTAAATGGAAATCAAATGTATTCAAGACTAATGCAGGGCAAAAATTTTACCTGGAATTATCTGCACCTCGGACGAAGTGCCGGCAGAAGCCTGTCTCGAAGAAGAGGGTTGGCATTCTGTCCACTTTCTCTTCTTGGGGACCAAGTTCTTCAACCTTGCAATGGTGTCCGATACCATGATTCCTGCAAAATTCAAGGAGCAAAACAGTCAAAACACAGATGCCATATCAGAACCAGTTAAAGATTTCAAAACGTTGCTATATACCCCGAACTATCCTCAAAGCAATGGGGATGAGAGGTCGAAAGTTATGTTCTGGCCACAAGTGTTCTAGGTCAGCAACCCTTACAATGTGCCTGTCAACTTTCTTCCAATCTACGGCCAGGGGAAAATGTAACAATTGGGAAGCTTCATTGCGAAATTGCTCACTTGGCCTCCTGTTGTTTACACTGCCAGTATTCCAAAGGATCCCTTCGGGTAATCCTATACTCTTAACAAAAAACGCCCCATCCAATCTTTGGTAGAAGAGGGAAGGTTTATGACATAGAATCTTTCACTATTTTGAGGCCTCCTATCAAAAATAGTACCAACCACCCTCCTGCTTACACACAAATACTTCCCTAAAGACTGCGAGTGAAAAGGTTTCTCAGTTGTTCTTAGATAGAGCAAATAACTAAGAATAACCTTCAGTCCATTAGATGTTATTTGGGGAAGCCTAAGTTTATAAGAGAACAGGATTTGGAGTAAAGGGGCTGAAATAGGAAGATTGAAACCAGACCTAAAATACTCCTCATAGACTGCCTCCTACCCAACTGGGATGTCATAAGCAGTCTGATGCGAAAGAGGAAGAATGGAGGCAAATGTGCTCCTGTCAACATTATAATGCTGACATAGTTCAGAGAGGTCGGTGGCTTTCAAGGTGCACATTGAGTTTTGCACCGAAGAAAAGGGCACCATGGATTCTAAGGTAAAAGAAGAAGAAATAATGGAAGCCATGCGTAAGAGCAAGAAAAGCTTACAAAAGATTGAAGACTTAAGTTGAAAAGAGCTGGAAGAAGGTCGGAGAGAAGCTTCGAAGACGAAGAAGAACAGTGCGGCGAAATAAGCAAGCGTGTAGAATAAAGGAAGAAGAAGAGAAAGGGTTAGGACAAACGATCCTATTTATAAGGGGAAAAGGTGAAAGGTTTTAACTTTTCGTATGAAAATCCAAAAGAGGGGAAGGTTCAGATATTCTCCCCCCTTGAATATTGAAACCGCCGAAAAGATAATGATGAAGCGTTGGAATTAACGCTTACATTAAAAGCGGGAGTTACGGCGCGAATAAAAGGATAACTGCTCAATTAATGAAGACATGTCACAGGCTTATTAGAACAAGATTTGTCCGCCTTCGCAGTTCAGCTCAGCCACACAAAATCTAGGGGCAAATGATAAACCATAATTAAATCATCTGATAGTCAACAACAGTCAATGGTTCAACTCCCGTAGCTCAGCACTCAAGTACTGTAGTTCAGCAGTTCAGCGCCTAAACATTGTTGTTCAGCCTTGGCTGCACTTCAGCGGGGCAGCATGACACCCTTTATAATATCGAAGAATATGCCAAGGTTTGCACCTCGGCACCAACTTCAGCTTATGTTCAAATGTTGCACTTCAGACTACTTCGGCTAGATTCGACCTTGCACTTCGGCAAGGCTTAGTTGGGCACTTCAGCAAAGGAATTAAGCACAGCGTTACATCGAGGAATCATCAAGCAGAAGTACAATTCGAATATAATGATTACAGCTGGTTATTTGGCCTGAACACGCCAAGGTCGTTCCAGCAGGCCTATTAGTCACATCAGCCGGTCTACCAGTCACATCAGCAGACCTACGATGTCTTAGATTTTCTGCCTCAAGCAAATATCTTATCCGCCATCAGAGACCAAAGGAGGGAAAAAAGTTAATAAAAGCAAGTCAATACAGACGAAGAGAGGGATCCGGATTTCAAACATTGACACCCTAAAGCAACTTCATACACTTTACTCTTCAGCTCATACTGTAAGAAACTCTTAACTCACAAAATTATATTCTCAGTGAGAAATGGCCCAAACTGACTTGAGCTTCGGAGGGTTTTTTTCGGGGCCAACCCCCGGGACCTCTGATATGTGCTTCATTGTGCAGGATATTTTAGAAGCTACTCAAGCTACAACCTTCAATCCAGTTAACAACTCTTCAAGTTAACTGACGACGTTAATTTGAGGTCATCTTGACCCTTGGTGAAGATCCGGCTTCATCACAAAGCAATGTACTTCCCTTCCCAGAGTAACTTGGAGAGAAATTCAAGTATAAGTTGAAGTTGCATATGTTATTGGCGAGACTATTGTATTCATGGGCTAATTACCTATCTACCCTGTCCAGCTAATTTTGCACGGGAAACTATTAGAAGAGTCAAAAAGCTTTGCTATATTTTATAAGTGAACAAACTGGATAAATTATTAGTAGATTAATTGTGTTTATAAATATTACCATTATAAACTACAATTTTTTATAGTTTGATGAAAGGATCCCTTTCTTGGAAAAAAAATGTACAAGTTATATCAAGAAAAAAGTATATGTTAAAGGAAAACTCAGAATAACATCTTATTTCACTGACTTTTACACATCAGGTCTTGTTAACAAAAGAACCTAAAAACACCAAAAGCAAAAAAGAGAAGCAGAAGCAAAACAAAGAAAGCTCGAAAGGGTCATCTTTACTACTGCAACGTTCTGATTTATGTAACATAATAGCTGTCTGATTTGTTCAATATAACCTGTCTGGTTTTATAATAAATTTGTTGGGCTATTTTTTATTTACTACTCAGGCTAGTTTAAATTAAGGTGTTAAATAAAACCTTGTGATCACAACAAAAAGGAAACACATTAAACGAAAAAATGCACAAATGTAAGCTTGAACAACACATGCACATCCACATTTGGATTTTTGCTAACCCCTTGCTTGGAAAAGCAAATGTACTTGCGTTTCTAGAGTAACCATAAATGAAGAAATTGAATTATTAAAATACAACTTTGGAGTAGGCATAACATTTCGTGTTCATAATTATTACTCATAATATTTTTGTTAACAAAAAGACCTAAACACCGAAAGGAAAAAAAGGCCCCGGGGGGGGGGGGGGGGGGGGCTCAAAAAATGGACTGTCAGCCACTGCTGCTGTCAAGTTTCTCAATGGAACCTTCCACAGCATAGTCCAATTGATACTTGGATTGAGATTTATTCCAAAAGGTCAAGAGTTCGAATCCAGGGACATGCGCAGTGTGGGTGTTAATCTGCTCTAGGCCAAAGGTCTGGTTTGTGGGGGACACCTTGTGTGGGGTAACTGCGTAAGATCTCATCCAATCTAGGAGGCCGCTGGACCCCTGATTTACATCCTCCACGCAGCTCCTTGGGGCTAGAACAGTGGGAGCCCTCGGGGTTATGGATTTCATCTTTTGCTCCAAGTTTCTCAATGGAAAATCTGTCAATTTCAAACTACATCTATAACACTCTTTGTAATTCTTCTGAATTCAACTTCTGCACTTGATAACATTACTATCTTCTGTTTCTTGCTTCTTTAAGCAACTAAATTCCTCCGACCATGGCAAAGTACCCGCTAGTGGACCTCCAATTGTCCGGGCTGCCTGTCCAGTCAACATCACTATATACCTTCACGTCTAAGTGTCTATTCTTTTGAAACACTATTCTCGTACATGGTGTTTTCTTCGAATACCGTACTATTCTCATTGCCTCTTCTAAGTGTTCTTCTTGTGGTTGATGCATAAACTAACTCACAACTCCCACGGCATATGCTATATCTGGTCTAGTGTGGGAGAGATAGATCAATTTTTCAACAATGCCCTGACACTGTTCTTGATTTGCTCCTGGCACCGCTTCCTTTATCTGCAGTTTATGATTCACGTCTATCAGCGTCTCACTTGGTTTGCAATCAATCATCCCAACCTCAGCTAGCAATTCAAGAATGTACTTTCGCTGCGACAAACAAATTCCCTTATTCGACCGGAGAACGTCATCCTAAGAAAGTACTTCAATCCACCTAAGTCCTTCATTTCGAATTATGTAAACAGGTTCTCCCAGAACTATGTGATTTCCTCTTTATCATTTTCTGTGATGATCATATCATCCACATATATAATTAGACACGTGATTAAGCCTCCTCTTTTCTTGAAGAGCAAAGTATGATCATCGTTACTTTCTGTTATCTGCCCTTTTTTATGACCATAGTAAACCTTCTGAAATATACTAGTGGCGATTGTTTTAAACTGTAGAGAGATTTTTTAAGTTGACAGACTTCACCTTTTTGAAATTCGTCAGAAAAACCTTTTCCATAATAATGGATTCAGGTCCATAACCATGGGTTTCAATGCACGAGCTCTTGTATCACTTACCAACGATGCCATATTGATTAGTATTACACAGAAGAAATCAATTATAGACACTAATACAATGATTCTCTCTAATTAGTTTGACCGTAGGTGAGATGATTTACTTCACGGGCGAGGTCTGTGGTCCAAGTCCATGATGGCCCAGCTGCGCAGGGAAAAGAATAGAAGAAGCATCTGAGCTTCCATATATACCACTTCTTTCAACTCCCATATGGGTAGGAGCGTTAACGAGCCGAACCAAGCTGAATATTATGTTTTGAATTCGGATTCCTTTAGTTTGTTAAACGGGTCAGCTCGGCTTGTTTGTTGTAAAAAGCTTCAAAATTTATTCGAATCCAGATCGAAAACGCTATAACTCTTTAAAAGAGCCGAATAATTAGCAAATATTTCAGCTCGTTTTAGTAAACGAATCTAATTAGGTGTTGGAACTCAAATTTTTTTAATTAAAATTAACGAACAAATTCGAATCAAATATGAATCAAACTCGAAATGTCCGCAAACAATTTAGTTCGTTGAATACCCCTATGTGGGAATGCATTCTTAACGCTTATAAAGAGGCCAATCTTTATTGGCTGCGACTAGAACAATACTCCGATGATATCAATCTTTGCAACTAGAGAAAACGACTCTTTGAGTAGTCGGTCTCATACATCTGTATGTATCCTTTAGCCACAAGTCTAGTCTTATACAGCTCAACCGTCCCATCCGCCTTGTATTTTATGGTAAACACCCACATGCAGCCTACCAATTTCTTTCTTTTTGGCAGCTCACACTTTTTCCATGTATCATTCTTCTCCAGGGTGTCTATTTCTGTTTTCATTTGTCTTTCTCTACTCAGCATTCTTGCTCGCCTCCTGAAATGTACGCAGAATAAACTCAGAGCACAAAGTAGAAAAGAACACATTAGCGTATTGTGCAACTCTTCCCCTGACTACATTTACGTGATATCTGGAAGTCCGAGATACCCGTTTCGATGAGTACCTGCCGGTGGTATACCCCTGTCCTTTCTTTCAGGAAGAACCCGTATCTGTCTCTCAATCAGATCTTCAGTATTCTCTAATTAGGCAAAACATGGAGTTCTTTATTAGGTTGTGGATCACTTACCTCTTGTTGGACATTCAACAAAAGAGACTCGTCTGCAGTAAGGAACTGGCTCGTTGGCCCTTCTTTCGTTGAGAGAGGTCTTTTCGGTGGCGCCATCTACTCGTTCTTGTTGGAAGTCTTTAGACAACTGAAGCTATGTAACCAACATAGCTACTCATTCAACAACCTGGATTCGACGGGCAGTGGAATTATAACACTGGTAGCCTTCTGGTGGACAACATACCCGATGAACACATATTTTTCAGCATAAGAGTCCAGTTTGGAGTGTTCGGTTTTTAGAATATGTACAAACACGGAACAATCAAAAACACCAGGGGAAGAGTCAAGGATGATGGAATGGTTGTTTTAGAGGCTAATATTTGTAAAGGACACTTAAGGTTAAGGACTTTGGTAGATAGTCGGTTCAGGAGGTAGACTGAAGTAGCGATAGCTTCAGACCAGAAATGTTTAGGGACATGTGACTCAAGTAACATAGCTCGTTTTATTTCTAGGATAATGCATTTTTTTTCTCGGCTACACCATTTTGTTGTGGTGTATTTGGAAAGATTATTTGATATATCAGTTCGTTCACATATTCGTGGCCACTATCTGAGCGTAGGATCAGAATTTTGGTGTTGTATTGTGTTTGGACCATGTGAAAGAAATAGATAAATTTTTCTCGGACTTCGGATTTGTGTTTTCAGGAAGTATATCCATATCATACGAGAGAAATCATCAATGAGTAATAAGAAATACTTAAACTAACTATGATTACGTATATGTGCTGGCCCCCATACATCAGAATGCACCCATAAGAAGATATTGTCAACCCGAGTATTATTCAGCCGAAAGGTAGCACGGTGAATTTTTGCACGAATACATCTCACATGGCATATGAACAATCTTATTGGTAAATAAACTAGGAAATATGAGTTTAAAGTAACTGAATGAAGGGTGACCTAGTCGTCGGTGTCATAGCCATAGTTGCGTGATGACTGTCTCGTGAGCGAGCATAGACCAACACTATTGAGCTCTTTGGTGGTATGGCTAAGAGATAACAACTTCGAAGATAAAGCAGGAACATAAAGACAGTTATTGAGTTACATGTATGGAGAAACATAATGGGTCTCTCGCCTTGTACATGAGCTAATTCACCACTAGCAGTTTCAGTATGTGTTTTCGAGGGTTTAGAGAGGTGCAGAGAGTCGTTAAGGTCGTTGGTAATAGTATCAGTGGTTCCGCAGTCGAAGATCTACTCATGGCTTCTGCACTGGCCACATAGGCTAGTTTATAAAGGTTGAACCCCAACCAGTAAGGGTCTCTGCTACATCCAGTCTCAAAGGTAGTGTAGGGAGGTAAATCAGGTACCCAACGGCCCGCTAGCATGAGCTTGGTCTTTTACACAGTAGTCTGCATAAGGAGCCTCCAGCACTGCAGGCAAGCCTACAGGTCAAAGAAGCTCCCACACTATGCACTTGCTGGGAAGGGACTTTCTTGCATTTGACAAGAATTGAACTCCTGACCTCCCTTTCGAGAACTCATGCCCGGAACCAGTTAGGCTATGTCCTGGAGACACATAGACTAGTTTACAGTAAACATATAAATTTGCGGAATAGTATATCTATGCCTAGTATCCAAAGCCCCCTGCCCCCCCCCCCCCCCCCCAAAAAAAAAAGGAAAAGAAAAAAAGGCTCACGTTCCTTTGGTAATTTTATCTGCACGTATATTAGTTGTTTATGTAGCAAAACTATACATTTTGTTATTTGCATTTTGAGGCATTACTTGAGTCTCTTTCCCCTCATTATCTACCTTTTTCTTTTCTTCTTCATCTTTGACACCTTATATTGTCACTTTACATTATGTTACGGACCTAATGTCAGCATTAGATTTCTTAATCAGCATGATTCTCAATATTGTGGTTGATTCTCTATATTCTGGCCATCAAAATATAGACGGATGGATAGATAGAGATATATTTTGCTGGCAACAATATAAAGAATTGTGTAGAATAAAATTGAATAATTTTATATATTCCTTTCAATACACGACATATTTAATATCATGTGTAACCATTAACAAATTTTAAAATTATCTAACAATAACTATGTTGTATTGTATATACCAAAGAAAATTATGTTATATTATAGTAGTTATTTTATAACAATAACTATGTTGTATTGTATATACCAAAGAAAATTATGTTATATTATAGTAGTTATTTTATGACTAGTAAAAAAAAATACCAATACCTACTACTTTATGACTAGTAAAAAGTTATAGATATGGTCGAGATGAGGGGCTAACCTTTGATGTTCTATGCAATCACCGAAATTACATGATATTTTCTCTTTCTATGTCGATTTTATATTCGTTAGGTAGTAATTCTTATATTGTCATGTAGTTAGACGTAAGGCAGGGTTGATGATTTTTGACATGACCGACCAACCCAAAACGAACCAAAAGTGACAAACCCTACACGCATCCTACTCGCAAACGCAAACCAACCCGTGAACCTGTCAAAATCTACACGAACCTGACCCATTAGATCCGAAAGAAACCTGTTAAATCTGATTTTCCAAGCTTACTATCCCGCCAAACTTGAATATCGGGTTGAGTCTGAGTTTGTCTTTTGAAACTCGCTAATCTGATAGACTAGGTCTGAGTTTGTCTTTTAAAACTTGTTAGTTTGAGAATCCGCTAATCCAAACCGTACATGTTTACTATCTCTAAGTTAGAACACTATAACATTAGTGATAACCATTTTATTAGAACTGCTGTATAAACAATCATACGTGTTGTAATATCCATTATTTTCTCTTAAATAAAAATAAAATCCTAAAAAATTGTTAAAAACTCAATTATATGCTTATAGTATCTTCCACGCGTAGGACAAACAGGGAAAGAAGATTAGAGATAAATTACTTGGATGCATGAATGTCAAATCTAGAACTTTAGGATTTTTATTGTTTCACGCGATAAAGTTTTGTTGAGCATACAGATTAAGATCAATTATAAGATATTTGTAAGGGTTACTTTACAAAGATAAATTAGGTGCGATTTTAATATTGTGGAGTAGCAACTTCATTGTAGGTCATTGGCAAATAACCTCTATGTATTTCTAACACATATGTATGGTTGCATATATCTAACCCCTCATTGTAGGTTATTGGTAAACAATCTCTGTGTGTTTCTAACACATAAGTATGGTTGCATACATCTAACCCCTCATACCCTGTCATATACGGAGGCAGGGGTTCAATTGTCCCAGGACATAGCTCAACTGGTTCCGGGCAGGAGTACTCGAAAGGGAGGTCAGGGTTCAATTCTTGTACAAGGCAAGAGAGCACCTTTCGAGCAAGTGCATAGTGTTGGAGCTCCTTGGCCTGTAGGCTTGCCTACGGTGCTGGGGGCTCCTTATGCATACTACTGTATATGACCAAGCTCCTGCTAGCTGGCCGTTGGGTACCTAATTTACATCCGTACACTACTTTTGAGACTGGATGTGGCAGAGACCTTTACTGGTTGGAGTTCAATCTTTTAAGACAATTAAGTAATGTTATTGTAGTAACCCAATTAATTATATTTATCAAAGTTATGGGCAGTGTGCCCGACACTAGCGATTTAGCCTCCATCCAAGTAATTTATCTCTACTCCTCATGTTTCCTGCTTGTCGTTGCTTTCTATCTGCTGCTTCAAATTTTCCCCAACGAATTTCAGCCGTCAATGGAAAACGTACGCGCAATTCACACGCTTTTATCGATAATTTACATATATCAACGCCCCCATTTATCGTTTCGCCTTCGAGGAAAAGTGCCCTTTTTGCACAAAACCTCTCTTGATTCATTTCCCTTCCCGAAAACCTCTCCAGCGTTCTTCCATCTCTGCTTTCGGTTGCTTTTTCAGAAACCCTTTTAGCTGGTAAGGTTACAAAGTAGATTTTTTTTTATTCAGTCTTTTGTTTTTTGATCGATAAATGATGCACTTTAGAATGCATGTGATTATCTGATGATGGTTTTCCTAAAGAGAATGTCTATTTCAAGATTTTGCATGATGTTTTGCTGTTTGTGTTTTTGTTTTTAATTTCTTTGATTAAGAAGTTTTGGGAACCCTTCTTATTATACAACCTAGGAACTCTAAATTATATTGGAACATGATTCAATCATGTTTTGATTAATAAATCATCACCAAACTCTTCTGCTCCATCACTTACGTACCATTCATTGATTTCTGGTTTATCTACATTGATTATTTTAGAATTAAATATAATTCAGAAACTGTTATGGAAACTGGTCAATATTTTGGGAAGACTACCATTAAAAGAAATGTGTTCAGATAGTGGAATAGAGGTAGTAATACATGTCAATCCATTCTTCGCTCCTTAGAGAATTTTTGTTGGGTAGAGAGCTGGTGTTGGTGTATGATGTGTGTTTTAGTTATTTCACCGCCACAACAATCATGAAATCTGTTTATTTTCTCTTTGCAACCTTATTTATTTGTTAATTATTAAATGTATTTTGAGTAATTGATCTATAACTTGTACAAAATCCAGATTAAGGAAGCTAGGTGCTAGACGATAGTCTATTAGTGTTCTTCCCCTGTCCAGTCTGCTTGAGTCATCAAACTGGGAAATGGGTTGTCTTTACTCGACTGCAAGGACCTACCCCGGCTATGAAGACCCCAGAATCCTTGCTTCTCAAACTGCTTGTAAGTTGGATGACTCCTTCGAAATATGTTTTAAATTGCATTGATGTTTACCATTTGCTTGAGTAGTTTCCTTAATATTAGTTCAAAGATCAATGGAATGATCTATGATGAAACCTCTAGACAGCATTGAATATATAAATAAAATGAAAATACAAATCTTCCAGGCTCTTTTTTTATAAGTAAAGGCCTCGAGGTAAATTTCACATATCGACAAATTCATCCCTTAGTTGTATTTGTATCTCATTATCTTGAACTTGTTTTTCTGCTGAAGTAAAAGAATAGGAAGCTCTTTACTTTGGGTCTAACTAGGAAAATCAGAAAAATCACCTTGTTTTAAACACAAGTATTCTGATTCTGTGGACTGAATTACATTCTGACGTAAGTCATATTTGGTTTCTTATTTCTTTGTGGATATTTAATATGGACTCAGTTTACACTGTAAAACAAGATGAGTAAGATGACATGCCATTTTTGTGTGAGAAACATATTGTAGGTAGAATGTTGCTCGAAGAAGTGTTTAGAGGAAGGAAGACTACTTCATTTAAGTTATTCTCTTTAGTGAACAAAATAGTGGGACTCCTTTTCGTCAGTTTGAAAACTCTTAACTGGTCATGTTCTCTTCTTGGGATATTAATTTTGTGTATTTTTCTTCTGCTTTTGTGGTGGTTGTAGATTTATCATCTTTAATGTTATTTGCAGTCACAGTTAGTGAAGTTGAAGCTCTGTTTGAGCTATTCAAGAGCATCAGCAGTTCACTGGTTGATGATGGACTTATAAGCAAGGTTTGTCCAATATTGATGTTTATTACATTCACATTACCAACAGATTTTTCTTATCAGTCGCAACTTCCATACAAATGATATATCAGAAGTTATTATTTTGTCTTGTGGGTTCCTTATTTATTTTTAATTTTTTTTGTCTTAAGTTTTGTGGATATCCTTTTTGTAGATTCCTCATGGAGTTCAACTTTTTCTGCGTCTTATGTGTGATTCATGGTTATGGTTTTATATGTCTCTCTCTACTACCAGATGTGAAAATATAAATTTTGTATTGTAATCCTGGTGGCTCATTGTATAAGCTGCCGCAGCATGCTTAACACTTGAATTGGTTCATTTCTTGTTGCTACATAGAGAAATTGCATAGAATTTGTACTATAGTAATTTTGAAATGTTTTTGCGCATGCAGGAAGAATTTCAATTGGCTTTGTTCAAGAACAGAACGAAAGAGAATCTTTTCTCTAACAGGGTAGGAAACCGTTTCAAATGATGCTGATGTTGGATTTCGTTGATTATTATTGACTAATGGGAAATTTTGCACCAAGAATCATGTCCAGTAACCTTAGTTTAGATTTATTCTCATGGTTTTTTCCTGGTCTCTTCCGGCTATAATTATTTAAATGATACAATGAAGATATGCCTTGTTCCTCACCTATTTCTATCGATTAATGAAGATATGTCTTATTCTGAATCCTGAAGTGCCATTCAAGAAAAGGATGGGAAGGGGGTGGGGAAGGAAAATAACTAGTTGAGGAAAAGGAACACTAGATGCTGTCAAACTCAATTATCAGGCCTTTTCTAAAAGGAAAATCAGTATAGGAATTCACTTATTCCTTCAGTGACATTTTCTTAAAGCTTCACTGACTTTGTGAACTTTAGGTGAGAAAAGCTATATATGGCTTTTAGCTTTTCAGAGGTCAATGCTTGTTGAAGGTAATTCTGTCCCAGTACTGTTTCATGATCTGCACGCAAAACTTCAAGTGCTTCATCATTTTGGTAGTTGGTTGACTTTGTCAACCTAATAAGCTGCGAGGTGCACGTACTTGGATGTGGGCATATGGGGCTCTGAGGTATCAGTTAATTACTAGTGGAGAAGAGTTGGGCATATGAAATGAATTCAAAGTAAAATAAAATTCAAAAGATAATCCTTGCTTCTCGTTGCGAGTATGATGGATCCAAGTGTTTTGGTAGCCAGATGATTTGACGTGTGAGTAAGATAATAAATCTTTATGTGTAACTCATTTTCTAAAGCTTGAAGATGCGATGTGAAAACATGTTACTTTTCTTATCCATTTAAGTGCCAATTCTTTCTATGTTTTATTTCTGGAGCAAATAGTTGCAGAATAAGTAAAAGTACATTTGCTTGTCCCATTGTGCGGGTTTGTTTGCTGAACTTTCTCAGGCTTTTCTTTCTTTTTTTTTCTGGCAGATATTTAACCTTTTTGATGTGAAGCGGAAAGGAGTTATTGATTTTGGTGATTTTGTTAAGTCAATGAATGTTTTCCATCCAAATGCCCCTCAAAAAGATAAAATTGACTGTAAGTTCAATGATCCTCTAAGAATGATAATAGACATTTGGATCCTTCCGTTCAGTATTTTTTCCTAATCCCAAGGAACCTAAATCAGTTACACTTTTGTATTTCAGTTACATTTAAGCTTTATGATATGGATGGCACGGGGCATATTGAACGCCAAGAGGTTGGTATTCAAGTCTTCCAAATGATAATTATTGGGTTTGTAAACCACGTTACTTTGTTTGCACAATTCCCTTACTGAAGAATGCATGTAAACTAGAATTGGTCGAGGTGGAACTTTGCTAGTATCCAAAGGATGTAAGACTAGCATGTCTGCAAAAGCCTGTTTAAGCATTTAAACTTAATGTAGGTGCTGAATTGATCAGATTTGCAAATTATTGTTTCCTTACTTTCTCCTGTATTGATGAAATTTCAATAGCTAATCAGAAGTGACTTTAAAAGTTAATTCTGCACAAGTGTAATTTATCGTTCTATTATTCTCTTCCATAAAAGTTGTTGCTACTGTGTATGTTATTCTAAGCGGACTTCTGGTACAAAATTTTTCTCTAATGCATAGTTGAGTTCATAGCTTCTCCATGTACTCCAGCTAAGGATAATATTTTCCCGACTTATGTTCATATCTGTGGGAGCAGGCCTTGCTTAGAACATTTGAACAAGTAACTAAAAGAAAAATTAATTTAACAAGTTCATAATGTTCTTCTAGTTATAACCTAGTGATCCCACCCCCCCTGGGGCAGGACAAGGAGGGAGAAGAACACTCGTGTGAATTCTTGATGTTTCTGTTTTGTCAGGTTAAGCAAATGTTGATTGCACTTCTCTATGAGAACGATTTGACGTTGCCAGATGACACCATTGAAATTATTTTGGACAAGGTATGCCACTAAGGCTGATGCATTACCTTGTCAGTTGTGCCTTTTTTTTCTGTTTTCTCTGGCATGGACCTAGTATTGATATAGAATAACTGGAAATTATATAAGCATCTGAAAATTGTTTCTTTAGAATGAGGGATATGCATATTCAGTAGTTTGTTCAAGCTGACCTACGTCAATTGTTTTTATGACGACTTCTATTGTCCGGACTCGATTAAGGCACAGAGTCAAGGGAAAGGGATTTAGTGGGACTGCTTATAAAATCTTTCAACGTTATACACCACACTTGAGACTTCCTCTTTCATTTGTCTTTTGCAAAAAGTGTCAAGGCTGATTTGGTTGATAAGTACTTTGACATCATTGCACAAACGTGAAGTGGAGACTGTCTAGTGCCCAGCTAATATAAGCCAGATTGCCTGAGATATTCTATTTGTGGCTATTTATCCACTCTAATAGATTGTGTGCTAACGTAGTCCAGATAAACATATCCAAGGCTGGAAATGGCACACTTTTGATAATAGTTTGAATTTTACCTTTCAGCCTTTGTGTGAAGGTTTTATGTTTCATGGTTGCCTTAATTTGTGTGATAAAATTTGTGTGAAGGTTACCACTAAGGCTGGAAGCAAACTCTTTATCCCTTGGGATCATGGTATTGTTTGTTTGCCTCTCACCCTTCCCAGACCCTAGCGATAGCTTTTGCTGTCATTGGGATATAGTGAGTATGATTGTTGTTGTTGTTGGTTGCAACGAACCTTTTGTGAGTATAAAGTAACTTTAGTGATTTGTTTGCTTGTGCAACCCTTTAGGGGTTCAAATTTATTTCAAGCTGCTTCTTTTTTTTTTTTATGTCTTCCCAGTGCTTGTAATTTTTGCTCATGTCTCACTGATAATGTTGACAGACTTTCATAGAAGCAGATTTGGATAAAGATGGTAAGATAGACAGAACTGAATGGGAAAAGTTGGTTGCTAGAAATCCTTCAATGCTAAAGATTATGAATCTGCCATATTTAAGGTAATAAAGGGTTAAAAGTTATCTTCCACAGACTCAAATTTCAAGATTCAAATTATATGTAATGCTGCAACTGTTCTGGTCATTTGCAGGGAGATAACAACCACATTCCCAAGCTTTATATTTCATTCCCGGGTCGACGAGATTGCTAAATGACCTATTACTTTATGCTTTTCCTTTCTGGTTGGCTTCTTGTTTTGGTGATGGGAAGGGGAAGCAGGGAGAGATTGGGGCGGGGGGGGGGGGGGGGGGGGGGGGGGGCCAGAGAGTGGTGAAGGATTCTTCACTCAAGAAATTTAGCTGGCTCTCGGTAACGCGGAATTCCCAGGTGAAGAAGAGTTTTGATCGCTTTATCTTCTGCTGCCTCGGATGAACTGATGTAGAAGTTCATAGTTGTGATTTGGAGGAGGTAGTTTCTGAGGGCGGACCTTGGAGCAACTAGTAAGATTGGTGCTTTGTGACCTTGAGGTCACAGGTTCTAGCTGCGGAAACAGGCTCTTGCACAAAAGTGTAGGATAAGGCTACGTACACCAGATCGCGAAGCGATCCGGTTCCTTCCCGGACCCTGCGCAAACGCGAGAGTCTAGTGCAACGGAAATGCCATACCTTTTTGACTTTGTTTAGCAGAATTTTCCATTTTCTGATGGGATTTTTCCCTATATAACCATCAGAACAGTCTGTAAGTTCCCTTAGCTCATAGATTCATTAGCACAGAGATGTATTTTTTGAGCGTATGAATGTGTAAAATTACTCTTGTAGGGCGTAAGTTTTAGATAAGATGGTAATTTAGTATTGTATATTTAACTGAGTACCATACCTTTCTACTTGAAATTTTCCCATGGAAAGGTTCGGTGCGTAAATAATCGTGTGACTATTTTATGTTCCACGACTGCACTGGCATCTGACTCATGCAGAATATGAGACATGATTCGTCCCTTGTTCACCATGGGACTGAGTCTAATGGTTCAAGAATTGATTGACAATTTCTTGATTATTTAATAGCTTGATAAATCGATAACAACACCAACAATCATATTTTGTATATCCAACGACAGCAAAAACTATTGCTAACTAATAGTATGATCAAAATGTGGATCACATATGATTCGTTCCAACTCTTCTGCAATTTCAGAAGAAAATAATAACCTCTTGTTTTCTGTTTATCAGTTGAAATATACTTTGCCCTAGGACATAACTCGGTTGGTACTTAGGTTAGGATTTGCTTTAAGAGGTCAAGAGTTCGAATTCAAGGACATGCACAGTGTGGATGTTCCACTGCTTCGGCCTGGTTTGCGGAATACCTTGTGTGAGTCACTGTATAAGCCCTCACCCAATCTAAGAGACTGTTGGGTTCTTGATTTGCATCATTCACAATGTTCCAACCCAATTTAGGAGGCCGCTGGGCTCTTGATTTGCATACTCTACAATGCTCCTTGGGACTGGGACGGTGGGGACCTTCCGTGTCAGAGAATGACCTTTTGCTCCACGGGTTGGGATTTGATCTAAGAGATCAAAAGTTCGAATTCAGGGACACGCACGGTGTGGGTATTCCACTACTGCTAGGCTGAAAGCCTGGTTTGTGGGGAACACTTTGTGTGGGTCACTGCGTAAGTCCTCAACCAATCTAGAAGACTGCTGGGCTCTTGATTTGCATCCTCCACAATGCTCCTTGGATGGGAACCCTCAAGATCAGAGAATGACATTTTGCTCAAGTTTAAACATATCTTCAGTTAGCTTACGGTAGTACAATTATCGTAGGCGTCTACGGCGAAGGTGTCATAATACATCTTGTATAACATCTTTTAACGTGTTATATAGGTACTTGTTACGTGTACCAAATTTATAATTAATGTGTTGATTGATAGATGGGTGGAAAGATGTAATAAAATGATAAGTCGGATATTGTGCTTGTGTTTTTCCGAAATGCTAATGTTTAGATTTGTGCTGCACCTCGGAATTCGTCTCTCTCGTGATATTTTCAGGTTGATTTTAATGGCGCTTGCTTCATAAATTTATGGATGATACCCTGGATAGTTTGCCCCTTGTAATACAAATGGAATTTTATGGAAAAAAGATAAAAATGGAACAAAAAAATAATTATTATTGCAAAAACAATATTTAAATGGAAGTCCCAATGAAAGAATCAGAATTTCGTCATCTGCCAAAATATAGACAGTCATCAATGATTAAATCTTATTAGTTATTCACTAACTAATAGAAAACATAATAATATAAGTGAATTTCTCTGTTTTGTACATCTATCATCAATTATTCTTAATGTTCTTAGTTAAAGAGTGTCTATGCACCACTATTAAACTTGTCATAGTTATCATTTCAGATAGGATTTGTTGTTAAACTTGGGGGCCTGTTAGAGTGTCCAATTGTTAAACTACGTAATTCTTCATCATCATCATCCGGACTCAGTATATCCTAACGATAAGGGTCTGGGGAGGGTAAGTGGTAGGCAAACAATACATCTATCCTAAGGGATAGAGAGTCTGCTTCCAGTGAGACCTCCGGCTCTACCTGCATAAATGACATGATAATAGAGATATGTTGTGCTAGTGTGTTAGTGAGTAAATTCAACAAATACAAAGAAAGGACTTTCGCTATTAAAATACACATCACGTATATATGTACATGTAATGTAAAACAACGATATAACATATGCAACCAAGTGGAAAATCAACCTAAAGTGTAGATAGTGTCTACGCCTATCTGTCCCTAAATGTACTCTAAAGTGTCCCTATATATGTCCTATACCTCGTTATCCTTAATCTTATGTCTCCATGAACTCCTATCTTGGATCATGTCCTCAGAGAGGTGCAAATCTAGTAAGTCGTGCCTTATCTGCTCATCCCAAGTCAGTTTGGGCCTGCCTTTACTCATGTTTCCCTTTACAATGAGGCTTTCAATTGCTCTGACCGACGCCGTTCTAAAACATAAATTCATATGTAAAAGACGGTTTAAGAAAAGTTGGTCAAAACAATAAAAATTGTTTTTGTTAAGAATATTATTTATTATGGATGTCCAAAGGTTTCTCGGGAACGACAAAAGTTTTCTCAGGAACGGCAAAAGTTTCTTGAGAACAACAATGGTTGTAAATAAGTTCAATGTACATTACTCCCCAAAGTCCTATATATAGGACATGATATTGTATAATGATTGTGACTTGGAGATTAATAGAAAATCTTTATATTCTCTCTTATATTGTCTTCTAAATATTGTGTTGTTTGTATTACTTAAGTTTATAACACGTTATCAGCACGACGTTCTACCTGACTTAGAAGATCCGAGAAGAATTCACCTTATCCCTAGCGAAGTTCTGTTTTCCGATGGAGTAGCTATGTTTAGCGTTGTTCGTTGCCTGTTCTATTACAAAAGAAGCATTCCGGTGAATTTACAATGTCGAAATTTCTCTTCACAAGTTCCGCCTATTTGGTAACTTCTTTAAGTTTTCGTTTTTATTTGGGGTTTTGTTAATTCGTATTGCTGATTTTAGAGCAATTTCACTGCTGCCAAACTCGGTGTGATAAATACTTCGTTGGATATTGATATAATTAAAGTAATCTTATCAATTACAAAGATTTAGGTAGATACCTATATTATAAACGAACATACAGAATGCTATAGAAGAAGAAATCCATAATGGATGCCCATCAACAGATATATTTAAATCTCTGAATGGATATAAATCAATATTACAGTAGCTATATTTACAGGACTTTGTGAGGACTTATTACTTAGAACACTCTCCCCTTCCATTGTTAAACTTTAAGCTGAAGGGATACAATAGTATATAGAAATAATGATTGAGCAAACTTAATTGCGCTTAGGCTATCTCCTCATGGATTACCAGAAGTTTAGTTGCTATGAAGCTTTGTGAAAATTGTTATTTTTGATTGTTGGTATTGAGCTCTCGGTTTTTCTGACTCTTTACTTTGAGAGACCGGTTGGCAATTCAACATTTATGGCTTTGATTAATTATTCACTGTGACAGAGGCTTGATAAAATGATTGCAGCCTATTAGAGGTGCTGTTTGCACAATATATTGGTAATTTTTTTTCATGGTTACTGAATGATACACTATCTTATTTCATCATACTTCTATTTTTTTTCTTTGAAAAGTCTAGTAGCAGAGTCATGGTTGCTTAAATATATTGAACAACTGGATTATTTTCTGCTTCCTAAATTACTTGTGAAGGCATAATGCAGACAAAGCTTGAATATATTGATCAGCATATCTTACTTGGCTCTATTATCTGAATTGTTTTTAATAAACGATGGTGTGTATGCTTTGGTGTATGTTGTTAGCATCTTCTGTTGTCTTTCAATAATGTGAATGTGAGATATGTAAGGTGGAAATGTGAAAACTGTATTTGTCAACATGTTTTTGAATGGCATCAAGTTGAATTGAAACTGTTTTATCATAATTGAGGAAAATGTTTAAGCATGACTTGCATCATGCAGGATCCTGGATTTGATCTTGATGAGTCAATTGATGTTGTAGAAGAATCATGTATATCTTGATATTATTTGTCTCGGAAAATCATATGTGACTGTGAAGAAATAATCAATCTGCAAATTTTATAGGGAGCATCTTACATGTTGATATATAAGATATTTGTTCATTTTTTGTGTTTCCATTGTTACATATTTCTATCTTATATTCGAAATATTTATAAAAGAAATCATCCAGGTTTAAGTCTAGTTTTATTTTGAAGATATAAAAATAATATATGGCTTGCAGCCATATGGATAAACTGTTATCATGCTCGAAGCATGATTATAGTAGTCATGTCTGAAGCATGGATTGTTGTCATGTCCGAAGGATGTACACTTATCATACCCAAAGCATTAATTTTATCATGCCCGAAGCACGAATCGTTGACATGTCTGAATTCTAAATTATTGATATACCCGAAGCATGAATTGTTGGTATGTCTAAAGCATAGATCATTGTTATGCCTGAAGCATAAATAATTGTCATGATCAAAGCATGAATAGAAAACATGAGCGCACTATGAATAGTTGCCATGAAACATGAATAATTGATATATCCGCAGTATTGATAGTCGAAATACCATACGGATGTGTAATTCACACGCCAGCAGCATGTGGAATTCACACGTCAGAAGCACGAATAGTTCAAATGCTAAAAGCACAAATAGTTCATATGCCGGACGCATGTGTAATCAACATGCCAGAAGCATGAGTCGTCGACATGCCTGAAGCATGAATAGTCACATGCCTGAAGCAAGAATAGTCAACTTGCTTGAAGCATAAATACCGGACATGTCTGAAGCACAAATAGTTGTCATGCTTGAAGCATGAGTAGTGAACATGCCCGAAGCAACAGTTCTAATTTGTTTCTTCTAAGTTATTTCTAAATGACAGGTTATAAAGTTTGTTAATTGTTATGTTCTTGCATATATTCAATTTTTTTCATATATACAGTTTTTTTTATTAAATTTTGTTAGTGTGATTTTATCATGATTATGCCTGAAGCATATAACATTTAACTCAAACCTGTAGTTTTGAGTAAATATCTTGTTTTATCAGATATTTTACCTGTATATATTAAGAATAAATATATACATTTCCAACTTTTCACGTATCCAATATGCTCCTGCAGTAGCAATATCAGGCAGAAAGTTAAAATATATTCTCATATATGAACTTTCGCTGAAAAACCACTATTCTCACCAGACCGGATGACCACTATTCCCTGTAGCGAATGGAAGTAATTATAATAATCTACGTGGTCGTGGTCGTGGATGTTATAGAAATTATACATCATACCACCTGAAGTGGAAAAACAAGGCCAAGCCTCCAGAAAATGTCAAGGCTATGACAAATGGTGCACCGATTAAACGGACTTGTTATTCATATTGAGCCCAAGGCCAATGGTTCGTACTTGCCACCAAGGAATTTTCTTGATCTTTATATAGACATCCCAGAAGGATGAAGGCATGAGACAACAAGTGCATTTTGCCTAGGTTGGTAACATTACGTTGATTAATATATGAATTATGTTTCCTGAAGAAACACCATTGACTATGTCTGAGTTGATGTTCCAACATTTATTTTGATACTAACATATCATCCACGATGACTGATATGGGTATATGTCTAGTTGACAGTGGAATGACACACACACCAGTGACTGAGGGCTCCAGAAGAGTTCTAATTGGCAAAAGCAAATGTTTGTACCAATTCAAGTACTACGACATTGATTGAAGGCTCCCGAAGAGCAACCAATATATTGACGGGTGATACACATATATTCGTTAATATGGCATCATTTTCCACCAAGTCGAAAGGAAACTATTGAGTTTCCAAGATATACGTCTTAATGGAGTTCATCTTGAACCATGAATGAGCGGAATATGAAATTTAAATAGACAATGATTCAAGCCAGAAGCTTGTTAAAGAGAAACTCCCAATTTTCTCATATGGATTGTATTATGCGACTATACATCCAGTCAAATGTGATATTGTGATGAACCAGAAGTTCGATAATCAAAATTCTTTATGACATAATCGACTTGGTTACCCAGAAAGAATACTGATACGTTCAATTGTACAACACTCACATGAGTAATCTTTAAAGAACCAGAAGTTTCTAAAGAATCTTTTGTGAACAAAAAGATTATATTATCTCGTGATTTGTGTGTCGCTCATGTGAGTTTTCTCCCGCAGAGAATAATAGCTTTTGCCTAGCTTCTTGCTCATTTTATATACTTTGGAGCATGAATTCTCCAAATATTTTTACTAATTATTGTATGCCTTAAAATTGATGTTTAGTATTCAGTTGCAAGTGTGTACACTTAAGATGGCCCAGCAGTGTCATTTATTAAAAGTTTTCAACTGATTGCTAGACGTTTGATTTTAAGGACCAATTTATAAGCATGAGCTTGGGGACATGCAATTATACATGCATCAGCATTGATTTGGTGAGCTAGTTTTCCCGCCGTTAGGGGGAGAGAAAGTGCCGGTTCCTGAAGAACGGCGTGAAATTACATGGAACGTTCCTTCACTATCTCACATTAACACCAAACAAATCAATGCGAGCAAGAAGTAAAATGATAACAAAATCCCACGTTTTGGCAATGAACATGCCGATTCGACTTGATGTCTCTGAAGGATATGATAATGGTATACCAAAACAAGTCTAAAACGTGGACGCCCAGTTGGTGTGAAAGATAAAAGTTCTCGAAAGAAAATTTTACAAATAATACTCCAGAAGAGAATACTCAACAAGAGATCAGATGTTCACAACTTGAAAGCGCTATAGAAATAAGAACTGATCAGTCTTAAAAAATCAATAAACAAGCTGCTCCCGAAGGAGCAAGTGAACACAATTTTTGAGAAGATCTCTTTGAATTATACACCTGAAGTAAAAGAGAAAATTGGGATAGACAGATGATCATTATTGATCATGTTGTGATTAAAAGATTGCATATAAAAATATGAATCAGGATCCTGAACCAATGTTAACTGAAAAGTGTCGACACAGAAATCATTGGCCAAAATAGAAGGATGCAATCTAAACCCCTGAAGGGAAAGTCTCAAAGCATTTGGACCTGTAATCCAAAACCCTTGAAGGAAAAGTGGCATTCGCAAATTATTTGACTTGCAGACAAACCCCTGAAGGGAACAAACATATTAAATACAAATTGGTTTTTGTACGAAAACGTAACGAGAAAAATGGGGTTGTGTGATACAAAGCACGTCTTGTTGCACAAGATTTTTCCAAAGACCTTGGCTTGATTATGATGAAACATATTCCCCGGTTATTGATGCCATAACATTACGATACCTAATCAGCCTAGCAGTAGCTAAAAACCTTGATATGCGGTTAATGAACGTGGTTACCGCATATTTATATGGATCATGATATTTATATGAAAATCCCATAAGGATTTAAATTGTCTGAAGCATATAATCAAAGGACGAATGGGTTATACTCACTCACATTACAAAGATCCTTGTATGGATTGAAACAATCTGGCAGAATATGGTATAATCGCCTTAGTGAGTACCTTTTTAAAGAAGGATATATAAATAATCCAGTTTGTCCTTGTGTATTTATCAAGAGATCTGATAGTTGATTCTCTATAATTGCGGTATATGTTTGATGATTTAAATCTTGTTGAAACTCCTGAAGAGCTCACTAAAACCGCTAATTGTATTATGAAAGAATTTGAGATGAAAAACTTTGAGAAAATCAAATTTTCTCTCGGCCTGCAGATCGAGCCTTGAGTAGTCGTAACATGGTATGATCAGCAGATTTAAAGAAAGACTCATTTCGACCACCAGAAAATAACGAAGAATTATTTGGTCCTGAAGTACCATATCTTAGTGTTGTTGGTGTTTGAAGGTATCTTGCGAATTTCGATACCATATATATAGCATCTTCAGTGAATTTATTGGCAAGGTTTTAACGAGGCAGTGTATCACACTTACCGATTATTATGAATATGTACTCTTTTTCCTTCGACCAAGTTTTTTTCCCACTGGGTTTTTCTTGGCAAGGTTTTAACGAGGCATATTCTATAAAATTTGGACATCCAAGGGGGAGTGTTAAGAATATTATTTATTATGGATGTCCAAAGGTTTCTCGGGAACGACAAAAGTTTTCTCAGGAACGGCAAAAGTTTCTTGAGAACAACAATGGTTGTAAATAAGTTCAATGTACATTACTCCCCAAAGTCCTATATATAGGACATGATATTGTATAATGATTGTGACTTAGAGATTAATAGAAAATCTTTATATTCTCTCTTATATTGTCTTCTAAATATTGTGTTGTTTGTATTACTTAAGTTTATAACAGTTTTTATTTTCAAATATATCCATCATAAATAAGTTGTGCATTTAATGTAGACAGATTGATAAAATCATACAATTTCTCTTTCCATTTAAAACAAATAAACTTATATTTTGAGATGTCTCACAATTAAAAAAAAGAGAGAAATACATATTAAACTCTAGGTACATGTTTGATAAACTACATATACAACAACAACAATATTATCCTATTGTTTTAGAGACTTTTAATTATTACGAGGCGTGAGGAGGCAGATATACGCAACCATATTTGTTTGATAAACTACGTATCAATCAATCATATCTAGTATTTGACAAACTGCATATGTTCTACTTAAATGTTAAATACCCAATTTAGATACTCTAGAAATCAAACGTCTTCATATAGATTTGGGTTTTGAAGGACAAAAAGGGTAGTTTACAAAACGGATGAGATCTTAAGAGGCTAAAAATGAGACCTCCAGTCACGCGTCGCCACGTTAGATGCATTCTCTCAATCCATCTTACAAGTCTCCGTGTCTTTTTATCAACGTTGGATGCATTCTCTCAATCGTCGCACTCATTCTTCCATACACAAAACAAAACAAAGGAGGAAAGGCGAAAAAACAATTCAAAAAAAAAAAAAAAAGAACGATGAGAAAAATTGACTTCGAGAAGCAAGCAAGGAGCTTGTTTGGGGAAGACGAAGACGAAGACGAAGACGAAGGTGATCTTCAAAACGACGACGCAGTAGCGGAAGGAGGAGGATACCAGTCTTCATCGTCTTCGTCTTCCTCCTCCTCGTCGGCGGCTTCCTCCGGCTCCTCTTCTGGCGGCGGCGGCGGCGGTTCGTCTTCATCGTCGTCTTCTTCATCTTCTTCTGGTAGCGGCAGTCGAAGCGAAAACGAGGATGATGATAATGATGGTGGAGAAGTGAAGTCTCATGAGCAGAGAAGTGGTTCTACGAGTAATTATGATTTGAATGTTAATGGTAATGATCGGAGTTATTATGATAACGAGGAGAATGAGGTGGAAGAGGAGATGGAAGTTAAGGATCTTTTTGGTCCTGATAATGACGATTATCTTAAAACCACTGCTAATAGTCCCTACTTAGTTCCTGGTATGATTAATACTTTATGCTCTACTTTTTTGCTTTCTTTGTAATGTTGGGGTGATTTTGGCATGCTGTTTTAATTAATGTAAATTGGTCTGTGATTTGAGTGGAAGAAGCTCATGGTTAGTTGATCTTCAGGCATGCTTCTAGTCTGTTTCCTCCACCTCCCCTGGGACAAGTTTTAACCTCTTGTTGATTAAATGGTCCTACGCATTGCGGTTCTGCTAGTTTCCTGTCTTCCAGTTGTCCCCTTAGTGTTTAATATTATGTAAAGTTGCGTCTCATTTGTCTCTATAATGTTCAATGAGTGGTTTGTGGTCATGAAAATTTGCTGAGTCGTTATTGAATTCTTGTCTAACCATGAGAGAGTGCAATGATCAGAAGTTCCTTCGTCTATAGTGTAGTAGCTTTTTTTGCAAGGTGGCACATAGTTGAACCAATATGTGGAATTAACAGGATGTTAAGTGGGGATTCAAAAGTTTATTGCTTATGGGGAGCTCCATGCAGCTTTTATCACTTCGAAACTTCAAGTACTGCTTTATTTTCTGCTCTTTAGTTATTCAGTATTTCATTATTCTGTTAGATATAGAATATGCGTTTGGTTTCCATTAAAGATGAAGTGTTCAGAAACTAAAGTATGTTGAAACATGTCAATATTGTTAGGGCTGTCAAGACCACTCCTTTTACTAGCTACACATCTATAAAGCAAGTTGCACATGGGATAGTCTTAAGCAGCTTATGCAATCGTACCTTCATCGTAAATCCCGTGTTTGTTCCATCTTCTCTGTTGTAAGGTCTATCGTCAGCTTCTTACATATGTTTGTAGTAAATGAAGAGATCTCTATACTTGCTTTTTTGTTTGCCTGTATGTTGTGATATTCTTGAGTTTGACTTTTAGTATCAAATCCTTACTTTTTCTAGATTGCAGTTTTGCCAGTAATACGCACTCCTAGCAATCATGCCAGAGGAGGTTTCGGGCGCGGACGTGGCCGTTGGCAAAATAATCAAGGGGCCGGAATCCTGCCTCGACCTGGACCTTATCCTCCAAGACAGAATTTTGGATTTGGTCCGAAGTTTTTTAATGGACATCGTGATGAGCGTTTTGTTTCTGATTTGAAGTTTAATAAGAGTGAAGAAACTTTAGCAAGAAAGTGTATAGCATTTCAGGAGGTAAGGACAATTTATTCAACTACTGCAGTCTCTCCTCACATTGTAATGTCTTTGCCTGTGATTTAAGAGTCTATTCTGTGAATGTCTATAATCTGTCATGATTCAGAGATCAGGCCTAATTTACTGGTAATCGGTGCTATTGTTATTTGGCCTGCTTCTATCTATTTTTTTCCACTGTTTCCCTTGCTATTTTTGCCCCTGACTCCATCGTAATTTTTATGAAGGAAACATGAAAAATGCTTGTTTTGTGTCAATATGCGATCTTTTTGCTTGGTTTCTACTGATGTGCTTTTCTTCTAATGGCTTATCATGCAAGACAGCCATGTGAGCTTGCTTGCTATAGTCGCATAGAAGGTGGAGAGGTCTATTTTGATGACCGTAGCTTGGTAAGCCTATAGTTACATTTGATGCTGCTGGTCATTTACATCTTTTTGTTCTGTGACTATTTGAGATTCCTTTCACGATTTCAGAGATTATTTAAGCGCCTCATCTCTCAAGATGTTGGGTTTGACCTGAATGAAGGATTTGATTCATTCATCGAGAAGAGAGGTTTGGCCTTATATCCTGAGAAACAAAAAACCTAACTCTGGAGATACTTCTTATGTTATACTTGTTATATGTCAGACTGATATTTGATTATACACATGATTTCTGAAACCAGATCTGGGATCTCAGGGTTTTGGTGATTTGCTGGCTTGCATTCGGAATAAGAATATTCCGCTTCAAAACATGCACTTTGTGGTGAGAATGATTAGTCTTTTATCTTTTGTTGTAAATGTATTCAAAGGGGTATAACAAGTTCTTTTTTTCCCCGCGATTTCATGACAGACATATCGCAACAACCTGAATAAGGTGAGTTTGAACTCCTCATCCACTTCCTACTTTTAGAATTTCTCTCTCTAGAATTTATTCATTGTCTTCTCTTTCATGGTTTAAAATTAGTCTATACTGTGAACCAACTTGGCAAACATCTTGCTTTCTTTTTGTAGAGCTTGGGCCGTTGCAAATATTTTTTTTCAAAAAAAATAAACATTGTTTATGTACTTTTAGCTGCACCTGAACGTTAATATTCAACTTCCTTTCCGTTCCGAGCAGGCTGAGCATCATTTTTTGTTTATAATGCATGAGCCAGGAAACTCATATTTTTGTCAGGCCATAAACAGTTTGATACTATGCCTATTTTGCTGCAGCTCACTGGTAACCTTTTCTAAGTTCAGATAATGGCAACGGCATATATCAGAAATGAACCTTGGGAAATGGGAGTGCATAGAAGGAATGGGGTGGTTTACCTAGATGTGCATAAATTGCCAGAAAGGCCAAAAAGTGAGATGGAACGTCGAAGGTAACTGCTTCTGTATCTCATTCACTTTTCATCACATTGGCTTTTTTGTTTGTATATTCTCCTTGACGACCATGTTAACCTTTTAATTCTTGTAGCCATTTATTATGGTGCAGCCTTTTTCATAAACTAAATGATTCTTGTCCTTGCAGATTGTTCGTGTTCTCCCTGAAGGGGGAGTTAAGCATTTGCCAACACTTAACTAGATTTGAATAGTTTGCTTTACCTTTCCGCATTCATGTTTGGTACATGTTTCTGAACAGTTATTTTGAAATATCTTGGATATATGCCAGTTTAAACCTTGCATGAAAATGTCTGCTGTTAATCTAAGGGCCAAAGGGATTTCATTCCTTATCAAAAAAAATAATAATAACAATAAGTAGATGGTCTTCTTGCTCTTTAGTCACATACATTGGTACAATTCTCCTGCTTCTTTGTTCTTAGTGATCAAAACATAAGACTTGATGTAGTTTAAGGGCAAAATTGACCAAACCATTCAACCTTGGCATGATTTATTGATTTAATGTGAAATTTTTTTTTCTCCTTCAATAAAACAGTGATCTCCGCCGTCGTATAATGATTTGCAACTATCTATCAAAAATGATTGCAGTCTTTTTTGTAAGTAAAATTTCATATAAAAGTCAAAATGACACATTTACAAAATGTGTTGCTTAAACAAAAGCAACAACTGCTTAGCTTTAATATCAGTAGGTGGCTTACAAAGAGCTATCTAATATATAGTGCCGACCTTTACAAAACATTATCCGGAGATGGCAATGTTAGCCAGGCAAAAGCCAATGATACATAAAATACAAGGAAATCTAGCTGCAAACCTGTACAAAATAGTTGCTCTTAAGACAACAACAAACATAGTTTGCACAAAACTAAGGTGGCTTACAACAGTGAACCTCATTGCTAAAGCTAATCCACTCACAGCCTTGGAATAGTCCCAGGTAACTAAGTCGAAGCAAAAATAAATGGAAAAGGACCATAAAGAGAAAAGAAAACAAAAAAGTTAAGAAGTTTATGCTAGGTCTCTGCCGTCCATAATTCCCCGTCAAAATGCCCCAACATTATGCTCCAAGGGAAAGTCTATGCTATAGGATACGGCCATAGGATAGACATAAGTATAGCAACCTAACCATCACTTGCAAATAAAAGGAAGGAGAATGGGCAGTAAAAGAAACCTTGAGGTAGTAACCTCCACTGCCAACCTGAGAGCGCCAATATCAGAGAAAGGTGATTGTTGCATGCCAGAAATCAATCCAGATGAGCAGATAGTGAGAAAGCACTATAGCTCATGCAGGATAGAGGATGTGACCAATAGATACGAACATGAGTATTTGGCTGGCATTGCAGGAGTTGAAAAGATCTTCATAGGAACTATCAAATTCAACGCAAGTTCCCGGCTTTGCTTTGTTGGTTTGTAACTTCTCTACGAGTAAACAGAGCGTATATTCTAGAGAATCTCCTTAAGGACAGTGTTAGGATCTTTGGCGGTTTGTTGATGGAGCCTACACTCTCTCCAAATATGGTACACAATTGCAGAAAACCCGAAATATGTGACATATTTCTAAAACTTTGAGGTCCAAGTGTTGTTCGAGTAGAA
The DNA here is from genome assembly GCA_036186865.1 of Eustoma russellianum. Taxonomy (NCBI): domain Eukaryota; kingdom Viridiplantae; phylum Streptophyta; class Magnoliopsida; order Gentianales; family Gentianaceae; genus Eustoma; species Eustoma russellianum. The sequence goes on along the minus strand of AP025059.1, from coordinate 33,077,795 downwards.
CCAGTAGATAGTTTGCTGCCAGTCATTGGTCCAACCCCTACAATTCATCTTGTTAATGATGTTGCTCCTTACCGTAGCTGAGCGAAGGCACTGGAACAAGAGGTGTCCATGGTTCTCACTAGCCTTGCCACATAATAAACAAGGATTAGTCTGAATCAATCATCAGTCAAGTAGTTTGTCTAGTGTATAATTGTATTCCAACATGCAAGTCATACAATGATTGCATATCATAGAGGAAAGTAATTGCACCAGACAATTTTGTCTCATTCAACCATGATCAAAGAAAGTTGAGATGCAGAAGTGGCATCTTTCACAAAAAATGAAAGATTTGGTTTCCAAATCTATTGGTCTTCTCCCTTTTTCAGTTGAATTGCACAGCAGGCTTGGTTGAATAAGACAAGTTGGTTGTCTTTTTCAGTTGAATTGCACAACAGGCTTGGTTGAATAAGACAAGTTGGATGTCCCAGCCTCTTCCATATGATAGTCTTCATGAATTACCAAGTGGCACAGTTGAGACCATAGTTTCCTCACTTATATTCTTCCTTTTGAGTTCCGGGTGGTTGGTGTTCAGAACACCACAAGGGTGCCATGGGTCATTGCAAAATGAGGTTAGCTGCATATTCCCAATTTCCTTGCCCATACACTGTGAGAAAGAAGAAATTTTACACGTGCATTTACTATTATTTCATGGCCACTTAAATATTCGATGACTACTTAAAAGCGAAAAGGTTCCTTGGTGTAGCTATTCTAGATAAAAATATATATTTAATTGATGGAGCAACTTGCACGATAGATTGATAGAGAAGATTAATCATAAATAAGGAAAATTAAAATAAAAATAGATACTAAGATGAGCAACAGCTGCTGTCTGTGAGGATGCACTTGGAATTGTGTAACTGAAAAGATATAATCATCTGTGAAACTCCTCTCTTTACAGGGCACTTTCACTGTCCTTCAAGAGTTGTGTGGATCCTTCATGGATTATGTGATGGCTTGGGTTTTTCCTTCTCTGTTTTGTTTGGTATTCACTTGTTCTTATCTGATCATTCTTTCATCAGGTGTTATTGGGGTTACTGTTTTGAGAGCCTCGCAACAGAAGATCCAACAAGAGGTGAGGGGGATAGCATCCATCATGTTGATGCTAATGTTGAGTACTGCTCTGTAATTAAAACCAAGTTAGGAGCACATCGTATACTTATGGGTGCTGAAATGGATTGTTGTGATTCCACCGATGATGGAAGAAGGTTCTACGTGGAATTAAAAACAACTCGTGAGGCATGGCTGATTTACTTTTGTGATTGAATTTTTCTTTTCCTTTTTCCTTTCATGCCCTTCAAGTTTCTAGCTGACTTTGTTCATTACCTCTCATGATTCTACAGTTGGATTATCACACAGAAGAAAGATTTGAAAGGGAAAAACTCCTTAAGTTTTGGGTATATATCTATTTGTCATGAGTTCATTATGTTATTTTCTCTTTTATATGAATGACATACGTGAGAACTCCAAATCCAGTTCATGTGCCTTTAATGTTGTGCATGATATTTATTTAGAATCATTCTAGTTTATCGGAGGTTTGCGTGATACTTATTTAGAAGCATTCTAGTTTCGCTGCAAGGTAGACATTGTGAACACCAGATGATCTGACATGACACTTCTGTATGTACAATCACCGATGTATTGACTTGAATAGTACTAACTCCAATTCATAATGTGTTATCATGGGAAATATTTTGTATTGAACTTTCTACCCATTTTAGCTGTCTTTTCGCCATTACCTTTTATTACTAAAACCCACCACATTGGTTAAGTTTGATATTTCGACATGTTTCAACATCCTTAAAATTGTCTTTCCTATTTTCCTGTGTATGTGAATACCAATTGTGTATGGAAGGTAAAGGAAGATTTTGTCTTTAAAAGTAAGCTGTTTGTTATAATTCTTGATTAGCGTGTCAAAATTTTTAACATCAAGTGATGCAGATTAGTGAGTAATAATCCCGCCAGGTAGGAGTTACGGCTGGATATTCAAGAAACATAGGGCGAGATAAAAGTGAAAATGGGAGATTAGCTTCAAGGGGGATTGACAATCTAATTCTGCATCCCTTGCTTGTTTATACAGTAAGGGTGGAAGTATGGGAGTAACTTAAATAAAAACATCCGATTATAGAAGTATGCTAGGATCTGAATGGAAAATGTATGACATTTGATTTTGGATCTTCATACATAAAACCATTTTTCCATCTACTCTCTCGGTCCCATTTTGTTTGTCCTCATCATGATTTTCGTTGATCACAAATCCTTTGTCCACATTCCGTAAATGGGGAAAAAGAAGTAATGATTTTACTAGTCTGTCCTTATTAGTTGTGGACTTCTGGATTAGGATGTTTGTTCAATGGCAAACTGAGGAATACAAGTATTAAATGACCATTTGCATGCTTTGGCAACTTTAACGTGGTCAAAGAATCCGGGACACAGGAAATATTACTTTTGGAACGTTTTAATACATTGAAGTATTGATTGGACTTCTTCCTCTTTGGTTTAATTTTCCTTTGAACCATGCATTGGTGAAAGTTAATGGGTGCTTATTTGCTTTCTTGCATTTGTTTCACTAAATGGTAAAATATATTTGGAATGCAGATTCAATCTTTCCTTGCTGGTGTGCCCTATATCGTAATCGGGTTTAGGTATTTTCCGCTGAGCAATCTCCTGTTCCTTTTTTTCAAAGCCTCCCACCCCAAACATGGGTTTTCATAATTTGCTAAACTGTTATCAACTTGAGACTAATTTAGACATCATGCTTTACATGCTCCCACTAATCTCAAATGACTCAGAAACTACATAAAATTCCCCCCTCCCCAACACACACAAAAAATGAATATGTATACGATCAAACACACGCTGACTTGTAGTTGTTAGAAGTGAAGCAAGGGGCAAAGAGATGATATCCTGAAATGCTTCTGAAGTGATGACTTTCTTACTAGAAGAGATCACTTTTACTGGATTTGCAAATAGATTTCTGGTTATATCACCATCGTGTGTTTTATGCAATGAAAAGAAGAGGTGGATGATGATGATGAGAAGTATTATGGTGGGTATGGGTAAGTGGAAAACAGCAGTGGCTGTTAGAAGAATGGGAAAAGGGATAGAGGGAACTTGTCACAAGAACAGGTAGATATGATATTTAAAAAGGGTGGTTTGGGAAGGGGGCGGGGTGGGTGGATGGGGCAGGGAGGAGGAGAAGAAGTTAGCCGGGAGAAGAACATACCCAGCTCTAGTGGGTAGAATAAGGACGAGGAGCAGAAGAATCAAGAAGGAAAGCGAGAAAAGCAGACGGAGAAGAAGAAAGAGAAACAACTTCCTTGCAAGTCAGCAAAAAATTCTCGTGTGCTGTACTGATTAGTTGCACAAGAATAGTTAAGAGGAGAAGAAAGTTACATGATTTTGAAAGTTGATATTCCTCCTTGTAGAGGGTTGATCTATCTTGTCTTTGATGCAGAGATGACGCTGGCCGGCTTGTCCGAACAGAAAGACCTAGAACTAAGGATATAACACAGAGAGTGAAAATGAAGAACTACTGGCAGGTAGCTTGTTTATCAATTATCAAATGTTCCAATCCCAATAAACCCTGTTTTCATTTCAGACGTAGAGCTGTAATTGATTTCAAACTGCAATTAATGTGATAGCAGCTGACTTCTTGTAATCCTCATCTACTATTTATTCATCATTGAGGGGGGATATGTATTGTCTTTGTAATGATCGTCTTTAATTTTTAAGCGGGCATTTGAGACCCGAAGTTTGAACTGTTGAATTTAAAGAGCAAAGTCTGAATGCAAATACATTTGAATGTCTACTTGCTGAAAAAAAGAAACAGGTCTTATATCTATATTTATCATTATGCAGACTTCTTTGTCAAAAATTAAATATTTTCTCGGTAATTGTCTCTCTGATCAAGCTAATATTCCTCAAGGTTGTGCAAAATTAAGCACTACTTGAAGCTTCTTGCATATGCAGGTTGGGAAGGATTGGATCATCTAGGCCAGTTGTATGTAGACTTATTCTTGTAGGAGAGTGTATCCATGACTCGATCTCATGGCAACTGGTCACATAACAACATATCTTTTTTGTGTCAAGACTCCCCTTTGTACTATTTGACTTTTGTACTCTGATTTTTACCTACTCTTTTTGAAATCAAATTATAAAATTCTCAGTGTTGAACTTCAAGCTAAGCCTGGCCTTCATCATTTGTAAAAATTTTGTGGTTGTGATGACAGGGAGGTGTTTGTCTGGCATTTGCTGATGAGGTGTTGTGTTGGCTTTATGGCACCGTCAAAGAGAGTAAGAGCCTCTGAACACGTACTATTTGTCATTTGCTTAGTTTTAATTTCCAGGTAAACAAGGGCTTACGATAGCTCGGTAGTGGGAACTCTTGATTCTCCATGGAAGTTTGGGGTTGTCTTTGGCATGATACTGCTGTCCAATCATCCAATTTCTATTCAAAGTTAATCAACTGCTCTTTTCTCATTCTTTATTGTTTCATGCCAGATCAAGACTACATATTACGATTTGCTCATCCTTTCACGCGATTGGAACTTCTGCAAGCAGACTCCTGCCCAGATGCTATTGTTGACCATGTTGAACAACTATAACTGCCTGCTGATCTCTTAACTTATTGCAATGAAACTACTAGGTTTGTGACAAAGGAGGCAATGTGATGGAATACACATCGCACTATGTCTATTCGGTTCTGAACAAATTGTAAGATAGAGGAGGAAGCCTTTTGATTCAAACTAGTGGTAAAGTTTCGGTGCTTATCTGGGTTGACTGAAATTTTGGTGTAAGATAAAGGAAGCAGCATTTCATCTGGATTGACTGAAATTCTTCCAAGTATAACCTAGTGTGCTAAAATTATGCAGGAAAAGCAGATGTTATCAGTGAGCATGTCCAATGCCTGTCATTTTATCCTTTAAAAGATCCATTGAATGAGTACACTGTGTTTTCCCCTTTTGCCCCTGTAATTTTGGGCCCTTGCATTGGAAGCTTGTTGCTTTTAGGACATCAATCATTTTTTTTTATTTTGGTTGGGAGGCAATTCGAACTCGTGTCTTTAGAATGAGAAAATGCTAAAAAAAAAATGTTATTCAACGGTTAGACGTAAAGGTTTTTATACCCTCTGACGGACTATATGTGGAGACTGAAAAAGACACTTGGGTTTCTAAAATGTGCACTTTCTAATCCATTTTGTTTTGAGATAGATATTCTTTTTTATTGTATCTTGCACTATTGATTTTGGGCGTCAACCTAACCGTTAAGCTACGCTCACCTCAAACTTAGGTTTGGAGATGCGCCTTAAGAAAATTTGGCTTGGCCTTTATGAATATCTACTATATACCAAACCTTCTTTGTTATAAACTTAAGTAATACGAAAATGAGAGGACAACAATGTCTTCATTTCTCTTCAATCCTCCTTACAATATTCTTAACATAGTGTCCTATTTGTAGGACATATAGGATAGAGATACATTGTATATCTTCATGACCTTTGGACATACACATATTTCGAAGTGTCTATTACATTATTCCATAACACGACATTTTATAACACATTTTTCCATAACACTCCCCCTTGGATGTTCAACATTTATAGAATATGTCTTGTTAAAACCTTGTCAAGAAAAACATAGTGCGATAAAAACTTGGTCGAATGAAAAAAGAGTACATATTCACAATAATTGGTAAGTGTGATACACTGACTCGTTAAAACCTTGCAAAGAAAAACCATGTGAGATAAAAAACTTGGACAAAGGAAAAATAGCACAGTGTGTATGTGGTAATCACACTCCCCCTGATGCTGGCAAGAGATCTTTGAGTCAACGCATTCCAATGTTGTAGACCATCTCTAAAAATAGTCATTGGTAGTGCTTTAGTGAACGAGTCGGCAACCTTCGGACTCGGTTGCAATTGTTGTATATCAATGTCGTCATTCTTCTCAAGATCATACGTGTAAACAAATTTTGGTGATGTATGCTTCATTCTTCTTTGATGTAGCCATTTTCAACTTGAACAACATATCTACCATTATTCTCGAACAATGTTGTCGGCATCTTCGATATGCTGAATCATCGACCTCAACCAAATGTGTTCATAGCTTGCTTCATGCAACGCCAAAATCTTATAATGATGAAGAGATGGTTGTTACTGTCTGTTCCACTCATCTCCATAATATGGCCGCACCAAAACATATCCATTCTATGCTCTTTCCTTATGCGAGTTAGATAGATAGCCAACATCAGCATAACCCACTAATTGTGGTTCTACCTTCCTTGAGTAATATAAACACCCCTACGGTGTTCCAAGAAGATAAAAATATGTTTGACATTATTCCAATGTCTTCGTGTTGGTGTTGAGCTATACTTTGCCAATAAATTCACTGACAACGCTATAATAGTATCGAAATTCACAAGATACTTTAAAGCACCAACAATACTAAGATATGGTACTTCAGGACCTAATAATTCTTCGTTATCTTCTGGTGGTCGAGGTGAGTCTTTCTTTATATATAACGATCGTACCACACTATGACTACTCAAGGCTCGATCTGCAGGCCGAAAGAAAATTTAATCTTCTCAAAGTTTTTCATCTCAAACTCTTTCATAAGATAATTAGCGATTTTAGTGAGCTCTTCAGGAGTTCCAATAAGATTTAAATCATCAACATATACCGCAATTATAGATAATCCACTATCAAATCTCTTGATAAGTACACAAGAACAAACTGGATTATTTATATATCCTTCTCTAACCAGGTACTCACTAAGGCTATTATACCACATTCTGCTAGATTGTTTTAATCTATACACGGATCTTTGTAATTTGATTGAGTATAATTCATGTGTCCTTTGATTGTATGCTTCAGGAAATTTAAATCCTTATGGGATTTTCATGTAAATATCATTATCTAATGATCCATATAAGTATGCGGTAACCACATCCATTAACCGCATATAAAGGTTTTCAGTGACTGCTAGGCTGATTGGATATGGTAATATTATGGCATCAATAACCGGTGAATATGTTTCACTTTAATCAAGCTCAGGTCTTTAGGAGAAACCTTGCACAATAAGACATGCTTTGTATCACACAACTTTTTTTTTTCTTGTTGCGTTTTTGTACAAAAACTAATTTGTATTCAATATGTTTGATCCCTTCAGGGGTTTGGATTGCAGGTCAAAATAATTTGCGAGTGCGACTTTCCCTTCAAGAGTTTGGACTGCGGGTCCAAATGATTTGCGACTTTCGAATCATCGTAGTTCTGCTTAGATTGCATCTCCCTATTTTAACCAATGATTTCTGTGTCGATACTTTTCAGTTTAACATTGGTTCAGGATCATGTTTCATAATTTCACATGCAATCCCTTAATCAAAACATGATCAATAATGATCATTTGTCTATCCCAATTTTCTCTTGTAATTTAGATGCATAATTCAAAGAGATCACCTCAAAATTTTGTTCACTTGCTTCTTCAGGAGCAACTTGTTTATCAATTTTAGACTTGTCAGTTTTGATTTCTATAGCAATTTCAAGTTGTGAACATTTAATCTCTTGTTGAGTATTCTCTTCTGGAGTATGCTCTTCTGGAGCGTTAACTTGTATCCTTTTTCGACGGTTTTTATCTTTTACACCAACTGAGCGTCCACGTTTTAGACTTGGTTTTGGTATACCATTATCATGTCCTTCAGGGACATCAAGTTGATTCGGCGTATTCATCGCTAAAACGTGGGATTTTATTATCATTTTACTTCTTGCTCGCATTGATTTGTTTGTTGATCAAGGTGAGATAGTGAAGGAACATTCCATGCGCCGTTCTTCAGGAAACGGTACTGTCTCTCCCCCTAACAGCGGGAAAACTAGCTTGCCAAATCAATGCTGATGCATGTATAATTGCATGTCCCCAAGCTCATGTGGGTAAATTGGACCTTGAAATCAAACGTCTAGCAATCAGTTGAAAACGTTTAATAAATGACACTGCTGGGCCATTTTAAGTGTGCACACGTGCAATTGAATACTAAACGTCAATCTTAAGACATACAATAGTTAGTAAAAGTATTTGGAGAATGCATGCTCTAAAGTATATAAAATGAGCAAGAAGTTAGGCAAAAGCTATTGTTCTCTGCGGGATAAAACTCACATGAGTGACACACACAATTACGAGATAATATAATCTTTTTGTTCATGAAAGAGTTTCTAGAAACTTCTGGTTCTTTAAAGATTACACATGTGAGTGTTGTACGTATCACTATTTTATCTGGGTGACCAAGTTGATTATGTAATCAATAATTTGGATTAGCAAACTTCTGGTTCATTACAAAATTACATTTGACTGGATGTAGAGTCGCATAATACAATCCAGATGAGAAAATTGGGAGTTTTTCTTGAACAAGCTTCTGGCTTGAATCATTGTCTATAAAATTTTATATTTCCCTCATTCATGGTTCAATATGAACGGCATTAAGATGTATATCTTGGAAACTCAATATTTTCCTTTCGACTTGGTGGGAAATGATGTCATATTAACCCATATATGTGTATCAGCCATCAATATACGATTGCTCTTCTAGAGCCTTCGATCAATGTTGTAGTACCCAAATGGGTACTAACATTTGCTTTTGCCAATTAGAACTCTTCTGGAACCCTCAGTCAATTTCGTGTGTCACTGTCAACTAGACATATGCCCATATCATTCACCTTGGATGATATGTTAATATCAAAATTAATTTTGGAACACCAATTCAGAAATAGTCAATGGTGTTTCTTCAGCAAACAGAATTCATATATTAATCAATGTAATGTTACCATCCTGACAAAATGCACTAGTTGTCTCTTGACTTCATCCTTCTGGGATGTCTTGATAAAGATCAAAGAAATTCCTTGGTGGCAAGTACGGACCATTGGCCTTGGGTTCAACATTAATAACCAGTCCGTTTAGTCGGTGCACCATTTTTCATAGCCTTGGTATTTTCTTGAGGCTTTTTCTTGTTTTACCACTTCAGGTGGCATGATGTAAAATTGCGATAACATTTATGACCACGACCACGTAGATTATTAGAATTACTTCCATTCACTTCAGGGAAGAGTAATAATCCGGTCTGGTGATAATAGTGGTTTTCCAGCAAAAGTTCACATATGAAAATACATTTCAAACTTTCTTTCCTGATATTGCTAATACATGGAAAGTGAGAAACGGATGCATTTATTTTGCCATATACAGGTAAAATATCTGATAAAACAAGATATTCACTCGAAACTACAGGTTTGAGCTAAATGTTAATGCTTCGGGCAAAAGATGCTTCAAGCATAATAAATAGATCATAATACGCACTAACAAAATTTAATAATAAAAAATTGTATGTAGGACAAAAGAATATATGCAATAACAGACTTGATAACATGTCATTAAGAAATAACTTACAACAAGCAAATTAGAACTGTTGCTTTGGGCATGTCCACTATTCATGCTTCAAGCATGACAACTATTTGTGCTTCCAGCATATCCGCTATTCATGCTTCAAGCATGTTGACTATTTATGCTTCTGGTATGTTGACTACTCGTGCTTCAGGCATGTCTACTATTTATGCTTCAGGCATGTCGACTACTTATGCTTCCGGTATGTCGACTACTCATGCTTCTGGCATGTTGATTGCTTATGCTTCCGACATGTGAACTATTTGTGCTTTTAGCATCTGAATTCTTCGTGTTTATGGCATGTGAATTACACATGCTTCTGGTATTTCGACTATCAATACTGCGGGTCTATCATATATTCAATATTTATACAAGAACTAATCTAGCCTGAAGTCTAGATTCATTTTGAAGGTAGAAAAATAATATATGGCTTGCAGCCATATGGATAAACTGTTATCATGCCCGAAGCATGATTATGTAGCCATGCCCAAAGCACAAATCGTTAACATGCTTGAAGCATGGATTGTTGTCATGCATGAAGGATGAACAATTATCATACCCGAAGTATGAATTGTTAGCATGACCAAAGCATGGATCATTGTTGCAAAAGAAAAAGAGGGAGGAGACGTAGAAAGAGACGGAGGCCATGGCTGACATGGGGTGGTAAGTTATCGTGCTGATAACGTGTCATAAACTTAAGTAATACGAAAATGAGAGGACAACAATGTCTTCATTTCTTTTCAATTCTCCTTACAATATTTTTAACATAGTGTCCTATTTATAGTGCATATAGGATAGAGATACATTGTATATGTTCATGACCTTTGGACATCCACACATATTTCGAAGTGTCTATTACAATATTCCATAACACGACATTCTATAACACATTATTCCATAACATTCTTCACTTAGCTGGCATTAGGTCAATTCGATTTTATATGTTACGATAAGATAATGAGAAAGTGGTTGCAATCAAAGATACGAGTCGAGTTCACGTGCTATATTAAATGGATATATAATTTTACCCATCTTTGGAATTTGATGAAATAAATCAAAATGACCCACTAAATTGGTTGCGTTTCTTATATTGTGAAATGGCAGTTGATCGCACAGTTTATAATATTCATTATGGGTCATTCGAAAACAATCTCTGCATGTTATAACAAATAGGTATGGTTGCGTATATCCGAATCTCTTATATTTTATAAATGGGAGCTTCTAAAACAAATAGGGTAATGTTATTGTATGTATCCATCATTCTCTATCAAACCTAGTCTCATGCTGTCAAGTTGCTCCCCGGGGAATTCATAATAATACAAATCAAATGGCAGCATGCCGTCCTCAATCCATCTTTTTAGTGAAGTCGAGCCTGAGTTCAAATTCATTATAATTTATTTAAAAGACTAACAATATCGAGTCTAACTCAAACCATTGTGAGTGTGAGGTTTTCCAATTTTATAAATGTTTTATGTTAGAGGTTTATTTTCGGTGTATGATGATATTGTATAATGTTTATTTTCGTATCATGTATTAATAGTGGTTTATTCTTCACTGGTGGCGTCATGTATTGACGTATCACGGAAAAAATGATTACTTAATGTACAAACTTCATTAAGATCCTTGGAATAAATCAAGTTAAATTCATGCGTAGCAAGCTCGTGTTTGCTGAAAGAAATGAAGAGTTTTTTTTTGAAAGGTGAATGGATTTATTCATTCATCAAATTTGCAATCGCAGTAGAGAGTATAATAGGAGGGGGAGATGATCTCTAGATAATATGCGAAGCATATTCAAGTGCTATCTTTGCTAGGTAGTGAGCCGGCATATTGCCTTCACACTTTGTAAAGACTATCTCGCAACTTTCAAGTGAGTTTTTCAAACTTTTACATTCTGCAAGCAAGGAAAACAGAGGATGATATGAATCAAAGGCACCCGTTAGTAAGTTTATAGTTGTTGAACAATCCGACCATAATGCCACTCTTTGGTATGCTCGGCCATGTGCAAATTTGAGACCATAGTAAATAGCTTGCAATTCACCATGAAGTACATCCAAATTGTTCGCTAGTACATATGACTCTGCCCATACAACGATCCTAGCACTCAGTCTCAGCACCAATCCAGCAGCTCGTCGTCCATTCTCTCTAAAAGCAACATCCACATTGATTGAGATTTCATCATCTCTTGGTGGCTTCCAACGTGAAAGTGCATGTTCATTTCCCCTCAGGATATGTCAAAACTCATTATGTTTTTCCAACAGCATGTCCTTAAGGTTAATTTCTTCATTCCAAACTTGTTCTCTACCAAGTTGAGTCTTGTTTTCTTCAAAGACTACTGCACAACGCTCTTTCCACATCCTCCATAACAAGGTTGTTAGAAGTATTTGTTGTTCATCCTTATTGTCTCCATAACACTATGTCCATTAGCGATCCTTGGAGTACTTTTCTTGGGATGGTAAAATTGCACCATACCTCCTTCGTCCATTTGCACTCGAAGAAACAATGATGCACAGTTTCCGACCTTATATTACAGAGCAGGCACATTGGGGATGTGTTTTGTAATCTTTGTGCCAAATTCCCTTTGACTGCTAAGGAATTATTAAGCGCTTTCCAGAGAAAGATGTTGATCTTTGAAAAAGTTTTAAGCTTCCACAAGTGCTTCCAGAAAGAATGGATTGCTGATGGGTTTGAAGCTCCCTATTATCCTTGATGCCAAATTTGCTCCTGCATGAGTGTTTTGTACCCTGATTTATCTGAGTATTCACCATTTGGTGAGAAATGCCAAATGGGTTTATCATTAGTGCTTTGCGAGAATAATGGGATATTCATTATGGCCTCTTTGTCGTGATTCATGAATAGTGAGTTGAGAAGTAGCTCATTCCAACTTATTGTGTTTTCATCAATTAAATCCAAGACTTTTCCATCAGGCATTAAATGACTATGCATCGGATAGGGTTTAAACGAGCCAACTTTTGGAATCCAAGAATCTTCCCATATCTTTATATTTCGACCGTTCCCAACTCCCATTCTCAGCCCGAGTTGCATGACCTTCCTACCCTCCAATAGACTCCTCCATATGAATGAAGATCGTGAACCTAGTTTTGCTGAGAGGTAGTCACCTGAGCCAAAGTATTTACTCTTGAGTATTCTTGCTACAAGCGATTCTGGATTTTGGATAAAACGCAAACTTTGTTTTGCAAGCATTGCAAGATTAAAACATTTCAAATCACGAAAGCCAACTCCACCCTCCTGTTTGGAAAGATTTAGAAACTCCCATGACTTCCAGTAGATAGGCTTTCTTTGTCCCTTACTGCTCCACCAAAAGTCTCGCATTAGAGATGTAATTATGTTGCAAACCGATATTGGCAGGACAAAACATAGCATGACATAAGTTGGAATCGCTTGCAGAACCGATTTTATTAACGTCTCTTTTCCTGCTGATGATAAGAATTTTTCTTTCCACCCGGATATTTTTTTGGACGCGATCCTTCAGAGACTTAAAAATTTGCTTCTTCAAACGACCAACCATGAAGAGGAGACCTAAATACCTAGAATTTCTCTCTCCTAGCTGGACTCCCAGAATATTGCATAATGTTTCACGTTGGTTCATACTAACATCCCTCGAAAATAGGCGTTAGACTTGGATAAATTAATCAACTGTCCGCTCATTTTGCAATATATATCCAAGATGTGCCTCACTTGGTTAGCTTCCTCTGAGTTTGCTTTGAAGAAAAGGAGAGAATCATCAGCGAAAAAAGATGTGTCACGCTTGGCCCTCGTCGTCCAAATTGCATTCTGTGCCAGTTGTTTTTGTTGGCCTCTCTTCGTATCAATGTTGATAAGCCTTCAACACAAACAGTGAATAAGAATGGAGATAATGGATCACCTTGCCGAATACCTCTCGTCGGTTTGAATTTCTCAATTGTCGTACCCTTAACTATTACAGAAAGGTTGGCGGTGGAGATGCACTGCATCACGAGCTTAATAAAATGCTGTGGGAATTCCATGCATACCATGACTTGATATAAGAATTTCCATTCGACTCGATCAAATGTCTTAGAGAGATCTAATTTGAGTCTGACAAATTCTTTTCCAGAATGATGTCCCGACATCATGTTATGAAACACTTCAAAGGAGATTATGGCATTATCAGTAATCAATCTTCCAGGGACAAATGCACTGGTGAGCTTATTTAACAGCAATTGAACTTTGCTGCAGTTTGTGCAGTGGAATACCGGGTGTTTGAGAAAATTTATTTATTTTTTTGATAGATAATTATCCCTTCAGTAAGTGATTAGAAGCAATGCAAGATTCAAGAAGCCGAAGATGATGAGTCAGATAAAAAGTATCGTCTTTTTGGAGAAATGCCGCATGTTAACTTTGTTTCAATTTCTACACTACTCTTTTTTGATTTTAGAATATGATCGAATAAAGCAAAATGTCTCACTAAATTAGATGCGTTTATTATATTATGACACATCAGAAAACAATCTTTGTGTGTTTATAATAAATGAGCAGGTTGCGTACATCCGACGCTCTATACTCTTTCATAGACGAGAATCTGTAAAGCAATGAGGTAATGTCGTTGCTATGGTTTTTTCGGATGACATTTGCATTTTTTTCCCTTTCTCCATATTGTTTTGATTGCTCCTAAAATTGGAGACTTTGGGATTCTGAGCAAGAGATTGAATTTATACAAATCAATCAAATACTTTGTGATGGGCGAAAATCATTACACAGGAAGTCAACATGGGATAGGCCGTCGAAAATACCCCAAAACATGAAAAGTCTTCCTCAGAAAGAAATAAAAAAAAGACAACGTGATGGCAGGAAATATTGGAGAAAAAAAATTAGAAGAAATGAAGAACTATTCGTTGCCGTAACTGGAAACCGGGTTTTTCTGGTGAGAACCGAATATCATGACCAACTAGACTCCAACGGATTTGTGAGGGAACTCTCCCGGATGGAATCATGCAAGGCAAACAATGAGGCCAAAAATGAGGCTGTGAATCCGGTGGCGCCACGTGTCTTATTATTCATCTATAAAAAATGTTTTTTTTAAAAAATAAGTCAAATGGGACACTTGACATCACCGGATTCGCGGCCTCATTGTTTACCTTGCAGGATCCGATCCGGAACTCCTGACGCGATTTTAATGAAATTTTGATTCCGACATATTGACTTCATCGTCTTCCTCGCGTCATTTTTAAAATTAGCAATCAACAACATATGTTTCTATGACTGATTAATTAAAAAGGTAGCCGCTTATCAGAAAATGTTGGAGAATTTAAGGTTTGGGCTTTGGCCCATCGTTGGAGATTGAAGATTTGGGCTTCGGCCCGTTAATGAAAGTTGCAAAACTTGGTTGTGCAACGTACTATGAGCTTAATGAATCCTTAACGAGTGGTTAATGTTAGGATGTGAACTCACTCAATTATGTATTGTGTGAATGTGAAATTAATGCTCAAAGTGGATGGAAAATGTTGTGGATAGGTGACGTGTCACCCTTATGGAGGAATATCACGTTGGATGTGTCCATGTGGTATAAAAGAGCTTCTGACGGACATCGATCGATGACATCGATCGATCGATGTCACTTCGATCGATCGATGTTATCGATCGAAGTTGATCAGAGAGCTTCGATGTTTCTGTCTCACATCAGTCGATCACTTCGATCGATCGATGTAGACTTCGATCGATCGATGTATCGATCGAAGTTGGACAGAAAGGTGAGGAACGATTCTGACGTACATCGATCGATACATCGATCGATCGATGTATACATCGATCGATCGATGTGATCGATCGATGTCGAACAGCGTGCAGAATCTCTTCAGTTTGAGTGGTTATGTTTCAAATCTGAAACTAACACTATCCTCCTGTTTAAATGAGATCAACTTGTTTTGATCTAACGGTGGTGGGGAGGCAGCTTTGATCTAACGGCCGAGATTTAAACTGTCTTAACCGCTTAACCAATTATGGTTTCCATCCAACGCTCCAGGTTTAAACCTGTGATTCTATCTTCAATCTAAAGGCTGAGATTAAACCTTCCTAATCTAGATAGGAGGTTTTGATCTAACGGTCTAAATCAAACTTCGGTTTTGATCCAACGATCACGGTTCCTTGTTCTTCAACCGACTCCCCTATATAAAGAGGGCTAATGGCTCTTTCATTTACACACCAAGCTCTAAGCATTTCATAAGCATTTTGCGTTCATCTGCACGTGAGTCTTGCATATCGTCCGGGAGAAGTCAGGACACTCTAGAGTTCGAAGGAGTTCAAGTTCAGCAGTGCCGCTCAACTGAACAGGTACCCGTTGTATCCTGGGAGACGATTGCTCATACCGGTTGGGCACAGTATACCGGAGCAATACGTCTTAAGGACAGAGTCCTTGACTCGCCCCGGGTTTGATTTATTTTGTTGTTTCATACGCACACAGTGTACGACTGCGTCTTGGTACAGGATTGATTGTGCCAACAATCTTAAGACGTATTTCAATTCAATTACATTCTGTACCTTTTTGTTTATTTACGCAAAGGCAGTTTCGTACTGTTTTGCAGTCTCTTTCTACTCATTCTAAAACCTGTGATAGTTCTGATCTCTACGTTTTGATCAAACTGAACAGGAATGGAGAACGAGAGCTCACACTCTGTTCACGGCTTCAATGGTGCTCACTCCGTGTCCGCACCAGAAGGGGCAAACAATGCTGCTACCGGACCACAGTTCAATGCGGTTCCGTTGGCACCGACTGGAGGGCCTCAAATGAATCCGGCTGCCACTGCTGCTCAGGTGGAGAAGCCGGAGAAATTTGCTGGAAGCTTCTTCAAGAGGTGGCAGCAAAAGATGTTGTTCTACCTCACTGCGTTGGGGTTGGCCAGAATGCTGTCCGAGGATCCACCTGTGGTTGAGCCTGTGGAGGATCAACAGCAGAATATGCAAAATGCCTTGGGTGCTGAAGCCTGGGCATACACAAACTTCTGTTGTTTAAATTTGATTCTTGGATGCCTAGATAATTCTCTCTATGGCATATTTTGTACTTTTAAAACTGCAAAAGCATTATGGTTGGCTTTAGACAAAAAGTACCGCACAGAAGATGCGGGTACTAAAAAGTTGATAGTTGGGAAATTTCTCGACTATAAAATGTTAGATTCCAAAACTGTAATTTCGCAGGTGGAAGAAATACAGATGTTGGTTTCTGAAATGGAAGAGGAGGGCATGACGCTCAGTGAATCTTTCCTAGTTGCGGCTGTGATTGAGAAGCTGCCTCCTTCGTGGAGGGAATTCAAGAGCTATCTCAAACACAAGCGAAAGGAGATGAAGATGGAGGATTTGATAGTCCGTCTTCGGATTGAGGAGGACAACCGTCGCTCCGAAAGAAAGCCATCCATGTCTTCTGGTCAAGCCAAAGCTCATGTTGCTGAGGCAAAGAACAAGAAGAAGCATAACACTTTGAGTGTGAACTCCAAGGGCAAGGAAATTGCAAAGAAGTTCACAGGTAAGTGTTATAATTGTGGTAAACCAGGGCATCGAAGCAGTGAATGCAGGAAGCCCAAAAAGAATCAAAATCAGAATAAAGCGAAAGCAAATCTGGTCGACGCAATGGATGATTTGAACCTTTGCGCGGTGGTGACCGAGTGCAACGCAGTGGGAAACCCACGAGAATGGTGGGTGGACACAGGAGCCACTCGACATGTGTGTGCGAACAGGGCAATGTTCAGAGAGTACGTGCCCTCGACAAACAATGAGCAATTGTTCATGGGAAACTCCAATAGCTCGAAAGTTGAAGGATCGGGCAAGGTAATCCTGAAGCTGACCTCAGGAAGGGAGTTGACTCTGCAGAATGTGCTGCATGTTCCTGATATAAGGAAGAATCTGGTGTCTGGCGCGCTGCTGGTCACGCATGGATTCAAGCTTGTATTTGAGGCAAACAAATTTACACTTTCTAAGAATGGGGTGTATTTGGGGAAAGGGTATCTTTCGGATAACATGTTTAAGTTGAATGTTATGACCATTGTACCCAAAAATGTTATGCCCACTGAGGCTAATAAAATTGTTTCCTCTTCTGCTTACATGCTTGAGTCTTCCTGTTTATGGCATTTTCGTTTGGGACATGTAAATTATAAGTCAATACAACGAATGATCAGTCTTGACTTGCTACCCAAATTGGACTTTAGTAATAAAGAAAAATGCCAAATATGTGTTGAAGCGAAATTAACAAAAGCGCCATTTCCTTCAACAGAACGAAACACTGAATCGTTGGACTTAATTCACACAGATTTGTGTGACTTAAAGTTTGTGCAAACAAGAGGTGGTAAAAAGTATTTTGTAACTTTTATCGACGATTGCACGCGATACTGTTATGTATATTTGCTAAGCAGCAAAGACGAGGCCCTTGAAGCTTTCAAGGATTATAAAAATGAAGTTGAGAATCAACTTAGCAAACGAATTAAAGCAATTCGTAGTGATAGAGGTGGCGAATATGATACACCGTTTAATGAATTCTGCTCAGAACATGGCATTATTCATCAGACGACTGCACCATATTCACCTCAATCAAATGGTATTGCTGAACGCAAAAACCGTACTCTTAAAGAGATGATGAATGCTATGTTGATAAGTTCGGGTTTACCTCAGAACTTGTGGGGGGAAGCAGTTCTCTCAGCCAACGTCATTTTAAACAGAATTCCATCTAAGAAGACGGATAAGACCCCATATGAATTGTGGAAAGGCTATAAGCCTAGTTACAAATACTTGAAAGTGTGGGGGTGTCTGGCAAAGGTTGCTATACCTAAGCCAAGACAAGTTAAAATCGGGCCTAAAACGATTGATTGCATATTCATTGGTTATGCAACGAACAGTAGTGCATATCGTTTCTTAGTGCACAAATCAGACGTTCCTGAGATACATGAAAATGTTGTCATGGAATCGAGGAACGCAGTATTCTTTGAGAATATCTTTCCAAAGAAAGACAAAGAAAGTGGAGAAGCTAGCTCAAGTAAGCGAGTGCGTGAGACGACTCCTCAAGATATTGAGGAAATACGTCAAAGCAAACGAGCCAAAATACCGACGTCTTTTGGACCGGATTTTCTAACCTATATGGTAGAAAATGAGCCAAGGAATTTTTCTGAGGCTATGTCAACTCCAGAAGCTCCATTCTGGAAAGAGGCAATTAATAGTGAAATAGACTCAATTCTTCAAAACCACACTTGGGAGTTGGTTGATCTTCCACCTGGAAGTAAACCACTTGGTTGTAAGTGGGTTTTTAAGAAGAAACTTAATGAGGATGGGTCTATTGGGAAGTATAAAGCCAGGTTAGTAGCCAAGGGCTATAGACAGAAAGAGGGCTTTGACTTCTTTGACACCTACTCACCAGTGACTAGGATCACTTCCATAAGGATGCTAGTAGCCATTGCTGCAGTCTATGATCTGGAAATCCATCAAATGGATGTAAAGACTGCCTTTCTGAATGGTGAGTTAGAGGAAGAGATTTACATGGAACAACCCGAGGGGTTTGTCGTTCCAGGACAAGAAAGGAAAGTGTGTAGACTTGTTAAGTCGTTGTACGGACTTAAACAAGCACCCAAGCAATGGCATTTAAAGTTTGATCAGGTGATGATGTCAAATGACTTCAAGATCAATGAATGCGATAAGTGTGTGTACATTAAGAGCACACAAAATGCATTTGTGATAGTATGTCTCTATGTAGACGACATGCTTATCATGGGAAGTACTCGGGACATAATCTTAAACACGAAGGAAATGTTGACGAGGAACTTCGATATGAAAGACATGGGAGTTGCCAATGTTATCCTAGGAATCAAGATTTCTAGGGTGACTGAGGGACTCGTACTATCACAAACACACTATATTGAATCAGTCCTGAAACGGTTCAATATGGATGATGTGAAACCGGTAAAGACCCCACTCGACTTAAGTATGCACTTAAGGAAAAATCGAGGCGAACCGGTAGCTCAGTTGAAATACTCTCAGGTGATCGGGAGTCTGATGTACATAACGAATTGTACTAGACCAGACTTAGCTTGTTCGGTAAACAAGTTGAGCAGGTTTACCAGTAATCCAAGTGATGATCATTGGAAGGCTCTTAACAGAGTGATGAGGTATTTGAAATACACAATGAATCTTGGATTACATTACACGAGATATCCAGCAGTGTTAGAGGGATACTGCGATGCGAATTGGATATCAGATAGTAAGGACTCGAAGTCCACCAGTGGGTACGTGTTCACTATTGGTGGTGCTGCTGTGTCGTGGAAATCCACGAAACAAACCTGTATAGCTCGGTCCACTATGGAAGCTGAGTTCATAGCGTTGGACAAAGCTGGGGAAGAGGCTGAATGGCTTCGGAATTTCTTGGAAGATATTCCGTGCTGGCCTAAGCCGATCGCTCCTATTAGCATACACTGTGATAGTCAGTCAGCTATAGGACGTGCTCAAAGCAGCATCTATAATGGTAAGTCACGGCACATACGTCGGAGACATAATACCATTAAACAGTTGATCTCTAATGGCGTGATTTCCATTGATTATGTGAAATCAATTGAGAATCTTGCGGATCCGCTTACAAAAGGCTTGCCTAGAGATCATATGTCAAGATTGACAAACGGAATGGGATTGAAGCCCATAATGCATGAATCTTTGTAATGGTAACCCAACCTTGTTGACTGGAGATCCCAGAATCTTGGTTCAAAGGGACAACTAAGTTATGAAGGTTCAGTTAGCACTTGCTCATTCCGTCTGATAAAAGTGCTGTCTGCAGATACTTCAGGGTAAGCTAAGGCTTTTAATGATGTCCTATATCTTGATACGTCAAGTGGAGTATGGCAGAATACTCTTGATAGGAATCACCTATGTAAGTGTGAAGTGGGGCCGCTTCTATGAGAAAGTCTAGGTGGCAAGATTTCTCTAAAACACTTTCTGAAACCAGGTTGTTCATGGCCAAAACGAACACAACCATGAGAACCAAAAGGGTGTTAAAGGAAATATTGTGTGAGTATCATTGTCTTGGTTCACAACAAAGGCTGACTAGTTCAAGACATCAAGTCACTACTTAGCCGAGTGGATCCGATGGTACATCACTAAGAAAGGTTCAAAGCCAGAAGCTACCTCTTCTGATGCAATATTTTCTTGTCTGACTTCTTCTCAGAGTCTGCATATGTGTCTGCATTAATTCCCATTCATGTGGGGGATTGTTGGAGAATTTAAGGTTTGGGCTTTGGCCCATCGTTGGAGATTGAAGATTTGGGCTTCGGCCCGTTAATGAAAGTTGCAAAACTTGGTTGTGCAACGTACTATGAGCTTAATGAATCCTTAACGAGTGGTTAATGTTAGGATGTGAACTCACTCAATTATGTATTGTGTGAATGTGAAATTAATGCTCAAAGTGGATGGAAAATGTTGTGGATAGGTGACGTGTCACCCTTATGGAGGAATATCACGTTGGATGTGTCCATGTGGTATAAAAGAGCTTCTGACGGACATCGATCGATGACATCGATCGATCGATGTCACTTCGATCGATCGATGTTATCGATCGAAGTTGATCAGAGAGCTTCGATGTTTCTGTCTCACATCAGTCGATCACTTCGATCGATCGATGTAGACTTCGATCGATCGATGTATCGATCGAAGTTGGACAGAAAGGTGAGGAACGATTCTGACGTACATCGATCGATACATCGATCGATCGATGTATACATCGATCGATCGATGTGATCGATCGATGTCGAACAGCGTGCAGAATCTCTTCAGTTTGAGTGGTTATGTTTCAAATCTGAAACTAACACTATCCTCCTGTTTAAATGAGATCAACTTGTTTTGATCTAACGGTGGTGGGGAGGCAGCTTTGATCTAACGGCCGAGATTTAAACTGTCTTAACCGCTTAACCGATTATGGTTTCCATCCAACGCTCCAGGTTTAAACCTGTGATTCTATCTTCAATCTAAAGGCTGAGATTAAACCTTCCTAATCTAGATAGGAGGTTTTGATCTAACGGTCTAAATCAAACTTCGGTTTTGATCCAACGATCACGGTTCCTTGTTCTTCAACCGACTCCCCTATATAAAGAGGGCTAATGGCTCTTTCATTTACACACCAAGCTCTAAGCATTTCATAAGCATTTTGCGTTCATCTGCACGTGAGTCTTGCATATCGTCCGGGAGAAGTCAGGACACTCTAGAGTTCGAAGGAGTTCAAGTTCAGCAGTGCCGCTCAACTGAACAGGTACCCGTTGTATCCTGGGAGACGATTGCTCATACCGGTTGGGCACAGTATACCGGAGCAATACGTCTTAAGGACAGAGTCCTTGACTCGCCCCGGGTTTGATTTATTTTGTTGTTTCATACGCACACAGTGTACGACTGCGTCTTGGTACAGGATTGATTGTGCCAACAGAAAAAAGTTATAAAAAATGTTAATCCTAGAGTCTTTAGTTATAACTTATACATGGGAAGAAAAACAAATTAAAGAAGAACCCATGTAGAAAATTATCATATGCTTATAAAGCTGGTCCAACTTATGTATGACATAATGACTAGATTTGCATGGATTCGGTTCTGAGATACTACGTGCTTGAAGTATGTGAAAGAACCCAAAAAAACCAATTACGGTAGAGAAATAAGATTGTAGAGTAAATTAACACAGATAAGTTATTAAATTAGAAGTAGCACGCGATGTAAATAAGATGGAAAAGACTGGAAAAGACAAAGTGTTTGGCTTAAGTATGAAAATCAAGATCGGAATCAGAATCAGCATAATAAATATAATAAATATAGAGATGGATATAAATTTGACAAGTTTGATACAAAAGTTGGAGCGAATGATATCCACTAATTTATTCTAAGGATAAAATCAAAATGATGTGCATAAAAAGAGTACGAAGGATTATCAAATATTCATCTTTCATATCCATAGCATTATACATATATCATCATCATCATCTGGACCCAGTATATCCCAGCGACAGCAAAAGTTATTGTTAGGGTCTGGGAAGGGTAAGTGGTAGGCAGACAATACCTCTATCCCAAGAGATAGAGAGTCTGCTCCCAGTGAGACCCCGGCTCTAGCATTATACATATATGTTCAATGCAAATCACTAAATGGTTCTTGTTTCTTCCATTCTATACTCTCAAACCAAATACCCGCTAAGACAAATGTAAAGTGATTATCACCATAATAAAACTATTAAACAGTATATTTGTTTTCTGCTAATAAAGTAAAACAATTGCCATAAAATCGAATAGGCAGAAAAATAGAGATTAAGTTTCCATTTTCAAAATCAAATAAACTCTTGAATGATGACATTGTCGTCTAATGTTATTAAAATAACTGTTTACTTATCTCCTTCAAAAAAAAAAAAAATTCTTTTTACCTATTGAAGGTGTGGGGGCAAATTTAGCTTTTAATGTTTTCAATAGTACAAGAAGTCTCTATATAGCACATTTCGTCTATGAAGATACACTAGCACATTATATCTCTATTATTATGTCATTTATGTATGTACATATAGAGCCGGGGGTCTCACTGGAAGCAGATTCTCTATCCCTTGGGACAAAGGTATTGTCTTCCTACCATTTACCCTTCCCAGACCCTAATGATAGTTTTTGCTGTCGTTAGGATATACTGGGTACGGATGATGATGATGAATATCAAAAACTACATGATTTGCTTGTTAACCCAAATTATCGTGACTTTGAATTTAAAAAGTGAAACCAAGCACTTGTCTTTGTGGTTATAGTCATACTTAATTTAATCATTTTTGGGTTTATTTGATTCAAATCATCTGAAAATTTTAATACAATATATTATTAATTTAAAATATATTAAATATTCAATATCATATTCTTTTGATCATTGTGACGTACTCTTTAATATGATGTAGTGAGTTTTTACAAATAACGTCATTATTTTATGAAAATTTGATTTCTTTTATATAAATAATAAAAAATGTGACAGAATAAACTTTTAAATTATAGATCATGTTCGAGAATACACACACATATATGCACATATACATATACATATACATATACATATACATATACATATACATATACATATACATATACATATACATATACATATCTATACACATATACATATACATATATATGTATATATATATATGTATGTATATATGTATTATGTAGTCATAATTGGTAGTTTAAAACATTAGACATACACACTGATTTTTCGTTAAACAATATGATTGGTAGGACCAAATTTTTAATTCTACCCTACATGTTATTAGACCAGATAGGCGACCTGGTAGGACGTTATCAAATAAGTTTTAAAACAAATAGTGTATTTTAAATTTAAAAACACAAATAGAATAGGAATTAGAAATTTTCAGAAAATATATAAGTCGCCATTTTGAATAGTGTTTTAGGCCTGAAAGTAATTTTGTAATAATTATGTGATGTGTAATTCATTAATCATGATCTTCCTAATTGAATGATAACGCATGAGAAATTATCTTGAATTTTGTTTTACATTACGCAAACAGTAAAATTATCTTGAATTTCGTTCTGTCAATTTTTTTTGTATTACGAATTTGTTCATAAATGTATAAAGTTCGGTCGTTGTTGTAAAAAATGTAAGCTTTGGACTGTGTTGAAAGAAATAGTACGAATATCGTAAACAATATAAATAAATATTACAAATGATGATTGACAATGAGATACATATAGTACACAAAAAACGAAAATCATTACAATAATATGAACCACCAAAAATACTTTTGGGATCAATAACATATATTATACATAAAACACAAAATTAATACTACGACTATGAACAATCTAATGCTCGCCAATATGTCCACCCGTACTGCTTGACCTCATATTCCTAATGTGTTCTTCACATCTGGGAGGTCTGGTAGGTCTGGGTGGTGGAAGTGTCAGTATGGACATTGATTGTGACTGAACATGAGCTGGGCATGTCTCTTCATCTTGATGATTAGGTGGTGTCTCACCAAGCGACTCAAGGGATCGAAACATCGTCACCTCATCTGTGTGAACATGCCTTAGACAAGAAGCATCTATAAGTCCATCTAGGTTGTAATAAACCCTACAATATTATATTAATATTAGTAAGTCATAATGTGCATGAAAAATTGTTTAGATAATAATTTTATAAACCTTTCATTCATGACTGATGCAACTTCATCGCCGAACGCATGTTTCTAATGTACAACTGGCATGCAGAAATTGTACCTGCCTTATGGCCCTGTATGTGTGTATGTCGTAGTTGAGTCTAGGTGAACTCATACTATGTCATGTAGTTGTATGTGGTCCGTTGAGTCGCTGCATCAGCTAGTGGACAGTCTATGAATTATTCGAAACACTTAGATCAGTATCGATACGCAAGAGAGTGGCATAATATGTTGCCCAAGTGCATAAAACACAGGCGATAGGTGACCTTCCTGTAACATTACATTAGCATTTAGGATAGTTTAAAATATCAAATAACACTATCTCGAATGTTAAAATAACAACAAATGTACCATACGACGTAAATCAGTCGATGGACCATGATATATGGCATCACCAATGCACCAAACATGTTGCAAACCAAATGCGATGAGAGTGCGGAGTCTTTATTCCCAGCATATACGGTGAGTCATTCGTCATGTAGCCCGTGCAGTGCTCCCCTTGTACTATATTATCATAGCGTATATCTCACTGAGCCAGATACTTATAGATCTGACCCATATATTCTATCTTCCTAATCCGTTTCTCATGCTGATACAGCTTGATGCCCGTGTCAATAATAGCAAACACTTTTTGTGTCAAACCAAATTGCCTTATTTCCTTATCAGGTAAATGTAGCTCAATTATCTTTCATAGAATGAGTGGCATCCAAACGCTCCACAACTCCAACCTCTCTCCATACATGCTCGACAATGTCATAATAATCTCGTAGTTGTAGGCATTCATATAAGATCACCCTCTGACATCCTGTCCAGCTGATCACGCACCACGTATCTGATAACCTCTCTAAAATTATGTTTCTTGAGCCATTAGGTCCCACGAGGCATATCAGGAGGAGCAACCGTAGGAGGCACACCAGGTAGTATGACAGGACACAGTGCGAAAAATCTCTCTCATATCCAGTACTACAGGAGGTGCATCGGTTCTGACACCTCGTACACAGCACTATGCATAATGCATCCCATAGGCTGTGGTACAGACATGCAGGCACTACTCTACCCTAAGAATGCGTTGCAGTCACCTCAAAGTCTTGCAAGACGTGTAAATATGCTAGTTGCGTATGGCTAGTAGCAAAATCACATATTAATGTTGTGACTTGCAGGAACATCAATACTTCTGCCCTTTGCTAAACTTGTAAGGCAGACGCATCTTCTGCTAGGATGGTCGCATGTTTCCACTCCACTAGCCTCTTACTGCGTACATGGTTTCTCTAAAAATCATGAGACACAAGGGTCCAACCCAATAGCATTGTACACATATCTTGTTACCCTTCCATAATGTATATAGGCTCTGTCTTTTTAAGAGGCTCGCCGTCAATGCGTAAGCCAAAGAAAATTGCTATGTCCTATAGCCTCATAGTTACTTCATCTATACAAAGATGAAATATATAGGTCTCCTATCTCAACCTCTCAAAAAACATCATGACAAATCCATGATCCTACTACAACTCGTCACTTTTCGTCTGAAAATGCGGTATGCACCTAAAGGGATGTCCAAAGCCTTCCTATACATGTTCACACTAAGTAAATGGTTCGAGGTCTTAGAGGCCACACTACCCTAGAAAGAGTGTCTTATCCTCTCCTAGAGAGTTAACAAATCATCAATCTAAG
Organism: Eustoma russellianum; assembly: GCA_036186865.1. Taxonomy (NCBI): domain Eukaryota; kingdom Viridiplantae; phylum Streptophyta; class Magnoliopsida; order Gentianales; family Gentianaceae; genus Eustoma; species Eustoma russellianum. The sequence goes on along the minus strand of AP025059.1, from coordinate 33,051,503 downwards.
ATCTTAGCTCCTTAATCAGTACTGTACCACTACTACAATCACTAGCATGAGATACCATAATTACACCAATTTATCATAATTAAACCAATAGCAATGACATAATAAAAATAATAACAACTATAACATAAAAACAATAATAATTTGATAGCATCATAATATTAACAAAAGCACGAATACAAAAATAACAGTTACATAATAAGAATACCAATAGCATAACAACAATATTAACAACAACATACTAACAATGATAACGACACACCGCAAACAACATAATAGTATAATAAATAACATAACAATAACATATTAATAATAGCAATAGCATAATAATGATAACAATAATATAAATATCAAATTTAAAAATAATAAAATTAGAAACTCTCACTAGTTTGTCCAATGAAAAGGAAATTTTCAGGGGCAAGAAATGAGATAAAAATGGCCATGTTTTATGGAGATGTCTTAGTCATCTAAAGCGTCATTCTGAATGATGATTGGGGTGGCTAAGACATCATTCAGAATGACGACTTACATACTTTTTGAAGTTTTTCAATTCATATCATATTCCTATTTTTATTATTAAAACTGCATTATTTTTGAAATTTTCCAGTGTTATCATCAATTACTGGCTGTTAAAACGGCTACTTTATTACGAAAAGACAAAGTATATTTTTTTATTTTGTTCAAAATGTTTGTCTCCATTTTATCAATGATAAATGATAACGGTCTATTAGTCTCTCTCTCCATATAAAACAGTCTCATTTTTTATTTTGTAATGTTCCAAAATAAAATTACTATTAAAATGAAGAGTATTTGACGTTACGAAAAGTGGTTTAATCATAAAGTAGAAACTATAAGTAATCAAAAATTTTATTGTAGTCATTGATCAACTAGTGACCCAATAAAATGATGACAAATAAATTTTATGTACATGCAAGCAAGGGAGTGATTGGCCAAAACAAGACGCCCATAAATTTTCTACATATTTTATTGGTCAATGAACTACTAATCAAATTTGGTCATTGACCATTGTAAATTTCTTTTTATTTCTTTTCAAAAAAACTCTTTCCATTTCAAAACTCAAACCCCTCCTTACGTATTATTCCCTTAAAATTTAAATTAATTGAAAAATTAAGACAGCTCATTCCTTCTCGTCTTCTCTGAAATAATCGAGCACATTTTGTTTTTCCAGTTTAGGACCCCAACTGTTTATGTCTCAGCCTGCATTTTGGAGATCCGATCGCCCTCCTCCATTTCTACATATCAGTTTTTCAAATTATTTTGTGTTTTATGTCTATTTCGGAATTCGGAGATATTTCGGATGTCGGCATTGTTGAAATCTTGATACTTTTGAAGAATTCGGATCGTGATTGAAGAGTATATTTGATTCGAATTCTCTCGGAAGAATTTTGTTACACCCGAGAATTTTTGAACTAGCCGTTATACGTTAGTTTAAAATTAGGTAGCGTTGAGTGTAACGACCATTGCGAAATTAAATTAACGATAGCGTATCGATCATGTCAAAGTAATGGTATAATTATATGAGGTCGTTATATACGCATAGAAAAGGAAAAGAAACAAAAAAAAAGATAAATAATGATATATTAGAAATAATAACAATACAATGAAATAAAAGGAAAAGAAATAAAATAAATAAATAAAATATATCAAAAACAAAAAAAAAGAAGTGTCGTGAGGATAAAATTCAAATGAAAAAAAAAAGAAATTTAAAATAAAAAGTAAACCTAAAACTAATGGGTGCCATAAGGATAAGAATTGAAAAAAAAAATAAAAAAAAATTAAAAAAAAAAGAACGTGGAATCAGTGGGGGGGGATAACTGCCCCCTTGATTTCAGCATTTTGGGAATAAAGGGGTTGGGGGCTAGAGAATTGGAAGAAACCAGAAAATATTAAAAAAAAAAAAGAAAAAGTAGAAGGGAGATGCAGGATAGGAGCGCAGGGGACAGTGAGGAAAAAGAGAGAAGGAAGAGGAGAGAAGAAAGAGGAAGGAGAAAGGAAGAGAGAGAGAGAAGGAAGAGAAGTCAACCGGGTATATTCAATCGCGTAGTGTTGTCTGCAATCCAGGTAGGTTCCTTTTCCCCCTCCATTTGGTGCAAACTCAAGCATGCTTTACTGGTATGTTATGTGTTGTTATTGTTTTAATTGTTGAGATTGATAGCATGTCAATTATCTGTGAAAAGCATGAGATTGTGGAATCTGTGGAATGCATTGATGATATTGCGTGCCCTGATTTTTGGATTTAGGGAAAAAATTTGATAATCAAAATATCACGCCTTTAAGTTTTCTGTTGTTGATTTGGCCTTAGTATAAGTTCTCATAGACTGGAAATAGGTTGAAACGTAAATCGGGATCGAAAAACGGGGGCCGGAGGCCGCCGGAAGCGGCCGCGCGTGGCAGCCACGCGCGCAGGGAGGCGCACTGCCTCTGGCAGCAAACGGGTAAACAAAAAAATAAAAAAAAGCTGTAAAGGGAAAAAGGGCCGAAGGGCCTGGAAGGTAGCAAAGGGGCCGAAGGCCCTGAGTGAGGGCCAGCTGGTCTTGGCGGGCCGGTTGCTCTTGCAGCAGCCTGGCCCAAAATCCGTTCCATATAAAAAAAAAGAAGAAGAAGAAGAAAAGAGGGCTGGCAGCTTCGCGGACCGGGCCGAATGGCCAGCGGTCCGGGCCAGTTGTTGTCGGCCCAATAAGCTATAAGGTATAAAAAAAAAAGGGATTTCTGAGGCAGGCCGGTCCCTGGCGGGCCGGACTCGGAGCGAACGCGGGCTGGGGAAGGGCTGGTAGGAATAGAATAGGGCCAGCCCAAGTTTTATTTTCTTAAAATGTTTTGTATAATTTCTGAAATGTTATAATAGTTGTTTAATTAATTTTAAATGGTAATAATTATAGGAAAAATATAAATAAATGTCCGAAAATTATAAATAAATTCCAGAAATTATGAAATGCTAAAATTAAATTATTTTCATTAAATTTCAGTAAATGTGATAATTTATTTAATTTGGATAATTAGGTAATAAATAGAAATAAATTAAGGAAAAATAGAAAAAATATAGAAAAAGCACAATAAATACATATAAGCCATAGAATAATAATTTTAACCTCAAACAACATTAAATCATTATTTGAAGAATAAATGAACCTAGATTTGAGTGCCGGAGGATGGTGAGGATGGGCCAGGGGCCTCAGGCGATTGTGTTATTTGCATTCATGGCACGTGCATTTGCATGATGGTGGGTCGTGACGTACGGGTCACAGGCGCTCAGGATGGTGTACGGTGGCGGGGCCAAGTACACTCAGGATGGTGACTGTGGGTGAGTACGACCCACAGCCACTCAGTTAGGTCCCGGGATCATGCATTGCATGGCGGAGTGATTGGCATTTTGTGTGACATGACCTTGTTGCGTGTGACATGCATAGTAGGACATGCATCACGATGTTGCGCATTCTTTACCTGGAGTGAATTACTTTTCCGCATTCGTATGCTTATGTGATATCATGTCCTATGTGCTATTGTGCTATATCATTATTGCATGTTTGTCTTGTACTACTTGGAGGCAGGTGCCTACTGAGTGATTTCCCAGTCACTCACCCCTACTTCCCCCCCCCCCACCAGGTGAGCAAGAGGAGACTTATGACTATGTCTTTGTTGAGGACGTGGCTGATACAGTGGAGTGGGCAGACTGATGGTCGCGCTTAGGATATAAGAAGACCCTGCGACCGTTTGTCTTTACTTTATTGAAATCTCATCAGACATTACCCTGTTAGATTCTCAGACTTATGCTATTGTCAGAATTGGGTTTATTATTGGATTCAGGGATTTTTATTTATCAAGAAAGTTTTATGTTATTGTATTTCGTTTCCGCGCGAAAAATTCCTACGTGTTTTTGGACATGTTGGAAATTGATTCGACGCTTTGTATTCTCCTCAGCGAGATACGGCGGGTGCACCGTTCCCGTTGTTAGTGTTCGGGAGTGGGGCGCTACAGGTGGTATCAGAGCCGAGGCTTCAGATCCGCCTCGGGAACGCAGGATTAACTAGATCATTTAGACATAAGCTATGATCCTTGCCTAGGAATAATGATTATACCCTAATAAATGAAGTAGACCTAAGCTATGACCGGGTTATCTGAGGTGTGTGCCGTTGGTGAGCTTTCTCTTTTAAATTATCGTTGAACCCCCGAACCTTCGCTTGAGCCTCATAAAGGCTCAAATCCATCGATCACTCCCGTCTGATATCTTGTCAAGATTCGCACAAGACCCAGGAAATACCATTGTGTCAGGAATAATCTTGCAAAGGAGGCACCTGTGGTTGCGGTAATGCCCATCAGCATCAGGAGGCCGTTCTCCACGCATTGGTTGACAACATGGCCACCACTTTGGCGCAGATGCGACAATAGCAATTGAACCAGCGGTCTCCGCCACTGGATCGGAGACTCTTTAATATGGAAATACATGACATCCGTAATTCAATGATTTGAAGGACCCTCCACTGGGCGAGGCGGAGATATAGGACATGGCTGCTAAAAAGCACAGGACCGCCGTGTCAAAGTACAATCGCGAAGGCGTGCAGGGTTTATCGCCGCCACCAGGGGCTCAGTATTAATGCCACACTCGGGTCAAAGTACGGAAAAATCATGCAAGTATGAGTGTGACAATCATGATGTTTATGAGAGAGGGCACTGAGCAGATTCCAGCATCACCCTCACAACAGAATCAGGAGCAGCATAAAAGAAAGCAAGGATCAGTGTCCAGATCCACGCAAAGACTTATGTGGACTTCGGGAAAGCTGGCGACGTCATACTAGAGTCAACCGTCGGCGACCAAATATCAAGGGCTCATCATCAGTAAAGTGTATGTCCGTCCTCAGTGGGTCCCAAGAAGATTAAGGATATCGTTGAGTAGCCTTGACCGACCAAGGTGATTGAAGCAAGGAGTTTTTCTTAGTGTGGCCAGCTGCTACATAGAATCAGTTTAAGGATTTTCGTCGATACTGGTGTCCCTGAGCTGACGGAAGCATAAGAAGGCCAAGTTCGAGTGGACAGTTGATATCAACAAAGCTTCGTCGGGGAAAAAATAATAATAATAATAATAATAATAATAATAATAATAATAATAATAGAAACTTAACACGAGACCATAATACACAAATTTTGCTAATTAACTATATACATACACGCACGGATAATACAACGTACTTTAACGACATATTCCACATATCAAACACGTTCTAGTACATTAACATACAAGCTCTAACATAACTACGCAAAGAAACATAACACTGTCCAAAAAAAAAATAGAGATATCACATAACGTAATGATCTATCAATATATAGCAATATAAGTCTACAAAATATATACCTATATACATGTACGTATACACGCGCACATATTTACGCTTATACCTAAATATATACACATATACATATACATATACATACAACGCGACCAATATGAAGATATAAAGCAATAGGTAAAAGCTCGTGATATATATAGAATACGATAACAACATAGGGTAGTAAACAAAAAAATAATAATACGATAAGTCAAATTATATTCTTTAAACGACTACTATAAAAAATAATAATAATAATCATAATAATAATAACCACCAACTTAGGGACTTATAGATGATATGGGGTCGCAAACCATAGAGTAAAAAAAACAAAAAAAAAAACACTCAATCTCTTACAATAATAAAGAAGCATATGGCTACTCACAATTTGTTACAACATTAATGATATAATGTAAATAAATGGGTCTAAGGAAACATACAAAGAGATACACGAAACAAAAAGGTAATTAAGTGATTCTAAGTAAATATACATAAGTATATACACAATTGTATCAAGGACACCACGACATAACTGATACAACAAAACAATAATAAATATCATAATATATGACGACAACAAACAATACAATTACAAAGAATACAGTAACACAAATACTTTTTATACAAGACATGGGTTATGATATAGGCATACATTTACAAGCTTTAAAACAAATCATTAACATACACAATTGAAGTAAATTATACAAATTACGAGTTCGGGATGTCATAATATTACATGACAAAATAGTAATATATTAAAGTGTAAATAATTTAATAACAGAAAAAAAAAGAAGGAGTATTAAAAAAAAATAAGGGAAAGAGATTTTTTTTTTAAATTATTTTACTTAAGCACCCAAATAAATTATATACATCTACACCACAGTAAAATCCATGCATCTATGAAATTCCTTCGAAATAATTTATATACGATATTTGTACAATAATAAGATAAGCTAGTACAGAAAATATAGAGTATTGATAACAAGAAATTATCGACGACTAACATAAGTAAAAGAAAAAAAAAGAAAAAAAAAGAAAAAAAAATATATCACATATCAATAAATAAATAAAATGAACGCGCACAACATATGTACCGGCTAAAACTCAACTAATATATAATATAAATATAAGACATGTGACAGGTTACATATAACAACTGTAAATTCATTAGGTACATTTGATATATAAGTCATACATGGGTATGACATAAGGACACACAACATACTATATGTACATATCTATACCGAACATGTTTAACAACTTAACAATTAAAACGACAACACATGTTAAAACTCACGTATGCTGATGTATAGTAAAAGGAGAGGAAGATGCAGACTATTGAGGACATGCTGAGGGCTTGCGCACTGGACTTCAGATTAAACTGGGATGGTGTGATCAAGTTGATCAAGTTTGTTAACAGCAACAGTTACTATAACGCCATCGGCATGACGTCATTTGAGGCGACCCACGGGCGTAAGACAAATCCCTAGTCCAGTGGAACAAAGTTGGAGAACGTACTGTTACTGGTACACAACTGATTAAGCAAACCATGAAGAAGGTAAAGTTGATCTGAGAAAGGCTTAAGATTGCCCAAGACAGAAGCAAGAGTTGGGCAGGTTTGAAGAGGCGGCCTTTGGAGGTTGCTGTCAAGGACAAGGTTTACTGGAATGTGTCATCATGAAGGGGTGGCACGTTTTGATCTGAAGGGTAAGCTAGGGCCTCGCTATAATGGCCCTACGAGGTACTCAGAAAGATTGGTTTGCGAGCTTAACGCTTGGTGTTGCCTCCGCCGCTAACTCAAGTACACATTGTATTCCATGTCTCTCAGATGAGAAGGTATGTTTCTGATCCGAGTCATGCATTAGACGCCCAGCCTTTGGGGATCAAAGCGGATGCGTCATATGAAGAGACTCCTGTTCGGATCATAGACCGCAAAGACCAAAGGCTTAGCAGGAAAATCATTACGTATGTCAAGGTGCAATGCAGCAACCACAAGGAAAATAAAGCGGCACGGGAGCTGGAAATCAGATGCGGAGCATTACCCCTATCTCTTCTAATAAAGTACAACAAGTTTCGAGGACGAAACTTCTTGTAAGGTGGGTAGGATGTTACACCCGAGAATTTTTGAACTAGCCGTTATACGTTAGTTTAAAATTAGGTAGCGTTGAGTGTAACGACCATTGCGAAATTAAATTAACGATAGTGTATCGATCATGTCAAAGTAATGGTATAATTATATGAGGTCGTTATATATGCATAGAAAAGGAAAAGAAACAAAAAAAAAGATAAATAATGATATATTAGAAATAATAACAATACAATGAAATAAAAGGAAAAGAAATAAAATAAATAAATAAAATATATCAAAAACAAAAAAAAAAGAAGTGTCGTGAGGATAAAATTCAAATGAAAAAAAAAGAAATTTAAAATAAAAAGTAAACCTAAAACTAATGGGTGCCATAAGGATAAGAATTGAAAAAAAAATAAAAAAAAATAAAATTAAAAAAAAAAAAGAACGTGGAATCAGTGGGGGGATAACTGCCCCCTTGATTTCAGCATTTTGGGAATAAAGGGGTTGGGGGCTAGATAATTGGAAGAAACCAGAAAATATTAAAAAAAAAAAAGAAAAAGTAGAAGGGAGATGCAGGATAGGAGCGCAGGGGACAGTGAGGAAAAAGAGAGAAGGAAGAGGAGAGAAGAAAGAGGAAGGAGAAAGGAAGAGAGAGAGAAGGAAGAGAAGTCAACCGGGTATATTCAATCGCGTAGTGTTGTCTGCAATCCAGGTAGGTTCCTTTTCCCCCTCCATTTGGTGCAAACTCAAGCATGCTTTACTGGTATGTTATGTGTTGTTATTGTTTTAATTGTTGAGATTGATAGCATGTCAATTATCTGTGAAAAGCATGAGATTGTGGAATCTGTGGAATGCATTGATGATATTGCGTGCTCTGATTTTTGGATTTAGGGAAAAAATTTGATAATCAAAATATCACGCCTTTAAGTTTTCTGTTGTTGATTTGGCCTTAGTATAAGTTCCCATAGACTGGAAATAGGTTGAAACGTAGATCGGGGTCGAAAAACGGGGGCCGGAGGCCGCCGGAAGCGGCCGCGCGTGGCAGCCACGCGCGCAGGGAGGCGCACTGCCTCTGGCAGCAAACGGGTAAACAAAAAAAAAAAAGCTGTAAAGGGAAAAAGGGCCGAAGGGCCTGGAAGGTAGCAAAGGGGCCGAAGGCCCTGAGTGAGGGCCAGCTGGTCTTGGCGGGCCGGTTGCTCTTGCAGCAGCCTGGCCCAAAATCCGTTCCATATAAAAAAAAAAAAGAAGAAGAAAAGAGGGCTGGCAGCTTCGCGGACCGGGCCGAATGGCCAGCGGTCCGGGCCAGTTGTTGTCGGCCCAATAAGCTATAAGGTATAAAAAAAAAAGGGATTTCTGAGGCAGGCCGGTCCCTGGCGGGCCGGACTCGGAGCGAACGCGGGCTGGGGAAGGGCTGGTAGGAATAGAATAGGGCCAGCCCAAGTTTTATTTTCTTAAAATGTTTTGTATAATTTCTGAAATGTTATAATAGTTGTTTAATTAATTTTAAATGGTAATAATTATAGGAAAAATATAAATAAATGTCCGAAAATTATAAATAAATTCCAGAAATTATGAAATGCTAAAATTAAATTATTTTCATTAAATTTCAGTAAATGTGATAATTTATTTAATTTGGATAATTAGGTAATAAATAGAAATAAATTAAGGAAAAATAGAAAAAATATAGAAAAAGCACAATAAATACATATAAGCCATAGAATAATAATTTTAACCTCAAACAACATTAAATCATTATTTGAAGAATAAATGAACCTAGATTTGAGTGCCGGAGGATGGTGAGGATGGGCCAGGGGCCTCAGGCGATTGTGTTATTTGCATTCATGGCACGTGCATTTGCATGATGGTGGGTCGTGACGTACGGGTCACGGGCGCTCAGGATGGTGTACGGTGGCGGGGCCAAGTACACTCAGTATGGTGACTGTGGGTGAGTACGACCCACAGCCACTCAGTTAGGTCCCGGGATCATGCATTGCATGGCGGAGTGATTGGCATATTGTGTGACATGACCTTGTTGCGTGTGACATGCATAGTAGGACATGCATCACGATGTTGCGCATTCTTTACCTGGAGTGAATTACTTTTCCGCATTCGTATGCTTATGTGATATCATGTCCTATGTGCTATTGTGCTATATCATTATTGCATGTTTGTCTTGTACTACTTGGAGGCAGGTGCCTACTGAGTGATTTCTCAGTCACTCACCCCTACTTCCCCCCCCCCACCAGGTGAGCAAGAGGAGACTTATGACTATGTCTTTGTTGAGGACGTGGCTGATACAGTGGAGTGGGCAGACTGATGGTCGCGCTTAGGATATAAGAAGACCCTGCGACCGTTTGTCTTTACTTTATTGAAATCTCATCAGACATTACACTGTTAGATTCTCAGACTTATGCTATTGTCAGAATTGGGTTTATTATTGGATTCAGGGATTTTTATTTATCAAGAAAGTTTTATGTTATTGTATTTCGTTTCCGCGCGAAAAATTCCTACGTGTTTTTGGACATGTTGGAAATTGATTCGACGCTTTGTATTCTCCTCAGCGAGATACGGCGGGTGCACCGTTCCCGTTGTTAGTGTTCGGGAGCGGGGCGCTACAAATTTCTTATTTGTCTGGAGTTAGCGAGGATCTTGGGGAGATCGAAGGACAGATTTCCGATATTTTTCGAGCTCTATCGTAAGCATATACTCTCAGTTTTTTCTCTTTGTTCTTTTGTTTTTTCTTTTCCTCTTTTGCTAAGCATGATGTGTCTTTTGAGTATACCTGATCAAATATGAAGAATTAGATTTCTGGATTGCTGTTTTAGCATTGGTGTTATATGGAGCTTTCATTGTGCACTGGTTTAGTTTATGAGTATGTATGCCCATGTGTAATGGGAAATGCAGCTGGGGCCTGTGGGTTTATTCAACTGTAATTTAAAATCAAGCATCGAAGATTCTGCAGCTTATGACGATTTATGCTTGACACCATTTATGCAGTTATTTTTATGTTAATTTGCAAATTTTGTCCTTGTCTTCCACTTTTCACTTTAAATACTGGTCTGGTGGAATGGAATTATGTGAGGTTTTCACATGATATGTTTGATATGTTGCAGAAATGGATTCCAGAAATTGGAGAAAATTAAAGATTCGAATAGGCAAAGTAGACAGCTGGAGGAGCTCACGGACAAGATGCGGGAGTGCAAAAGGTTTGTATTTAGGTTTGATTGCTGTTTTTATGCAGTTCAAACTGCTACACGTACCACTTAGAAGCTTCAAATCATCTTAATTAATGCCCCTATCTCAATATGGGAATGAACTCAATAGTCAACTAGATGTTAGTGGAGAAAGCTAATGTTGTCTTAGGTAGGCCAGAGTTGCTATTGTCTTAGATAGTTCAGAGCTGAATAATCCAGAAAGAACCTTTGTTTGAGAAGGTCATCTGGAGCTTCTAGATAACTAGTCATAAGTGGCTCTTGCTGTATATTGGATTTTGTGAAGAACAGTTAGCTTTACTTTATCAGACCGTCATTTTAATTTTGTTGTAAGGAAACTGTAGAAATGTACAGTATAAATAACGTTCAGATGTATAGTTTTGTAGTCTATACAGCTTTGTACACAAAGCTCGTTACTGTTCTTTTACCGTTGCATTTATGACCGTTAGATTAGTTTAGGGTATAAAAGTTGTAAATGTTGTATTCTGGAAGATAGTTGAAGAGGTCTCAACCTCAGTTCTTACTTTCATCATTATTCTTGTTTTCAATCATTTAATCTTCATTCAAATTTGTTCATGGTATCAGAGCTTTGAGGTTCTGAGAAAACTTTGATTTATCAGAAAACAAGAAACTCACTGTGAACGAGTTTTACATTTGCTGCTGTAAAACTGTTACTCCATCTGGAAAATTAAAATCTGATATTCATCGAAGAGCAGAACTCTTCTGTATTGCTGTTAAAAGCTTGTCTGTGAAGAAGACGAAGTGAGAAGGAAAACCAAGAAGAGAAAGCTACATCTGTGGTATGACAGAGAGAAGCATTGTAAGTTGTTTAACCGTACTCTAAGGTAGAAAGACTACCGTATCTGTCAACCAGTGAAAAGGGGACAAGTGTCCCACTTTACTTTTATCTTATTTTTTCTCGTCTCTAGCTTCTTCGGGAAGCTTCATTATTATTGAGATATTTATCCATTATTTGTGGTTTCCGGAATTTTATACATTTTAGTTAACAAAGTGGGACAAGTGTCGTTTAAAGGAGAATGCCACATTTCCAGTCACATGCAAACTTAAACTGCATGCAAGTGGACACGTTTTTCACTACCTTAACCATGGTGTAAAAACATTAACCGTAGTACTATTACCCAAAGTTTTCTTTTCTATTCTACACGATAAACAATCGAAAAAGCAAACTTCTTTTCTATCATCTTTCCGTCTTTCATCTGTCTGCATCTGCTGTCAAGCATCGTCTTCTTCATCATTTCTTGGACAACTTGCTACATAGTTCAAATTTCAAACATGGCAAATCACTCTTCAGCATAAATTCATCCGAAAAATACTCAGGTAATATCTCATGTAGAGTTATTTTATCACTCTCTTTGAATGCATGGCTGAAACCAGTGAATCAACTGGAACTTCTACCATTCCTACCATGGGAGAGGTAATACCGCAGTCTACTCAACCTGTGTTACCCAGTTCACTTGATAGTAACTCTATCATGATTACTAGTCATAAGCTAACTGCATCTAACTACTTATCCTGGAGCAAAGCTGTAGAAATGTTCATAATAGGTCGAGGTAAAGATGATTATTTGTATGGAAGCATTACTAGTCCTCCTTCTGATGATCCTAAATTTAAACAATGGAGGTCTGAGAACTCCATGGTCATGTCCTGGTTAATAGGCTCTATGTCTCCTGAGGTAGGAGATAACTTTATGCTTTATAACACTGCTGCAGAGATTTGGCTTGCAGCTAAAGAGCTTTACTCCAAGAGAGATAATGTTGCAGAGATTTATGAATTGAAAGTTAAAGTACAGGAAATCCGTCAGGAGATAATACGGTCAGTACTTATTATTCTCAGTTGACTAAGTTATGGCAACAAGTTGATATCTTTGAATCTATTGCATGGATTTCTCCTGAGGATAGTAAAATGTTTCGTCAATATGTAGAAGGAAAAAGGGTGTTTAGGTTTCTAAGTGGACTTAATAAGGATCTAGACTCTGTTCGAAGTAGAATACTGGGCATGAAGCCCTTACCTAGTCTTAACACGGTGTTCTCTGAAGTAAGGCATGAAGAGAGCCGTATGAAAATAATGATGGGGTCACAAACAAATCCTACCTCAGAAACTTCAGCCCTTATTTCATCCAAAAACACTACTCACTCCTTTACACCACAAACACAGTCATCTGATACTACTGTTTATATTGCAAAGAGGAGTTACCCTGGAGGCTCAACAAAGTCCAAAATGATCTGTAAGTTTTGTAACAAACCAGGACATAAGGTTGAAGATTGCTTTAAATTGCAAAGGTTGAAACAATCTCAACAGAATCATGGTAACCGACCTATGTCACATTTTCAGACACCTCAACCACGCATGCAAGGTAACTGGAGTCAGAATCAAGGACAACTCCCACGTTTTACTCCTAACTGGGGTCCATCACAAGGATCTGTTGCGAACATTGGTAATTTTCAGGATAAACCAGATTCTCAACTGCCAACACAAAGTCAAGTAGAAGCTCTACTTCAGCTGTTGTCAAGGACCCAACAATCTGAAGGTTCTAACCAATTGTTGGGTTCTGAAGATACTCAGCAAGGCACTATGCAAGCAACAATGGCCTCAACAGGTATTGGGTCAAATGATCAGAGTTGTTCGTGGATCATAGATTCGGGAGCCTCGGATCATATGACTTTCATTTTATCAAAAATGCATTCTTACATACCGTTTTTAAAACCAAAAATAGTTAAGATTGCAAATGGAGGTAATTTACAGGTACTTGGCACTGGGACAATACAACTTACTTCTACATTAGTACTAAAAAATGTCTTATATGTACCTCAGCTCACTTTTCACTTAATATCCATTGGACAACTAACGATTGATAATAATTGTTTAGCATTATTTTTACCTTCTACATGTTGGTTTCTGTAGAAGAACACATTGAGGATGATTGGCAGTGCTAACAAACAAAAAGGGCTATACATCATCAAATCACCGGATGATGTATCAGTTATGGGTGTTCCTAATGACCATAAAAGGGTGTTTTGCAACAGAATTGGTCCTGGAACTGTATGTAAGATGTCTTCACTTTATAGTTCTAGGCCTAATTCTTGTTTTGTGTCCAAGCATAAGGACAATATTTTGCTATGGCATAGTAGGTTAGGTCACCCCAACTTCTTGTATCTCAAGAAATTAATGCCAGAACTATTTCATAATATTGATGTTCACACCTTGAAATGTGAAAGTTGTGTACTAGCTAAACAAATTAGAGTAAGTTATTTACCAAAGAAATATGAATCTAGCTCTCCTTTTAATCTTGTTCACACGGACATCTGGGGACCATCCAGAGTTGCATCTCTGAATGGTGCAAAGTGGTATATTCTGTTTGTTGATGATCACACAAGAGTGACATGGGTATACCTAATGAAGAATAAAACGGAAGTAGGCAAGATTATTAGGAACTTTATAAGTATGATCCAGAATCAGTTTAATACAACTCTTAAGGTTCTTAGGAGTGATAATGGAGCTGAATATCTTGATAAAGATACTTTTATTGCTTCCCCCCAATAAAACTTGGGTAAATTCATTTCAAACATAAGTGATCTGGCAACTTCCATTAAGTGCCTTCTAGGGTGCTTTCATTTAATACTCCAAGAAATTGTATGCTTACTCAGTTTCCATATTCAAAACTGTTCTCTGAATTACCATTTAAGAAATTTGGATGCACTGTATATGTATATATACCACTTCATCTTAGATTTAAATTAGATAGGAAAACAGTAAGGTGTGTTTTCTTGGGTTATTCAAGTACTCAAAAAGGGTACAAGTGTTATTGTCCTATTACACAGAAAATGTTTGTTTCGTTAGATGTAATATTTAATGAAACTCATGCCTATTATGACTCTACTAATAAACCTTCATTGTCAGTTTCTCATGCTCAGGATAATTGGTCCATATTAGATATTATAGCTACAGAGTCACCATCTCTTACTAATAATACATTGAGTGAACACTCACAGACAGAGAAATATAGTACAGAGAATAACAACTTGCAGGAACTTGAAGAAGTTCAACCAGAATCTGTTCAGGCAAATAGCCAGACCGAAATTCGACAGATTGGGCCAATCACAAGAGTATATACACGAAGGAATAATGCTTCAGGAGGCCTTCAGGTGCTAACTGATGATACTTATGGTAATACTTCTGCTGACACTACTACAAATCTGCCTATTGCATTAAGGAAAGGGACTCGTGAGTGCAATAAACATCCTCTTTATACTTTCTTAGCCTATGATAAGTTAGGATATAGTTTAAACACTTTTACACAAAATTTGGATAAACAGTGGGTTCCTTCAAATATTGATGAAGCTCTAAATAATCCACACTGGAAGTCTGCAGTCATGACTGAGTTAGATGCTTTATTAAAAAATAAGACCTGGGAAATTGTTCCGCTTAAATCTGGTGTTAAACCAGTGGGATGTAAATGAGTTTTTTCCTTAAAATATAACACTAATGGTACTGTTAACCGTTACAAAGCTAGACTTGTAGCTAGATGATTCACCCAAACATATAGGGATAGACTATGTAGATACTTTTGCACCTGTAGCTAAACTTAGTACTATACGCATTATTTTCTCTGTAGCAGTAAATCTTGACTGGCCTTTATTTCAATTAGACATTAAAAATGCTTTTTTGAATGGAGATTTACATGAAGAGGTATATATGGAAATACCTCCAGGTCTTAAACATCTGGAACGTAAAAATATGGTATGTAGACTTAGGAAGTCATTATATGGTCTTAAACAGTCCCCACGGGCCTGGTTTAAGCGATTCACAACAGTTGTTTTGAAATATGGGTTCACACAGACTCAAAGTGATCATACGTTGTTTATTAGGAATTCCTCTAATGCAATTACAGTGCTAATAGTGTATGTTGATGATATTATATTAACCGGAGATGATTATGCAGGGATTAATAAAATAAAGACCCAGTTGTCTAAAGAATTTGAGGTCAAAGACCTTGGTGCATTACGGTATTTTCTTGGCATGGAAGTTGCTAGGACTAGAAGTAGCATGTGTATCTCTCAAAGAAAATACATTTTAGATTTATTAAATGATGTTGGTATGTTAGGGTGTAAACCATCCATCACTCCTCTAGAACCTGGATACAAACCAAAAAAGGACTGGGATAATACTCCTACTGATAAACTCCAATATCAACAGTTAGTAGGAAAACTTATTTATTTATCACATACAAGGCCTGATATATGTTTTGCAGTTAGCTATGTCTCACAATTTCTGCATAACCCAACTCATGAACACTTACATGCTGCTCTAAGAATTGTTAGATACTTGAAAGCAGCACCAGGACAAGGTCTCTTATTCACAAAAAGCACGGATAGACAATTACTTGTGTTTACAGATGCTGATTGGGCTGGATCCAAAACAGATATGCGATCCACAACAGGCTATAGTACTTTTCTTTGGGGTAATCTGATTACATGGAAGAGTAAAAAACAAGGAGTAGTCTCAAGAAGTAGTGCGGAAGCTGAGTTACGTGCATTGACTCTAGGCTTATGTGAAGGGCTCTGGATCAAACGGGTGGTTGCTGAACTAGGCCAACACCTTGTCTCCCCTATTCGACTTTACTGTGATAATATTTCAGCTATCAACATGGCTGAGAATCCCATTCAACATGATAAATCAAAGCATGTGGAAATAGATCGACATTTTATACGAGAAAAGTTGGAAGACAACGTGATCAAAATTGAACATATTTCTTCAAAGGCACAAGTGACTGATATATTTCCAAAACCTGTCTCCACACGGATTTTTCAGACATTGGTAGACAAACTTGGTTGTATTAATATATACACCAAGTTTGAGGGGGAGTGTAGAAATGTACAGTATAAATAACGTTCAGATGTATAGTTTTGTAGTGTATACAGTCTTTGTACACAAAGCTCGTTACTGTTCCTTTACCGTTGCATTTATGACCGTTAGATTATTTTAGGGTATAAAAGTTGTAAATGTTGTATTCTGGAAGATAGTTGAAGAGGTCTCAACCACAGTTCTTACTTTCATCATTATTCTTGTTTTCAATCATTTAATCTTCATTCAAATTTGTTCAGAAACAATATCCCTTTTTCAAGGAAAATAAAGGCCAAGATACCAAAATATGTACTTGCTCTATATCTTGTAGAAAATAATATTAAGCCTCTTCTGACGCTGTGACTTCACTCTTGTGATTTGATGCCATCTGGTTGATTTTTCTGTCTAGGCTTATTAAAGAGTTTGACCGTGAAGTGAAAAATGTGGAATATAAAGGCGTTCTCGAGACCAGCAAGTTGCTAAATGAAAAGAAGCAATCAATGGTGAGATTTCATTTCTCGGTTTTTTGTTTTCTTTTTTCCTTTTCAAGTGTGTATACTCCAGGATGACACAGAAAACAGAAATTGGTGCTTGGCTAGTTCCACAAGAAACATTGCATGCCATTCAACCATTTTTGGTGTATCCGAGTTCAGAAAAAGATTTGTTGAAGCACGCGATGCTTGCTAAACAGCCTACCAAGCTGACTTGGGTTCCACTAAGAAAGCATTAAATAGGCTCCCGCATGGTGACAGCCACAACTTATCAGGATTCGTTCGAATTGTTGTATCTCCTATAATCTATGTGACAATTGGCTCACTAAAGCTCATGCCTGACCAGTGAAAGTATGTTGATAGAGGCACAGCAAGCATATGTATCATGCGCGTGCCATTAACCAATAAAGAATCCAATAAAGAATTTTTTTGAATTAACATACTTGTTTCAGCTAGCCGTACCCAGATCATATGTATATGCCAATATGCCATTCTATAAAATCCACATATAAATCAGTGGTTTACTGTTAATAGTTCTTTACCTGCTTATTAATATACATGTCCCTGTAGGCTATCATGATGAACAAAACTAGCATTTGACCTGGTGACTTAGAAAATGTGAACTGCCAGCTCACTCATTCAATAAGTTATTCTAAAGTTCTCCTTGAACAAACCACACGACAGAAAATCAATGACTTTGAGAAGAGAATTTGTGGGGCCGAATTCATCAGCTTTAGTATACGTCCCTGTAGGGTTTTCAAGACTTGACAGCTAATTTATGTGTTGGCCCAAGTGGACGGTGTCTTACTGACCTAGTCCCTCCAGTTTCTCTGAGAGGCTAGTTTTCATGACTATTCTCTGAAGTATTTCTTGTTGCCTTATGATCTAATTTTACTTTATGCAGATTAAAGGACTGAATTCCTATGTGGCTTTGAAGAAAAGTAAGCCCTTTCACTTTTCTTGCAAATCTTCATTATACCTTGCTTAATTTTTTTTGTTCTCTATTCAATTCTGAATACGAAGTGAGTGCATCAATCTTCCTAGAGTGGCGGTTAAAATTTCCAAAGACTAAATGGAGACCTTCCTGTACTTGCAAACCCTGCTTGTAGTATATTTCTGAATCTTTCCCTCTAACTGATGTATGCAGTATGGTTCTCAATCTTGTCATATTCAAACTTCTGGAGTATGTGAAGTATTTTGTGGAATTGCTGTCATTTATCTTCCCTGGTTGTATTCCAAGAGTTTCTCTTTCTTTTCCTTGAACACCCTGAATTCATGTCTTCATGTGTGCTTCAGTTCTCGTGGCAAGCAATTCCGCATAAGAAACTTGAATAGCGGAAAATTTGTGGTTCTGTCCTCGGTTAAAGCTTTACTTGGATGATGTTGCAGATACGCAAGCAGTCTTGAAAACAAGCGAGTAGAACTCTTTGAGGGTCCAGGTGAAGGAATGGCAGAGGAGAATGTACTGCTAGCTTCAAGTAAGATGCTAAATGGTCTTACTTTAATTATTATAACCCCATGTATCATGTAAACTTCTCCTACTGCATACATTTATGAAATATTATTGTGCGGTCTACTTTGTAGTGTCATTACCTCTTTGTTACCTTCTGGTTGGGTAAAAACCAATCAACAACTTCAGCATGTTTCTATGATAACATAGTTCACCTCTATGGAATCTTTAGATGATTGATGACAGACTAAAAACTATCTTTATGTATCTTGATTTGTTAGTCTTGAGTAAAGATTCTTCCGAATAGTTGGCATCCTTTCTGTGATGCAACAATATTTGGAAGGGTTTTGGTCTCCTTTTCTTCTCTCTTCCCCCTAACAACCCTCCACCTTAGTCTTCTGAATGTATGTGACTTGGGCTTACTATTTATCAAACATGCTTTTATGAGCATAATCCTCTGTCATTTGCCTGTTCTTGTTCATGAAATTTCCTCATTAGAAAGTATGAATTTGCAGCTATGTCAAATCAGCAGTTAATGGATCCGTAGAAATACCATGATTGATAAATTAGAACTACAGAAGTCTTGTATAGGTTAATTACCTTTTCTAGTTAGTTACCGTTAGGATCTCACCTTCTTGGTGATGTGGTACCAATATTATGACCGTTAGGCAGAGTGTATATATATGGGACTTCAGTTGATGTAAATGTAAGAAATACTACTAAGATTGAATACAGTTCTTCTTCATATTTCAAAGTGAGTTTTCATTCAAAGGTTTCTTCATGGTATCAGAGCTTAGGCTCACAAGGAACAAAGTGATTCTATACTGATTCTATTATCTTCTTCGAAAAACATACTGCCTAGAAAGAGCAGTCAAGAAAAACGCTGCAAGTACTGCAAGGAAACCACGGAAAAGGGTGAAGACGCGAGTAGGAGAAAGAGAAGAAAAAGCGAAAAAGGGCACGAGTAGGAAAACCCCGCTGGAACAAATTTTATTACTATAAATAATAAATTAAAAAGAAAAAAAAGGGGAAAAAACGAAGATCTTTCTTCGGTTGCAAATCCAGAGGAGCATTTAAACCCACCACGTGGTCTACCAAGGATTATCTGAATTATTTTTCCCTGAAATAAGGATTGTTGGGGTTATTTGCATGTATGCCATCTGGGAGGCACGAAAATCCATTCTGAGACAAGGGAAAAGCTGAAGCAAAAATAGTACTCTCTTTCCTACTCTCTTTCGGCTACGTCTATCACCCATTCCCTCCATCACTGTCTCTCTTCGTCCTTTTTTTCTCTCTATCTCACTTCTTTTTCTCCCTTCCATCGCTGTCACCGTACCATACCATCATTCTCAAGATCTGGTATAAGGATTTGAGAATCTTTGAATCAGATTAAACAAAGACCTTCAAATCTTCTTTGTAGCCTACTAAAGCACCTCACTCCGGCTCACTGTCTCTAGAAAAATCATCTGTTGTGTGTGTGTTGGAAAAACATCTTCCTTCAGACATCTTCTCTAAAAATTTCTGCTTGCATGGCAGAGCAAGGAAGTGAAATTACTTCTGCTACCAAAGAAGGAGAAAGGGTGCATGTGTCACCTTCCTCCGGCTCTATTCTTGACTCTAATCCTGTTTCCATTACAAGCCAGAGACTAAATGGCAATAATTTCTTACCTTGGAGTCGGGCAGTGGAGTTGTTTATCATTGGGAGAGGAAAAAAGGATTATCTCTCAGAAAAAATGGAGGTTCCAGCTGAAACAGATGCAAAGTACTCCGTCTGGGAAGCAGAGAACTCAATGATCATGAGTTGGCTGCTTGGATCGATGATTCCAGAGGTAAGCAACACATTTATGTTGTATCCTACTGCAGCAGCTATCTGGAAAGCTGTCAAGGAAATGTACTCGAAGAAAGATAATATTTCGGAGTTGTATGAGTTAGAGTCACAGTTAAAGGATATTAAACAGGGAGACCAGACTGTAAGTAGATATTTTAGCTATCTTTCTCAAATCTGGCAACAAGTTGATTCACTAGAAACCTTTGTCTGGAACTGTAATAATGACCATCAGCTCTTTAGGACCATTAAAGAGACACGTAGAATCTTTGGTTTTTTATCCGGCCTACATAAAGATTTTGATGCAGTGAGAGGTAGGATCTTAGGAACTAAACCATTGCATGCAATAAATGTTGTTTTTTCTGAGGTTAGGCAGGAAGAAAGTAGACTTAAGGTAATGATGGGCTCATCCGTTGTTCCTTCAGAATCCTCAGCCCTTACTGTCAAGGAAAACACTAAAAGTGAACCTGCATGTCCAGTTAAGAGTGATCCTGTGTGTTTAATGTCAAGGAAAAACAACTATGCTAAGAAGTATTGTAAGTTCTGTCATAGGGAAGGTCATGTTATTGAAGAATGTTATAGGAAGCCCGGGTCAAATGTTAAACCCCCACCATACTTCAGACAAGACAACTCAAAACAGGTAAACTTTGGCCATGGGAGAGGTGGTCCTAGTAGATTTGACTCTAGCAGCTCCTGGTGTTCTAATGCTTCTTCTTGGAAAGATCCTAGAGCTGCTGCTGTTGCAGATGTGAGTTCTGAACAGGTACAGGAGCCAGTTTTCAATCAAGCCCAACTGAATGCTGTGTTAAGGATATTGGAGTATTAGAGGGCTCAGTCAAACAACACCCAGATTAGAGCTACCATGGCAAATCTAGGTAAAGGAAGTAAGTCTTCTTCTTGGATTATTGATTCTGGTGCTACTAACCACATGACTTATGATAAAAGTTTATTACATTCATTTAAGTCTTATAATTCTTCCTGTAAGAAGGTAAAAATTGCTAATGGAGATAATGTTCATATTGAAGGATATGGTGACATTACTATTACAGATAAGCTCACTCTGAAAAATGTTCTATATGTCCCAAGTCTAGACTGTAATCTTCTTTCTGTAGGGAAGATTATGTTAGATAACAACTGTTGGACAGTGTTTACTCCCTCTGAATGTTACTTTCTCTCTTCTTCCTCCTTCCAGGAGAAGGCTTTGAAGGAGAAAGTTCTCAAGGGGATGATTGGCAATGCTAATCATGACAAATGATTGTTCTTTCTGGAGGGAGCAAATGCTGGCGGTTTTGAAGATTGTCCTAGTATCTATTCTGTCATGAACAGCTCTAGTGTTCCCAGAATAGATCACTCTAAGACAAATCTTATTTTGTTGTGGCATAGGAGGTTGGGCCATCCAAATTTTTTGTACTTGAAAAAACTGAAACCTACATTGTTCAGTAATGTGCCTATTGAAACACTAAAGTGTGAAACTTGTATGTATGCCAAACAGACCAGGGCTCACTACCCTGCTAAGGCTTATTCTGAAAGCACACCTTTTAATCTTGTTCACTCAGATATTTGGGGTCCATCTAGGACTTTGAATGTTAATGGTAGTAGGTGGTTTGTAATTTTTGTGGATGACCATACCAGGGTCACATGGATTTTTTTAATGAAGCATAAGTCTGAACTGTCTCAGGTGTTTAAAACTTTTGTGAATTTGATACAGAATCAGTTTAACACTGTCATCAAAACATTCAGATCTGATAATGGCAGTGAGTTTCTAGATCAGACTGTAAAGGCATTCCTGAATGAAAAGGGGATATATCATCAAACATCCAATGTCTACACACCCCAACAAAATGGGGTGGCTGAGAGGAAGCATAGACATATCTTGGATGTTGCACGGTCCCTTATGTTTTCAATGAATGTTCCTAAATACTTGGGTGAAGCTGTGCTAACAACAACATACTTGATTAATAGAATGCCTTCAAGGGTTCTTGACTTCAAGAGTCCTAAAACCAAACTCTTAGAAGTTTTTCCTCACTGCCTACTTCTCTCTAAATTACCTTTCAAAACATTTGGATGTGTAGCTTATGTACACATTCAATCTCAGGCCAGGGGTAAGATTGACAAAAGATCACTCATGTGTGTGTTTCTTGGGTATTCTGGAACACAGAAAGGTTACAAATGCTTCTGTCCCAGTAGTAGGAAATTTTACACTACCTTGGATGTTGTCTTTGATGAAAGTACTGCATATTATTTGTCTAATTCAAGTGTGAGCTCCTCTGGAACAGAGAAGGAGAATTACTGGAATATTATAGATATCACTACTGTAAGGGATAGCTTCACTGCAGGAGACAACTCAGACACAAGCCACAGTCAATCCAATGAAGGTAGGGCTGAACAGCAACCATCTCAAGAACACCAAGGGGAGGAAAATCATCTTCCATGTCAGACAGAGAGCAATCTCCCTCCTAGCAATCTCCCTCCTATTACTCAGGTATATTCCAGAAGAAGGCAGCAGGTACCTTCTTCTGACCTTCATCAGTCACCAAGATTATTAGAATATTCCTCACTTGATTCTTATACAACTTCTAATCTCCTAAGTGAAAACAGATTAGAAACACCTATCGCATTACGAAAGGGAACCAGGGAATGTACTAAGCGTCCATATCATAGGCTGTTATTGAGTAGTACTGGAACATGCTCATCCAAGTATCCCCTATGCAACTATGTCTCTTATGATAATCTGGGTCATAACTTCAAAAACTTTAATGTAAGTCTTGATTCTGAAACAATTCCAGGGACCATTGAGGAGGCATTCCAAAATACAAACTGGAGAAAGGCTGTTGATGATGAAATGACAGCACTAATAAAAAATAACACCTGGGATCTTGTGTGCCCTCCTAAGGATGCAAAACCCGTGGGATGTAAATGGGTATTCTCTATTAAATATAACTCAGATGGAACATTAAATAGATATAAAGCAAGACTTGTTGCTAAAGGTTTTACACAATCATATGGCATTGACTATATTGAAACTTTTGCTCCTGTAGCTAAGTTGAATACTGTGCGTATTATTTTTTCCTTAGCAGTGAACTTAGACTGGGAGCTTGCACAACTAGACATTAAAAATGCATTTCTAAATGGGGAACTAAAGGAGGAAGTTTTTATGCACATACCTCCTGGATTTCAGTTCTAATCTAACCCAAGGGAAAGTGTGTAAACTCAGAAAATCTATATATGGTCTTAAACAATCTCCTAGAGCTTGGTTTAGTAGGTTTTCTCAAGTTTTACTTCGGTACGGGTTTAAACAGGCTCATTGTGATCATACACTGTTTATTTATAGTTCTGGGAACATAATTACTGTTCTTATTGTATATGTAGACGATATGATCTTGACTGGAAATTGTAGGCAGACTATTTGTCAGGTCAAAAGACATCTGGCCACTGCCTTTCAGGTAAAAGACCTTGGAACTCTTAGATACTTTCTTGGCATGGAAGTGTCCAGGAGCAAAAAGGGTCTATGCATATCCCAACGTAAGTATGTAATGGATCTACTAATTGAAACTGGAATGAGTGGTTGTAAACCGTCTACTACACCACTGGAACCAGGGTGCATTAAATCCACACACTCAGAACCTGTGCTATCAGATATCCATGGTTATCAAAAACTTGTAGGAAAACTTATATATTTGTCTCACACACGCCCTGATATTTGCTATGCAGTTAGCTACGTTAGCCAATTCATGCACTCTCCTACTAATACGCATTTGCAGGCTGTGATGAGGATCCTCAGGTATTTAAAAGGTACACCAGGCCAAGGGATGTTTTTTGGAAAACATGAAGCCAGAGACATAAGAGTCTTCACGGATGCGGATTGGGGAGGCTCTCGAACTGACATGCGGTCCACTTCCGGGTACTGTACGTTCCTATGGGGCAATCTCGTTACATGGAGAAGTAAAAAACAAACTGTAGTAGCCAGGAGCAGTGCAGAAGCTGAATTGAGGGCACTTGCATTGGGATTATGCGAAGGATTGTGGATCAAACGAGTGCTAAGTGAACTGGGCCTTGGGAATGAAGGATGTATAATCCAAGCCTACTGTGATAATATATCAGCAATACACATGGCTGAGAACCCCATTCATCATGATAAAACAAAGCATGTTGAAATTGATAGACACTTTATTAGAGAAAGATTGGATGATTTGACACTCAAAATTTATCATGTGTCTTCAAATGAGCAGGTGGCAGACTTGCTTACTAAATCAGTGTCACCAGGACTTTTTCACAAGTTACTGTCCAAGCTTGGGTGTTTGAACGTGTACACCAAGCTTGAGGGGGAGTGTAGAAATACCATGATTGATAAATTAGAACTACAGAAGTCTTGTACAGGTTAATTACCTTTTCTAGTTAGTTACCGTTAGGATCTCACCTTCTTGGTGATGTGGTACCAATATTATGACCGTTAGGCAGAGTGTGTATATATGGGACTTCAGTTGATGTAAATGTAAGAAATACTACTAAGATTGAATACAGTTCTTCTTCATATTTCAAAGTGAGTTTTCATTCAAAGGTTTCTTCAGGATCAAGGAAACAAAATGATGGATGAAACTGATCAAGTTATCGAAAGGTCAAAGAAGGTCAGTGTGCTGTATCACGAATGTTTTATTGTTGTCAATGGCACTGTTTCACTTTCACTGTATATAATTTTGTTCAGGAGAATGTAGTCTGTACTTTGTAGCTGAGGTTCCAAGAGCCTTTCTTTTCTATTTTGATTTCTTTGTTTACAGATCCTAATATCTGAGACGAGAGACACAAATCTGAAAACACTTAATTTCTCTTTTTGGTGGCACTTTCCTTTCCCTGCTCCTATTTTTCCCGTGCACATTTGTATTAGTGCTAGATTCTGTACTGACGCTTGTTCCTTCTTGACCTTGATTTTCTCTGTTGTTCTTCTCATTTGATTCAGTCATTTAAAATGCAGAACATGAGTAGCCTTAAGCGAAGGCCTTTGTGCCAATGGAGAAGCTTTCATTATGTGAATACGGATGCTTGTTACCTTTAGTTTTCTCCTGCATCCCTAGCAAAGCATGAGAGCAAAGGCCTGGTGGCCTATCCTTTATGATCATTAGGAATATATTAGACAAGGCTGTTTTGTCTCATCTCTTCTCTTCTCTTCTCTTCTCTCTCTCTCTCTCTCTCTCTCTCTCTCTCTCTCTCTCTCTCTCTCTCACTTTCACCAAACTTCAATTTCAAAAGTGAACGCAGCTGTCCAGATGTCTGTAGATTTTGAAAATATCCTCAAGAGATATAACATTCATGTCATTTTGATCTACAATAGGTTGTCCATGAAACCATAAATGTCGGGACGGAGACATCAGCAGCTCTGAAGGCCCAGGTGCGTATATTTGAAGTTGTGCTAGGTAATCTTACAGTAAAGCAAATTATGACAATGTATACACTCACATTTAGTTCTTGTTTTTCGGGTTTGGGTGATGTGGGTGCCGAATCCAGACTGAGCAAATGAGTAGGATTGTCAATGAGTTGGACTCGATTCATTTCTCAATTAAAAAAGCTTCACAACTGGTCAAGGAAATTGGTAGGCAGGTCAATTTCTAAATGAATATTGTTCCTCTCTCATTCTATTCTTGTTTATTCACGGCTGGACCTGTGCACTCACTTGGTTCCTATTTCAGGTTGCTACTGATCGGTGCATTATGGCCCTGCTGTTCCTCATTGTGTCTGGTGTTGTAGCAATCATCATAGTGAAGGTCAGGTGGTGGTTACTTTTCCTTGCTTGTTGCATTTCCTGTTGTGGTATATATACGAATAGGGGTGTTAACGAACCGAGCCGAGCCGAATATTAGGTTTTCGAATTTGGATTCGTTTAGTTAAACGAACTGTTTGGTTCAGTTTCTTTACTATGACGAAGTTCAAATTTTGTTCGAGTTTGGCTCGATAACACTATAACTGTTTAAACGAGCCAAGTAGTTCGCAAACAGTTTGGTTCGTTTTAGTAAACAAACCTAATTAGGTGTTTGAATTCGGCTCATTTAAGTAAAATTAACGAACTCGAATCAAATACGAATCAAACTCAAATAGTTCGCGAACTGTTTGTTTCGCTTAACACCCCTACATACAGCTTTTCATTTCTACAATTTCTTCCCCCAGGACATAGCCTGATGGAAACAGACAAGAGGTAATCACCTTGAAAGAGGGAGGTTGGGGGTTCGATGGAAACAGACAAGAGGTAATCACCTTGAAAGAGGGAGGTTGGGGGTTCGAATCCTTCCGGAAGCATTTGTGGGAATTCCATTGCTTGGACTCCATAATGTTGTACCTGTGTATATAACTTGCCATTTGTTTGAATCTATCAAGTTCCTGATTTACATCTCTACACTTCCTGTGGGACCGGGAGCGGCAGAGACACTTACTGGTTGAGATACAACTTTTTTTCATTTCTACAATGTCATGTCCTACAGATTGTCAACCCACACAACAAGGAAATACGAGATATTCCTGGACTAGCGCCTCCAGCTCAAAAGAGAAAGCTACTTTGGTACCCATGATGGTGAGAGCTATTGATTGAAGATGCAGGACTAGGTTTCCCATAGTCTGCGTGGATTGACACTTATGATACTCAAAATGGATTCACGGACAGGATCTGGTTCGCACCGGCCGTGAATTGTTCAATGAGGTGCTGAAGTTTTGCTGGTCAAAACACCAATTTTTCCTCGTGAGTAGTTTTAGATGGGTAAAGTTTCGGTGACGCGGTGGGAAGGAAGACGCGGTAGATGCGCCCAATAGGGGGGACATGTGGCACTGTAGGAGGTTTTATTTATTTTATTTATTTTTGCTTTTTAGGGGGGACACGTGTCAGCCCTCTATTGGACGCATCTGACGCGTCTTTCCTCCTATCGCGTCACTGAATCTCGTCCGGTCTTAGATGTGTTGTCTAACCGAGGTGATTTAAAGCGGAGATTAATTCTTTGACTGTTTCCTTTAACATGGTCATAGGATTTTACCACTTCTTTTCCATTGCTGCGATTGCGTCGTACGCTTAAATAGTACCAAATCATTCATACGGCTATTCGTAAGTACCAAATCATTATTTACATTTATCAAATAATTGTATTATTACTACTAATTTGTTCCTCTAATTTACTTGGTTTGATTCTACCTTGCACATTTCTGTTATTCCTTCACTTTCTGGTGTAACATTTTGTGGTCAATCTCGCTTATCGTTTAGTTTCATTAGTTATAAACAAACGGCATACAATATCAACAGCTCCGGGTCTTTGTACTTAGTCTCTCTATCATATTTTGATTATTTTTTATTTATAATGTAAGTGTAATAAAATGATATGAATTAAAATTTAACCCTATTAAACTTCTTCTGAAACTATTACTTGTTAATAACAACAGCGAAGTTAATAATTCACTAAATGCGTTAAAAATTATAGATCAACGAGTAAACACGGGAACTAACATTATTAATGACTATATTGTGCATGCAATTACGTAGTTTCATAAGACATATTTTAATATGTTGTATAATCTATATCAACACCGTTGGTAATTGCTAGTCATGAACTTTGTTGCATAGTTTATTGATAGATGATGCATCTTTTAAATGTTGTGGTCATAATGTTAAAAGACATTGTTGAAGGATATATTTGTTAAAAAAAATAATGTTTTTGTAGTACTAAGTTTAAGAAAACTAACAAATAGCATGACATATGACTCCAAAAGATTAAAAATCGTCTTAACTAGTTCAAAACAAAGTTTATACACAGCTTGCTTGGGAAATACATATAGGAAGGATAAAGAATCAATATATTGTGAATACTATAAAGCTACTGAAAATATGTGGATAAGATTAGACTTTTTTTTCCCAAGAAACAAATAATTCGAACTGGAAAGAGTGTTATCAAAAGTCAGGGTAATTTTTGGTCCGAGGCATAGTTCAGTTGGTACTTGGGTTGAGATTTGCTCAAAGAGGTCAAAAGTTTGATTCCAAGGACACGCACAGTGTAGGTGTTCTTTTGCTGCTAGGCCGAAGGCCTGGTTTGCAGGGGGACACCTTGTGTGGCTCACTGCGTAAGATCTCACCAATCTAGGAGGTCGTTGGGCTCCTGATTTGCATCCTCCGCACATGCACTTTGGGGCTGGGGTGGTGGGGCTCTCGAGGTGATGGATTTCGCCTTTGCCCCAAAATTCAGAGTAATTTTACTTGATACCGGTCCAGATTCCTTCGTCCTAAAGGAATGGTGACGGAATGACTTACTGATATGTAGCATCAAAAAACTTGTAAGGTTAAATAAGAAGTGGTCAGAAGGGGGTGTGAGACTGAGTACAGAGGCGATGAAGGGATCACATTCATACTGATACTTCTTCACTTCTAAAAATATTGTTCTGGTTTAACTTGAGCAAAATTTAAAGAAGTCACCCTGTACCCGCATTATATACAAAAGTCATCTTATAAATAACACATATTTGGATGTGTGCTTGTGTAAAGCCCACACAAGTCCGCCCCCTAAGTATGTTATTTATATGACAACTTTAGTTTGAAATGAAAATTTTAAAAGAAGATCATCATCCATGCCAAGCTAATATTTAGAACTTAAAAGACAAAACCTTTCGACGCTGATAGAACGATAACACGACTTCTCTATATCAACCAAAGACAAAATATATCACTAATTCAATGGTGAAGTAATACATGACCTACTAGATTTGCACCTCTCTGAGAACATGGTTCAGGATAGGAGTTTATGGAGATATAAGATTAAGGTTAACGAGGTATAGGCCATATATTGGGACACTTTAGAGTATATTTAGGGACATAGATAGGCGTAGACACTATCTACGCTTTAGATTGACTTTCCATTTGGTTGCGTATGTTATACCGTTATACCGTTGTTTTACATTACATGTACATATACAAGTGATATGTATTTTAATATCGAAATTCTTTTTTGTATTCCTTGAATTTCCTCACTAACACACTAGCACATAATATCTCTATTATTATGTCATTTATGCAGGTACATATAGAATCGGGGATCTCATTGGAAGCAGACTCTCTATTCCTTGGGATGAAGGTATTGTCTGCCTACCATTTACCCTCTCCAAACGCTAACGATAGCTTTTGCTGTTGTTGGGATATACTGGATCCGGATTATGATGATGAATGGTGAAGTAAGGATGAGAATTTGAGATCAAGCGGTGGACATACCCTTGGAGTGCTCGTTTAGATTGGACAATTTGATACTCTATTCGTTCAAAAACTATTGTCTTAGTTTTTATGGTACACTTTTTTAAAATATTTTTTGCTTGCTAAAAATATATGTATAAATCAAAGTAAGCATACTATCTTTCTCATTATCATTTACATGATTTCTTTATTCATCTTAATTAACCAACTAATGATAAAATAAAAATAATGTCTTACAAAGTTTAGTTCCTTAAATTATCCTTAAACCAAAAAAAAAAAATATTTTTTTGAGAGAGAGTATCTAAAAAAGATAAGAGGGGTTCAAATTTGATGTCTAAAATTCCCGTCCTTCTTTCTTGTCCTGTATGTACAAATTATCATTTATTTATTTCGCGTAACTTTTTCTTTATCGCTGTATTTACACATGAAAAATAAAACAATAATCTAAACCTTTGCTATTCATTAAATATCTTACCGTCTAACAGCACTTTATAATTACATAGTATGATTTTTATTTCTAAGAAAATGGCTATTAATTATTTATTTTTTGAACTTTGAATTGTGTGTTATATAACGCATATTTTACTTCTCTTTTTTATTTATTTATGAGTCTTATTTTAATAAGTTTTTATCCTCTCTTACTTCATTCGTCCCAAATAATAAGTTTGTCAAAATGACACACAGTTTAATAAAAATTGGTCAAAAACTTAACTTTTGCTTCTAATTAAAACATTGTTCATTATAAGTTAGTTGTTTATTTCAGAAGTTAAGAATTAATAAGGACAAGTTAATTCAAATATTCTTATTATTTATATTATGTGAATTTAGACTTTGAGACATATTAAAATAAAAAAATGGACTTATAAAATAGCATACACCAAGTATTAATTATTTGGGGGTAATTTCTCTGTAGGGATCCGCTAAGGACGGATATTCCAAAGGGTGAACATATATAAATAATTTTGCACATGTGTAAGTCAAAAGAAAAGATGGGTAATAAATACTTATTGCTGGATGCTTATTTGATGAGACACATATTTATATTTGTTGTATGTCTATATTTGAAAGAAGCAAAAATATTATAGTTTTAACACTTAAACCCATAATTATCATAGTATTTAAAGAAATGTCATTTCTATTAAGGATGGTTTTTTCAAAAACTTTAGGGTGATCTTAGTAAGTTTTTGTCAAAACCTTTGTACAATTTAGTGTAAACCACAAAAAATTGAGACCATGTCTCCTTACCGCATTCTCCCTCACGCGCTGCTCACTGTGCAACACGTGGCAGGAGGTCACCGCATCTAGCCTCACCATGTCCCCTGCTACATGTCGCGCGGTGAACAGCGCGGTGAGAGAGTGTGTGTTGAGGAGATCCAAACCCAAAAAATTGGCCCTAAGAAGGTTTTTAAAAATCTGACCCTAAAACATCGCATCTAACCTCACCGTGCCCCTTGCTGCTACGTGTCACGTGGTAAACAGCGCGGTGAGGGAGTTTGCGTCGAGGAGATCCAAACCCCAAAAAATTGGCCCTAAGAAGGTTGTTAGAACATCTGACCCTAAAACGGTTTTGAGACAAACTTTGTCTTGAAGCAGTTTTGTTTACCAGTTCTTGCATGAATTAATAACATTTAATTATGTCAATTACCAGTTTTGATTGCATGAATTATTAGTATTTCATTATTGTATTTACCTTTTTAGTGTCATGAATAGTTATTTATTTATTGTAATTATTTTGTATTTTATTTATTTACAGCCCTATACTTATGTAACTAGGACATCTCTTCACCCGAAGATGTTACATATGCTACCTTGCGGACTTGACACATTAATGAAAGGTCCACTAACCTATAAAAAAACATTATTTTGCATCAAACTGCACCTTAGACATAGAATATTGACCGATTTATATTTTTTTTTATACGTGATGGAATGTGGTATATCACTTCTTTGTGTTAGTGTGCAGACACAATAGATAGGGTTGATGAGGCCTAATTTTTTTTTTTTTTACTTTTTTTTAGGCTTCACGAGTACTATTCTGTCTAGAACATACCAACAAACGAAAATAGTAGACACAACATAACCAACAAATGAAAAAAAAAAAGAATAGACACAACGGATGAAATCTTTTTTT
This sequence comes from Eustoma russellianum, assembly GCA_036186865.1. NCBI lineage: Eukaryota > Viridiplantae > Streptophyta > Magnoliopsida > Gentianales > Gentianaceae > Eustoma > Eustoma russellianum. The sequence continues at coordinate 33,019,920 of AP025059.1, read as the reverse complement.
CTACTAGTCATAGATTCTCATCTCTAGCGTCAACATAAGCAGTAGTGGACATCTTCTTCACAATCACCCTCACAGTGTCGGTTCGTTAGCATCCAAAAAATCGTATGACTTGATTTACATCTATTACAATACTTTTTAAAACAGAAACGGTATAAGTTTTTGAAGTCAATATATGATCTTTAACATCTAGATACTCTTATTCCCATCATTCCATGTAGGGATGTTGAACGAATAGTTCGTGTTTGGATCGTGTTCGGCTCGTATTCGTTCGGTAATTATTTGTTAACGAGCCGAATTCAAACATATTCTCGGGTTCGTTTAGTTAAACGAGCCGAACTCTTCGCGAACAGTTCGGCTCGTTTAAACAATTATAAGGTTATCGAGCCGAACTCGAACCAACCGAACAGTTCGTTTAGCTAAATGAATCCGAATTTGAAACCCTAGTATTCGGTTTGGCTCGGTTCGTTTACACCCCTAATCCAATATTCCCATGGCATGCCCTATGGCTTCCCGCTACAACACGTAACACCGGATGAGATCAGAGGAGGCCTCATATGATGCAAAATATGAGGTCTCCAATTACGCGATACCACGTGTACAGAAAGGCCTTTTTTTAAGAAAAAAGTAAACAGCGGACCCTTTTATACACGTGGCGTCGCGTGATTGGATGCTCATATTTTACCTCATATGAATCTTCTTCTAATCTCATCCGCGTTAACATGCGCATATACTCCTTGTCTTCTTCTAATCTCATCCGCGTTGACACGTGCATATACTCCTTCCCAACATCCACCTATTTTCTTCTTTCTCTTGAATTTCAATTTATCTTCTCACAGTTGACCTAACCTCATTCTTTCTATTTCCACATCCTATCATTCAGAACTGTCGCTTCTCTTCTCGAGACTGTCCTTTTCTTCTTTCTTTAATACTTTCTCCCTTTTTTCTCGTCCGCGTCATTTTAGAAAGGTTATCGTTGATCGTTTTTAGAAAAATTAGCGTGCCTGTTTTGTTATGAGGCCTAAAGTCCCCCCCCCCCCCCCCCCCTTTGTTTACCATAACATAGTAGTTCATATTTTTTAAAGAAAATATCTTTATAACGTAGCTTCCAAATTTGCTTGCTTACTCAAACCCTCAGTTAAAATTCAGTTTCTCTACAAGTCTTCCACTTTTCCCTAGATTCCTAGCTCCCAACTGCTGTCTCCTCAATTCAAACTGGAATTTTCTTTTAATCTTCTCCTTAAATGCATTCCTTCAACTTTCTGGATTTCTCTTCTTGTTTCTTGACATTAATGATCAAGAAGACTCTGCCTTCTCTCTTTCTTTATCTATTTTCCTAAAGTCTATTATGTATTTATGTCCAAGAAATCTCTGTGCGAACATTTGCAAGAGATGAATTGTTTTAAGTTCAAATTCTCAAGAACCCAGAAAGGGAAATCAGCACCGGAGGCAAGGAACACAAGAAAATCGGAGGAATCGAATCGGGCATGGAGATCGGCCGGATCACCGGCGAGGAGCATACCGGAACTGTACAAAGAGAAAGAGCATAGTTTTAGAGTATTTTCATACAGGGAGCTAATGGAAATCACACAAAATTTCAGCAGGTCGTTGAAGATTGGACAAGGTGGATTTGGGAGTGTTTATAAGGGTACAATTGTTTCTTCTAATGGTGTTGATTCGACAGTGGTCGCCATTAAAAAGCTCAATACTTCCGGCATGCAGGTATGTTACTCTACCACACGCCTCCCACTATCTTTAATCACGTAATCCTTCGTGTTCCTGTACAACGTTATGACAAGAACAACTACAACAACATAACGTCATTGTCTGAGAGTCTCCTATCTATCACGAAGTATAGAGGTCGGATGTACGTAACCCTAACTCACGGAGGTTTTTTTCCGATGACCCATAATGATGCGTAAAGCTGTGTCGATCAAGTGATGCTTCACAATATAAGAAGTGCAGCCAATTTAGTGAGTCATTTTGCTTTATTTCATCATATTCCAAAGTTAAAGAAAGAGTGTATCATTAGCTCTATTGAAAATGAAAACGAAACGTATGACAAGAACAGCTATATCCACTAATATTCTAATGATATCCTAACAAAATCATAAGTTATGGTTAGGGTTTGAAAACGTTATTATATTTTATATTTACACTTTTTGATTAGGATGAGATCGCTAAACACTGGATTTTTTTTTTTTTTGAAATATACAGGATTTTAGTTTTTGATTCAATAATGTAGATGCTACGAACGTTATGACAAGAAAAAAAATGTTTATATTTTTCTCTCTTATTTTTATGGTTCTACTTCATAAGTGTTTTCAATGTAGTGTTCCGAAAAGAATAGTCTAATGTAACGTTCGCTAAAACGACAAAAACTTATCATGAGCGTTCATGTCATTAATTATAATATCGTGCATTGACTTTACTACGTTAATTCCTTAACCAACATTAATTGAACGAAATTATTTTGTTTCATAAATCGAACATATTAAAATCATGAGAATTTAACTGTTTGTGTTTCTTATTTTAATTTTGTTTTCAGCACTGCTCATCTAACCATTTCAATCACCAGATAGAAGGTTCGTTTTTTGAATTAGCCAATTATTTATGGATGTCTTAAAATATTTGCCGAAAAAAAAAAAACTAAAATGATACTTAAAACAAAGACAGGTAGTTCATAACACTGCCCACCAAATTCTCTGTGTCATTAGCTGTACGTAATGAAATATATAATAACTAGTTTATACTCTTTGACTTTAAAATGATATAATGCATGCTAGAAATTTTAAATCCAAATGGATTCGAATAATCGAGTATAAGTAGCATGAAATCCCCACATGACTTTGTTCATGTATAAAGTGAGTGATAGTGTAGCTTCCCGCTCCCGAACCCTAGCATCGGGAACGGTGCACCCGCCGTATCTCGCTGAGGAGAATACCAAGCGTCGAATCAATTTCCAACATGTCCCAAGACGTAGAAATTTTTTTCGCGCGGAAACGAAATACGATAACATAAAACTTTCTTGATAAATAAAATTCCTTAATACAATAATAAACCAAATCCTGACAATAACATAAGTATGAAAACCTAACAAGGTAATATCTGATGAGATCTCAATAAAATAAAGACAAACAATCGTAGGGTTTCCTCATATCCTAATATGACCATCAGTCTGCCCACTCCACTATATCAGCCCCGTTCTCAACAAAGACATAGTCGTAAGTCTCTTCCTGCTCACCTGGTGGGGGGGGGGGGGGGAAGTAGGGGTGAGTGACTGGGAAATCACTCAGTAGACACCTGTCTCCAAGTAGTACAAGACAAACATACAATAATGGTATAGCACGTAGCACATAGGACATGATATCACATAAGCATATGAATACGGAAAAGTAATTCACTCCAGATAAAAATGCGCAACAACGTGATGCATGTCCTACTATGCATGTCACACGCAACAAGGTCATATCACACAAAATGCCGATATCTCCGCCATGCAATGCATGAACCCGGGTCCTAACTGAGTGGCTGTGGGTCGTACCCACCCACAGTCACCATCCTGAGTGTACTTGGCCCCGCCACCGTACACCATCCTGAGCGCCCGTGACCCGTACGTCACGACCCACCATCATGCAAATGCACGTGCCATGAATGCAAACAACACAACGCCTGAGGCCCCTGGCCCATCCTCACCATCCTCCGGCACTCAAATCTAGGTTCATTTATACTGCAAATACTGATTTAATATTGTTTGAGGTCAAAATTATTATTCCATGGCTTATATATATTTATTGTGCATTTTCTATATTTTTCTCTATTTTTCCTTAATTTATTTCTATTTATTACCTAATTATCCAAATTAAATAAATTATCACAATTGTTGAAATTTAGTGAAAATAATTTAATTTCAGCATTTTATAATTTCTGGAACTTATTTAGAATTTCCTGATATTTAATTATATTTTTCCTATAGTTATTATTATTTTAATAAATTAATTAACCATTTATGAAAATTCAGAAATTCTATTAAACCAACCTTTCTTAACCCACTTAGCAGCAGGCCGCTGGCTTGCTAACCGCCCTCAGCCTGGTCCGCTCCCCTCCCGGCCTGTCAGGCCCGTTTCACTTTTTTTTTTCTTTTATACGCAAGTGATTTGGGCCGGCCAGCAGCTGGCCCGGTCCGTTGGCCATTCGGCCCGGTCCGCTAGCCTGCCTCCCCTTTTTTTTAACTAACAGTTTAATGGGCTGGTCCTGCTGCAGCAGCAGACCGCGGCCCATTTAAGTTCTAGTCCGGTCTGCGCTGGCAGGCCGGCCCTATACTTTTTTTTTGATTTCAGGAATTCCAGCTGAGGAGACGCCAGGAGGCGCGTCCCTCCACACGCGCGCGCGTGAAACCACGCGCTTCCATATCCGGCGGCGCGTGGAGCGTTCCGGCGACCTCCGGCCTCCGTTTTCCGACCCCGATCTATATCTTTGCCTAAATCCAGTCTATGGGAACCTAATCTAAGGTCGAAACAAAGTGAAAAATCTCTAAACATACTAACTTTTACTATTTTGATTATCAAAGTTTTCCCTAAAATCAAAACTGAGCACGCAAAACACAGTGAACGCATACCACAGTCTGCAAGTTTCATGCTTTTCACAGATTAACAGTCATGCTATTAAACTCAACAATTAAAACAACAAAAACACGTAAATTACCACTAGAGCATGCTTGAATTTGTACCAAATGGAGGGAGAAAAAGGGACCTACCTTGAGGCAGACAGCTATACGACCAAGTCGGGGTTTGTTTTGCACGCTTTCCCCTTTTCCTTCTTCTTCTTCTCTCTTCTCTCTTCTCTTTTCTCCCTACCCACTTCCTGGTTGCGTTGCTTTTCTTCACAATTTTTTTTATTTTATTTTGTTCCGTCCATCTGCTGCCCCCCTCCCCCTTTTTACGAATTCATTTTGCGTGATTTGGGGGGCTGTTATCCCCCCATAAACACACGTTCCTTCTTTTTTTTTATTTTTTTTTATTTTTTTTGTCCATTCTTATCTTCGTTCTTCCCCTCTTTTATTTATTTTTTTTGTCCATTCTTATCTTCGTTCTTCCCTCTTTTTTTTAAGTTATTATTTATTTATTTATTTATTTTTGTTTATCCTTATCTTCATATTTCTTTAAATGCCACTATTATCATTATCTTTTTTTTTATATTCCATTTAGGCACAACTTCCATTCATATCTTATACACCCTTAATATTCATAGCATAGCTATAAATCACTTGGGCATAACGAGTTGCTATGATTAATTTAATTCGAGAGATTGTTACACTCAACGGCTACTTAGTTTTAAATTAATGTGTAGCAACGAGTTGAAAATTTCGGGTTATAACATCCTACCCACCTTACAAGAAGTTTCGTCCTCGAAACTTGTCGTACTTTATACGGTAAGGTAAGGGTAGCGCTTTCGCATCTAATCCTCCAGTTCCTGATCTTTGCGGTCTATGATTCGATCAAGAGTCTCTTCATACGACGCATCCGGTCTAATTCTTAAAAGTGGTATGTCCAATACATCACTCCCGTCTGATCGTACCTCCTTAGCTGACAAACATACAATACATTATGCACTTGGACCAGCGGCGGAGGTATCGCCAAACGGTAAGCTAACGAACCGGTCCTTTCGAGTATCTCACAAAGCCCCAATGTATCGTGACCTTAGTTTCACTTCATACCAACGTACCACACCTTCTATAGGTGACACTTTCAAGTAAACATTGTCTCTGCCCGCAACTCCAAAGAACGCCTCTTTAAGCCTGTCCAACTCTTGCTTTTGTCTTGGGCAACCTTAAGCCTTTCTCGATTCGACTTTACCTTCTCCTAGGTCTGCTCAACCAGTTCTGGACCGGTAATAGTATGCTCTCCAACTTCGTTCCAGTGGACAGGGACCTACACTTCTGTCCGTAGAGCGCCTCAAATGGTGTCATGCCGGTGGCGTCATGGTAGCTATTGTTGTAGGCGGACTTGATCAACTTGATCATACCATTCCAGTTTCTTCTGAAGTCCAGTGCGCAAGCCTTCAACATGTCCTCTGGAGTTTGCATCGTCCTCTCCGACTGCTCATCGGGTTGCGGATGGAATGCAATGCTCAACGTAGTTTCGTCTACTATATCAATATACACAAGTTTTAACATGTGTCATCGTTTTAATTGTTAAATTGTTAAACATGTTTGGTATAGATATATATTGTATGTTGTGTATCCTTATGTCATACGCATGTATGACTGGCGTATCATACGCAGCTCATGAATTCACAATCGTTACCTGCAGTCTGTCACGTGTGTTATGTTTATATTGTTTGCTAGTTGAGTTTTAAAGAGTATACACATTATGCGTGTTCATTTTAGTCTTGGTTTATCGCGATCTCATTTGTACATATGTTAGTCGTTAATATTTATTTACTTATTTATTTATTTATCACTATTGTTTCCTTGTCGGTACTCTATATTTTTCGTACTAGCTTGTCTTATTGTTGTATAATTGTCTTTATATATATCATTCCGAAGAAGATACATAATTGCATCGAATTTTTTTTTTGTAGTCTAGATATATAATTTATTTAGATGTTCAAGTACATTATATATATGTCATGTTATTAAGTTATTTACACTTTAATCTATTTCTATGTTGTCATTCCATGTCGTGTCGTTCCTAACTCGTAATTAACATGCTTACTTCAATTGTATATGTTAATGATCTGTTTTTTTTAAAAAAAAACTTGTAAATATTTGCCTATATCGTAACCCATGTCTTGTATGAAAATATTTGTGCTCATTGTATTCTTTGTAATTGTGTTGTTTCTTGTTATTATATATTACGATGTTTATCACTGTTTTGGGTGCATTAATTATATTGCGGTGTCATTGAAATAGCTGTGTATATACTTGTGCTATTTACTTAGCATCGTTTAGTTACTTCTGTTTTATGTATCTATTTGTATGTTTCCTTAAATCGACTTATTTACGTTACATTATGAATGTTGTATCAATTTGTGTTTGTCTATATGCCTCCTTACTGTTGTAAGAGACTAGTTTTCTTTTCTTTTTTTTTTGCAGCTGTAACTGCAATTTGGCTATTGACAACTTAAGTTCTTTTGTTCATATGATACGATAGGTTATGTATTTGTTTGCGTCGTGCATTAGTGGGGTGTGCATTATTTTGTGTTTGTGCACCTGATTGTGATGTGGTATATATATATATATATATATGTATGTATGTGTATAATTTGTTGAATACGTTGTTGTACATCCATAATTCATTATGTTATGTGATATCTTTTTTTTTGTACCGTGTTACGTTTCCTTGTGTAGTTATGTTGGATTTTGTATGGTCAATGTTCTAGTATGTGGTAATAAGTCGTTAAGGTATGTTACGTTGATCAGTATGTATAGATATAGTTAATTAGCAAAAAAAAATGTGTACTATGATCTGGTGTTTAAGGTTTTATTATTATTATTATTAGTATTATTATTATTATTATTATTTTTTTTTGGTTCAACGAACCTTGTTGATATCACGGTCAACTCGGATTTTGCCTTATTATGCTTTCGGCTGCCCCAGGACACCAACATTGACGAAAATCCTTCAACTACTTTCATGTAGTAGCTGGTCCAACCAAGAAAACTCCTTACTTCAGTCACTTGGTCGATCAGTGCTACTCAGCAGTATCCTTAATCTTCTTCGCATCCATTGAGGTTCACTCTTCTGATCTTACGTGACTCAAGGAGTCCACGCTTCTGCTGCGCAACTCCGATTATTTATTTCTGACTAACATCATCTGTACTGATGATAAGTTATTGAGACATGGTCATCGACAGTTGGACTCTGCCACTATGTTGCCAGCCTCTCGGATGTCCGCATCAGTCATCACGTGGATCCGGATACTGATCTTTGCTTCCCTTTATGTTGTAACTGATTCTGTTGTGGTGGCGTCCGCCTCTGTTCAGTGTTCTCTTTCATAAAACGTCCCGGTTGTCGCACTGATAATTGCATAGTCCCCCCACTGACCATAGTGTGGCATCCACATTGAGCACTTGGTGGCGGCAGTAGCCCTGCACTACTCCGCGAATGTACTTTCGTCGCGGCGGTCCTGTGATCGTTAGCGGCCATGTTGCATATTTCTGCCTCCTCGGTGACAGGTGTTTCTAAACATCGCATTCCGGACGTCTTGCATTTCCATGTAGTAGGACCTCAGATCTGGTGGTGGCAACAGGGAGACGCTAGTTCAACTGCTATTGACACTGCATAGTTTACAGTCGCCGTTGCGCCAAGTGGTGGCCAGGGTGTAGGCCAACGCTTGGAGGATGACCCCTTGATTCTGGGAGTCGTTACCATAACCACCGTTGCCTCCTTTGCCATATTATTATTTATTATTATTTTTTTTACGACGTGACGGTAATTCCTTGGATTTTGCACAAACCTTGACGAGAATCCGGATTGAACGGAAGTGATAGAGGGATCTGAGCATTCATGGGGCTAACACGAAAGTTCAAAGGTACAGCGGTAATGAAATAAAGAAAGCTCACCAACGGCACACACCTCCCATAACCCGATCATAACTTAGGTCTACTTCATTTATTAGGGCTATAATTGTTATTCCTAGGTAAAGATCATAGCTTATGTCTAAGTCATCTAGTTAATCCTGCGTTCCCGAGGCGGATCTGAAGCCTCGGCTCTGATACCACCTGTAGCGCCCCGCTCCCGAACCCTAGCATCGGGAACGGTGCACCCGCCGTATCTCGCTGAGGAGAATACCAAGCGTCGAATCAATTTCCAACATGTCCCAAGACGTAGAAATTTTTTTCGCGCGGAAACGAAATACGATAACATAAAACTTTCTTGATAAATAAAATTCCTTAATACAATAATAAACCAAATCCTGACAATAACATAAATATGAAAACCTAACAAGGTAATATCTGATGAGATCTCAATAAAATAAAGACAAACAATCGTAGGGTTTCCTCATATCCTAATATGACCATTAGTCTGCCCACTCCACTATATCAGCCCCGTCCTCAACAAAGACATAGTCGTAAGTCTCTTCCTGCTCACCTGGTGGGGGGGGGGGGGGAAGTAGGGGTGAGTGACTGGGAAATCACTCAGTAGACACCTGCCTCCAAGTAGTACAAGACAAACATACAATAATGGTATAACACGTAGCACATAGGACATGATATCACATAAGCATATGAATACGGAAAAGTAATTCACTCCAGATAAAAATGCGCAACAACGTGATGCATGTCCTACTATGCATGTCACACGCAACAAGGTCATATCACACAAAATGCCGATATCTCCGCCATGCAATGCATGAACCCAGGTCCTAACTGAGTGGCTGTGGGTCGTACCCACCCACAGTCACCATCCTGAGTGTACTTGGCCCCGCCACCGTACACCATCCTGAGCGCCCGTGACCCGTACGTCATGACCCACCATCATGCAAATGCACGTGCCATGAATGCAAACAACACAACGCCTGAGGCCCCTGGCCCATCCTCACCATCCTCCGGCACTCAAATCTAGGTTCATTTATACTGCAAATACTGATTTAATATTGTTTGAGGTCAAAATTATTATTCCATGGCTTATATATATTTATTGTGCATTTTCTATATTTTTCTCTATTTTTCCTTAATTTATTTCTATTTATTACCTAATTATCCAAATTAAATAAATTATCACAATTGTTGAAATTTAGTGAAATAATTTAATTTCAGCATTTTATAATTTCTGGAACTTATTTAGAATTTCCTGATATTTAATTATATTTTTCCTATAGTTATTATTATTTTAATAAATTAATTAACCATTTATGAAAATTCAGAAATTCTATTAAACCAACCTTTCTTAACCCACTTAGCAGCAGGCCTAACCGCCCTCAGCCTGGTCCGCTCCCCTCCCGGCCTGTCAGGCCCGTTTCACTTTTTTTCTTTCTTTTATACGCAAGTGATTTGGGCCGGCCAGCAGCTGGCCCGGTCCGTTGGCCATTCGGCCCGGTCCGCTAGCCTGCCTCCCTTTTTTTTTAACTAACAGTTTAATGGGCTGGTCCTGCTGCAGCAGCAGACCGCGGCCCATTTAAGTTCTGGTCCGGTCTGCGCTGGCAGGCCGGCCCTATACTTTTTTTTTTATTTCAGGAATTCCAGCTGAGGAGACGCCAGGAGGCGCGTCCCTCCACACGCGCGCGCGTGAAACCACGCGCTTCCATATCCGGCGGCGCGTGGAGCGTTCCGGCGACCTCCGGCCTCCGTTTTTCCGACCCCGATCTATATCTTTGCCTAAATCCAGTCTATGGGAACCTAATCTAAGGTCGAAACAAAGTGAAAAATCTCTAAACATACTAACTTTTACTATTTTGATTATCAAAGTTTTCCCTAAAATCAAAACTGAGCACGCAAAACACAGTGAACGCATACCACAGTCTGCAAGTTTCATGCTTTTCACAGATTAACAGTCATGCTATTAAACTCAACAATTAAAACAACAAAAACACGTAAATTACCACTAGAGCATGCTTGAATTTGTACCAAATGGAGGGAGAAAAAGGGACCTACCTTGAGGCAGACAGCTATACGACCAAGTCGGGGTTTGTTTTGCACGCTTTCCCCTTTTCCTTCTTCTTCTTCTCTCTTCTCTCTTCTCTTTTCTCCCTACCCACTTCCTGGTTGCGTTGCTTTTCTTCACAACTTTTTTTTATTTTATTTTGTTCCGTCCATCTGCTGCCCCCCTCCCCCTTTTTACGAATTCATTTTGCGTGATTTGGGGGGCTGTTATCCCCCCATAAACACACGTTCCTTCTTTTTTTTATTTTTTTTATTTTTTTTGTCCATTCTTATCTTCGTTCTTCCCCTCTTTTATTTATTTTTTTTTGTCCATTCTTATCTTCGTTCTTCCCTCTTTTTTTTAAGTTATTATTTATTTATTTATTTATTTTTGTTTATCCTTATCTTCATATTTCTTTAAATGCCACTATTATCATTATCTTTTTTTTTAATATTCCATTTAGGCACAACTTCCATTCATATCTTATACACCCTTAATATTCATAGCATAGCTATAAATCACTTGGGCATAACGAGTTGCTATGATTAATTTAATTCGAGAGATTGTTACACTCAACGGCTACTTAGTTTTAAATTAATGTGTAGCAACGAGTTGAAAATTTCGGGTTATAACAGATAGCTTTATGTAACATATAATTTATACCGGTGATGGATCAAATGGTAGACGTGATATCAAATAAGATCGATCTACATGCAAACAAATAGATGTTTGACTAACTATAGTTTTTGCTGTCGTTGAGATATACTGGGTATGGATGATGATGATGATTAGTCAAAGATCAACTAATAATAATTGTTATATGACTATTTCAAAATTTGTGGTTTATAGAGTGGTGAAGTTTGTCGCAAGTTGTAACATGTGGTTCTCGTCAAATATAATATGTAGCTCAATTGGTACTCGGGTTAGATTTGCGAGGTTAAGAATTCGATTCTAGGGACACGTACAGCTCAGTTGGTACTCGGGTTAGGTTCGCCAAGAGGTTAAAAGTTCGATTCCAGTGACACACACAGTGTGGATGTTTCACTGCTGCTAGTCCGAATGCCTAGGTTGCTAGGAGACTCCTTATATAAGTTCTTACGTATAGTCTTTACCAACTCAGGGAGCCGCTGAGTTCCTGATTTAATTATCAGGGCCACCAAATATAATATGCCAACATGATCTAACATTTTCCTTGTACTTCTCGGATTTGCACATGCAGATGTTTTTACATAATTGGATATATTCCTTTTTTGTTTCATTTTCCAGTATTAAAAACGTTTTAGCATTGTTCCACACGGTTAAGGTAGCATAAATAAGTATTACCTCCCCCGGTTTTAGAAAAATTATTTTGCTTTTTTATTATGTCACTTCAGAAAAAATAAAATAAATAATTCTTACGTTTTTTACATCTTGCTTTTATTCTTTAATTCAACTAATGATTTAAACCACCACATTAATGACAGTCACATGTCATTTTATTCTCATTTCTCAAATAACTTGATCATTTATACACTTTCCTAAAGTGTGTTAGAAGGGTTCGGATCTCCTCATCCTAATTTTCCTCACCCCCTTTGTGACCACGCGACACGTGACGGCAAGGGGGGTGGTGAGGCTAGATGCAGGTGACCCTCATCTAGCCTCACAACCTCCCTTTGTTGCCACGTGTCGCGCGGTCACGCGTCACCGTACCCCTCTTGCGGTGAGGGGATCTTATCCCGTGTTAGAAGCCTGAAATGAGAGGGAGAGAGGTGGTAATAATTTGTCTCATAAACAACAATTAATTTATGAGAGGAACTAGACTATTGCTGGGTCCTTACTTTTCTTTAGATGCTTTGTGAGTTGGAGTCACGAAAACAGCCTCTTGCACAAAGTATAAGATAATGCTGCGTAAATCAGATTGCGAAACGATTCGGCTTCTCCTCAGACTTTACACAAACGCGGAAGCCTAGTGTACCAATAACGTCTTTTTTTTACCAGACATAAGTCAAACTGTATGCTAATAACTAATGCTACGTAAGAGTAGATATTTTGTATCCAATTTTTATCTCACCTTATGTTCCTCAGAGGAATAAAAATAAAAAGATAAAAAGGAAGAAGGGGATAAATTTGATATAATGTACTAATTAGAAATCAAGATGGCATAAAAAATCACCTGTTTGTTTTCTTGCTTGGCTGCGCTTCTTATATTGTTGAGTAGTAGTTGATCGATATAGTTTGACGCAATTTTCATTATTGATTATCGGGAAACAACTTCTGTCTGTTCTTAACAGCGACCTCCCATACCCTGTTATTGGCAGGAGTCTTAATGGAATAATGTTGTTGTTGTAGTTTAAAGAACTACCACCTAATATTAAACAAGGGGTTTGACATGGACAGTCATAGTGAAAGCTGTTTGTTGGCATAAAATGTCAATAAAGTGATTTGAATGTTTATTATTTTATTACATCTTTGAATTGTATTCTCTGTTTTTTTAGATTGTAACCCAAAGATAAAAACTCTGGCTTCTATCACATAGTCCAAATGATAAACGGCCTTAGAACGTTACCAAAGGGAGGCAAAACACCAATAAATACATTTTTGGTTATTTTAAAGCTACATATATGTTGTTATCGTGACATTGAAATAAATAACAATATATATTTATATATATATATATATATATATACACACATACATACACATATATATTGAAAGAATAAGTAATAGTAATAAAATATTACTTAATAAAACATACTTTTTCTTGCTCAAAAAAAATATTGAAAGAATAAGTAATAGTAATAATAATAGAAAAGAAACAATAGCCAATAGATGCACTTTTGGTGTTCATCCGTACATTATTATGCTAGCTTAATCAATGTGCACTTAATCTTTTCAAAAATTCTGCATAATATGTGATCTGCTTGAGGGTCGTCATATTATACTAAAATGTTTTATGAAAATAGAACTCCGTCAAGTCTTCTTTGTTATAAGATAGTAACTTTAAAATTAAAGAGAAGTTTTACAAGACGCCACTAAAATATGGAATGTTGTGTTAATAAAATAGAATCAAAAGAGGAGCAGAAGAAATAGTTGATAGATGGCTTGAGGCGTGTAGACAAATTTTTCGTAAGGAATATTTGCCCCCACTAGTTGCTGCATAGTTATAGCCAAGTTTTCTCTTAAAATACAACAAGCCACAGATTTCTTATCTCATCAATAACATAGAAATCTCAATGAACTTTCAAATGAGAATGTATATAGAAGAAAGAAGAATATTGATTGCTAGATACAAACTTGGTTAAGGATCATATTGAAAATGTGTTGTAAGATCCTTTTTATAGACTTTTGAACCTCTTTCAGACGTCCAAAAACGTCCATGGGTGGTTGGAATATGTCAATTGGTACATAAGTTGCAACTTTAGATGAAAAGTCACATATGTTGGTCACTTCGATCGATCAATGTGATCTATCAACGTCACATCGATCGATCGATGCTCACAGTATGCTCTAACTTTTCACCCAAGCCACATCGATCGATACTTTGATCAATGTGATCGATCGAAGTCACATCGATCGATCGATGTTTCACAGTGTGCTCCAACTTTTCACCCAAGCCACATCATTGATCGATGTTACATCGATCGATCTATGTTGGATAGTGTACTCAAGCTTTGCACTCAGGATACATCGATCGATTTATGTCACATCGATCGATCGATGTCCTACAGAATACTCAGCTTCATCTCAAGCCACATGGATCCAATTGAGACATAGATTGATCTATGTCATGTATCAAATTATTCTTGCTTAATTAAACTCCAATCCACCTTCATTCTTCTTTCCATTGCCTTTAAAAACTATTATAACAATCCCCCACTTAGTTTGTAAAGCAATTTATGCCGTTTCATGCATCTAAGAAGTATCTTTCGATTTGAACTTCTTATTAGCATAATACTTCTAATAAAAATCTAGATAGCACGAATGCCTTGAATCAGATTCCTATGTGCTAGTTACGGAAATATTATATACATGAAACCACATTCTCCCTAGTATTCATGAACATTTCAAGACATTTGCTTGTCAAAGCGGCACCACTTCCCATGTTCATATAGGCGAAGATTAAGATATTTCCTCTTAATCCTTCATTAAGAATGTTTTAACACTCACCCTCATTTAACACTAATATTCCAATTCTTTACAGACCAATACAGTGCGGTTTGATTCTTTAAAGATCAATCTTAATTCTTTAATCCCTCACTTTGTTGCTTGTTCGTACCCATTGAATCTTTAACTAGTGGTATGCTAGGAAAAATTGGGTTTCCATCACAAGTGAGCTTGTACCATATGTCTTAATCCCATCCCAAAAATGTACTTTGTACCAAGTCTTTTGAAAGACTCTTTATCAACAGATCCGCTAAGTTATTGCAGGATTTGACATATGCAATAGTTATTACACCATTCATTATTAATTTCCTTACATAATCATGTCTAAGGCTGACATGTCTAGATTTCCTGTTATAGATTTTGTTATAAGCTCTAGACATCGTTGCTTGGCTATCACAGTGTAAAGAAATGGTTGGCATCGGTTGTGGCCACAACTCTATATCAAATAGTAAATTTTTCAGCCATTCCGCTTCCTTACATGCAGACCCCAACGCTATGAATTCAGATTCCATGGTTGAGTTTGTTATACAAGTTTGTTTCTTTGAAGCCGAAGAAACTGCAACATCACCTAAAGTAAACATCCAACCCGTAGTAGATTTGTTATCACCAACACTAGTTATCCACCTAGCATCAGTATAAGCTTCAAACATGGAGGAAAAGTTATTATAATACAATCCGCAATGCATAGTCCTTTTCAAGCATCCAAATACTCGTTCGATTGCCTTTCAATGGTCCATACTAGAATTACTAGTATACCTTGGTAATTTGCACACTGCAAAGGTAATATACGGTCTAGTGCAATATGTAGCATACATTAAACTACCAATTGTACTAGCATATTCAAGTTGAGCTGCCGCTCTACCGGTATGTCTAGTCAATTTTTATGAAGCATCATATAGTGTGTTTGCTTATTTGATCTTCAAGTGTTTGAACTTATTCAACACTTTGCTTATATAATAAGATTGACAAAGAGCAAAACCCCCACTATGTTTGAACACTTTTATCCCTAAGATAGTATCTACCTCATCCAAATCTTTCAATTAGAATTGTGAAGTTAAATACTTCTTAGTTTCATTTGCTCCTTCTATATTAGTGCTAACAATCAACATGTCATCCACGTACAAACAAATAACGACACCATGTTTGTTCTTAAACTTGGAATATACACACTTATCAGCACTGTTATGCTTAAGACCAATTTTCAAAATGGTAGTATCAAACTTTTCATGCTATTGTTTCAGTGCTTGTTTCTATCCATATAACAACCTTACCAATTTACACACTTCGTGCTCATTACCCGATATAGCAAAATCTTTCGGTTGTTTTATGTAGACTTCTTCATCTAAATCACCATTGAGAAGTGTAGTCTTAACATCCATTTGATGAATAAACAGAATTTTTAATGAATGCTAAAGCTATCAACACTCAATCGGAGCATATGTATCAAAATAGTCTATCTCTTCTCTTTGTCTAAAACCTTTGGCAACCAATCTAGGCTTGAAAGTTTGAATTGAACTATCCGTATTATATTTTCTTCAAATACCTATTTACGTCCAATGGCTTTGGAACTTGGAGGCAAATGAGTGAGAACCCACGTATTGTTAGACAATAACGAACTCATCTCACATCAATTGCTTCTTTCCAAAATGATGCGTCTCTTGATTGCATCGTCTCCTTACAGGATTTAAGATCATCTTCAACACTTTAATACAATTAGTATCTGTTTAAATACCAGTGTCCTATTACTTTCAACTAAGAAAGTATTAGATTCTGAAGAAATGAAATCAGGATGTAAATACTTTTCCTTTCTAGCTCGTTGACTTCTCCTAACCCCAGTTGGAGAACTTTGATATTGTTTAACACTAGAAGGACTATTAGAGAAATCTCCAACTATAGGTCCATTCAAATTTCCACTTGTTGAATCTTGATTTGAATTTGTTCTTAAGAATTTATTCTCAAGAAACTCAGTATCTATAGATTCAACAACCACATTGGATTCTATATCTAGAATCCTATATGCTTTAGAGTTTTCAGCATATCCAATAAACATATCTTTGAGAGCTCTTGGCACCAACTTAGTTCTTTTTGGATCTGGAACTCTACAATAAGCTAGACACCCCCAAACTCTAAGATAACTTAGATTTGGTTTTCAATTCTTTCATATTTCATATGGAGAAACCTTAAACATTTTAGAGGGAATTCTATTATAAATTTGACAAGACTTCAACAAGGCTTCTCTTCACAAATTCTTTGGCAAATCAGAGTTTAATAACATTATATTTAGTATGTCAACTAAATTTCTATTTTTTTCTTTCAGCCAAATCATTCTGTTAGGGTGTATAAGGAGCACTTTTCTGATGTATGATACTATTCTCCTCACAGAATTGATTAAATTCAAGAGGGAAGTATTCACCACCACGATCACTTCTTAGAACTTTTCTTTTCAATCCCAATGATTTTCAACTTCCATTTTGTAAACTTTGAGTATGTCAAAAGCTTCATCTTTATGCCTTAGCAAATATGCATAAGTATATCTGGAGGCATCATCAATGAAAGTGGTTAAATATCTATTTCTTCCTCGGATCAAAACACCATCCAATTTGCAAATATCCGAATGAACAAGTTCTAAGAGTTCTATTTTTCTTTCTATCTTTGGAAATGGTTTCTTTGTCATTTTCATATGTATGCAAATCTCACATGTTATTTCTTTTTCATCTTTACAAGATATTAAAGCATGCTTACACATAAATTTAATGGTTGCACTACTTACATGCGCAAGTCTATTATGCCACAATGAATAAGAAGAATCAACAGAGTAAGCACAAGCTGTAAGATTTTTATTTATGTTTAATTTAAACATCTCGCCGCAAGAGTAACACTTGCCTACAAAGATCCTTTTTCGGACATTATAATTTTGTCACCCTCCATTACAATCTTGAACCCGTTTTTATAGACTAAGTTTGCAGACACGAGATTCTTTGAAATCTCGAGTACATGTAGAACGTTGTAAGTAACAACTTCTTTCCAGAAGTAAATTCTAGCTCTACACTATCTTTTCCCAAGACTTTCGTGGCACTGTAGTTTTCCATAAGAACTTGTTGGCTATTCTCCACAACTTGATAGGTCTTGAAAAGATCTTTGCTGTTGCAAACATGTACAGTTGCACCCGAATCGAACCACTGATCGTTTGTGATTTCGTTTATAGCCATATGCAATTCAGTCACCATACCAACATGCAAATTGGAGACTATTGCAACCAGTTCATTGGTTCCAATATCAACCATATTAGCATTATTGGCATGTTAGGAACCACCATTCTGTTTTTGTTTCTTTCGGAACCAATAGTCTTTCTTCAAGTGTCTTTTCTTGCCACAATTATAACATCTCTTTCCTTTCTTGGAATTTTTTTTCTTGTCTATGGGTTCAATTGTTTCAGAGTTCTTTCGTTTGTTTCCACTCCAATTCTCTGGTTTCTTTTTGATATAATGTATCTTGGTGCATCTTCATAAACATGCCTTTTGACAAGACTTCGAGTCTCCTCTTCTATAAGCAAATGTTTCTGAAGTTGCTAAGGGGAAAATGATTCATTTGAGTGTAGTAATTTTTTTCTGTAGTCATTCAAACTAGGGAGAAGCTTTGTAATTATCCATTCTACTTGCAATGACTCATAAACTTCCACAGCCAACTCTTTAAGTTTGAAAACAATGACATGCAACTCGTGCACTTGGTCTATAATGGAAAAATTTTCAACCATTTTGAAACTAAAATACCTCATCACCTGGAATTTGTCCATGCCTTGTTTCTCGTTGTTGTATTTGAACTCCAAGGCGTTTCATATCTTCTTCGGTGATGATATAGCAGTAAACATATCGTAGATTCGATCCGACAAGTTGTTGAGGATGTGTCCCCGACACAACACCTCATCCTCTTGCCTTTTCCTCCAAACGGCCTTCACTGCTTCATCATCATCTTCGCACGGGGTTTGTAATTCCTTCAGTTTTGGATCCAAACAATACCCAATCTGCAATGCAGTCAACAAGAACATCATCTTGTCCTCCCACCGCAGGAAATTTGAGCCATCAAATCGATCCCACTTCATGCTTTTCTAACTCAGAAACGTCTTTGAATCCATGTTCAAATATTCCTTACGATAATTAATAAAATGGAATCGAAAGAGGAGTAGAAGAAGTAGTTGATAGACGGCTTGAGGCGTGTAGACACACTTTCCGTAAGGAATATTTACCCCCACTAGTTGTTGCAGGGTTATAGGCAAGTTTCTCTTAGGATAAAACAACCGCAGTTTTCTTATCTTAGCAATAAGATAGAAATCTCAATGATTTTTCAAATGACAATGTATATAGAAGAAAGAAGAATATTGTTAGATCAAACTTGATTAAGGATCATTTTGAAAATATGTTGTAAGTGCCTTTTTATAGACTCTTGAACCTCTTTCAGACGTCCAAAAACGTCCATGAATGGTTAGAACATGTTCCTTAGTGCATAAGTTGCAACTTTAGATGAAAAACACACCTGTTGGCCACTTCGATCGATCGATGTGATTGATCAAAGTCACATCGATCGATCCATGTGATTGATCTACATTAGAAAGTGTGCTCCAACTTTGTATTCAGGATACATCAATCGATCGAAGTGATCGATATATGTCACATCGATCGAACGATGTGACTGATCGATGTCCAACAGAATACTCAGCTTCATTTTCAAGCCACATGGATCGATCCAACTGAGACATGGATCGATCCATGTCATGTACCAAGCTGTTCTTGTTTATTTAAACTTCAATCCACCTTCATTCTTCTTTCCATTGCCTTTACAAACTATTATAACATGTTGTATGAGTCAGAATATTAAGCATTTAATTATGAACATGAACAAAAGATACGAGTGACATAAATAAGAATATCAAGATAGATGCGGGGACATACAAAGAAGGATAAATAATAAATGAACATGCAAAGAGAAATGTTAGAGTGACTTTTATAGATAAGAAGATGAGGGAGTCAATGTTAAGTTGGTATGGACATGTGCAAAACCATCCCACATATGTACCCGGTGGACGGTGTGAGACAATGAATGATGTGCATGTTAAACGTGGAAGAGGGAGACCGATGAATACATGAAAAAAGACAATAAATAATGATATGACTTATATACTAATTGGAGAGCATATGATCAGTGTGAGAACACAATAGATGTAGAATTCAGGGTACAACACATAAAAAATCGTAATAAAAATGAATGACCTATATAGCGGACCTCACGTAGTGGATAAAAGACTGTTGTTGTACTATATTTTGGAAAACGTACGGTATGCGAAGTGCTCGAATACCCAAAGAATATATGAAGAATGAAAAATCAAGACTGCAGATTGCAGCATGTTTACATTTTGTCGCCTATGCGGTTGCACTTTTCACCTGTTCAACATGGCAAGGCTCATCTCTTCTGTTCGGCTCATTTTTCAGAACCCAATTTCTGTATTCTGCTTTGTCAGTTTGCTTGTTTCTTATCAGAAATGCATTGTCCTTTCATCGTTGCAGGGACATAAAGAATGGATTTCAGAAGTACAATTCCTTGGAGTTGTAGACCACCCTAACCTTGTAAAACTTCTAGGATATTGTGCTGAAGACGGAGAAAGAGGGTTTCAACGTTTACTTGTGTACGAATACATGCCTAAGAGGAGCCTCGAGGATCATCTCTTCAACAGGTCTGTTCGAGGCATTCCTTGGGTAACTCGATTAAGAATTATTCTTGGGGCTGCCGAGGGTATGGCATATCTGCACGAGGGTTTGGGAGTCCAGGTACCATTCTTTTTCTTTTTCGTGCATTATAATTGGATATATTGGCTCTAAGTTTTCCATTTTCAATGGAGTCAAGCATACACTCTTTCTTGACTTTAGAATATGATGGAATAAAGCAAAATGACTCACTAAATTGGGTGCGCTCGTAGCAGTTGATCGACATAGCTCGGCGCATCACTAAATTGGGTGCGCTCGTAGCAGTTGATCGACATAGCTCGGCGCATCATTATGGGTCATCAGAAAACAACCTCTGTGTATTTCTAACACATGTGTATGGTTGCGTACATCCGACCCCTCATACCTCGTCATAGGCGGGAGACTTTAAGGCAATGGAGTAATGTTGTTGTTGTTGTAGAGTAGAAGTTGAACAAGTATTGTTCAGTCTTAGTTTCTATATACAAGTACAACAACAATAATATTAATCAATTGTCTTAAAGACTCCTGTCTATCGTGAGGTATGGGAGGTCGGATGTATGCAACCATACTCATGTATTAGAAACACACAGAAGTTTCTCGATGACCCATAATAAAAATTGTGTCAAACTAATTTATATACACAAGTGATGCTCCTTATATAAGGAAGCAAAGCCTCTAACGGTTAGAAACGCTACCAACGGCTATCTTTCCTATTATTACTAAAAGAGTGATATTTTTACTATTTCTAATGTATACATATGTATAACTGTATAGTAAATGTTTGTATGTGTATTTTACAAGTTTACAATGTATTGTACATGTATACGATATATTTCTATATGACTTCTTCACTTGTTTTTTTGTCTCATATGGAAGGTAATCTATCGTGATTTCAAATCGTCAAATATTCTCTTGGACAAGAACTTCAATCCCAAGATTTCAGACTTCGGGCTTGCAAGAGAAGGGCCAATAGGTGATCAAACTCATGTGTCCACGGCGGTTAGTGTCTACATTTATACATTTTGCTATAATTTGTATGTTATCTCATTACTTACTTTAAGGCATATATCACTTTTAACAAATAAATATCAGATGCGCGTATTACCTGTTTGAATTGATCCTTCAAATTCATTGGACTTGGAGCAACTAGTAAGGTTGTTGTTCTGTCATTTTGAGATCATTGGTTCGAAATATCTTCTTACACAAAAAAAGTGTAAGATAAGGCTGGGTACATCAGATCGCGAAGCGATCCGGTCCCTCTCCGCACTCTGCGCCTAGTGCACCGGAAACGCTATTCAAATTCATGGGCCTTTCTTGAGTCATCGGAGTAATTACCACTCCAAACTGAATGTTCATTTCTTGAAATTGTGTTTGGTGCCAGCCTGTGGGGACATTTGGCTATGCTGCTCCAGAATACGTAGAACAAGGTCATCTTTCTGCCAAGAGTGATCTATACAGCTTTGGCGTCGTGCTTTATGAGATTCTCACAGGCAGAAGAGCAGTAGAAAGGGCTAAACCACCTGCAGAGCATAAACTATTAGAATGGGTGAAGCAATTCCCAGCTGATAGCAAGAAGTTTATCATGATCATGGACCCTCGTTTGCGTAATCAATATTCTATCAATGCTGCAAGGATGATAGCACAGTTGGCGGATAGCTGCTTGAGCAAGAATGCAAAAGACAGGCCAGCCATTAGCCATGTGGTCGAGGTCTTGAAGCACGCTTTGATTGAATCAGAACATGAAGGGGAAACATCAGGGGCAGTGGGTACTGCTGAACCTGTGATTACTAACATGGTTGCTCCAAACAGACAAGAGAATGTAATTGGTCCATGGATTAACATTTGAAATCTCCTTATTCTTGAAGAAACGTACCGAGAGAATCTCACTTAATAGCCAAACGTTTGGTCAATTACTCAATTAACAATCAAACGTTGATGAAACTCACTTAACAGCCATTCTTTTTGAATAATGGCTCATTTACACCCATTCAACCGGTTGATGACCGGCTGGTGCCTGTTTCTTTGCAATTTTTTTTAATATATGTTTTGATGACCGGCTGGTGCCGGTTGAATGGCTGTAAATAAGCCATTATCCAAAAAGAATGGTTGTTAAGTAAGTTTTATCAACGTTTGGCTGTTAACTGAGTAATGGGCCAAACTTTTGGCTACTAAATGAGATTCACTCAATAAAATTCTTTCCCTGTGATATACCAGTGTTATAAATGGATATGAAACCAAACAAGTTCCGCATTTGTTTTGCCAGACATCACGAAAGCTAACATATCCACCTTTATGGTGATTTTAAATATCCTAACTTTTCTATTTGTATTTACTGAATTCTTTCACCAACACATTAGAGCACCATATACCTACTGTTGTGTCATTTATGCATGTATATATAGAGCCAAAGGTCTCACTGGAAGCAAACTCTCTAACCATTGGGATGTAGATATTGTTTGCCTATCTCTCACTACAAAAAGAATTTGGTTTCGCGATGAAAAAATCACCGACTAAACAAGGTATATCGGTGTTTCGTCGGTAATTTACGACGAAATTGCGATACACGCATTTTCGTCGTTAATTGCGACGAAACTACGATGAAATGCATTGTCGGTAACAAAAAGCTGTCAGGTTAATCATTTCGTTAAAATGTCGTCGGTGTTTTATCGGTGGTTCGTCGCTATTCTGTGTCTTTTATTTGTCGCTATTTAGTTTGTAACGTTGCGTCGCTATATCGTCGGTAATGTATCGCAAAAATTCCAGAAACATAAACACGGATAAACACGTGTATGAATTAAGAAAAAAGAAAGCGGTGATTGGGAAAAAAATTTATTCATTTAGTAATAAAAATTTACATTATGAAGACGAAAAATTAAAAAAAGAAATCTAAAAGAGAGGCGGAGAGGGGCCGTTTACTCTTCGTCATCGGAACTGCAAACTCTTTGAGGAGGCGCTTCAGCTTGTAATATCTGGATTTCAACTTGCGCAGCCTTCTATTCACGCTGCGCAGTTGCCTCGACTGCTGCTGTATGTTTGCTATAAGCATACGGTAGTCGATATGCGGTTCCAGCATTTCTTCGTGAGGATCCTCTGGCGGCATTGGGCCATGCACAGATATTGAACCCTCACGCTTAACCGATGGTTGTGGTTGAGGAGGAGGCCGTTGTGGAGGTGCACTGTTTGCCCCTCCACGCCTTGGGGTTCTTCTATAACGACGCGGCATACTTTAAAGTTTTATAAATTTGTTTGTGTAATGTACGGATGAAATGTGGGGTTATAAATAGGTAAATTTAGCGACGACCTAGCGACGAACGTGCGACGAATTTTTCGACCGTTAATCAAGATGTGAATATGTGCGGGCGTGACGCTTCGTTCGAATTAGCGATGCATTAGCAACGACGTAGCGACGTAAATTCATCGTATGTTGTAACAATCGAGCACTGTGCGGACACATTTCGTCGCTAGTTCGTCGGTAAAGCGTCGCTAAATTCAAACGCCATATTCGCGGGTTACCAGGTTCTCGTCGTTTTAAGTTTCGTCGGTATATAGTCGCTGTTTAGTCGGTGAATTAGTCGTCCCAAATTTTTTCGAACCACATTTCGTCTGTATTTTAGCGTCGTCGAGATTCGTAAGGGATTGAACACGTGTTTAAATTAAGAAAACGAAAGCGATGATTGTGAAAAAAATTTCATTAACATAGAATTATAAATTACAATATACATAAGGAAAAAAACGAAAAAAAATCTATAAGAATAGCAGAGAGGAGCCGTTCACTGTTCGTCATCCGAACAGAGAGTAGCAACACTCTCCGCGCACGCCTTCAGGAGGCGTCTCAGCTGCGCAGCTTTGGCTTTGATGCGCATCTGCCTTATGTGCAGGTACTGGAGACGCTCATCCTGATAGTTAAGCACCTCTTTCATATTCTCCACTGTTTTCCACAGCTCCTGTATTTCTACACGAGGATCGCCAATTTGGCGATCCTCTTACCTCCTTGGCCCCTGCACAGTGGGTTCGGAGGAGTCAGCCGGCGGGGGTGCTTGTGGTTGTGGAGGAACCGGTGCAGGTGCCGGTGGTTGAAGACCCCGTCTTGGGTATGTACGTCCACTACCACGTCGTGCCTGGGCCTTAGTATGAACCATATTTGTCTTTTTTTATATGATTATAAAGGAGATTTTGTTTTTTTACTACGGGAGTCACGGAAGGCTGTTCATATAGGGGAATTCAGCGACGACTTAGCGACGTAAATGCATAGGAAGTTGTAACAATCGGGCACTGTACGGTCATTGGATATCGACGCCTTAGCGACGCGAATAGCGACGAATTGCGTCGAATCGTGTGAAGATACGTTGTACGTTTGTATAGGGGACTGCAGCGACGACAGAGCGACAATTTAGCGACGTAAATGCATCGGAAGTTGTAACAATCGGGCACTGTACGGTCACTGGATAGCGACGCCTTAGCGACGCCAATAGCGACGAATTGCTTCGTGTCGTGTGAAGCGTCGTTGTGCGTCGCTATTTCGTCGGTAAAGCATCGGTAAGCAATGAATGCAGACATTAATACACGCACACCATACGATGAAATTCGTCGCTATTGGCGTCGCTAAGGCGTCGGTATTTGTGTTTGTTGCCTTTTATTCGACGGAGATTGTGTTTCTTGGTCGTCGCTATAGCGTCGCTAAGGCGTCGGTAATATTGCAGGCTGAGAACCATAAAAAACAGCTTTCTTCTTCCACTCTTCTTCCATTCTTCTCCCATTTCAAACACATAAATCATCACTTTTCAACGAAAATATAGAAGGAAGATATCTTATTGTGTGGGATTTTTAGGTTTTCCACACCGAGAAAAGATAGCTGCTGTTATTTTGAAGGTATAGCGAGAAAATGGATCCGATGAGGAGCGATAGAAAGTGGATGTACGAGAGAGTAAACAACGGGGAGTGGAGTTTTAGATTTGTTGAAGGTCTCGAAGAATTTGTGGATTTTGCGACGAGTAATGAAAGTGGAACGCAGATTAGATGTCTGTGTAAGAAATGCAAGAACCGTAAATATATGGATCCGGGTGACGTGAGGGTTCACTTATTGAAACAAGGTTTCGTGCACAATTACCATACATGGTACTGCCACGGCGAATATGAGGGGGCGTCTACATCTGCAACTGTTCACTTCGAAGGGGGACCCGGTCAGGTTGATGTCGAAGAAATAGGCGAGGGATCTCACAACCCATACGTGCAGATGGTGCAAGACGCAGCCGCCGGCGCATTTATGGGAGAGCAGTACTTACAGTCTCATGTCGGGTACGAACGTGCACAGGATCTGGACGAACAGTCGCGTATATTCGTGGAGGAAGATCCGAACCCTCAGGCGATACAGTTTTTTGAGATGCTGAACGCCGCCAACACGCCGCTGTATCCCGGTTGCGGTAGTCACACACAGATGTCCATGATCGGTCGGATGACGAGCATGAAGACGGAGCACCGTATGACGGATAGATTGTACGATGGGATGTGTCATCTTATGAGAGAATCTATTCCCGAAGGGAACACGATGGTCGACAGTTTTTATTCGACGAAGAAACAGCTGCAGGCGTTGGGACTGCCGGTTCAGAAGATCGATTGTTGTTCGGAGGGGTGCATCATATACTGGGGCATCAACGAGGATCAAGACAAGTGCAGGGTCTGTGGGACACCCAGGTGGAGAACGAACAAAAGAAACCGGAACGTGCCAAGAAAGCAATTCTACTATTTACCTCTCGCCCCTAGACTGCGGAGGCTCTATGCATCCGGTGCCACAGCTAGCCAGATGAGGTGGCACGCGGAGCACTACATGAAAGACGGTGAGATGTGCCATCCATCTGACGGCGAAGCTTGGAGGACGTTCGATGCGACACATCCGGGTTTTTCGTCAGAGACAAGGAACGTTAGGTTGGGGTTATGCACCGACGGGTTCAACCCATTCGGACAGTCGGGAGAGCAGTATTCGTCGTGGTCTGTCATCGTGACGCCGTACAATCTACCACCTTAGATGTGCATGAAGAAGCCGTACATGTTCTTGACTGTGATCGCACCGGGGCCTAGGAATCCGAAACAGAAGATCGACCTATACCTGTAGCCATTGATACAAGAGCTGAAGTGGTTGTGGGAGTTTAGGGTGGAGACGTTCGATGTATCCACCAAACAAAACTTCCAGCTCCGCGCTGCGCTGATGTGGACGATCAGCGACTTTCCGGCTGATTCTATGTTGTCGGGGTGGAGTACAGCGGGGAAATACGCTTTCCCTTACTGCATGAAGCAAGCGAAGACGATGTCCTTGAAACATGGACGTAAGATTTGCTGGTTCAACAGCCATAGGAAGTTCCTGCCTAGACGTCATTTGTACAGAAAGAACGTGACGGCGTTCATGTCTGGCATCGTCGAGAAGGACACGAAGCCCGAGCTTCTCACGGGTGTGGAAGTGTTGGAGGAGATAGACAGTTGTGGATTCGTGGGGGTCGCTGATGATCCGGACGGCAGCCACAACGCAGACCTGGCCCGTTACTGTATCGGGTGGAAGAAGAGAAGCATATTCTAGGAGCTTTCGTACTGGAAGAGCAATATGATCCGATACAACCTGGATGTCATGCACATTGAGAAGAACGTGTTTGACAACATCTTCAATACAGTGCTGAATGTGCCTGGAAAAACAAAAGACAATTTGAAGACACGACTTGATATGCACGACCTCAAAATGCGACCGGAGCTGCATCCCGTTGGCACATCCTACATGCCGAAGTCCTCGTACACGCTGACTGCGGAGCAGGTCAGTGCGTTGTTATCGTGGCTGGGGACGGCTAGTTTTCTTGATGGCCATGTTTCGAACCTGTTGAAGAACATCGACGTGAATAAACGCGGTTTGCACGGGATGAAGAGCCACGACTATCACGTGTTCATGCAACGGTTGATGCTCATTGCATTCCGCGAGCTACTTCCAACCAATGTATGGGAAGCACTTACCGAGATGAGTCTGTTCTTCAGATGTCTTACATCTACTAGACTCAGGGCGGATGATATGTTAAGACTGGAGGGCGAAATCCCAGTGATCCTATGCAAGCTGGAAACTGTATTCCCTCCGGCCTTCTTTGATTCAATGGAACACCTGCCAGTTCATCTACCATATGAGGCACGCGTTGGTGGTCCTGTTCAGTACAGGTGGATGTATCCGTTTGAGAGGTATTCTTATTTATTACGTGACGTTCTTATGTGTCTAAGCGCGAGCATGCTTACCAATTTGTTTCATCATGTGACGTTGGAGTATTCACTATATGAACAAATATCTCAGGCATTTGAAGCTGAACATCAGGAACAAGTCCAAAGTCGAGGCCTCGATGTGCAATGCCTACCTGATGGAGGAAGCCTCGACATTCGTGTCTCATTACTTCCAGCCAGATGTCCCGTCGAGGTGCAGAGATGTTTTCCGGAACAACGACGGCATTTCCAGATCCGGTGTCCTCCCGATATTCACACATCCGATCAGGTTTCACGGACAGGGAAAGGAAATGATATTGGGGGACAGCGATCTGAAGATTGCTCATTCTTATGTTCTGCGCAACTGCCGTCAAGTCGACCGTTTCCAGAGGTATAAACGATATCCAATTTTATTTTGTAAATACCTTGTGCTACTATATCCATTATATTACAAAGGTATACATGGTACTCATTCATAATTTGCTTCAGCTTGTTCGTTGATTTATTGCAAGAACGTTCACCGGGTATATCGAGCGATGCAATAAACAATGAGTTAGATGCCAAGTTTGCAAATTGGTTCAGGTGGCATGTAAGTTTACATATTTGCTGGCTACGTGTACGTCATGTGATACGCATTTATAGGCTCACTGATGTATACTTGTCGTTTTACAGGCGAGCAAAGGTCATCTGGCTGACGAAGAGTACGGTTACATTCTGACACCAGTAGCCGAGGGTCCATTGAGCAGAGTCACGCGCTACGACATGTGTTTTGTGAACGGTTATAGATTCCACACAGTCTCCCATGCCAGCCGAAAATCATCGGAGAACAGCGGAGTGTGTGTCAAGCGGTATGACAATAGCCCGGACGAGGATGACTTCTACGGCTACCTTACTGACATCATTGAGCTCGAATATCCCGCATTGCCTATAAAGCGGGTGGTGTTATTCAAATGCGAATGGTACGATCCAACTCAGGGGGGTCATCGCGTTGGCACAAAGGTTCACGACCGATATAAGTTGGTAGACATACACCAAGGGCGACGGTACAGAAAGTACGATCCATTCGTTTTGGCTAGTCAAGCGTCCCAGGTGTACTATCTATCGTATCCGACGACGAGGATGAATACAAGCTCAAAAGACTGGCGAGCCGTGTACAAAGTGAAATCGAGCAAGTTTGATGTCAGTATCCAGCCAGGTTCAGATGGAATGGATGCCGCATTTCAAGAAGAAAACCCGCGCGTTGTGGATACGACACATGTTGAACTGCACAATCTCCCTCTAAATGACCCCAACGGCGGTTTCATCAAAATTCATCTCAACATACAACCGGCTGACAATATTGAAGATGTAGTCGAAGACGAATACGAGGATGAAGAGGACGACGAGCATGTAGATGAAGATGAAAATGAAGATGCGTATGAGGATGCGGATGACAATGAAGATTGACGTTAGTCAAAATTTTTATGTACCTCTTTATGTGAATGTGTGTATGTGTTGATGTACTTATACACATGTATATACATAATGTGTGTCTGTAAGTACTTTATATTTTGTATTATTGTTTTTTCAAATACTGACGAGCGCCGACGATTTACCGACGAAAACTGTCGTCGCAAATTTGAAATAACGACGACACAAGAAATAGCGATGAAGTGGCGTCGCTATTTCGTCGCAAAATTTCGAACATAAACCAGAAATCCCCTTTCTTTTTCACCATTTCAGCGTTTCCCTCCTTTCCCCCATTCCCCATTTTCAACGAACTAGCGAGCTGCCTCCTCCCCCCATCTTCTTCGACGAATACAGCAGCTACCTAAAACAGGCTTTCGGCTTCAACTTTCTGGTAGGTGGTATTCTGTTTTTCTGTCTTTGTTTTTATAAGATCTATTCTATTTTTTCATCAAGAAATTGTGGATTGTGCCATTTGTTTTCGTTTTCGTTGTTGTTATACACTTGAGAGCAATCAGTTTAGAATGGGATAATGATGATTGTATGTTTGGGAGGAGAGATTGTGCTGGGGTGGAGGGATTCGGGCTGGGTGGGTCGGTGTGGGGCTGGGTGTTGGAGGGGATGGCGGAGGGTGGAACCGTCTAGCTGTGGGTGGGGGCTGGGGGGCTGTGGGTGGGACTGGGTGGTGCGGGGTTGACTGTTTGCGGGAGTGGGCTGTGGCGGGGGGGTGGGGCTGTTGGCGGGAGTGGGGTCTGTGGGCGGGGTGGGCTGTTGGCAGGAGTGGGTGGGGCGGGGGGTGGGCTGTTGGCGGGAGTGGGCTGTGGGCGGGGTGCGCTGTTGGCGGGAGTGGGTGGGGCAGGGGGTGGCTGTTGGCGGGAGTGGGCTGTGGGCGGGGTGGGCTGTTGGCGGGAGTGGGTGGGGCGGGGGGTGGATGTGGCGGGAGTGGCTGTGGCGGGGTGGGCTGTTGGCGGGAGTGGGTGGGGCGGGGGTGGCTGTTGGGCGGGAGTGGGTGGGGCGGGGTGGCTGTTGGCGGGAGTGGGCTGTGGGCGGGGTGGGCTGTTGGCGGGAGTGGGTGTGGCGGGGGGTGGCTGTTGGCGGGAGTGGGCTGTGGGCGGGGTGGGCTGTTGGCGGGAGTGGTGGGCGGGGGTGGATGTTGGCGGGAGTGGGCTGTGGGCGGGGTGGGCTGTTGGCGGGAGTGGGTGGGGCGGGGGGGCTGTTGGCGGGAGTGGGTGGGGCGGGGTGGCTGTTGGCGGGAGTGGGTGGGCGGGGTGGCTGTTGGCGGGAGTGGGTGGGGCGGGGTGGCTGTTGGCGGGAGTGGCTGTGGGCGGGGTGGGCTGTTGGCGGGAGTGGGTGGGGCGGGGGGTGGCTGTTGGCGGGAGTGGGCTGTGGGCGGGGTGGGCTGTGGGCGGGGTGCGGGGTGGCTGTGGGCGGGGCTGTGTGCGGGAGTGGTTGTTGGCGGGGCGGGGGATGACTGTGGCGAGGGTGGGCTGTAGTTCATGTTACAAGTTATCTATCATAAGGATGTATAGGTGATGTATAATTTGAAGTGTAATTTGTTTAGAGGTGATGCATATTTATGCTTTAAGTATCAAGTTCAAGTGATGTATACTTTGACATGTAATTTGATGATGAAGTTTGATTATGTAGTTTGGTTAATCATGTCATGTTATTGGATTTGGATTTGTCTTTGGAGAGACCATTAAGGCCGGGAAACCTCCGATAAACGAATAGGTCATGCCGAAATTTTCAAAATTATTAATATCTTGCATTAAATGTATGTAAACACTTGTCATTTTTTGGACATCTTATTTGTTTGGCCAACCAACCCTAAACTCGTTGAATGTGCCTTTTAAATTTTTCACCCTTTTAGATCTGATGGCTAGTGAGGGTTTACCTACTCGATCCACTTACCCACCAGCCAGACAGGCCCTCTCAGGAGAGTTCGATCTGTTCGTCTCTCAGCATGACCTGCTTGGTTCGGTGTCGTCTCTCAGCATGACCTGCTTGGTTCGGTGTCGACCGCCGCTCTGGCTGCGGACGCGGACCTTTTAGGGTCTGCCGATGGGTCCGCACCCCCCGATCTACGCCACCACCCACACCCACCGGTTCAGCACCTCATCCGGCGTCTGATGCAGCATCGGACGAGGGTGTCATACCAGGGCGTCGTGCCCTCCCTTGGTCACATGATACACATACGTAAGTAATGATTTATTTTTTTTAACACGTTTTCAAATATATTTCACGCGTTATTTTTTCCTAACAACTTCACCTCTTTCAGGTTTGCACTGGACTCGGGCCAGATTTCCGGTTGCATCACTCGGTCCTTCCACCTGAGGCAGGACCCAGCTGGATATGCCTGTTCCCGTGTCACCCCGCAGACACGTAGGTTCTACTGGGATGAGTTTCAGGTATTCAAATTTGATGAATTTCACTTTTTGATGCGTAATCGATCATTACTTTTCTAACCACATTTTTATTTTTCCTCCGTATAATAATTGCAGAAGGCGTACAGCTGGACAGCTGACATCGCCCACGACGTGGAGCAGGCCTGGCGGCAGAGGGCCGCCAAACGCTACAGGGACTTCGTCAACTCGCACAAGACCAAGTGGGAGCGTGACCCCACTTCTGCCAGGCCTGCCTACGTATCCGAGGCTACCTAGGCGGGGTGGATAGAAGGGTGGACGGACCCTGCTGCCCAAGCCCACAGCGCCCGCAACGCGGCGAACCGACGCAGCGGCAATCTACAGGGGCCAGCACCTGCCACACACTCAGGTGGTTCGTTTTCCCACGCCACCACGATGCGTTCTATGGTAAGTATTTTAATATTGGATTATTTAGATTCATTGATTTCATTGGATTATTTAGATCCATTGACTTAAGTGGATTATTTACATTCATTGACTTAAGTGGATTATTTATATTCATTGATTTCTTATGTTGCGCTGTTGTTTTTTTGGTATTCGTATATGGTTAATTTAAGTAGTATATGTGTTCATTTGACTTTTTCTTTTTATTTTTGATTTGACTTGGGAGAGGCCTTTAAGGCCGGGATACCTCCGATAAACGAATAGGTCATGCCGAAATTTTTAAAATTCTGGATTTCACTAACATATTTTATTTCATTCTTTCAGCACGAGGAGACGGGGGAGTGGCCAGCCTCCTACGATCTCTTCTACAAGACGCATCGGAAGAAAGCCTCCGACAGGACAGAGGACTGGATCACGTCGAAGGCCCGCGACATCAGTGTAAGTAGACTACGATATCATTTTTTTTCCTTAGTTTGTTTTATTTCTAAACCCTAAACCCTAACAATTCTTATTCTCATTTCAGGACGAGTACAACAGATTACTCGCATATAGGGGAGAAGAGGCCGACAAGAACCGCACTTATTGGGATGCGGTTCGGACCGTCGGCCCTCAGAATAAGAAGAAGAGGGAGGTGTACGGGGTTGGATCAGCAGCGCCGCGATTCTTCCCCGAAGTTCTGCATCCAGGTGCTTCCTCTGAGGCCAGCACCTCCGCGCCTTCTGCGACCCCAGAGGATATTTCGCGCCTGGAATCAGATCATGCGGCGCTGCAGCATGAGGTGGAGACCATCAGGGCGCAGCATAAGGAGAGTGTACAGGCACTGCGGTCGCAGCTGACTCAGACCCAGCAGGCGCTGTAGCAGTCGGTTCAGCAGGCGGTTCAGCAGGCGCAGCAGCAGACGATGCAGGTGCAGCAGGCGACGAACCAACAAATCTCGCAGCTATCGCATCTCATCATCTCTTTCATTTCCAGCTCCTCGCAGCCTCAGCCTCCCCCTCCTGATGGTCACTCTTCTCCGCATGATCCCCCTCCATCTTCCTCTGCATAGTATTTCATTTTTTGATTTTTTGTACAGACTATTTCATTTATTGTATTGACATATTCTTTGTTCTTTTATAATTTATCAGACATTTATACGGATTCCATTTCTTTTGTGTTGTTTAATTATACGAACTTCAATACGCAAATACCGTATTTCTGTATAATATTCGTACAAATGATTTAATATACAAAATAAAATATATTATAAAAATTAAATAATAATAAAAACTATTTAATTAATAATATATTGATATTATTAATAAATTATAAATATTTAATATTTAATATTAAATTAATATTTAATATTAATTTAAATGATAGCGACGAACCTGCGACAAAAAAAAAGTCGCAGACCTGAAATAAAAAAATCAAAAATTTTAAAATAGCGACGACAAAAGATATACCGACGAAAATCTGCGACGAAACAGAAATGTCGCAGCCGGAAATAAAAAAATCAAAAATTTAAAAATAGCGACGACAAAGATATACCGACGAAACGACGACGGAAATAACAGGTCGCAGACCTGACAGAGTTTCGTCGCAATTGTGCGACGAACCGCCGACGAGCTTTTTCTCGTCGCAAAATAGCGACGCTTCACCGACGAAAATCACTTTGCGACAAGCCATATAACAACCTGCATATTTCGTCGCAATTTCGTCGCTATACGCCTTTAGCGACGAAATTGCGACGAGTTTTGTCTGTCGCAATGTCTTTTTTTTTTGTGGTGTCTCACCCTCCCCAACCTTAGTGATGTTTTTTTTGATGTCGTTGGAATATAATGAATATGAATGAAAGCTTAAGAGAATCCAAAGTTTTTCAAGTCATGCATATATCCCCAGTTTCTAGCGAGGCATCTTTATGAATTTTTACTTTTATTTTCTGGGGTATATGAACAAATAAATTACTGATAAATATCATCGAGATATGACGATTATTGTTGAGTTTTCTCATTACGGAAATAACTTATCGAGTTCGCTTTTAGAAGTACACAACATATAGTAGACATTTAAAAAAAATGAAGAAGAAAGGAAACGAAATGTTTCTGCAATATTCAAGTTATACATCAAAATTTTAACTTCTATAACTTCATACCTATCTAGTCCATAAAAATTAGATTGATTTTTAGGTTCTAAAAGAGTTGAATACTGTTCAAGTTTGAAAGCAACTAGCAAAAGTTGAAGGTTGCTTCAATTCAAAAAAAAAGATGTATAAACCGGGCCATTGGATGGAATTCTCAAACATCACACACTTGTCCGAATGAATGGACTTCTGCTTGACTCGCAACTTTGGTAGGAACACTTCAGATTACGGATGAACTTATCTTTTTTCGAAAACGGCTTACAGCATTTGGTTATGGCATAACAAGTCGTCGGATGGCAGCAATGCTTCGGTCTCACCTCTCAACTTTATGGTTCAAGAAATGTATTACATAGTCTTACAGCTCCTTCTAATACATAATATAACCAGAAGTTGTTCTAGTTCAGATTTATTGTAATTGTAACCCGTCTTAACTTACACTTGTAGCTATTATAGTTTTGTTATAATACGATAAAAAAAATAAAGGATGTATAAAGCTGTTATATTTCCATCAAATGGTGGAGTGTTGGGACTTATAGATCGAATCATGACTTCAATGTTTAAAAACTATAAACGGTTAAAGGAACAATCATCCCCAAAATGCCCTCAATACTAGATGCTCCTTGACTTGACACTCCAGTGTTAACTAGGATGACTTGAGGCTTTTGTAGGGAATTACTTAAATTCATGATGCTGAACTTCATACCCAAAACAACAACATTACCTCAGGCTTCCGCCTATGGTGAGGTATGGAGGTCGAATCTACGTAATCATACTCATGTGTTAGAAACACACAGAGGTTGTTTTCCAATGACCCATAGAGACGCGTCAAGCTATGTCGATCAACTGCTACTTCACAATATAAAAAGCGCAACCAATTTAGTGAATCATTTTGCTTTATTCCATCATATTACAAAGTCAAAAAATAGTGTATCCTTGACTCTATTAAAAACGTAAGCTAACTTCATACCTAAAACAAAGGTTTTCAAACCGGAATCGATGGTTTACTAACAATAACAAAGGTTTTCAAATCGGAATCGATAGTTTACAAACCATGAATATATCTAGATAAGATTGATTTTGAACCAAGCCAAAGGCTAAAAAGTGCTACGAAAAAGATCTTCTTCTTGCTATTGATTCCTGCAGTTTTCAGCTCTGTTTTGTGTCTATTTTCGTGCATCTACATGTAAATGTCGATACTGTGTACTCTGCCATGTTATTTTGGGTGAATTTCTAATGAGCATTGCAATCTACTGTGAAATTGTTACGTGAAAATGGTGATAAGAATGATCAAGCCGATGGATGAAAGAGAGAGGGTGTATATTTCATTCATCGGTCGATATTATTTATCTATTAATTTAACGCTGGAAAACATTATTCAATTGTAATTACCCGTTTCAATATATATTTATTTCTGTGGTGCATCATTTTGTCAATTATTGGTAATCAGAAATGTAGGAGGAAAGTGAACAAAATTTTAAGCTTTTGTCTCTTATTTATCTGCGACCAGGAACACACAAAAAAAAGGTGACCAAGAGCTTAGAAAGAATAAGCCTTGCTACATTCTGACATAACTCGGCCAAAGCTTGTAATGAGAAATTATCACGTTCATGAAATATACTGGGTATGGTTGTATGTACATATGTATAAATGTATACTTTAATTAAATAGGCTCATCTAAGAAGATGAGTGCTTGTCATAGAATCACTACGTGCACTACAACCTTGTAAATGGCCCTAAAAGATCGCAAATGTGTACTTCTATGAATTTATTTATGTACAATGGGACAGAAGAGAGCTTTTTCCATCAAGCTAATTACAAGTATAACTACTTCTTAGCCTTAGCCATCAAAGGAGAGTGCAATTTAGGGAAAACAAATACATATAGCAAAATTGAGCTGTCAAAAGTTGAAAGCCTCACTGTAGAGGGAAGAGGAGTAAATGCAGGTCCAAACTGATTTGAGATGAGCACATTAAGCATGACCTACTAGATTTGCATCTTTCTGACGACATGGTCCAGGATATGAGTTGATGGAGATAGATGTTTAAAGTTAACGAGATTTAGCCAGGATATAGGGACACCTTAGAGTATATTTAGGGGCTTAGATACTCTCTACACTTTATGTTGAATTTGCACCTTTTTGTTTGTCTGTCTTTCATTATTTTTGCATATACACGGTTAGAGCTATTTTAATATCGGAAGCTTTCTATTTGTATTTACTAAATTCCTTCACTAACACATTAGCACACCATATCCCTATTATTATGTTATCTATGCAGGTACATATAGAGCGAGAGGTCTCATTGGAAGCTTTCTATTTGTATTTGCCCGTCTCTCATCCTCTCTAGATCCTAGTGATAACTTTCACTGTCATTGGGATATACTGTGTATATGTTGTTGTTTAGCTGTCAAAAGTTACATTATAGACAATTTTGACAAAGGACCCTCTTTTCTCTAAGGGGTTGGATAAATTTGGCTGCATAAAAGCCCTTGTGAACTGATGTATTTGAGCAAGTAATCTTTGAAAATATTGTAGTTCTGAAAGGGTTTTCAACTGGTCGAGAAGCCAATAAAACAAATCAAAAGATATCTAAAAAATCATAGTTTGCAAGACTCAAAGCATAGTAATCCAGACTTCCCAGGACAGAAGAAATTTTAGCTTTATATGTAGTCCAAGAACCTACAATATCATTGTGCACATCATGTAGGGCGTTTCCGGTACACTAGGCTCTCGCGTTTGTGTAAGATTTGGAGAGGGACCGGATCGCTTTATGATCTGATGTATGCAGACTTACTCTACACTTTGTGCAAGAGGATGTTTCCGCGACTCGAACATGTGACCTCAAAGTTACAAAGCAGATCGAATAAAGCAAAATGACTCATTAAATTGGCTGCGCTTCTTACATTATGAAATAACAGTTGATCGACACAGCTTGACGCAATTTTCATTATGGGTCATCGAAAAACAACCTCTGTGTGTTTTTAACACATGTATATGGTTACGTACATCTGACCCCCATACTCCGTTATAGCTGGCAGCCATTGCCTTATAAGCAATGAGGTAATGTTGCTGATGTTATGTTCGAAATATTAGTAGAGCAAGCGTTTATAATCGGTCTCTTCCATTAATTTTCCTCAAGTTGGTTTTTTGTATCATGTCTGGGTAGTGAGGAACATTGTATTTTCAGTAAGTTTTCTGGGCTTGTTTCCGTTTCTTTAGAGGATCCTTGAATTATAGTTCTGCCATAATAATTTAAGCAGAGTTGCATGAAAATTAGAGCTGAAATATCTTATGTAACAGTAGAATTTTTTTTTGTTCAAAGGGTTTTAGCTCATCCTTTCTTTTTTTTTTCTTTTTTCAAGATCAAATGGGAGGAATTTGCATTACAGGTATATGATGTCTACAATGTCTTTCTTCCACTAGATGTTTTGTCTCTCAATTTATCTACTGCACTATATTCTAGCCGTATATGAATTTAGCTATACAAGTGAAGCCACTGCAAGCTTCTTCTCATGTCTTCCCTTAATGAATCCGACATGTAGCTCTGTCCTGCATGAATCACTCTCTGGAAGCCTCCTGTTTCCTCCTTCAGACATGCTTCTGACAAACTCCACAAAATTCCTCCAGTTTTCTTGTTCGAATAACCTCTTGTTCATTCTTAAGTATGTAAAGGCACTTAAACCACTTCCAGAGTCTGATCTACTTGTTCCAAGTACTTGGCCATAAGCTCCACCATCATATCTCTCAAGGGCATTTTCTCCAGCTAGTTCAATGCCGGCGGTCTTAGTTGCCAGCTTTACTTGCGTAACTAGACCTTCTGGTGAGCAACTTGCATGTTGGGGCTGCTGTTCATCTTTCATTTCCATACAGGTAAAATTCAACACGACCCCATGCCTGCCCATCATTTGTGCTATTGGAAGGTAGCCATCTCTGTGTCTGGTGTTGTAGTATCCTGCTGTCAGTTCTGCTGCATGTGATCTGGTTTTGTAATGCCAATGGATTCCAGCAACTTTTCCTGATAGTTTAGCACTACTTCCTCTGAATATTGCTTCTGCTGATGCTAGGATTCTGTCTCCATGTTCCAGCAGCTGTCCGGAATACCATTGGAGGAAAAACTGTCCATACTCGCTGCTCCAAGAACCGTCCTTTCTGAAAAATCCAGTATCTTCAGGGAACTGATTATAGTTTCCTGAGTCATGGGGTCCCCCTCCCCAATCCTTCTTTCCAAATGCCTCTGCTGATGCTACCAGGGAAGCTCTCATGTACTGTTTTCACAAATAGTGAATTCTCATTAGCTCTTTCCATTTCCGATGAAGTCACATACACACTCTTACTTGACTTTGGAATATGATGGAATAAAGCAAAATGACTCACTAAATTGGTTTCCGCTTCTTATATTGTGAAATACCAGTTGATCGACACAACTTGACGCAATTTTCATTATGGGTAACCAGGAAACAACCTGTATATGTTTCTAACGCATAGGTATGTAACGGGGTAATGTTGTTGTTGTAAATTCTCATTAGCGAAATGGATACAACACCATTGAAAATTTTGATGTCTAGTTTGGGGATGGGATGTGCATGTACCAGTAGGGGATATTGCTTTTAATTGTACCTTGTCATAGCATTGAAACTCTCCAATTCCAGGGAACCTCCATGTTCCATTGCTTTCTGGATAGGATGGGTATCTTAGCTCTCCACAAGGGCCCATGCCAACTTGAATTTCCTGCATTTACATGGAATTGGATTTGTATGAGAATGAAGGCCTGTGAATCTATTCAAGTCAGAAAGGCCTGTGAATCTATTCAAGTCAGAAATTCCAACAATAATGTGGGATGACCTTAACTGAGACAAGTTCAAGAATAAATTCAGGATTCATTGGTCAGGCACTTGGATTACCAACTAATGTGAACTAGGTAAGTTTCATGTCAATGATATGGTTACCTTTCTTGCTTTTCTAGGCAGGCTCAAAAACGCGATGTTCATGAGTTCTTCAGTTTGGTGGACAATTTTCTTAGTTAGGCTATGCTTTTTTCTCTGATTATAAAGGGGGAGTATATCCATTATTACCTAAAATGTGTGTCTAAGGATTGGACATCTTTTAATGTAAAGGCACGTTATAGTAAATACATGTTCAAACTGACATGGGATGACCAGATTAGCCATGACTTACTAGAGTTGCTCTTCTCTGAGAATATGGCTCAAGATAGGAGTTCATGGAGGCAGGAGATTAAGGTCAAGGATAGGAAGACATGATATAGGTGCACCTTAGAGCATACTTAGAGAATTAAATAGTCTCTACACTTTAGGTTGACTTGCACTCTTTTATTTTGGTCTTTGTTTTCCAACTATTCGTGCATATCCACTGTTGACTATTTTAATATCGGAAGCTTTTGATTTATATTTCATAAAATCCATTCACTAGTACATATTCCTATTATTGTAATATCAATGCAGGTACATATAGAGGCAGAGTCTCACTGGAATCAAATTCTCTATTCTTTGGGATGGAGGTATTGTTTGCCTGATTCTTATCCTACTCAGACCCTAGCGATAGCTTTTGATGTCGTTAGAATATACTGGGTATGATTGTTGTTGTTGTTGTATGGTGGTGATTTTACTACCAATATGCACCTAATCTTCTGCGATATCCTAGCTCATTCTGGGATAAACTTTACCTAGTTCATTAATTTCAGGGTAAACTACTTCAAACATTGTGGCATAATTCTGCACATTTTCTAGAGTTCAGTTAGATCTTTCGCTTGATTCATCATATGGAAATTGAGGAATATATTGATCAGACAAGAAAATTGGTCTTACCACAATGACATCTCCGAGGTATTCCTTAAATCTGTTCCTGAAACTGGTCATGTAGTCAGAGTAAACCTGAATGGGTGTTCTTCCTTTGAGCACAGGTAATGAGTCACATCCCAATGAGATGTATTCGGGATTCCTCCGTCCTGATCTATCTGTGTAGACCAGGTCTGGGTTTTTGCTCATTTCTTCAAGCACCCATGGGGGCAGGGGTATGCTGCAAAAATTACAGAAATATCTCATTTCTGAATGTATGATATCTTTAGCATTTGTGGAAGTATGATATGTTTAGCATGAAGAGGTGATCGTGTGAATCATTAGTCCTCTCATTTTCATAATATAATTTCACATAAAATTGCAAAACCCTTTTTGAAATCCTCCGAAGATACCCCTAGAGATGCATTTTTCATTGAGAAAATCACATGTTTTTGTCCTAAAGTTTAATCAAAATTACACCGTAACTATTCAATTCCCAAAGTCTGTCCTAAAGTCGTTAAATTTGTTTTGTTTTTACGCTACTTAATCTGTTCCTGAAACATATTTGTCAACCGAAAATGTGAAGCAGTTGAAAAAATTGAAACAAATTTAATGAATGTGAGAATTGAAATTGAATAATTAAGATGCAATTTTGACAAATTTAATTCTCTCATTTTTCATTTTTGGAGCTTTATGTAAAAAGATTGAAGTTGATTCAGTTTAACTATTTACGTCTAGCTGTAAAATTAAATAAAAGGGAAATGATTGATTGTTACCTGCAAGAATCTCCAACATTTCCTCCACACTGATGAAAAGACATGACAACTTGGAGCTTAAGGCCATGCCTTTGGACCATATTCACAAGCTCACCATATCCTTCCCAATTATATCTCAAAGGACCATCTTTCTCCACAAGTGCCCACCATGCATCCACCATCACTCCTTCCACTCCTGAACTTTTCAGCGCCATCAGACTAGCATTCATCGCCCGGGGCTTGTTCAATTTCCCCTCAATCGTCACCGTATCCAACGGTAACATCACGAAAACCGGCACCCTCGAGCCGGCTCTAGTATGAGGAGATGCAACCTCATCATCTGTTCTTCTGTCGGCGAAAACAACCATTTTTTGCTCGATAGCTCCGCTTCTCCCGTATGAGAAGATGCAACGTCATGTTGCATCTCCTCATACTGACCAATCATCTGTCCTTCTATCGGCAAAAAATACCCTTTTTTGCGCGATAGCTCCGCTTCTTGCATCGATGATTTAACGTTTAGGTGAAATGAGGGCTTGATCCTTGGGAAACAAACTATGCCAGGGGACTCCTCTCGTGTTCTTGAAGTTCTTGTATCTTTCAAGTTTAAGAAAGAAGTTGATGAACGAAGATTCAAAGCCATTTTTGATGATTTTGGGTTAGAAGAAAATTGGAGGGAGGGTGGGAATTGTTTGAAGGTTGTGTGGATAGTAGTATATAAAGGAACTTCGAGAGATTGTGTTGTGGTAATACAGAGTATGAAGGATTGTGTGGGTGCTAGTTTTCTAAGGGGAAAAGTGTGGCCTAAATTTTGGTTCTTGGATAAGATGCTTTTATAGATTGTCGTAGGAGGATATCTGTGAAAAGTTACACTAGCCATTTCCATTTTTTGCTTTTTGGCCCCACTTATGTTTCCATTAGTAAATAAGTGGGGTTGGATATTTAGATACAAGAAATAGTGTATCTTAGGATTTCATATGATTTTCTTAGATTGTGGTAAGAAAGTGTAAGATAATACTGCGTACATCAGATTACGAAATCATCTGTCTCTTTTGTGAATCTGTGAAAACAAAGGAGTTTCGGAAATGCTCTTATGGTTATTCTATAATTCATTATGATTTAGTAGTTACTTTTAGGCATTTTAGTCGTCATTTTTTGCGCATGGATGCATATAGACAGGTTAAGGACAGTGTTTAGAAAAAGGTCTATTTCCGAAATTATTGAGAAACAAACACTTTCATAATCAATTCTAGAGCATTTTAGAATTGGCATATTTACTAATCTAACCATTGCACATCTATTTCATTTGCCCCCACTAGTTGCTGAAGGGTTGTAAGCAAATTTCCCCCTAAGATACAACAACCAACAATCTCTTATTCTCAGCAAAAGAATAGAGATTTAATGAACTTTCAAGAACAAGAATGAAATTGAGTAGGAAGAAAAATATTGAATGCAAGTACGAATTTGGTTGCAAGATTTCTTGAAAAATGGGTTTTAATAGCATATTTATAGGCTCTCAAACTCCATTCAGACGTTTCTTGCAGTTGCATGGCGATTGAGTATGTCCTTTGGTGCATAAGTTGTGATTCTACATGAAAAGACACTTCTGTTGGCACATCGATCGATCGATGTCTCACAGTAAGCTCCAAGTCCACTTTGATCTGTCACTTCGATTGATCTATGTGATCGATCTACGTTGGGCCAAAAGTTTCAACTCTGCACTCAGAGTACATCGATCGATCGATATGATCGATCCATGTGACATTGATCGATCGATGTGATCAATCTATGTCTGTCAGAATACTCAACTTCATTTTCAAGCCACATGGATCGATCCATGTCATGAGTCAAGCTATTCTTGCTTATTTCAACACCCATTCACCTTCATCTTTGATCTCATGCACCCAATCTTCATCCTATTGCCTTTACAAACTATTATAACAATCTCTCACTTAGTTTGTAAAGCAACTTGTGACATTTCATGCATCTAAGAAGTATCTTTCGATTTGAACCTCTTATTAGTATAATACTTCAAAGTTCTAACGAAATCTTGATAGCTTAAAAGCCTTCAATCAGATTCCTATGTGCTAGAACCGGAAATATTATACACATGAAACCACACTCTCCTTAGAAGTTCATCTTAAACCGCACTTTATGCCTTGTGCGACCCATAGTATTCATGAACATTTCAAGATCATTGTTTTTCGAAGCGGCACCACTTTCTATGTTCATATAGGTGAAAATTAAGACAATTCCTCTAAATCCTTCATTAAGAGTGTTTTAACGCTCACCCTCCTTTAACACTAACAATTCCAATTCTTCAAAGATCAATGCCATGCGATTTGATTCTTTAAATATCAATCGTAGTGTTTTAATACCTCACTTTGTGACTTGTTGTTACCCATTGAACCTTAGGCTAGTGGTATGCTAGACAAGGTTCGGTTTTTGTCACAAGAGAACTTATCTCATACGTCTTAGTTCCATCCCTAAAGATGTACTTTGTACCAAGTCTTTTGAAAGACTCTTTGTCAACGGATCCGCCGGGTTATTGTAGGATCGGACATATGCAATGGCTATTACACTATCTGTAGTTAATTTCCTTACATAATCATGCCTAAGGCTGACATGTCTAGATTTCCCGTTATAGATTTCACTATAAGCTCTAGACATCGTTGCTTGGCTATCACAGTGTAAGGAAATGGCTGGCATCGGTTGTGGCCACAACTCTATATCCAATAATAGATTTCTCACCCTTTCTGCTTCCTTACCTGCAGATCCCAACGCTATGAATTCGGATTCCATTGTAGAATGAGTTATGCATGTCTGTTTCTTTGAAGCCCAAGAAAAAGCACCACCACCCAATGTAAATATACAACCCGTTGTAGATTTGTTATCACCCATGCTAGTTATCCAACAAGCATCAGTATAACCTTCTAACACGGCTGGAAAATTAATATAAAACAATCCGTAACTCATATTCTTCTTCAAGCACCCAAATACTCGCCCGATTGCCTTCCAATGGTCTATACTAGGATTACTAGTATACATTGATAATTTACACACCGTAAAGGCAATATCCGGTCTAGTGCAATGCATAGCATACATTAAACTACCAATTGCACTAGCATATTCTAATTGTGCTGCCGCTCTACCGGTATGTCCAATCAATTTGTATGAGGCATCAAATGGTGTGTTTGCTTCTTTGATCTCCAAGTGTTTGAACTTATTCAACACTTTGTTTATGTAATGAGATTGACAAAGAGCAAAACCCCCGCTATGTTTGGACACCTTTATCCCTAAGATAGTATCTACCTCACCCAAATCTTTCATGTGGAATTGTGAAGTTAAATACTTCTTAGTTTCATTTACTCCTTCCATATTAGTACAGATAATTAGCATGTCATCCACGTACAAACAAATAATGACACCATATTTGTCTGTAAACTTGGAATATACACACTTATCTTCACCATTATGCCGAAAACCATTCTTTAAAATGGTAGTGTCAAACTTTTCATGCCATTGTTTCGGTGCTTGTTTCAATCCAAACAATGACCTTATCAATTTGTACACTTTGTGCTCATTTTCCGGAAGTACAAAACCTTCCGGTTGTTCCATATAAACCTCTTCGTCTAAATCGCCATTGAGAAATGCAGTCTTAACATTCATTTGATGAATAACCAAGTTATTTATGGATGCTA
Source organism: Eustoma russellianum (assembly GCA_036186865.1). Taxonomy (NCBI): domain Eukaryota; kingdom Viridiplantae; phylum Streptophyta; class Magnoliopsida; order Gentianales; family Gentianaceae; genus Eustoma; species Eustoma russellianum. Next base: position 32,975,620 of record AP025059.1, on the reverse strand, counting down.
ATGCTATCAACACTCTAATGGATGTTATTCTCGCAACCGGAGCATATGTGTCAAAATAGTCTATCCCTTCTTGTTGTCTAAAGCCTTTAGCTACTAATCTAGCCTTGAAAGTTTGAATTGAACCACCGGTATTATATTTTCTTCTAAATGTAGGATCTTCAAGGCACCACTAGAAGGGGGGGTTGAATAGTGGGTGCAGAAAATGTGGTTTTTAAAATTAGTTTGAACCAAAAACCCAACTTCTGAAAACATTTTCTGTTTTCAGGACCAGTTTTAAAACGTTTTGAAAACTAGGTTTCAGGTCTTCAAAAATTCCGAACTTTAGAGAGAACTTATACTCAGATGTTATAAGTATCTCCTAAAAATTTTAGATTAAAATTCAACCTCTAACCCCTTGAAAAATCGTTGGTGGTTAGATTGCGCAAATCTGTCAGAACCGATACACTGATTTGAAAAATTAATTCCTATTTGTACACAACTCCAAATGCTCTGAAACTTTAACCACTAACCCCTTATATGTTATATTTAAAAGGGTTGAAACAGTTTTGAAAACTTCTTTTGGGAAGTTAGTCAAATACGATCAAAGTCTCAACCTTTGCAAGCCTGAAAATCAGACTGCACTAGTCTCAGAACTTTGGACGTTTGAATGACTTATACTTGTCCAAAAGGGTTGAAACTTGCGCCAAAAGAACCCTAGAACGTGTGGCTATGTTTTCTGAATGTTTCGTAATTTTTTAAATTCGTTTACTATTTTTACGAATGTGATTAAAAACAGTAAACAGTGATGAAACAGAAAACCAGTGTTGAAAGTAAATGACACCAAGAATTTTATACTGGTTCGGTTATCAACAACCTACTCCAGTCTTCAAGGAACACCTTCCTTGGTTCACACTAATCACACAACTCAAAAACACCTTACCACAGGGTTGATGAAGTTACACCTAACTCCAACCCTTTACAAACCTTGTACGGTGAATACAATTTGCACGAACACCACCACCTCACAAGAATGAAGATTGATCACACCTTGATCAATCTTTTACAAGGATATGGAATATGTGGTGGTCTATCTCAAGCCTATTCAAGATTGAAAGATATGAATACAATAGGCTTTCAAAAAGAAAGAAAGAAAGAGAATGTAGAAGAAGAAGGCTAGAACACTTTTGATCCTTGAACTTGCAACTCTTGTTCTTGTTCTTGTTTTTCTCTTCTTTCTTCCTTTTATCACATTATGGCTGACCCCTTGGTGCTCTCCCCCTCTTGAAAATTGTCTTCTAAGTCCTTGGGAGGATGTAAGACATCATTGTGACAAGGTCTTGCTTACTTGGCATCTTCTTATTGGATGATCATTTAGGCTTCGCTTACTTGGCACCTTCTTATTTGTTCAATGTTGTCATCATTGATGACTTGGAAAAAATCTGAGAATTACACTTAACCATATGCCAAAATCATCACAAAATAACTTCCATAAATCATAAGATATATCACATAAATTTCAAGACAAAAATCCCTTCCTTTCTAATACAAAATTTCGGCCATAAAGTGCTATTGCCATGCTGAATTTTCAGCATGTGAATCATTCCATTTCATTCAAAATAATGCCAATTTTAATTTGATTTTTCTTTATAAAATGAATCACCAATTGATGGTAAATATTCTTATCACATGAGAAATGAACTTGGACACCAATATGGACTAAATTTCAGCCACTATACATTACACACATGCTGAAATTTTCAGCATGTGTGATATTAAAAATATCACCATTTTAATTTTATTAATTAATTCAAAACATTACCATAACATCCTCAATTAATCCTCATGATTCAAGATACAAAATATAGCTCATTTAAAGGGCAAAAAATCGGCCATACAGTTGTAGCATGCTGAAATTTTCAGCATGTGATATAAGAGAGACAAATTTTGAATTCTTACCATTTGTAGCTTCTCTCTTCAATTCACCAACATTGTATGATTGATCCTTGACCAATCAATATGCCAACAAGGCTCCAAATAAGCTCCATATCAGCTGTAGGTGGCGTTGGAAATGCTTGTGTATGTGCTGAAATTTATTTTTGCTAACTTTGTAAAATAATACACATTTAATAATACACACATGTTATATTCCAATCAGCCCTTAATTTAATTTTCTAGAACACTTTAAGATGTATATCACATGTAAAAAGTGTCTAGATACGTGTCACATGAAATACCAAAAACGTTCCATGTGTTGTGTGCGTAGAAAACCGAATTTTCGATATTTATCGATTACCCGATTTTTCTCTAATTTAAATTCCAACTTTTGCACATGTTATATATATTATGTTATACATAATACACATAATATATATTTTAAATCTCAGCACTTTTCTGATCTAAAGTGGTACCATTAACATGTGACAAAAATTAAACTTGGAATCTTCACATTTTGGCCTTAATGTGGGGTGATTTGTGTGTGCCAACATGGAAAGTATTTTTGGCTGAATTTTTCATGTAACCCACGAAATTTTTATGGAACTTTGAAGTATAGGGGCTGGCCATTTATTTATGGCAAGTACGTGACACGTTGCCGAAGATTCGGTATTCATCCGATACGACAATTTTCGGTTTAGAACCTTTTATCGTGTCGTATTTGATTTGTCATCACCATATCTTATATCATATGATATAAGACCTGAATATACTCATAAATATGAGTTAATTATAGTGGTGTGACGTTAACGTACGTACGTAAAATATATAACGTGTCGGTAGTACGTTGGAATACATGTGTATGTGCCTTTTTCAAAAAATCTGAAAATATATGTAATATATGTGTATATGGCGTGTCACATTAAAGAGGGGAGGAGGAGAAAACTTTCCTTACTTAGCTTTGTTGCCTTTGTGCCTTTTCCAAATGTGGCTTCCTTTAATGAACTACTTAGTTTAATAAACTAAGTACTTCACTTGATGAACTAGTTTAGTTCATTAATGGTGGCACCTGAAAATAGTTTAAACACAACAAATGTTTGCCATATGATGTAAGCTTTAACGCTTCATGGCTCGTTAGCACGACAACATTATGTATGAGCTAAATAAGGAAAATACTAAGCAATATCATGCACACGTTTGCTTATATCATGCACGTTTTATCTTATGCTCGTTTTTGTACACATTTAAATCATGTATTTGAAAATCGCTCAAACCTCTGTTTCTCTACAATCTCCCCCTTTTGATGATTTTCAAAATAACTTATGCACATGATTTAAATCCTATCGCTCCCCATTCAATTATGCATAAATTCAAAATTCAAAATTTAAATTTCGAATCCGCTCCCCCTGGGTTTATGCAATCAGTATCTCTCTCTCTCTTAAATCATGTTCTCTCCCCCTTTATTTTGGAAAGCAAATCAAAAGATGCCTGTAAAGATGAAGAAAAAAAATCATGCATTTCATATACGTGCGTTCGTAAGGGTTATTTATTCAACCCTTTGAAAATGTCCCTTTTGGTACCCAAATTTGGGTGACCTTTCTAGGTCTTCCAAAAGGTGAGAAAGATGATGAAAATACAACATAGTATCCGTTGGGGGCAAATGCGTTTGGCCTTTGGCCAAGAATCCCATCATGCATATAGTATGGTTTTCGTTTTTCGTTTGCATGCACGGGGAGTGATCTAGATGCATTTTTATGATATGAATGTCGCATATGCATCAGTGGCTTTCTATATGGCATGTGATTTCTCTTTGTATGATAAGAAGCACGATGAGATGAGATAAATGGTGTACTAGTCTTCTTCTTATATTTATACGGCACATAATTATACTTCTATGAGATGAAGAAGAGATATGACGAGATGTGGGGAGAGGGGATTTTTGCTTTATTTTAGGCGCTACGTATGCCTTTGATGTGTCTACTTTCTTAGACAAAAGAAACTTGGATGGTTTAGATGATGCTTCGTTTGTCTCGCTGTATCCTAATCCAGTTTTATCACTGTCATGTTTTTGTGATAAAATAATGCGATCTAGCATGTTGGATCCCGTATCGAATTGTTTCATCATTTTCTCTAAATCAGTATTCCTTGATTTCAAACTTGAAATCTCGGATTTCATTTCATTATTTTGCGTGGTCAATGATGAAATCTCTGTCTTTAATGCATTGATGATGCATGATGACTCTTCTTTAGAATCGTTTAATTGAGTGACAAGATTTTCGTTAGAAGATTCTAACATCTTCTTGTCTTCAATTAATCGCTTCTTTTGTTTTGCAAGAGTTCTAGCAAACTTATGTAATTCAAGATATTCGACATATACATCATCATAAGATAGTTCATAATCCGAGTCAGAATCACAATTGACCTCATTTTCAAATAGTGGATGCATTTGGCTTGACATACCTTCTTGCTCGGTTTTGTCGCTAGTGGTTGCCATCTCACAAAGATCGTTGGATCCTTTTGTTGTGAGTGTTCCTGCGCTCTGATACCAATTGTAGGATCTGCAAGGCACCACTAGAAGGGAGGGGGGGTTGAATAGTGGGTGCGGAAAATGTGGTTTTTAAAATTAGTTTGAACCAAAAACCCAACTTCTGAAAACAGTTTCTGTTGTCAGGACCAGTTTTAAAACGTTTTGAAAACTAGGTTTCAGGTCTTCAAAAATTCTGAAATTTGGAGAGAACTTATACTCAGATGTTATGAGTATCTCTTGAAAAGTTCAGATTAAAATTCAACCTCTAACCCCTTGAAAAATCATTGGTGGTCAGATTGCGCAAATCTGTCAGAACCGATACACTGATTTGAAAAATTAATTTCTATTTGTACACAACTCCAAATGCTCGGAAAATTTAAACACTAACCTCATATATGTTATATTTAAATGGGTTGAAACAGTTTTAAAAAATTCTTTTGTGAAGTTAGTCAAATACGATCAAATCTCAACCTTTGCAAGCCTGAAAATCAGACTGCACTAGTCTCAGAACTTTGGACGTTTGAATGACTTATACTTGTCCAAAAGGGTTGAACCTTGCGCCAAAAGAACCCTAGAACGTATGGCTATGTTTTCTGAATGTTTCGTAATTTTTGAAATTCGTTTACTATTTTTACGAATGTGATTAAAAACAGTAAAAAGTGATGAAACAGAAAACCAGTGTTGAAAGTAAATGGCACCAAAAATTTTATACTGGTTCGGTTATCAACAACCTACTCCAGTCTTCAAGGAACACCTTCCTTGGTTCACACTAATCACACAACTCAAAAACACCTTACCACAGGGTTGATGAAGTTACACCTAACTCCAACCCTTTACAAACCTTGTACGGTGAATACAATTTGCACGAACACCACCACCTCACAAGAATGAAGATTGATCACACCTTGATCAATCTTTTACAAGGATATGGAATATGTGGTGGTCTATCTCAAGCCTATTCAAGATTGAAAGATATGAATACAATAGGCTTTCAAAAAGAAAGAAAGAAAGAGAATGTAGAAGAAGAAGGCTAGAACACTTTTGATCCTTGAACTTGCAACTCTTGTTCTTGTTCTTGTTTTTCTCTTCTTTCTTCCTTTTATCACATTATGGCCGACCCCTTGGTGCTCTCCCCCTCTTGAAAATTGTCTTCTAAGTCCTTGGGAGGATGTAAGACATCATTGTGACAAGGTCTTGCTTACTTGGCATCTTCTTATTGGATGATCATTTAGGCTTCGCTTACTTGGCACCTTCTTATTTGTTCAATGTTGTCATCATTGATGACTTGGAAAAAAAATCTGAGAATTACACTTAACCATGTGCCAAAATCATCACAAAATAACTTCCATAAATCATAAGATATATCACATAAATTTCAAGACAAAAATCCCTTCCTTTCTAATACAAAATTTCGGCCATAAAGTGCTATTGCCATGCTGAATTTTCAGCATGTGAATCATTCCATTTCATTCAAAATAATGCCAATTTTAATTTGATTTTTCTTTATAAAATGAATCACCAATTGATGGTAAATATTCTTATCACATGAGAAATGAACTTGGACACCAATATGGACTAAATTTCAGCCACTATACATTACACACATGCTGAAATTTTCAGCATGTGTGATATTAAAAATATCACCATTTTAATTTTATTAATTAATTCAAAACATTACCATAACATCCTCAATTAATCCTCATGATTCAAGATACAAAATATAGCTCATTTAAAGGGCAAAAAATCGGCCATACAGTTGTAGCATGCTGAAATTTTCAGCATGTGATATAAGAGAGACAAATTTTGAATTCTTACCATTTGTAGCTTCTCTCTTCAATTCACCAACATTGTATGATTGATCCTTGACCAATCAATATGCCAACAAGGCTCCAAATAAGCTCCATATCAGCTGTAGGTGGCGTTGGAAATGCTTGTGTATGTGCTGAAATTTATTTTTGCTAACTTTGTAAAATAATACACATTTAATAATACACACATGTTATATTCTAATCAGCCCTTAATTTAATTTTCTAGAACACTTTAAGATGTATATCACATGTAAAAAGTGTCTAGATACGTGTCACATGAAATACCAAAAACGTTCCATGTGTTGTGTGCGTAGAAAACCGAATTTTCGATATTTATCGATTACCCGATTTTTCTCTAATTTAAATTCCAACTTTTGCACATGTTATATATATTATGTTATACATAATATACATAATATATATTTTAAATCTCAGCACTTGTCTGATCTAAAGTGGTACCATTAACATGTGACAAAAATTAAACTTGGAATCTTCACATTTTGGCCTTAATGTGGGGTGATTTGTGTGTGCCAACATGGAAAGTATTTTTGGCTGAATTTTTCATGTAACCCACGAAATTTTTATGGAACTTTGAAGTATAGGGGCTGGCCATTTATTTATGGCAAGTACGTGACACGTTGCCGAAGATTCGGTATTCATCCGATACGACAATTTTCGGTTTAGAACCTTTTATCGTGTCGTATTTGATTTGTCATCACCATATCTTATATCATATGATATAAGACCTGAATATACTCATAAATATGAGTTAATTATAGTGGTGTGACGTTAACGTACGTACGTAAAATATATAACGTGTCGGTAGTACGTTGGAATACATGTGTATGTGCCTTTTTCAAAAAATCTGAAAATATATGTAATATATGTGTATATGGCGTGTCACATTAAAGAGGGGAGGAGGAGAAAACTTTCCTTACTTAGCTTTGTTGCCTTTGTGCCTTTTCCAAATGTGGCTTCCTTTAATGAACTACTTAGTTTAATAAACTAAGTACTTCACTTGATGAACTAGTTTAGTTCATTAATGGTGGCACCTGAAAATAGTATAAACACAACAAATATTTGCCATATGATGTAAGCTTTAACGCTTCATGGCTCGTTAGCACGACAACATTATGTATGAGCTAAATAAGGCAAGTACTAAGCAATATCATGCACACGTTTGCTTATATCATGCACGTTTTATCTTATGCTCGTTTTTGTGCACATTTAAATCATGTATTTGAAAATCACTCAAACCTCTTTTTCTCTACATTAAATACCCATTTATATCCAATTGCTTTAGAACTTGGAGGCAAATCAGTGAGAATCCATATATTGTTAGAAAATAACTAGTTCATCTCATCATCAATTGCTTCCTTCTAAAATGATGCATCTCTCGATTGCATCGCCTCCTTATAGGATTTTGGATCATCTTCCATGCTTAGTACAATAGGTATTTGATTAAACACCTTTGTCCTATTACCTTCAACTAAGAAAGTAATGGATTGCGAAGAAATAAAGTCCGGATGTAAATATTTTTCCTTTCTAGCACGTTGACTTCTCCTAACCTCAGTTGGAGAATTTTGATTTTGATCATCAACACTAAAAGGATCATTGGAAAAATGTCCAACAATAGGTTCATTCAAATTCTCACTTGTTGAACTTTGATTTGAATCTGTTCTCAAGAATTTATTCTCAAGAAATTCAACATCTTTAGATTCAACAACCACATTGGATTCTAAATCTATAATCCTATATACTTTAGAGTTTTCGGCATATCCAATAAAGACACATTTAAGAGCTTTTGGCCCCAACTTAGTCCTCTTTGGATCCGGAACTCTATAATAGGCTAGACAACCCCAAACTCTAAGATAACTTAGGTTTGGTCTTCGTTTCTTCCATAATTCGTATGGAGAAACCTTAAACTTTTTAGAAAGAATTCTATTATGAATGTGACAAGCCATTAACAAGGCTTCTCCCCCCAAATTCTTTGGCAAACCAGAGTTTATTAACATTGCATTTAGCATGTCAACTAAACTTCTATTCTTCCTTTCAGACAAACCATTTTGTTGGGGTGTATACGGAGCACTTTTCTGGTGTATGATACTATTCTCCTCACAGAATTAATTAAATTCAAGAGGAAAGTATTCACCACCACGATCACTTCTTAGAACTTTGATTTTTAATCCCGATTGATTTTCAACTTCCATTTTATAGACTTTGAACATGTCAAAGGCTTCATGTTTATGCCTTAGTAAATATACATAAGTATATCTAGATGCATCATCAATAAAAGTTATGAAATATCGATTTCCACATCTGTAGCGCCCCGACCCGGACAGCAGAATCCGAACCGGTACACCCGTCGTAGCTTACTGAGAAGACTACAAGACGTCTCATCTCTCGAATACACATCATCAATGACGTAAGAGAAATAAGTGCGGAAACATATATCTCGGAAGTCTAAACCATTAATGCAGTACGTCAATGATAACCAAAACCTCAAAAGGGCAACCATAGTAATAACGACTAATCCTCAAACGAATGAATAAACTGAAATAAATAACAACTGTCTCAACTAGCACCCATCACGTCCCTATGTATCCCATTCAGCCCACTCGCCGTCGTCTTCTATAAATATCATGTCGTAGCTAGGCTCATCTGCAAAGGCAAAGGCAGTACCCTTAGCGAACGCTAGCAAGTAACCCGCTTATAAGACATACGGGATCATCACATGGCAAGACATGAGTAATATATAATTCAAGGGAATTGTGGGGCACATGTCTTGTAAACATTCAAATATACATAAGTGAGTAACGTAATAAAGCAAGTACAACAATTTACGCGCAAATAACAATTCATTGGCAATCAAATAACATTCACATTCATACCACATTGACTCTCGTGATGCATGTCAAATACGCACTACACTACACATTCACATATGCATGAACGCTTTCTCTTTTGAAACAGTGCCATGCATGTCATAATGTCTGGTCACTTCACATAACTTTATACCGTGTAACGCGCCCCGGCTTATATTTCCATTCCGGTTTACGTTACAGCCAACTTTATACCCTGTAATGCACCTCGGCTTATATTTCCATCCCGATTAGCATTACAGATAACTTTATACCCTGTAACGCGCCCCGACTTATATTTCCATCCCGGTTTACGTTACAGCCTTTTGTGCCCTACAATGCGCCCCGGCTTAAATTTCCATCCCGGTTTACATTGCAGGTCACCTTCGCAAATCTGTGCCGAAGCACCTTTCTTTTCAAATCAATATGCAAATGCACGTGCTATGATGCAAGACTCCTCATTTCATTCTCATTTCTCATTGTCGTATGCAATTCACATTCATATAAGTCATTCATGTACACATGCGCAAGTACAAACACACACGAGTTTTCACTAACTTGCACGTCATCACTTAGGCTTCAACTATCGCGTCAACACTTAGTCATGATCCTAAGATCCATAACCTAAGGCAAATATCCCTAACCATTCCTCGTTGAACTCTCAAACACCTCGTACCTTCATCTCCTAACCCGCCTAAGTCATTCCCGTTGAAACTCGATTCGAGAACCCATCGAAGTCACCGACATTGGTTCACCATCCTAGGTCATGTTCCCAAGACTTATACTACCCTTAATCAGGTCTTAAGAAGTCTCTAAAGTCACCCGAAGACTCCCCGAACTTCCCTCTTTCTTCCTTTATTTTTCACAAAATTGACGGACTTCATCCCCTATACTTCGATCGATCGATGTCCAGCTGGGGACATCGATCCCTCCACTTCGATCGATCGATGTCCAACTGGGGACATCGATCTCTCAGCCTGTACCTACATCGATCGATCGATGTCTGTCTGGGGACATCGATCTCTCAGACCACCTGCACATAGATCGATCGATGTCCTTCTGGGGACATCGATCTCTGAGCAACCTATACATCGATCGATCGATGTCCTTCTGGGGACATCGATCTCTGACATCGATCGATCGATGTCTGCGCTCTCCCCAAATTTGCTCTGCGTTTTCTGCAACCACCGCAGAACTAAAAACCCCATGTATCCAAACTTCATCCCCAATCACTCCACACCTAATCCCTGCTATAGTTCATGCTTAAACTATAGATTCAACGCTATGCTCCGAGCAAACGGGATCCAAGCCTATCACACACCTTTTTCCAACCTCATCAACCCAAAAATTCCACCTTTTCCCTCAACCCCGCAACCACGCAATCACATCAAAAAGGGATACCGGGTAGGGATTTGCAGGATTTCACGAAATCAACAATGTCAACAAGTGCTTTCTCATATACGTTGGCCAAATCTTGAAATCAAACACATAGATCATATGCAAATAATCACAAACGAAATTACTGCATGGTGATCCAATTTGATAGCAAAATAGGCCGTTTTTCTTTTCAGAAATCGTAGGAACTTATAAGAAAGTTACTTGCCTTTGATTACTCAATAGAGAAACGAAGAACGGATGCGGGTTTGATTGATTCCTGGAGGCTATCTTCTTCTTCTACGTGGTTGGAAAAACGGCTAGGGCTAGAGGAAAGGAAGCGTCGATCCTTTTCTGTTCTGAGAAGGGAAAACTGACGTTCTGTCAGTTTTTATATGGGAAAAGGGAAAATTTTGGTGTTTCTAAATTATATCTATTATCTATTTATCTTAAAGGATAAATACTAATATTTATTTCTAAAAATTAAATGTGATTAAATTCCTAATATTTAACCCTTCATTTAATTCTCATTAATCCTATTATTTAACTCGTAATTAGTATGGTTGACCGTCATTAATTTCCGTGAAGTCCTTCTTTGTCATTTAATTACCCTACGGAGGGTGCGGGGCATAACATTCCACCCCCCTTACAAAAAGTTTCGTCCTCGAAACTGGCGTACCTGATTAAAAGAGGTGTGGATACAGCTCCTTCATTTGATCTTCAAGCTCCCACGTGGCTTCGCGCTCCGTATGGTTACTCCACTGAACTTTGACATACGGAATGACGCGTCGGCGTAGGACTTGATCCTTTCTATCCACAATCTTAATAGGACGCTCTTCATAAGTGACATCTTCTTTCACATCCAATGGTTGAGCTTCAAGGATATGGCTTGGATCCGATACGTATTTCCTTAGTTGAGACACATGAAACACGTTATGAACTTGGGACAAACTCGGAGGTAAGGCTAGACGGTATGCTCCTTCGCCAACTTTGCTAAGTATTTCGTAAGGTCCAATATATCTTGGGCTTAACTTGCCCTTCATTCCGAATCTTGCAACCCCATTGGTGGGTGAGACCCGTAGATAGACCTTTTCACCTTCCTCGAACTCCAAAGGTCGCCTCTTTGTGTCAGCCCAACTCTTACTGCGATCTTGAGCCACTTTGAGCTTCTCTTTTATCACTTTGACCTTTCCAATAGTTTGCTCAACCAACTCGGGTGCAGTGATTGTCCTTTCTCCAACTTCATCCCAACAAACCGGGGATCTGCACTTACATCCATATAGAGCTTCAAATGGCGCCATGCCAATTGCACTGTGATAGCTATTATTATATGAGAACTCTATTAACTTCAGCTTGCTATCCCAGTTCCCTTTAAAATCTAGGGCGCATGCTCTCAACATGTCTTCCAATGTTTGGATGGTTCTCTCGGAATGTCCATCCATTTGTGGGTGGTATGCGGTACTCATCCTCAGCTCGGTACCCATCGCCTTCTGAAATGCCCTCCAGAATTTAGAGGTAAACTTGGGGTCACGGTCTGATACAATGCTGACTGGGACTCCGTGTAGGCTCACAATGTTATCCACATATATATTGGAAAGTTTCTCATACGACGTACCATGTGGCATAGCTATAAAGTGAGCCGTCTTTGTCAATCGGTCTACGATTACCCAAATCATCTCGTTTCCATTTCTGGTCTTGGGTAGTCCCATTACGAAATCCATTGTCACGTGCTCCCATTTCCATTCTGGAATCTCTAGTGGCTTTATCAAACCACCAGGTCGTTGGTGTTCTGCTTTGACTTGTTGGCATATCAAACATCTGTCAACATATGCTGCTATTGACCTTTTCATCCCTATCCACCAATAGTTTCTTCGGAGGTCCTTATACATCTTAGTACTTCCTGGGTGGATAGACATCCTTGAGTTATGCGCTTCTTGGAGTAATTCTGTTCGGAGTTCATCTTTACTTGGCACGCATAACTGGTTTTGAAACCCTAGACTTCCATCTTCTCGCAACTGGAAGTCCTTCACTGGTCCTGTGGATACTTTGTTGCGGATTTCTTTCAGTGCTGGGTCCTCGTACTGCGCTTCTTTAATCCGGTCTACCAAGTCTGGGCTGATAGACAAAGCTGTAAGAACATTTGCCACTGAGTCTACCAATTCAAGATCAAATTCCTCTATCTCTCTTTCTAATGGAGATTGTCTTGCGTGGCTAGACTTTCTGCTCAATGCATCTGCCACTCTGTTGGCTTTACCCGGATGGTAGTTGATGGTCAGGTCATAGTCCTTGAGTAATTCCAACCATCTCCTTTGTCTCATGTTCAACTCCTTCTGCGAAAATAGATACTTTAAGCTCTTATGATATGTGAACACGACACATTTTTCTCCATATAGATAGTGTCTCCAGATCTTAAGAGCAAATACCACAGCTGCAAGTTCCAAGTCATGCGTCGGGTAATTCTGCTCATATGGCTTCAATTGTCTTGACGCGTACGAGATGACTTGTTCGTTTTGCATCAAGACACACCCTATAAACAGAAAGTTAATTTAGGACTTGCATAAGTATATACAATGCATCAATTGTAATGATGTACATACCTAGTCCTTTCTTGGACGCGTCGCTATAGATCACGAAACCGTCGGCGCCGGAGGGTTGCGCCAATACCGGGGCGGTGGTCAATCTCTTCTTGAGCTCAGTAAAGCTCTGCTCGCATTCAGCAGTCCATTCGAACTTAGTATTCTTCTGTGTAAGTCGACTCAATGGAACTGCTATCGTTGAGAATCCCTCAATGAACTTTCTATAGTAGCCGGCCAAGCCTAGGAAGCTTCTGACTTCGGTCACATTTGTGGGTCTTGGTCATTCAGTGATGGCTTCTATCTTCTTAGGATCCACAGAGATCCCATCTTCCGAAATCACGTGACTGAGAAATGCTACACTTCTTAGCCAAAATTCACACTTGTTGAATTTGGCATAAAGCTGCTGTTGCCTCAGAATTTGTAACACCACCCTTAAGTGTTCAGCATGTGCTTGCTCATCGGGAGAGTATACCAGGATGTCATCAATGAACACCACCACGAATTGGTCCAACTGTCCTCGAAACATGGTGTTCATCAAGTCCATGAAGGCCGCTGGGGCATTAGTTAATCCAAAAGGCATCACTAAAAATTCATAATGCCCGTATCTAGTCCGAAAAGTGGTCTTAGGGACGTCTCCCGCTTTCACAAGCAACTGATGGTACCCTTGACGAAGATCAATCTTTAAAAACCAACGAGCTCCCTTTAGCTGATCAAATAAATCTTCGATCCTTGGCAAAGGATATTTGTTCTTTATGGTGATCTTATTCAACTCGCGGTAATCTATACACAACCGCATGCTGCCATCTTTCTTCTTCACAAATAATACAGGAGCTCCCCACGGTGATACACTGGGGCGAATTAGCTTTTTGTCTAACAACTCTTGAAGTTGCCCCTTTAGCTCCTTAAGTTCTGCTGGAGCCATTCGGTAGGGTGCCTTAGATATAGGTTCAGCTTCGGGTATCAAATTGATCTCAAACTCCACTTCTCTTGATGGCGGAACTCCCGGTAAATCATCTGGAAATACATCTTTGAACTCATTGATCACCGGAATTTGATCCATAGAGGGAACCTCCTGCTTCGCATCTAATGCATACACCATAAATCCCTCTGCTCCTTTCTGTAAGGCTTTAAAGGCCTTAATCGCTGTCAAGTATATCTTCTTTGGGGCTTTTGATAACTCGACGTTTCCCTGGACCGTTATTTCATTCATATCAGGATCCTTAACGGTCACTTGTTTGAGTTTACAGTCAATATTGGCATGATTCTTGGTCAACCAATCCATGCCCAATATTACATCGAAGTCTTTCATTGGAATTGGGACTAAGGTCACGGAGAATGGTTTTCCGTCCAATTCCAACTCACATGCTTTGTACCGGTAATGGGATACCAGCACTTGTTCGCCGACTGCTTGCACTCTAAATGGGTTCTCAAGCCATTCAGGTGAACAATCGAGTCCTTTGGCGAATCGTTTAGAAATAAAGGAGTGACTAGCCCCACTGTCGAACAATACATTTGCGGGTACTTTGTTAACTAGGATCACACCTAAACATGAAAGGGTAGCACATAAAGACTTCACATAACACATATTCATTCATCAACTTAAAGGACTAAAATTCAGCTTAAGCAACTATTATTAAACTTAGGTCATACCTGTCACCACATTTGCGTCCTCCTGGACTTCAGCGTCCTTCATGGCATGGACTCTTGCATTGGGCCTGCCTCTCTGTTGCGGAGCCGGCCCTGCTCCTACTTGTGGCTTAGGATTCCATTATGGGCAGTCCTTGATCCTATGGCCTGGCTTCCCACATCTGAAGCATGCACCTGTTATTTTCCAACATTCGCCCACGTGTCTTTTATGGAAATGTGGGCATTCTGCAGGTGTTTGACGATCAGGTTGATTTGGCTGCGGTGCCCTTTGAACTGGCCCCGCTTGTCCCTTCTTGGGAATCTTGACTCAACGTCCGGGTCTACCTCCACTTTGTTCTACTCTCGGCCTCTTGCTCGATTCTTCCCGAGCCTCTCTTGGTTGTGACCTACGCATGTCACTCTCCACCCGGTAACATGCGTCCAGCATTTCTTCGAATGTTTTCAGACTCGACCCCGCTATGGCAGTCCTTATGCGGGGGTTCAACCCTTCCTCGAATTTTAGCATCTTCATTCTGTTGTTTTCCAATACCATGGGCGTGAACTTACCCAAGGCATGGAACCTATCCGCATAATCTGAAACAGACATTCTCCCTTGCTCAAACTTGTCAAACTGTTTCATCTTCTCCAAAATGGCAGTCTCAAGCACGTAGTAGTCTTTGTAGGCCTTCACAAACTGACTCCACTGGATAGGAGGGTTCATCTTAGGCAGAATACCGCTCCACCAGGCGTTAGCTCGGCCAATCAGAAATGGCGTGGCTACGTCCACCTTTAGATCTTCAGGCACTTGCACAAGCCTGAAGCACTTTTCTACCTCATCGATCCAGAACCCAGCCACCTCTGGGTCAGTGGTCCCTTCAAAGTTTGGGGCATGCATCTTACGCATTTCCCCAATGTAATACCTGATGCCTTGTTGGGGAGGTGGTGGAGGAGGTTGTTGTGGCTGTTGCTGCTGCTGAGCAACCCCTTGCGCTATCACTGTGATAGCGTCTATCAATGCTTGTGGGACTAGGACTGGTGGTGGTGGTGGAGGAGGGTTATTGTCCCCGTTGCCACCGTTTCCTTGGTTGTCACGTCTAGGAGGCATTTTCTGCAATATCACGCTTATTAGTATCTAGCAGTACCAAAATAAGTACTTGGGGTCCATAATGAGATACAAGGCGGAACTCGTAAATTAAAATAACTACAATTATTGATTACACTTAATCGCGCTCGCACACACCCATCCCAATCAAACTTACATATATGATCAGATACTTAGACCTAAAGATCAACTTAAGGTGAAAATCATAGCTTAAGACTGTACATGTCATAACCTAGGTCTCCGAGGTAGATCTGAAGCCTAGGCTCTGATACCATCTGTAGCGCCCCGACCCGGACAGCGGAATCCGAACCGGTACACCCGTCGTAGCTTACTGAGAAGACTACAAGATGTCTCATCTCTCGAATACACATCATCAATGACGTAAGAGAAATAAGTGCGGAAACATATATCTCGGAAGTCTAAACCATTAATGCAGTACATCAATGATAACCAAAACCTCAAAAGGGCAACCATAGTAATAACGACTAATCCTCAAACGAATGAATAAACTGAAATAAATAACAACTGTCTCAACTAGCACCCATCACGTCCCTATGTATCCCATTCAGCCCACTCGCCGTCGTCTTCTATAAATATCATGTCGTAGCTAGGCTCATCTGCAAAGGCAAAGGCAGTACCCTTAGCGAACGCTAGCAAGTAACCCGCTTATAAGACATACGGGATCATCACATGGCAAGACATGAGTAATATATAATTCAAGGGAATTGTGGGGCACATGTCTTGTAAACTTTCAAATATACATAAGTGAGTAACGTAATAAAGCAAGTACATCAATTTACGCGCAAATAACAATTCATCGGCAATCAAATAACATTCACATTCATACCACATTGACTCTCGTGATGCATGTCAAATATGCACTACACTACACATTCACATATGCATGAACGCTTTCTCTTTTGAAACAGTGCCATGCATGTCATAATGTCCGGTCACTTCACATAACTTTATACCCTGTAACGCGCCCCGACTTATATTTCCATCCCGGTTTACGTTACAGCCAACTTTATACCCTGTAATGCACCTCGGCTTATATTTCCATCCCGATTAGCATTACAGATAACTTTATACCCTGTAACGCGCCCCGGCTTATATTTCCATCCCGGTTTACGTTACAGCCTTTTGTGCCCTACAATGCGCCCCGGCTTAAATTTCCATCCCGGTTTACATTGCAGGTCACCTTCGCAAATCTGTGCCGAAGCACCTTTCTTTTCAAATCAATATGCAAATGCACGTGCTATGATGCAAGACTCCTCATTTCATTCTCATTTCTCATTGTCGTATGCAATTCACATTCATATAAGTCATTCATGTACACATGCGCAAGTACAAACACACACGAGTTTTCACTAACTTGCACGTCATCACTTAGGCTTCAACTATCGCGTCAACACTTAGTCATGATCCTAAGATCCATAACCTAAGGCAAATATCCCTAACCATTCCTCGTTGAACTCTCAAACACCTCGTACCTTCATCTCCTAACCCGCCTAAGTCATTCCCGTTGAAACTCGATTCGAGAATCCATCGAAGTCACCGACATTGGTTCACCATCCTAGGTCATGTTCCCAAGACTTATACTACCCTTAATCAGGTCTTAAGAAGTCTCTAAAGTCACCCGAAGACTCCCCGAACTTCCCTCTTTCTTCCTTTATTTTTCACAAAATTGACGGACTTCATCCCCTATACTTCGATCGATCGATGTCCAGCTGGGGACATCGATCCCTCCACTTCGATCGATCGATGTCCAACTGGGGACATCGATCTCTTAGCCTGTACCTACATCGATCGATCGATGTCCGTCTGGGGACATCGATCTCTCAGACCACCTGCACATAGATCGATCGATGTTCTTCTGGGGACATCGATCTCTCAGCAACCTATACATCGATCGATCGATGTCCTTCTGGGGACATCGATCTCTGACATCGATCGATCGATGTCTGCGCTCTCCCCAAATTTGCTCTGCGTTTTCTGCAACCACCGCAGAACTAAAAACCCCATGTATCCAAACTTCATCCCTAATCACTCCACACCTAATCCCTGTTATAGTTCATGCTTAAACTATAGATTCAACGCTATGCTCCGAGCAAACGGGATCCAAGCCTATCACACACCTTTTTCCAACCTCATCAACCCAAAAATTCCACCTTTTCCCTCAACCCTGCAACCACGCAATCACATCAAAAAGGGATACCGGGTAGGGATTTGCAGGATTTCACGAAATCAACAATGTCAACAAGTGCTTTCTCATATACGTTGGCCAAATCTTGAAATCAAACACATAGATCATATGCAAATAATCACAAACGAAACTACTGCATGGTGATCCAATTTGATAGCAAAATAGGCTGTTTTTCTTTTCACAAATCGTAGGAACTTATAAGAAAGTTACTTGCCTTTGATTACTCAACAGAGAAACGAAGAACGGATGCGGGTTTGATTGATTCCTGGAGGCTATCTTCTTCTTCTACGTGGTTGGAAAAACGGCTAGGGCTAGAGGAAAGGAAGCGTCGATCCTTTTCTGTTCTGAGAAGGGGAAACTGACGTTCTGTCAGTTTTTATATGGGAAAAGGGAAAAGTTTGGTGTTTCTAAATTATATCTATTATCTATTTATCTTAAAGGATAAATACTAATATTTATTTCTAAAAATTAAATGCGATTAAATTCCTATTATTTAACCCTTCATTTAATTCTCATTAATCCTATTATTTAACTCGTAATTAGTATGGTTGACTGTCATTAATTTCCGTGAAGTCCTTCTTTGTCATTTAATTACCCTACGGAGGGTGCGGGGCATAACAACATCGGGTTAAAACACCGTTCAATTCATAAATATCTGAATGAACAAGTTCTAAGAGTTCAGTTTTCCATTCTACTTTCGGAAACGGTTTCTTTGTCATCTTAGCTTGTATACATACTTCACATGTTCTTTCATTTTCATCTTTGCAAAAAATTAAGGCATGCTTGGACATGAATTTAATAGTAGTACTACTAATATGAGCAAGTCTATCATGCCACAATGAAAAAGAAGAATCAACAGAGTAAACACAAACTGTGGAATTTTTATTGATACTCAGTTTAAACATCCCGTTGCAAGCATAACCTTTGCCGACAAAGATACCATTTTTGGATATTATAATTTTGTCCCCCTCAATTACAATCTTGAATCCATTTCTACAAACAAGACTAGTAGAAACGAGATTCTTTGAAATCTCAGGTACATGTAGAACCTTGACTAATAACAACTTCTTTCCCGAAGTAAAGTCTAACTCTACACTACCTTTACCCAAGACTTTTGTGGAGCTACGGTTTCCCATAAGAACCTGCTGGCTATTATCCACAACATGGTAGGTCTTGAATAGATCCTTGTTGTTGCATACATGCACTGTTGCACCCGAATCGAACCACCAATCACTTGTGATTTCGTTCATAGCCATATGCGGTTTCGTTACCATTCCAACATGCAAACCGGAAACCATTGCTACCAATTGATCGGTCTCAACATTTACCATGTTTGCATTATTGGTATTTTGAGAACCACCGTCCTGTTTTTGTTTCTTTCGAAACCAACAGTCCTTTTTGAGATTTTCTTTCTTGCCACAATTATAGCATCTTTTGCCTTTCTTGGATTCTGTTTTGTCTGTGGATTCAGAAAAATCAGAGTACTTCCGTTTGTTTTCAACCGAACTTCCTGTTTTCCCTTTGACATAATGCACTCTAGGTGCATCATCAGAGACATGTCTCTTTACAAGATTCATTGTCTCTTCTTCAATTCGCAAATGCTTTTGAAGTTGTTCAAGGAAAAAGGATTCAGTTGAGTGTAGTAATTTCTTCCTGTAGTCATTCCAACTAGGGGGAAGCTTAGCGATTATCCTTCCTACTTGTAATGCCTCAGAAACTTCTACACCCAACTCTTTTAGTTTAGAAACAATGACATGCAACTCGTGCACTTGGTACATGATTGAAAAATTTTCAACCATCTTAAAACTAAATACTTCATCACCTGGAATTTGTCCGCACCTTGTTTCTCATTGTTGTACTTGCACTCTAAGACATTTCATATCTCATTTGGTGATGAAGTTGCCGTGAACAGATCGTAGATACGATCTGACAGATTGTTGAGAATATGCACACGACACAACATATTATCCTCATGCGTCTTCCTCCAAGCGGCCTTCACCTCCTCGGAGTCCTCTTCTTGTGGGGTTGGCAAATCCTTCAGATTTGGGTCCAAACAATACCCAATCTGAAGTGCGGTCAGGAGGAACAACATCTTGTCCTTCCACCTCAGATAGTTGGTGCCATCGAAACGATCAAGCTTTATGCTCTCTTGGTTCAGAAACGTCTTTGAATCCATCTCAAATTATTCCTTACGATTGTTATGAAAATAAGGAAACAAGACAAAGAACAAGAGAAGATGATTGTGAAGAAGCTTGTCTTGAGGCGTGATAATCCCTTTCTGTAAGGAATATTTGCCCCCACTAGTTGCTGCAGGGTTGTAAGCAAATTTTCTCCTAGGATACAACAGCCATCAATCTCTTATTCTCAACAAAAGAATAGAGATTCAATGAACTTTCAAGAACAAGAGTGAAATTGAGTAGGAAGAAGAATATCGAATGCAAGTATGAATTTGGTTACAAGATGTCTTGAAAAATAGGTTGTAATAGCCTATTTATAGGCTCTCAAACTCCATTCAGACGTTTCTTGCAGTTGCATGATGATTGGGTATGTCCCTTGGTGCATAAGTTGTGATTCTACATGAAAAGACACTTCTCTTGGCAGATCGATAGATCGATGTGATCGATCGATGTCTCACAGTAAGCTCCAAGTCCACTTCAATCTGTCACATTGATCGATCGAAGTCACTTCGATCGATCTATGTGATCGATCTACGTTGGGCCGAAAGTTTCAACTCTGCACTCAGGGTACATCGATCGATCGATGTGATCGATCCATGTGACATCGATTGATCTATGTCCGTCAGATTACTCAACTTCATTTTCAAGCCACATGGATCTATCCAATTGAGACATGGATCGATCCATGTCATGAGTCAAGCTATTCTTGCTAATTTTTACACTCATTCACCTTCATCTTTGATCTCATGCATCCAATCTTCATCCTATTGGCTTTACAAACTATTATAACAATATGAACCAATGAGGTACGGGTGGAATTTCTAGTATCAGATAAAGGTATAAAAAAAATCTGTAAATACTGATATTCCGTAAAACTTCAGTAAAATTTGTATATATAAAAAAGCGTTTCCGATGCACTAGGATCCTGCGTTTGTGCAGGGTCCGGAGAGGACCCGAATCGCTTCGTGATCTGATGTACGTAGCATTACCTTACACTTTGTGCAAGAGTCTGTTTTCGCGGCTCAAACTTGTGACCGCAAAGTCACAAATCAGCAATCTTACCAGTTGATTCAATGTCCCCGTACTCACAAAAAAAAATTTGCATATATGATTGTATAAATTGAAAAATAAAAGTCGGGAGCAAGAGTAGCAAAACTGACGATGTGTTACCGGAAGAAAATTTTATATGATAAGATTTTCAAAATTTTAAGAAACTGATGACATGTTTCAAGAATATTCTCGTTTTGCTTTACTATCATAATTCAAATGCTACGGTTTTTTTTTCTGAAACGAACTCGGTTTAGATATGGGGAGTCTACAATCACGTATCTTTACGTGTACATGTTTGTATACCGGTCAACTTTAAACCGATAATCATTTTGTATACATGACGACGCGTGATTGAATACATCATATTTTGTCTTACCGTTGTTCTCCTTACATCTGAACCCTAACAAATGATACGGTTTGGTCGAGGTAAAATAAGTGTGAATTAAATAATGGCATTTGGCACGGTCAGATAGTTGTCATTTTTGAATTATGTGACTACGTGGATAGCTTATCCCGTATATAGGATGGAAAAAGTGGAAAGAAATGAAAACCGGTCAGCGTGCCTTTTAAGTTCCTCATTTGCTCAACTTCTTGACTCGGAAGCTTCTTAAAC
This sequence comes from Eustoma russellianum, assembly GCA_036186865.1. Classification (NCBI taxonomy): domain Eukaryota; kingdom Viridiplantae; phylum Streptophyta; class Magnoliopsida; order Gentianales; family Gentianaceae; genus Eustoma; species Eustoma russellianum. Next base: position 32,953,789 of record AP025059.1, on the reverse strand, counting down.
TTGAGATTAAAAATTAAATAAATTTTTGCAGGACTTTTTCTAATTAAAATTCTTCAAAATTAGTAAACATTCTTGATGATTTTTTTTGAACAATTCTTGAAGATTTTGACGTCAAGGAAAACTCTTTGAGAAGAAAAGGAATATTACAATACTCGACACACTTCCCAACTAATGGAACGTCTTCCTTTGGATGGATTTTTCTTTCGGTAACTCTAAGGCTGAAATCAAGCAAAATAATATATATATATATATATATATATATATATATATATATATATATATTGAAATTCTCTCTAATATGGTTAACATTAGCTTCTTTTTCATTTTAATATTTTCCAACGCCTTTTGATTTGCAAAATTACCCAGTGAAGACATATTGGTTAATTCAATTAAGCACTTATTCTAAAGATATGAAATGGTATTGTATCCAGATGCGGTTGACCACACTCTCGTCAACTACTTAATTGATTGAAGTGCGTTTGAATTTTCTTTACAAAATCTAAGTGCTACAGTTTCTGTATGAAACTGCGGTTGAGATCAGGAGAGCCACAAGTGAAGCAAAATATGAAGTCTCCAATCACGCGTCGCCACGTGTAAAAACTGCTCTTTTAAAAATAAATAATTTTAAGCCTCTTCCTTTTTTTTACACGTGGCGGCGCGTGATTGGAAGCATCATATTTTATCTCACTTTTGGTCTCTCCTAATTTCAACCGGTGAAACTGAATGCTCATATTGATCACACATTAATTCATCACTAATTTCATTTTGTATGTTGTAGAATGCGATATTATCAACATAATTTAGACATACATACATACACACACAAACATAGTATATACGTACGCACACTATACACACACACACAAACACATATGTGCACATAAAAATGTGTATATATGTGTGTGCATGCATACACAAATGCATATATACACATAAAAATATGTAGATATATGTGTGGGTGTGTGTATGTATATGTATGTATATATATATTTGTGTGCACTCATTCATGTATTGTTAGATACTTAATATAGCATGATGAAGAACAACAATATGAAAAATATTTAGATTAATACGGTTTAGTTTTTTTTTAAAAAAATATAATATTATCACATATACATTATTCAATATTCAGATTAAGAGGTTCTTTTTGTCAATTCAATACATTAAACAATTCAAATATTGAATAGATTAAGAATTTAGATTTTAAATTTCAAAAGTTCAGGTAGTTCCCGCTAATAGATGATCCAAATACTTTTTTTTTGGACTGAGAGGTGAACACTTGAAGCTGTTTGGGCAATTGGAGTAGAACTATGGACTGCGTATGTAACCTAAAGACGTAAATTTAGTGATCCCCACCAAACAATTAAAGGTTAGAGGTAACCGGAACTTGACTTCGAGAATTTTTAGACGTTCAAGTTAGTTATTGAATTTTGGAGTAAGCAGACCTAGCTCCTAGGTCAGTAAGTAAAAATTCATGTTCATGCCTAGGTGTTAACTTCGTATTTATAGAGAATTGAGGTGAGACCAACTTGGAAAGTACAAAAACATCCAAAATACACTTATGACTTAATCTGGATGAATTAGGTGTTGTACTTGACTCCTAAGCTTGCGTCACCTTGATAGGGGACCAAGCGGATGAGATCCTAGGAGGCTAAAAGTGAGTCTAAAAATGAGGCCTCCAATCACGCGTCGCCACGTGTACAAAAGCAAGGAGGTGCTGTAATTTTTTTTTAAAAAAAACTGATTTTGTACACGTGTCGACGCGTGATTGCAGTCCTCACTTTTGGTCTCACTTTTAACCTCCTAGGATCTCATCCGGGGACCAAGGAAACAGTGGCTGACAAAGTTCTTAGTCAATTGGAACAACACCTGAACATTTGCGGGTGAGATCCTCTCACCGCCGCCCACCTTACCCCCATGTGACCGCCCGCCACGTGTTAGGAGAAGGGGGTGGTGAGGCTGGGTGCAGATCACCTGCACCCAGCCTCACCACCCTCCTCTCCTGCCACGTGACAGGGGGTCATTTGTTACCCAAAAAGGAAGTCAGATGGCTCGAACATTTGTACTCTTCTTCTGTGGAAAGTATAGCGTCTAAACATGCTTTTGATACTTGACCAATGGTCCCCACTGTATGAAGGTACAACCCGACAAGTTTTTTGATCTAAGGTGGCAGCACCTTTATATTCGGTTCAGACCAAGAGAGGTTAAAGGTAAGGTAAAACATGAGGTCTCCAATCACGAGATACTACGTGTACAAATTGCTCTTTTTAAAAAAACAAAAAAAAAATTAAACCTCTTCCTTTTTTGTACACGTGACGGCGTGTGATTGTATGCTTCATATTTTGCCTTACCTTAATTTCTCCTGATTTGAACCGCTTTATATTTGTATCCTTTAGCGTTGTGGACAATACCGCGATAATAACAAGCCTTTGGTGTCCACATGGTGATCCCATATGTACGGAAGTACTCTCCGATTAATCCATGAGGTTTTTCTTTACTGTAAGTCCATGCACTTATCTGTGTTTAATATCAAAGCGTGTCGTGCGAATGCCTTAGTCAGAGGTTTATGTATCGTACTTCTGAAATATTTCTAAGAGCCTATTAAACTCGTAGTTCTGAAATATATCTGTTTCTAAGATCCAATAACTTGGTGGAGAATCCCACAGTTATAATGTAGGAAAGTAACGAGAAATTAGGAATTGATCAGCAGGAAATAAGTAATTGATTGATTTGTATTTATTATATGTAGTTATGGTAGGAGATTTTGTTACCTACAGAGACAGGCTATAAGATTAGAGATGTATACTGGAAAAAATCATTGAAGAAATATACCAAAAATTTATTAATACCATTTCTCTGCCCCTGATTACATGGTATGAGAGCAGCTTATGTCTAAAGCCTGCTAAGAGTTCTGGGCAATTCTTTGGCTCAGAATCGTATTCATCATTGCCATACCAGCATACTTACTGTGGTTTCTGGACAAATATTGGCTCGGAATCACCCTCATGCAATACCTTACCTCTAAACTAGCTACCTGTTTACGTCTGAGTTCATTAAGGCTCAGAACACAGTGTCTTCATTGCCCCAGTATCCCAATTCTCAGCCCTTGACATAAATTCAAGGTCTACCTGAATACTTACCTGGAAAAACAAGAGAGAAAGTCATGTCAGAAACACCAGCAAACACCAAACAGGAGACATCAGAGCAGACCGAGTCTCCCTGCAAATTTTGATATCACAAAACAGTTTACCAAGTTTCTGCAGCAGAGTCTCAACTTGCAACCGTCACCACCCCTCCTGCCAATTTGGTGCTGAAGGTAAAACTCAACAGCACAAATTATAGCCTATGGGGGAGGCTTATAAAGATAGTCATCGGAGGTAAGGGAGGAGCTCCCACATAACCAGGGTTCCTCCACCCCCTACCAACTGATCCAGCGTTTTCAAACTGGGAACAGAGTGACCAATTGGTCTTCACCTGGATTATTGACAATATTGAAGACTGTCTGGTCAACAATGTGTCAAAATACACCATAGCGAAAGCTCTTTGGGACGGGTTAGCGATTACTTATGGATCTGGCAGTGACCCACTGCAGATCTTTGACTTGCATAAACAAGTTATACAATCAAGCAGGGGAATCGATCCCTTGAAGCATTCTGGGATCAATTCCAAGGACTTTGGATGACCATTGACACATTAGACCCAAATCCAATGGAATCTCCCAAGGATATTGTCACCTATACAAAGAAAGTTCAAGAACAACGGCTCTACCAACTACTGTTGGCCGTTGATGATCAGTTTTCAGACACCAAGAAGAAAATCCTCAAAAAATATCCAAAGCCCACAGTAGAGGGAGCATATAATGAACTAAAGTGTGCAGAAGTACAAAGGGGGGTGTTGGTAGGACAGCCCTCAGATCACAGATCATCACAGGAAGGAATAGTTCAAGGACTGGCGGCCAGGGGCCCACCAGAACAAAGCAGACAGCGTGGGAACACAGAAAAGCCATTTTCACGCTCGTTGAAGACATCAAAGCAAGGAGATGACAGAAAGTCACAGGAGTGCAGCCACTGTAAGAAAAATGGGCACACGAAGGAGAAATGTTTTCAACTTCATGGATACCCAGATTGGTGGGAAGATTTCAAGAGAAAAGGCCAAGCCTCCATAGCCCAAGCCACTGAGAACGAAGGAACTGGATCCAGCGAAGGAGCAGTTCATCCTAGTGAGCAAGGAGACGAAGGAGAAAGAGACGCAATCAGAGGCGCAGCTCTGAAGTGTTCTGGAAGGGCAGGAGGTAAAAGGGTTGGGAATTTATTTCCCAACCCTAATAAGACAGAACTTTCCAGAAATACCCCTTAGAAATTATACCCGGAACCCATGTTTTTAATGAAAATAATAGTTCAGTCCTTGCACAGTTCTCCCAAAACAAAATGATCCCCTCACTTGTTTCCGTGTCAACCGAAGCCCCTGGATGTTCAGTAAATACAACACAGCCCCTAAACTTGCATCCAACACCTTCCCAAGTCCTAAAGTCCTCTACAATTGCTTCTAAGTACCCTAGCGCACCAAAAAGGGTCTCCACGGTGGATTTTTGACTGTGGAGCCACCGATACTATGACAAATGATCCATCTGACCTAACTACTCATACACACACCAATAAAACTGTTATTGAAACTGCTAATGGCACCACTATCCCTGTTGTCGATAGTGACACAATCTCAATAACACCTAATATTACTTTGAGAAATTGCTTATATGTCCCTTCTTTGTCTACTAAATTACTTTCCATCAGCCATGTCACCAAAGAACTAGATTGCCTCGTTCTAATGTATCCTAATTTCTGTCTCATGCAGGACATTCATACGGGGGTGATCATTGGACGTGGTACTGAGCGCTAAGAACGGTACTTTGTTGATGCGGTGTCGCAGCAGGGACAGTCTAATCTTGCCATCGGAACAGTCAATCGTCAGGTGTGGTTGTGGCATCGCTGATTGGACCACCCTTCATTTAGTTACTTAAATCGTTTATTTCTTACCTTGTTTTCTTCATCTGTAAAACATCTTACTTGTGATACGTGCCTCCGGGCAAAACAGACTCGGGCCTCTTATCCAGCTAATAATACTCAGGTCAGTTATCCGTTTGATTTAATACATTCTGATGTCTAGGGTTCCTCTCCGTACAATACACCGCTTGGTTTTCATTATTATGTTATATTTGATGATGACCACACCCGTATGATGTGGTTATACATCATGAAAAATAAGTCTGAAGTACACCAGAAGTTCATTCATTTCTACACTATGATATATACATAGTTCAACAAAAAAAATTCAAATCCTACGTTCTTACAAGGGGGGAATATGTGAGTAAAGACCTTGGTCAGTTTCAACAGAATAATGGTATTATCCATCAAACCACTTGTCCCAACACTGCAGAACAAAATGGAGTTGCAGAACAAAAAAATCGTATTCTTCTGGAAATGACCTGACCTATGCTATTTGACTCCCATGTCCCGATGAGTTTTTGGCCGGAGGCAGTATCCACAGCCACATACCTTATAAATCGTCTGGCCACAAAAGCTCTTAATTACGCTACTCCACTTCAAACCCTATCAAACCACCATCAAATACCTATCTTTTTTACACTACCACCACGAGTATTTGGATGCACTGTATATATCCATACACCCAAAACCGAACGCACCAAATTAAACCCCTGTGTCGAAAAATGTGTTTTTGTTGGATACGTCACTACTCAAAAGGGCTACCGCTGCTATAATCCTCGCACCCGACGCATCCATATTACCATGGACACGTCTTTCTTGAAACCGAATATTACTATCCATCTCCGGTTCAGGGGGAGTCACTAAATGAGGGAACTCTCGATTGGTCGGTACCACCACCTACCTGTTCGGCGACTGTTCCAACTGGGCAAGTAGATGGCGCCGAATGCGACACAGCTCCCGACATTGTGCCTCTTGACGAACCAGTACTGCCCAATGATCCCCCTAGGATGAATGACGCATCTGAGGTAAGTAATTATGGCATATTAGATGAGCAATCTAATATTGTTGATACTGAATCCGTCACTTTACCAGATCATAACATTGTAGCCTCTGAACCAGCCTCTGAACCACGAAATGAAATAGACACACTATCTAACCCGGAAATGTGCAGGGACACTAATATTCCCATTGAAAAACAGCAGGTCCGGGTATTACCACCTCGGGGAAAGCGTGGAGTTCCCCCAAAAAGATATTCTCCAAAACAGGTTTCAAAAGTGTTCAGGTATCCGGTAAATACCCACACAGATGGATTATCTGAACTGACTAAATTGTATCTTTGTGCTCAGAACATGTGCCGAAAACTGCTGAAGAAGCTTATGCACAACCAGCATGGAAGGCAGTTATGAGGGTAGAAATGGAAGCCCTGGGAAAGCACCAAACCTGGGAAAAATGTTCCCTACCACCCAAAAAGAATCCTGTCGGATGTCGGTGGGTGTTCACGGTCAAGTACAAGGATCTTGGAGGTCTGAAATACTTGTTCACAAAGGATCTTGGAGGTCTGAAATACTTCCTAGGGATTGAGGTTCGAAGATCAGCCACAGGTATATATATCTCTCAGCAGAAGTACATTTTGGATCTCCTAGCTGAAGTCAGGATGCTTGATTGTAAGCCGAGCGAGACACCTATGGTAGCAAATCACAAGTTGCAGGTAATTGATGGGGCGGCTCTGACAGATAAAGGACAGTACCAACGGATGGCTGGCAAGCTGATATGTTTGTCACATACACGGCCAGATATAGCTTTTGCTGTCAGTCTTGTGAGTCAGTTCATGCATAATCCCCAGGAACATCACATGAATGCAGGCTGGCGGATCCTACAATATCTAAAGCGTACATCGGGAAGAGGGATTGTGTTTCGAAATAATGGACATTTAAAGATCCAAGCATATACAGATGCTGACTGGGTCGGAAACTTGACAGATCGAAAATCTACATCCGGATATTTGACGCTTGTAGGAGGTAATCTCGTGACTTGGAGAAGCAAGAAGCAAAAGGTAATTGCCCTCTCCAGTGCTAAAGTAGAGTTTCGGGGAATAGTAAAAGGAGTCACTGAAGTCTTGTGGATTCAGAAATTACTTAAGGACATTAGTGTACAGCTTAGTCTGCCGACCCCAATGATGTGCGACAACAAGGTCTCAATAAGTATATCTGAAAATCCAGTACAGCATGACAGAACAAAACATGTAGAGATTGACCGGCACTTTATCAAAGAAAATTTAGAGAATGGGGTGATCACGCTACCGTTTATCAGATATGAAGAATAGCTAGCGGACATTCTAACCAAAGCGGTTAATAGAAGGATTTTTTAACACATTCTGTGCAAGTTGAACGTTGTTGACCCCACCGCTCAACTTGAGGACGAGTGTAGGAAAGTAACGAGAAATTAGGGATTGATCAGCCAGAAATAAGTAATTGATTGATTTGTATTTATTGTATGTATTTATGGTAGGAGATTTTGTTACTTTGTATAGACACACAGACATGCTATAAGATTAGGGATGTATATTGGAAAAAATCATTGAAGAAATTTACCAAAAATTTTTTTAATACCGTTTATCTGCCCCTGATTACATATAATTGGTCCAAAATGAAAAATTATTCAGTCAATTATCGTATGCCTTGTGTTATTCCGTTTATCATTCGTCATTGAAGATAATTTTATTTTCCGGTATCTTTGGAGCATTTTGTTTCTTTTTAGAATATATTATTTTTTCAAAGATCAACTTTCTTCATCTTAAAAAGATTTACCTTTATTGTTCTCATTTCAAATAAACTTATATTTATGGAATTTTTGATACATCTGTTTGTCTGCTTCTGGTTCATATGAACAAGATATATAAGTGTTCTTAATTATTCGATGTGGATTTTGAACTTTCATTATAAATGATTTTTGCACGGATATATTGACAGAATCTGGAAACAAACAATTACGAAATGGCAAGATACATGTAAAAATGACAGAAGCGTGTCTTTTTCAGGAACATGTGTATTTATTATTAACTATTAATTTATCATCTCTTTTCTTTGAGTGGAAAATAATGTATGATCTTTTATATCTACCATCAACATCTTGAATAAATTCGGACAACAATTATTGCATCGGAGCAATCATATTGTATCGATGGTCAGGTGTAATAATAATAAGGAAAAAGAATATTCTCTAGATATTTTCCGCTGAGGTGTTACATATTCTCCAGATATTTTGCTAACCAAATGGCCAATCAAATAAAACGAAAAGGCAAGATATGTGTCTCTTGGATACAAGAGTTGAGGAAACATACGTTCATTGCCTGGATGTGAAATCAAAAATATGTTAATCAAAATAACAATTAAAAGCTAACATTCAAATTAGTTGTACTCTTCCTGTGCCTTCCTTCTCCAAAAGTTAGCGAAAATCTAATGTATTTTATAATATTCTGAGACTTGCTTAGGGTCTTTTATTTCTTTTTGGAACAGTATCTGATTTCAAAATTCCCCTTTTTGCCATATGATACATGTAGTTGTTAGACAGTTACATAATTAGCAGATTTTCATCCACTGATGACCAGATTTAGGAATATTTGATTACATTTGATTGATTCTTTCTTTGTACGTATGATACCAAACTCGTACAAATAGGACATTGTTGTATGATTGAAATCAATGACAACGTTTTTAGCCTATCAATCTCCGAGTTTACCAATTAACAGTAGTTTCAGCCAAACAAAAGACGATGAGGTCTCGGTTAGACTCCCAGATACTTCACCGGTTTCTATATGTTAACGGATAAGGATCCACCCGTGTGTCTCCATCCAGCTGGCCGTGCATTTTCCAATCCAGCTGGGACTTTCGGCTGGTTGTTGGGATATTCCAACAGCCTATCTTTGGTTGAAATTGTATTTTAGTTGGATATTATCTTGTAGTTAGTTTGTTGTATCTTGTGGTTGGTTTGTTGTAACAAATAGGTGTTTGAGTTGTATTAAGCTACATGATGTAAAGCTCAAGAAACCCTATTAAGAGGGTAACCGGATATACACACTTTGTGTGAATGAAAATATACTTTTGCTCAATATCGCTTATATGGTATCAGAGCTTTAACGACTCCAACGAGTTCTTGTATACTTCTCTATTGCCGTGTGTTCGGTATGGCTGAAAGTTCCACCACCAAGCATGGTTCTCTTGATGGAGTCATTGCCATCAATGTTGCAGCGCAATTACCTCTCAAATTAAATAAAAACAATTTTCCTTCATGGAAAGCTCAATTTGATGCGTTGCTCTATGGGTATGATCTCATGGGATTTCTTGATGATAGCAAGCCTTGTCCTGTGCAATATACCTGTGACAAGGACGGTGTTAAGCAGCCTAATCCAGATTTCGCTATCTGGGTTCGGCAGGATAAGCTGCTGCTCCATGCTCTTCTTGCGTTTGTTTCAGAAACGGTGGTCCCATTAATCGCCTCAGCGACTACCTCTCGTGATGCATGGACGCGACTCCATAAGTTGTATGCGAACAAATCTCGTTCTCGCATAATGAATCTCAAAGAAAAACTGACTAATCTCACGTGTGACACGTTGTCAGTTGCTGACTATCTCCAGAATCTCAAAGGCATAGCAGATGAATTGGCTCTAGTTGATACTCACATTAGTGATGATGATCTCACCATATTTGCTCTCAACGGTCTTGGCAGCAATTTCCGAGACATTGCTGCTGCAGTTCGTGCTCGTGACACTCCCATTACCTTTGAAGAACTTCATGATAAACTAGTTGAACATGAAGCCTTCCTTAAGCGTGAAGAGGCTCGTAATGGTTCTTCGGTCACTGTCCACGCAACCCAGACGAAACCCTCTCGGAACGGAACCATGCACTCCTCGCCAGGCATGTACCGCCCAAACCAGGGTCGACATTTTTCTGGGAAGCAAGCCTCACAAACCAATGCACCGCAAGCAGGCTTCAGCCAAGGGGGTGGTTCGGCCAGCTCTACCCCTAAAAACGCACGCCACTACTCTCCGGGTGGAGTGACGTGCCAGTTCTGTCAAAAGCGTGGACATACAGCTAGGCAGTGTTACTCACTCAAGCGGTCCTTGCAGCAAGTACAGCAGCCCGAAGTTCATTTCATCGCACCACACCCTAAACAGAACTGGATTCTAGACTCTGGCGCGTCTCATCATGTTACCAATGATCTTACCACTCTTTCTCATCGTCAACCCTATGAAGGTCCCGATGACGTCTTTCTTGGAGATGGCACCAACCTTCACATCTCTAATACTGGTTCTTCTGTCCTCCCTTCTTCTTCCAAACCTTTTATACTGTCTAACGTTTTGCATGTTCCTCTCCTAAATAAAAATCTTATCTCTGTGTCGAAGTTTTGCCAGGCTAATAGCACCTCTATTGAATTCTTTCCCTTTTCGTTTGTTGTGAAGGATCTTCAAACGGGGGCGCACCTTGCTCGCGGACGGACCAAGGGTGATCTCTATGAATGGGACGCATCAGTACCTACGGTGTTGGCCAACCACAGTGCATCTAATACTCAGCCGACGCAAGTGAATCACATCGCCAAGCCTTCCTTGTCCACGTGGCACCATCGTCTTGGCCATCCTTCCTTGCGTGTTTTTCAATTTTTACATCAGCAAAATAATGTGTCTGTTTCAACTGATGCTTTGCAAAATAAATTTTTCTGTGAATCATGTCTTAGTAGCAAAAGTCACAAACTTCCGTTTCATAGCTCTACAGTTCATAGTCGTAGACCATTAGATTTAGTGTATTCGGATGTTTGGGGGCCTTCCCCGGTTGAATCTATTGATGGTTATCGTTACTACATTCTTTTCATTGATTATTACACTAAATATGTTTGGGTTTTTCCCATGTCCCGCAAATCTGATGTTTCAGTAATTTTTCCTAAATACAAACGAATGGTTGAGAAGTATTTTCAGCAACCTCTTGTTACTATATACACAGATGGGGGTACTGAATACAAAGGGCTTAAATCGTTTTTCGAGTCTGCAGGTGTTGAACATCGTGTCTCCCCGCCATATACTCCTGAACATGTTGGTTCTGCTGAACGAAAACATCGCCACATTGTTGAAACTGGGCTTGCTTTGTTACACTATTCTTCATTACCTCCAAAATTTTGGTCGTATGCGTTTCTTACAGCCGTTTATCTTATAAATCGTTTGCCTACTCCGCTGCTTCAAAATCGATCTCCATATGAGTCCTTATTTTCTAAACCTCCGACATATCACACATTACGTGCTTTTGGTTGTTTATGTTTTCCATGGCTTCGACCTTATGCTGAACATAAGCTCACTCCTCGGTCCAAACCCTGTGTGTTCGTTGGCTACTCTAATACACATCATGCGTATAAGTGTCTTGACATGGCTACTAATCGTCTTTATCTCTCTCGACATGTCCAGTTCATTGAGCACAACTTTCCTTTTGCCTCTCAGTCCGCTACTTTCGCCCCACCTTCGTCCTCCTCTACTTGGGCTGCGTGTTCTCCTGCTCTTGCTGCTCTCCCGCCACATATGGAGCTTGTGCCTGCAGCACCCTTGGCTACGTCGACAACATCCCCGCCCGGAGCAAGTTCTGCGTCCGCCAGGTATGACTCTAACCCCCCCAATTCCCCGCATATGTCCCTTGGTTCCCCATCTCCCTCCAATCCCGACCCCTCGCCCCTTCCAACAGTGGTGGCCGCCGAACCTTCCCCTGATCCGCCTGGCCATTCATTTGTTACCCGCGCACGTAATCAAATATTTCGTCCTAAGCTCTTTCCCGACTATGTTACTTTTAACCACACTACCAAACATCCGCTTCCACCTACTCTTGAACCCACCACTGTAAAACAAGCCCTTCGTGATCCTAAGTGGTGTGATGCAATGGATGATGAGCTTGCTGCCCTTGCTCGCAATGGCACGTGGACTCTTGTACCTCTGTCTTCTGGTCATAATGCAGTTGGGTGTAAGTGGGTCTTTCGCATTAAGCGACATCCTGATGGGTCTATTGCTCGTTATAAGGCTCGATTAGTTGCCAAGGGGTTTCATCAGCGTCCGGGTATTGACTATCATGATACTTTTAGTCCGGTTGTCAAGCCCACCACAGTTCGGGTTGTTCTTTCCATTGCTCTCTCTTCTGGCTGGTCCATTTCTCATCTAGATGTTAATAATGCATTTCTTAATGGTCATCTAACAGAGGATGTTTATATGATTCAACCTCAAGGTTTTGTGGATTCGGCTCATCCTAATCATGTGTGTCATCTCAAGCGTGCACTTTATGGTCTTAAGCAAGCTCCTCGAGCTTGGTATACCGGGTTGAAACAATTTCTTATTCAGTATGGGTTTACGAACTCTCAATCGGACACATCTCTTTTTATCTATCGTGGTGGACGCACAATTATATATTTTCTTGTCTATGTTGATGATTTGCTTGTCACAGGAAATTGTTCTGGCTCAATCCGCCGGTTTGTAGATTCTCTTGGTGCACGTTTCTCACTCAAGGAGTTAGGCCCTTTGAACTATTTTCTTGGCATCGAAGCTGTGTTTACTTCCACGGGTTTGTATCTTTCTCAACACAAATATATTCGTGATCTTCTGGAAAAGTTTCATTTCTCAGGTATTAAAGATGCCACAACTCCATTGTCCTCTTCTAGCCGTCTTACCCTTATGGACGGCACCCCCCCTGCGGACGCTACCCAGTACCGAAGCCTTATTGGGGGACTCTAGTATCTCCAGCTTACTCGGCCAGACATTGCATTTGCTGTTAATAAACTCGCTCAGTTTATGCATGCTCCTACACAAACACACTGGACTGCAGCCAAACGTCTCCTTCGTTATCTCAAGCACACTATACATCATGGCATCATGTTGCGCCGCCACCAACCCATCACTCTTCGGGCTTTTTCCGATGCTGACTGGGCAGGAGATCATGACTCTTACCGTTCTACTACAGCCTTTGTTCTTTTTCTTGGTGATAATCCCATATCATGGTGCTCCAAAAAGCAACGCACTATTGCTCGCTCCTCCACAGAAGCAGAATATCGCGCAGTTGCTGCTGCTGCTGCTGATGTCACATGGGTTACCAATCTTCTCACTGAACTTGGTGTTACTCTCTCTCATTCTCCCACCATTTACTGTGACAATTTAAGTGCCACTTATCTATCCGCCAATCCAGTTTTCCACAGTCGAATGAAGCATCTCGCACTTGATTATCACTTTGTCCGTGAAAAGGTCGCCACCGGCTCTCTCTTCGTTCGCCATGTCTCCACCGAACATCAATTAGCGAACGCCCTCACCAAACCACTTCCTAAAGCTCGATTTGAACTTCTTCGGTCCAAGATTGGCGTTTCCGACGGAACCACCATCTTGCGGGGGCGTGTTAACGGATAAGGATCCACCCGTGTGTCTCCATCCAGCTGGCCGTGCATTTTCCAATCCAGCTGGGACTTTCGGCTGGTTGTTGGGATATTCCAACAGCCTATCTTTGGTTGAAATTGTATTTTAGTTGGATATTATCTTGTAGTTAGTTTGTTGTATCTTGTGGTTGGTTTGTTGTAACAAATAGGTGTTTGAGTTGTATTAAGCTACATGATGTAAAGCTCAAGAAACCCTATTAAGAGGGTAACCGGATATACACACTTTGTGTGAATGAAAATATACTTTTGCTCAATATCGCTTATACTATAACATCTCGTCTTACATTAGGAAAGAAAAGTAAAGAATGATACAGTATATATAATATAAATGTAAATATTATATTAATGGCAAAGCAAAGTGCAACTTTTATAAAGAGTCTCTTCACTTTCATAATAGAATTATAACATCAACTGGGCTTAAGAAAGAAAACATTTAAACAATACTAACAGTTAGACTGACTAATGGACTTTCGAAAGAAAAACATATCAACACTTAACAACCTTCTATGGATAAACTGTAAATTTGTATAAGCAAATGCCTGACTGAACCTGTAAAGTAGAGGAATCCCTGCAATACATATCAAAGTTAGAGGTCTCTGATGTTTGATTTTGGAAGACCACTCCGACGTTCAAGGTAGTTAAGGAATTTAGGAGCAAGCAGACATCACAAAAGCTCCCACGTCCGTAAGTATAATTAAGTTCTGATCCCTTACTTGCTGACAACAAGTTACTGTTTATAGATAATTAAAGAGAGGCATGTAATGATTCGGATCATAACTACAGATCGACCCAAATCATTCGGATGCTGTATTTGGCACTTAGATTTGCACCATGTGTCGGGGGACCATTAAGATATAGGCCGACTGGAGTTCTGGTCGTTAGTGGGAGCATATGTACGATTTTGTCCTCTTATACTACAGGTTGTATTATGTCAGAGACATGCTTTTGGTGCCTGAGTTGTGATCCCTTTTGTATAGTTGTATTCTCAGGTTTGCTGCCAAGGTTTCTGGCTTGTTTCAGGTTTGTTCAGTGGTTTGTGCATATCTTTGATAAGCCCTACATGGAGACTTTAGTTAAAGGTTCGTATAATAGGCTTAGCGGACCTGCAAAAATGGTGCCGAGATTAGTCACACTTGCATGTTTGAGGTGTATTTGTTTCCATGTCTGATGTTTTACTGAAGATTTTAGTAGATTTGATTGGTTCAAAGTAGAACTTTAATAAATTAATTAGATAATGCTACGTGTCAATTTATTTCTTGCCAATAATTTCACTTATCTAATCTTAAACTAACAAAAGACCAAAACCCCAAAACGTTAACATTTAATATTAAACCTGAGAGACCAAGTTCTAAAATAAGATATTCTTCTTTCATCACAAGATAGAGCAATATTTTTCTTTCTTGTGAGCCCTCACTCTGATGAGCCGACACAAGAGACTGTGGTAAGAAGCAAGGCCAAACAACTAAGGTATGACGTTGGCATCTTCTTGTATAAGCATGTTTAAGATGAATCCTCCATACGTTGGGTTTACTTTCTCGAACCTATCATTTAGTATGCTTTAGATTCATGCAAGATTATTCTATGTTTTACATGTCTTAAGCAAGATGTAAAGGTTGGTGCGAAAGGCTAGATAGTCATTACATGTACGGTGCTGTTTTTGTGTTTTTTGGTAGTTGCTGGCGTGTTTTCTAGTTTAGGAGTATTTTTGTCATTTCACTTATTGTTAGATATTTTACTTGCATGATATACCTTTCATTATCCTTATGAGAATGATCCTTGGTGATGTCTTTATTTTTGTAGGAAGCTTGATGAAGAAGGCGTGTGCATGGAAAAGGCGTGTAGTCACACTTTTCGTAAGTTGCAACTTTAGATGAAAAGTCACACATGTTGAACACATCGATCGATATCGGTCGATGTCTCATAGTGAGCTCCAACTTTTCATCCAAGCCACATCGATGGATCGAAGTATCGATCGATGTCTCACTGTGTGCTCCAGTTTTTCAACCAAGCTATTTTGATTGATCTATGTATTGATCAAAGTCACGTCGATCGATCTATGTTGGACAGTATACTTCAACTTTGCACTCAGGAAACATCAATCGATCGAAGTGATCGATCTATGTCACATCGATCGATCGATGTGATCGATCTATGTCCAACAGAATACTCAGCTTCATTTTCAAACCACATAGATCGATCCAGCTGAGACATGGATCAATCCATGTCATGTGACAAGCTATTCTTGTTTATTGAAACTCCATTCCATCTTCATTCTTATTTCCATTGTCTTTACAAACTATTATAGCAATTATAACTTCTACAAAGTTTTAAAGCAAAATAACCGAGACCCTTGAGCTTGCAGATTCATTTTTTCAATTAATGCTTTTCGTATTTAGGCATTGTCTAATGTTTTTGGGCTTAGAGGACGGGTATTGAAGCAACTGGTAAGGTTGTTTTTTGACTATGAGGTCATAAATTTGAGTTGCGGAAATAGCCTCTCACACAAAGTGTAAGGTAACGCTACGTACATCACATCCCGAAGCGATCCGATCCCTCTCTGGATTCTGCGCAAACGTAAAAGCCTAGTATGTTAGAATATGATTTGGTTTTGATGATTTGCACAAGGTTGGCACTTGAAAATATTGATTAAGCGCTTCAAGTTGATGGTTTGAAGTCAGTACACTTCGAACGCTCACTTCAGGCGCTTCATGTGTCTTGGTGATGTCCAGAACACTTCGAACGCCTTGATCAGGCGCTTCATGTGAAGTGTTGAAAGTCAGGACACTTCGAACGCTTACATCAAGCGCTTCATGTGTCCTGATGAAATGTCCGAACACTTCGAACTCTACTTTAAGCGCTTCAAGTGTCTAACCAAGTCAAAAGTACTTTTCTCTGAATTTACACGCTTTCCTAAGGCATGGTTCTGAGAAAATGTCAGTTTCAGTTCGAACTAGCATGAAGTGCTACATGAGGCGCTTCATGTCACTTCGAACGCCTTCTGTTGCCAACATAAGGCGCTTAATGTGACTTCGAACGCCTGTTCTGTCTCACATTAAGCGCTCCATGTGACATGGAACGCTTGTTCTTTTGACTGTTCAGGCGCTTCATGTTACCAACGGGACAAATGTCTTTTTGCTTCATTTTCTAACCAGTTGACTCTTTGTACCCTCTTCTTTTAGTGTTGTTTCAGCAGGTTTTCCCTCTCACCCAGAGTTTCCAGGTTTCCATTCTTGGCCAAGGTTTTGAATCTTCTTTGAAATGGTTGCTACATGCCAAGAATTGTTTTCCAAGAATGCTGCTGTACCTTCACAAGCTGCCAAATCCCATTATTGGCTGGGCAGAAGGTTTCAAACGGGAAGATTTTTGAAGGTTGATAAAAGAAGGGTTTTGTTCATTCTCTTCTCCAACTTTCTACTCTACAAGCTCTCAAGTTCTCTCAAGCTTAAGCTCACAAAGTATTTGTAATCTTTGTATATCTTTACTTTATTGTTGAGAGTGTTTATTAGAAGAGTCTTCTTCTTGGTGAGATTTTCTGTGAGAGATTTGGTAGATTGTTGGTCAAGGAGCAAGGGTGCTCTTTGTTTAAGTTTTCTAAACTTTGAAGGGTTAGTTGATAGTGTGTGGTGCACTATTCTCCCTACAAGATTTCTTTGAGGGCAAAGAAGATCTTTGGAGGCTAAACTTCAAAGTGTTAGAACTCTTGGTTGTGGTCTAGGCAAGGTGTCTAGTTTGTATTCTCTTGATTTCGTTTTTGGTTGTTGTTTCCCCCAAAAAGAAATAACAATCCCCATTTCAAAATCCTTCTTGTGAAACATCAAGAAGGTAGAGGAGTAGAGTCTTTTGACTTGAACCTCTATACATACTCGTGTTCTTTATTGTCTTTCAAGTTTTATCTTTCTAAAGAACACATCCAAGTATTGGTTGCACTCAAAAACGAAAAATAGCCACAAAATATCCATACTTGGTGAACACACTATTCAACCCCCCCTTCTAGTGTGTTCTAAGGGACCTAACAATTGGTATCAGAGCCTCATCTTGCTTATTTGAGTTCAAATACAAGATTTGATCATTTCTAGTATGGATCCCTTTGTTTTTGATGATTTGGGTTCCCCTACTGCTGAAACCTCCAGAAGAAGGAGGCAGGCCTCTGTTGATGAGGATGTGAGTTCTCCTTCTGCTGATATTTCCAGAAGAAGGAGGCAGGAAACCCTATTCCCTTCTATCTCTAATGTTCATGTTAAAGTTCCCATGTTTGACCCTTTAAACTACTCACTATGGAAGTCAAACATGGAAACGTACTTGCGTTCTTGTTCTCACAGAATATGGGTTGAGGTCTCAAAAGGATCTATGATTCCCATTGATATTGATAATCCTACCCCGGAGGAGGAGTTCCAGCTGGCCATAAATAGCAAGGCTCTTGCTATTTTAAATAGCTCTCTTTCCACAAATGAGAGAGCTCAGATTCAAGGTGTCCAATCCGCACACGAGGCTTGGACAAAGCTTGAGATGATCCACGAAGGAACATCTCAAGTAAGGAAGGCCAAAAGGAGACAGTTGATAAAACAATTTTACAACTTCACTGTCCCCAAAGGTGAAAAGATTGAAGAGTCAATCCAAAGATTCACCAAACTTGTCAACCTTCTCAAAGCGGTTGGCAAGAAGATAGAACAAGAGGATCTAAACCACTGCT
Source organism: Eustoma russellianum (assembly GCA_036186865.1). Lineage (NCBI taxonomy): Eukaryota > Viridiplantae > Streptophyta > Magnoliopsida > Gentianales > Gentianaceae > Eustoma > Eustoma russellianum. The sequence goes on along the minus strand of AP025059.1, from coordinate 32,935,654 downwards.
TCCTAAACAGTTTAGGAAGAGAATGGAACGCGAAAGTGACGGCCATTGAGGAGTCCAAGGATCTTGAAACAATCACCTTGGATGAGTTATACGGGAATCTCATCACTTATGAGATTCATTTGGATGCACAAGAAAAGAATAATCCTATTCGCCAATCTTCAAAGGCGTTGGTCGTAGAGTCGGAGGACTCGGATGATGAAGTCGGACTTCTTGTCAAAAGATTCCAACGTATTGCGAGAAAGAATGGTGACAAAGCAAGGAGATTCGTCAAGGAAAGATATTCCAAGGACAAGGTGAAGGACCAAGAGATTAAATGTTACAAATGTGGGAAGCTTGGTCACTTCATGAAGGATTGTCGGGTGAATGAGCCGCAACTCAAAGACAAGAAGGTCATCTACCAAAAGAAGAAGGCCTTGCAAGCGGAGGTAGCCCATTGGGAAAGTTTTCTTTCCGGATCCGAAAGCGACAATGGCGATAGAGATGATCTTGCACTCACGGGGGTGGTGGAAGATGATCTCGACAAGGAATTCTTTGCACTAATGGCCATCGACGATGACAAGGAGGTATGCAATATTTCATCTCACTATAAAATTATTGATGAACGAGATGATTTAATTCAAGAAAATGATCTCCTTGATTTAAAATATCAACGTGTCAAGAAAGAGTTTAGAGCATGCATAAATGAGTACAATGACACGTTAGAAAATCACATTGCATTACAACTTGAGCATGATATATTTTTAACTATGCATGTGATTGCACTTGAAGAGAAACATGATTTGATGAAATCATGTACTCAAGCCCTTGAGGATAAGAAAAATGAATCAAGGGTAAGTGCCAAAAAGGTTGAGATCAAAGATGCATCTAGGCCAAGCATGAAAGTCAAACCTAGTGCCATGTATGCATCTAAGAAGGGAAACAAAAAGGAACAAGCACAAGTGATCAAGGAATCTAAAGCCTCCTTGAAGAAGCAAAGGCACATGCCTAAACAAAAGGTTAATGCACCAAAGGTATCACAACCGTTGGTCCGTGTTGAGAAACAAAAACCTTCTTCTATTCCAAAGAAGGTGGTTCCTAAGAAGGAAACACGACATGTGCCAATGCACAAACATTCGCACAAGCATGCACCAACACACAAGCATACTCCTACATGTTTTTATTGCAATAGAAAATGTCATGTAGAAAGAGTATGTAGAGCTAAGAATAATAAGAATCTTGTGTGGGTGCCAAAAGGCGAGATGAAGGTAACTAACCTTCAAGGATCCAAAATAAAAAGGGTACCAACTTCATATGGTTCTTTTGTAGGCCCTAGCACTCAATGGAGAAAGCGAAGACAAGAAGGTCAAATGGGTCGTGGACAGTGGGTGCTCCAACCATATGACGGGAGACAAACGTCTCTTCCATAGACTCACTATGCAAGACGGAGGAGTTGTCCACTTTAGCGGTAGCAAAGGTCAAATCAAAGGACATGGTATTGTGGGTAACGATTCCTTCTCTCTTAGTGATGTCTTATATGTTGTAGGTCTTAAGTTTAACTTAATAAGTGTCAGTCAACTTTGTGATGCTAATTATGAGGTAACGTTTTTGAAAACAAAGTGTGTTGTGAAAAAGGAAGAAAAGATTTTATTTGAGGCTTTGCGTTTCAAAAATATTTACAAGGTTAGCATCAATGATTTGGTTTCTCAAAATGTATCGTGCCTTGTTGCTAAAAATGATTTGACGCAACTATGGCATAGACGTCTCGGACATGTATGTTTTAAAACATTCAAATTTATTTGCAAAAATGAAAAAGTCTGAGGCCTTCCAAAAATGAGTTTTGAAAACAATGACTTATGTGACACTTGTCAAAAGGCGAAACTTGTGAAAACAAGTTTCAAACCCAAGACAAATATTTCCACCTCCAAGCCCCTACAATTGCTTCATATGGACTTGTATGTGGATGTTGGAACAAGAAGCTTGGGTGGCAAACATTACACCTTCGTGGTAGTAGATGACTATACTCGTTATACGTGGGTGATGTTTCTTGCTAAGAAAAATGATGCATGTAGTGAGTTTATAAGTCTAAGTAAACGATTGGAAAATCATGTGGGTGACACCATCAAAACCATCCGTAGTGATCGTGGTGGTGAGTTCGATGGTGATTTCGAAAGGTTTTGTGTATCCAAAGGATACTCTCATGACCTTTCGACACCTAGAACTCCTCAACAAAATGGTATGGCCGAACGGAAAAATAGAACTCTACAAGAAATGTGTAGAGCAATGTTAAACGAGTTCGGTTTGCCCAAGTATTTTTGGGCCGAAGCGGTTAATGCCGCTTGCCATGTGATCAATCGTGTCTATTTGAGACCATACCTAAATGTGACACCCTATGAGCTTTGGAATGGAAAAGTTCCCAACATTGGGTATTTCAAAGTCTTTGGTTGCAAGTGTTTCATACTTAATACCAAAGATACTTTGGACAAACTTGACCTCAAAGCGGATGAAGGTATCTTTTTAGGTTATGCCTCAAATAGTAAAGCATTTCGTGTTTTCAACAAAAGGAGTCAAAAGGTGGAAGAATCAATCCATGTTAAGTTTAATGAGTCACTTAGTGATGAACCTAAACTTAATGAGGATTGTGTAGAGGATGAAGATGTGACTCCTCAAGAAAAAATTCTTGAGGATGTTCCTATGGTTGTTCCTCAACGAGAAATCGTTGATGATCCTCCAAATGGAAACATCTTCGTTGACTAGAGAGTTGAACCTCTCGAAGGCACTCCTCCACCTTGTGTAAATGAACTTAGTGAGCCACGTAGAAGTGTCTCCTCTACTCATGTTGATTCACAAAATGTAGAAAATGCATCACAAATTCCGGAACATGAGGTTCATGATGATAATGAAGGTTCATCTCTTCCGGAACATGATCAAGAGGAAGTTGGAGGTGATGTCTCAAATCTTCCTAGATCATTTAAGCATAAAAGTTCTCACCCTCAAGAGTTAGTCATAGGTGATTTAAATAGAGGTATCACCACACGAAGGCAATATAGAGAGAATGCATTTGTCTCTCTTATAGAGCCTAAAAATGTTAAAGATGCACTTCTTGATGAAAATTGGATCTTGGCTATGCAAGAAGAATTAAACCAATTTGAAAGAAGTGATGTTTGGGAGTTAGTTCCCAAACCACACGATCATCCTATTATTGGTACGAAATGGGTTTTTCGTAACAAGATGGATGATCAAGGTAATGTCACTAGAAACAAGGCTAGATTAGTTGCTCAAGGATACCGTCAAGAAGAAGGTATTGATTTTGATGAAACATTTGCACCCGTAGCACGGCTTGAAGCTATTAGAATGTTATTAGCATATGCTTGTTATAGAGATTTTACACTTTACCCAATGGATGTTAAATCCGCGTTCTTGAATGGTGTTATTCAAGAGGAAGTGTATGTTGCACAACCTCCCGGGTTTGAATGTCATGATTCACCACATCATGTCTTCAAACTTAAAAAGGCTCTTTATGGCCTCAAACAAGCTCCAAGAGCTTGGTACGAGAGGTTAAGTACTTTTCTTCTTAATAATGGTTTTTCAAGAGGTAAAGTTGACACTACTTTGTTCATAAAAGAACAAGGTAGGAATCATTTAATTGTCCAAGTATATGTTGATGATATCATTTTTGGTGCTACTAACAATTGTCTTTGTGAGCAATTTGCTAGTCTTATGCAAGGTGAGTTCGAGATGAGTATGATGGGCGAACTAAATTATTTCCTTGGATTACAAATCAAGCAAACTAAAGATGGTGTGTACATTTCTCAAGCCAAATACACAAGAGACTTGCTCAAAAAGTACAACTTTGGTGAAGGAAGAGAGGTGAACACTCCTATGAGCACAAGTGCAAAGCTTGACAAGGATGAAAAAGGAAAGCATGTCGAGGTAACCTTGTATCGTGGCATTATAGGTAGTCTACTTTACTTGACGGCTAGTAGACCCGATATTTTACATGCGGTATGCTTATGTGCTAGATTTCAAAGTGATCCTAGGGAGATGCATTTTATTGCGGTAAAACGCATCCTTAGATACCTTAGAAGTACTTTGAAATTTGGTTTATTTTATCCTAAGAATGCATGTTTTGATTTAAGAGGTTATTGTGACTCCGATTATGCGGGGAGTCTAGTTGATAGAAAGAGCACCTCAGGAACTTGTCAGTTTCTTGGAGATTGTCTCGTTTCTTGGTTCTCCAAGAAACAAAACAGTGTGTCTCTCTCTACGGCGGAATCCGAATATGTGTCGGCCGCCTCGTGTTGTGCACAATTGTTATGGATGACTAACACGTTAAATGATTATAACATTCACTTCTCAAAGGTGCCAATTTTGTGTGATAACACGTCCGCCATAAATATTGCACAAAATCCCGTCCAACATAGTCGGACCAAGCACATTGAAGTGAGGTATCATTTCATCCGTGATTGTGTACAAAAGAACTTGGTAAGTGTAGAATTTGTTCCTACACATGACCAACTTGCGGACATTTTCACGAAACCCTTACCTAGTGATGTCTTTGTATCTATAAGAAGTAGGTTGGGGTTGCTCATATGGGTTGATAAAACCATCTTGAGTTCTGAGCATGAAAATTTCAAAAATTTTCAAGATCAGTACACATAAAGCGCTTCATCATACTCTTCTCAGGCGTTCGATGTCACATCAAGCGCCTGATGTTAAGGATGTCACTTGTTCGAAGTGACATCAGGCGCTTTATGTTCCTTTGTTAGGGCGTTCGATGTAGGATCAAGCGCTTCATCTGATTTTGTTCACTCGTTCGATGTAACATTAAGCGCTTTATCCTCATCTTCACTCTCGTTCAATGTGACATTAGGCGCTTCATCCTTACTTATGAAGTCGTTCTATGTCACAATAGGCGCTTTAACCCTATTATCACTCTGTCTTTTCGCCGCCTCTTCAGTTTTTGCGCCTTTCAAGGACCATCAATTCTTCTCTCTCTCCCATTTTCCCTATTTCCCCACGTTCTGAACCCCTTAAACTTCCCAAATCTTTTCAACTTCCCTCCATCTCCCTTAAATTCCCTCTTCCTCATCAATCTTCCTCATCCCCCTAATCATCTTTCTGCATATCCTTTCAACCTTCTTGCACTCTGCAATGGCTTCCGCTGGTTCATCTCAAAATGTCCCCACCGGTCATCGGAGGAAGAGACCTGCCGGAATCAGAGAACCCTCTGAACTCAAAGAAATCCGTAAATCTCTCACTAAAGAAAATTTTCTATGGATGAAACGCAAGCTTGATTCTGATGTTACCAAATCCCCTCACCACACGGCCATGGGAGTTCATCTCTCTCTCTACTCTCATCTGCTCTATGAAGAATGGAAGAGCAAAAATAGACCAATTGCTCCGTTGAAACTGGTTCAGATCGATGATTTTACCGCTGCTCACAATGCAAACCAGGTTATTTCTCTTCTTGAAAAACAAGGATGGGTTCATTTATGGCTTAGGTCAGACATGCTATCCTACTCTAAAACTCTTACCCGCAAATTTTATGCGAACATGTGGATTACACCCGCCTCTGAAAACTCCCCTTTCTCCTTAAACACTGTCATCAATGGTACCCCTCTTAGTTTTTCTATTCAAGAAATCTGTACCCTTTTAGGAGTTAGAAATGATGGACTAAGTGAGTTTTCTGTGTTTGATTGGAGTGACCGTTATGGCATCAGTGAGCAAGATGTCAAATTCCACCTTCAATACTTTCCTACCAAAAAGACTCAAAACATGCCTTTAGTCAATCGAATTTTACTTGCTGTCGTTACCTATTGTGTGAACGGGAAAGCAACTAGAAATCCGAGCAATATGGATTTCTATGTTACCTACCGAATTCTGCAAGAGACACAGTTAAATTTTGGTTGGATTCTTGTTGAGGTTATGATGGCCGCGCTACGGAAAGGTTCTAAAGCCTTGCCTTTCGCCAATATCGTAACCATGCTGATCAAGTCTAAAGGCATTGAAATTTCTGCCGACTCTCTCACAAATGTGGCCCACACTGACTACTACGATAACTCAAATATCGCTCAGGCCATTGATTCTCAGCGTCGAAAAAGTACTCTTCATCCCGACCTTGCTGATGAAGTTGACGAAGGTCCTCAAGACGGCGATGGGAGCAGTACCAATGCTGAGCTGATTGCACGCATCCAGTCTCTGGAACAGTCTGTTCAGCAATTTCAGCTCAGGGATGCGCGTCATGAATATCGTTTTGGAGTCCTTAAAGCAGCCGTTCTGCGAGAAATGCCGTGGGCATCCTTTCCCCTGATTTTGATGATTTAGGGGGAGACACTGCTGCTGCTACTGCTGGAGGTTCAGGAATGGGTGTTGGTGGAGTCGAACAAGCTTGTGGAAGTGGTCAACAAATGGGTGGTTTTGCTGAGTATGCGTCAAGCCGGTTCAGTTTTGGTGATCTGCAGCATCCTGGCGGAAGTGGTGCTGGCTCGGGTGGTGGAGTGTAGCTGATTTCTGCTTTTATTTTATTTCTGCTGTTTGGAATATGTTTGTCGTGCGATGACTAAAAACTTTTCCCTTCCTTTGATGTTGTTTGAAATCCCTCTCCTTTATGGTTAGTTTTTTAATAATAATGGTTCTCTTGTGAAAATTTATCCTGAGTCATTTGGTACTTTTCTTGAAGTATTATGCACTGTGTGAGGGGGAGCATATGTTAAGGTGGAGTAAATTAAAATAACGCATGTTGTGAAATCATCAAAAAGAGGGAGAATGTTAGAATATGATTTGGTTTTGATGATTTGCACAAGGTTGGCACTTGAAAATATTGATTAAGCGCTTCAAGTTGATGGTTTGAAGTCAGTACACTTCGAACGCTCACTTCAGACGCTTCATGTGTCTTGGTGATGTCCAGAACACTTCGAACGCCTTGATCAGGCGCTTCATGTGAAGTGTTGAAAGTCAGGACACTTCGAACGCTTACATCAAGCGCTTCATGTGTCCTGATGAAATGTCCGAACACTTCGAACGCTACTTTAAGCGCTTCAAGTGTCTAACCAAGTCAAAAGTACTTTTCTCTGAATTTACACGCTTTCCTAAGGCATGGTTCTGAGAAAATGTCAGTTTCAGTTCGAACTAGCATGAAGTGCTACATGAGGCGCTTCATGTCACTTCGAACGCCTTCTGTTGCCAACATAAGGCGCTTAATGTGACTTCGAACGCCTGTTCTGTCTCACATTAAGCGCTCCATGTGACATGGAACGCTTGTTCTTTTGACTGTTCAGGCGCTTCATGTTACCAACGGGACAAATGTCTTTTTGCTTCATTTTCTAACCAGTTGACTCTTTGTACCCTCTTCTTTTAGTGTTGTTTCAGCAGGTTTTCCCTCTCACCCAGAGTTTCCAGGTTTCCATTCTTGGCCAAGGTTTTGAATCTTCTTTGAAATGGTTGCTACATGCCAAGAATTGTTTTCCAAGAATGCTGTTGTACCTTCACAAGCTGCCAAATCCCATTATTGGCTGGGCAGAAGGTTTCAAACGGGAAGATTTTTGAAGGTTGATAAAAGAAGGGTTTTGTTCATTCTCTTCTCCAACTTTCTACTCTACAAGCTCTCAAGTTCTCTCAAGCTCAAGCTCTCAAAGTATTTGTAATCTTTGTATATCTTTACTTTATTGTTGAGAGTGTTTATTAGAAGAGTCTTCTTCTTGGTGAGATTTTCTGTGAGAGATTTGGTAGATTGTTGGTCAAGGAGCAAGGGTGCTCTTTGTTTAAGTTTCTAAACTTTGAAGGGTTAGTTGATAGTGTGTGGTGCACTATTCTCCCTACAAGATTTCTTTGAGGGCAAAGAAGATCTTTGGAGGCTAAATTTCAAAGTGTTAGAACTCTTGGTTGTGGTTTAGGCAAGGTGTCTAGTTTGTATTCTCTTGATTTCGTTTTTGGTTGTTGTTTCCCCCAAAAAGAAATAACAATCCCCATTTCAAAATCTTTCTTGTGAAACATCAAGAAGGTAGAGGAGTAGAGTCTCTTGACTTGAACCTCTATACATACTCGTGTTCTTTATTGTCTTTCAAGTTTTATCTTTCTAAAGAACACATCCAAGTATTGGTTGCACTCAAAAACGAAAAATAGCTACAAAATATCCATACTTGGTGAACACACTATTCAAACCCCCTTCTAGTGTGTTCTAAGGGACCTAACATAGTACACCAGGAATGCGCTAATGTTTCTGGACTCGAGGGTTGCTGACTGATTCAGTCGACGTATTGGTTATGCATACGTTAATCATGCGTCATCTGAGAGACTACAGTCTAGAGCATGTTCGACATTGTTTAGATGCAATAGCTATACAAGTGATCTACCGACTTAATGTTTACATGCCACAAAATGTCACTGTTTTTTATGTTTTATGGTCGAATTTTGTTAAATAAAGGGTCCATATCGGTGTATATTTAATCGTTCCAAATGAAATACGTTTACACAAATGACAAACCAATCAATCTGCCAATTTTTTGCACCCCTCGTTTGGAGAAAAAGAAAAAGGTCTTCGGGTCGCTTTAGTCGGTGGATATTTGGCTACCACAAAAGGAAAAATAATAATAGTAATAGACGCTACCACAAAAAGAAATTAGTCAAGAATGTCATTTTCAAAGGTCCAAAACGTGGATGCCTCATACTCCACATGTCAAATTGGTGGTAAAGCTTACTTCCTCACACGTTGGGGGCAAGGCACCTATGTTCCTACTTAGAGAATATACTTTTTAACGCTTTTGTAAAAAAGTTGTATCAAAATAACATAATTATAAGAGTTTTTTTTAGAATTCTTTGTCTATCTTAATGTAATATAGTGGCAAGATTGATCTTCTGAGAATGAACCAAAATAAATATTTATCTACGTATGAATAAAACATATTTATAAAATAAACACGCTAATTGATCTAAGCTATTTTGCCACTGTCGAATCCTTGCTTTTACGCAGAATGTCTGTCTCCTTCCCCAAGTGGTATGCCATGCCAAGATGGGAGTGCATGGTTGGACTTACTGAAATCCAAATCCTCTCCAGTTGGTTCTATTTAGACGAGGGTGTTGGAACACGTTGCTTATAAGGTTGAGCTTGTGTTGGTTCGGTAGGCACTCTGGAGAACCCCTGGTATATGGATGCTCTTACCAATGCCTCTTATGGCCTTATTCATCAGATTAGCTCATAGTGGGTAGTTTTTTCCACTGAACTTGATACCAATAGTCAGATTATATGAATTTGATTGGGTGATGAGGCTATTTCCGAGTAGATTGGCAAACTGGATGGTTAGTTCGTCAGGGAAGTGAGCGGTGCTTGTGTTTGTTTTGATTACATGTATTCGGTTGGAACGAATATGATGCTGTCCATTTTCTGGTTATTCGATCGAGGAAGGTAATTGGAACGATGATGAATTCATCTCTAAGTTTTAGTGTCGGAGCCTGGGTGAGATCAGAGGAGGTTAGAAAGGAGGCAAAATATGAGGCCTCCAATCAAAACCCGCCACGTGTAAAAACATTGTCTTTTTTTTAAAAAAAATTGAATGTGGTGGGACCACTGACAATGTTTTTTACACGTGGCGGGACGTGATTGGAGGCCTCATATTTTGCCTCCTTTCCAACCTCTTCAGATCTCACCCCGTCGGAGCCGTTTTGGCAAGGCGTACTGAATCCCCTACGTGGCCACACCACCTGACGGCTCACCTGATGCCGAGTCTTCTTATTAGTCAAGCGCGCTAGCTGCAATCAAACTTGGATTTTTTTGGGCAAGAAAGGTGATGAGCCAAACGAAGGCTAGAAACGTTGCCAAGGATGTTGTCTCCTACTCCAAACTGATTTGAACACAAGCTATGTCAAAGAACATCTCCAAGATACCCCTTGAACTTTAACCATTGTTCTTGGCTCAATTTATGCCAACACCTCTTCCTCTTTGGCACTCCAACACATCTAAAACCTCAATGAGACCCTAAGATGCTGTAAACCAAATGATGAAGCAAATACAAACAAGTTCTAGGTTAGGAACTTGCAAGAAAACCGTTGGTGGTTTCAAACCTCAACTAAGAAATAGTTGTGAAGTCCTTAAAGGAAATCTGATTGTATTGTGTTTGATAATGGTTGTATATTCTCTAGGGTAACAGGGACTGGGGATGGGACAGGTGTAGATGGGGACGGGGAGGATGCATTATCTTTCTGTTGGGGACCCATGTTTCAGAAAAACAATCTCAAAAGCCAAATAAAATATTGACAAGATGCAAATACTCTACTTTATGTTGACAATTGTTCAAAACAGCAATTTGGACTATATTTCCTAAAGATTCAAGTAAATCACAAAAGTCAAATTGTTGTTCGGGCTGAAAGAAATCTACGGGGTTGTTTTAAGACAATCCCTCAATTTACTTTACAGCATATGCAATTATCAATTGTAGTAAAGTGAAAGTAAAGTCACACAAACAAAGTGCTAGCAAGGGTTTGCTTTAGAAACTTTCAATATTTCAAAACTACAACACTTTGGGGTTTGGTTTGGACACTTTCTTTCTTTTGAGCTTTGCACGGGATTTTCCCTTTATGCAACGTTTATCTTTGGGCTTTTTCCTCACTTGGCTTTCTTGTGCAATTCTCTCTTGTCTTGCCTCTTACTTGTTGACAATTTTTTTGGCTTTTCTCTCGCGTATTTCTCAATCAAGCTTAATTTTCTTTCTTTGGACGGTTTTGCTTGATTGTTGTGAGACTACTGCTCACGGCCTACATGAGACATTGCCCACGGCCTTTAATTGCACAAGATTGGTTGTATTTGGAATTTGAAAGTTCCTCGTACACAACACGGCTAAACACTATGTAGTGGGAATTCAATTCACAATTACAACAAGATCAAATTGTATATAGTGCAATGTAAGTTCAGAAATTGATCTAAAACAACAATTGGATAGCTCTTTAACAATGTGGGGCTTAAACAATTCCTAAATTTCAGAATATATCTAAGTCCAACAAGTTGTTTGAAACAATTGAAATCAACAAAAAGATAAAGCTATTAGCATATAGCAAGATTTCAAATGAGCTTTAAAGGTTGTTTTGATCCACACGGTTTTGGGCAGTTTGTTCTTTTTCTATTTTCTGTTTTTGATGCAAGTGATCTAACTAGTTCTAAGATGGCTAAATGCAACTTAGTTGTGTCTAAATGAAGTTTACAAAGGCTGGTTACTAGTAACTAATGGAAAATCAGTTTTGATGCTAAGTATGATAACTTTTTTTTGTTTTGTTTTCAAGTGATCTAACCTACTTAGTTTTTGTTTGGTTTTCTTGTTTGATGCAATCAGATTCTAAACTAAATGAGACTAGATGCAAGCTACTAACAAACGTGTATGAACTAGAACTAGGCAGCACACTTAGTTAGCTAATTCTACTTTGTTTTGGTTCTTTGGTTTTCGGTTTTCTTGAGCTAAACTAAACAAACATCTAAGACACTTAAACTATGTTGTAATTTAGTCTAACTAAGCTATATAAGGCAGCACTAAAAACGTTTTGAACAGTTTACACACAAGCTACTAGAAACAGAATTTTAACAAGTAGTAAACTATCAACTATTCTAGTTTTGGTGTTTCAAGTTTTCTGATTTTAAGGACACAACTATACTAACACTTAAACTACTAGATTAAGGTCTAATGATGATCAACTAAGCTAAATATGGCAGCATATAAAACGTTCAAAAACAGTTTGCACACATGAACTAAAAACAGAATTTAAACAACTTGATTTCAACTACCATCAACCAACTTATTTTTTTTGTTCAAAGTTTTCAGTTTGAAGGAGTTAAGTAAACTACCATTTAAAACTTCCAGATTAGGGCTTAATGAACACTATCTAAGCTAGGTTGAACAACTACAAGCTGGCCACACACGGTTTTTGCTTCAAGCTACACAATCAACTCCTAACACACTTAAGTCTAGTCTATGTTCTTTTTTTGTGGTGTTTCGGTTTTTGCTACTAAAACTAAGTTACCAAACTATTCTATACTATCTAACAAGTACTTCAAGACATAAACTAACTACCTAAACAAACAGATTCAAAACGGAATGAAAATCAGTACACAAACGGTTTGGGCAGCAACTTCATTTGCAAATTTAAGCAATGTAAACATGAATAGAAGACTAACCAAAGCTCTGATACCAATTGATGAGCCAAACGAAGGCTAGAAACGTTGCCAAGGATGTTGTCTCCTACTCCAAACTGATTTGAACACAAGCTATGTCAAAGAACATCTCCAAGATACCCCTTGAACTTTAACCATTGTTCTTGGCTCAATTTATGCCAACACCTCTTCCTCTTTGGCACTCCAACACATCTAAAACCTCAATGAGACCCTAAGATGTTGTAAACCAAATGATGAAGCAAATACAAACAAGTTCTAGGTTAGGAACTTGCAAGAAAACCGTTGGTGGTTTCAAACCTCAACTAAGAAATAGTTGTGAAGTCCTTAAAGGAAATCTGATTGTATTGTGTTTGATAATGGTTGTATATTCTCTAGGGTAACAGGGACTGGGGATGGGACAGGTGTAGATGGGGACGGGGAGGATGCATTATCTTTCTGTTGGGGACCCATGTTTCAGAAAAACAATCTCAAAAGCCAAATAAAATATTGACAAGATGCAAATACTCTACTTTATGTTGACAATTGTTCAAAACAGCAATTTGGACTATATTTCCTAAAGATTCAAGTAAATCACAAAAGTCAAATTGTTGTTCGGGCTGAAAGAAATCTACGGGGTTGTTTTAAGACAATCCCTCAATTTACTTTACAGCATATGCAATTATCAATTGTAGTAAAGTGAAAGTAAAGTCACACAAACAAAGTGCTAGCAAGGGTTTGCTTTAGAAACTTTCAATATTTCAAAACTACAACACTTTGGGGTTTGGTTTGGACACTTTCTTTCTTTTGAGCTTTGCACGGGATTTTCCCTTTATGCAACGTTTATCTTTGGGCTTTTTCCTCACTTGGCTTTCTTGTGCAATTCTCTCTTGTCTTGCCTCTTACTTGTTGACAATTTTTTGGCTTTTCTCTCGCGTATTTCTCAATCAAGCTTAATTTTCTTTCTTTGGACGGTTTTGCTTGATTGTTGTGAGACTACTGCTCACGACCTACATGAGACATTGCCCACGGCCTTTAATTGCACAAGATTGGTTGTATTTGGAATTTGAAAGTTCCTCGTACACAACACGGCTAAACACTATGTAGTGGGAATTCAATTCACAATTACAACAAGATCAAAGGGTGTCTTTGAGGTGTTCTTTGACATAGCTTGTGTTCAAATCAGTTTGGAGTAGGAGATAACATCCTTGGCAACGTTTCTAGCCTTCGTTTGGATCATCAAAAGGTGTGGGAATGATTCGGGTGTTTGTGGTTTGTTTGGTTGCGTGTCTCTTTCTTTGGTTCCAAAGGGTTCTGTTCTTTATGTTTATCATTTGGGTTTTGGCCGATTGGAATCATTCAAACGGACTAGACGACTATCTTGTTAGACCCGATATTTATCCACATTGAGCAACCTTCGCTTGAACAACAATCTCCTAACCAAGAAACTTGGTAGATCATTCGAGAGCATCTTAAACGACATGAGGATAAATTCAGACCATAATTACGGTTCAAAGGATTGATTAATTTCAAAGGACTAAAGCTTGAGTAAACAAACTTAAAAACACATAAGACTAATTGTGGTGAACAAAAAGGTTAGATTTTCTCAACTGTTATTTATGAAAGGGATGATCAAAATAATGTATAAAGAAGCCTATTTATACACTCTAAAATTTTTTACGGGGAGAATATCCAGACCCACATAGGATGAGCCCTCGCACCTAGATCATACGTTTTTATCCGCCTATTCATATGTAGAAACGTTAGATCCCATATCCCATTCCGCGACAAACTAATCATGTTGTAAACGGACCAAGATCATCTCCTAAACTTCCGTATTTTATTACTCTATGAATTAAACTATTGTTGTGTAATACATATTGGTCAATGTATAATACATGAGGATCCAATGTACTACATACTAAGTGCGCATAATTTATTTTTGAAAAAAAAAAGATTAGAAAAAGAAAGTTTAGGAGAGAATCTTCTCTCGCTATAAACAATTTTTTTTTTTCAAATTTGGTGGGACTTTTTGAAAAACCAGCATTTTTGGAACAAACAAAATGTCCTTGAACTTAACCCTCGAGTTGAGCGAGAAGAACTACGGCAAAAACAAAAAAAAAAAAACAAAAACAAAACCGTCAAATTTTAAGATGATCAATAAATAAATTTTAATAGTTACAGATTAATCAATAAAATCCATAATAATATAAGACGTATTATCTACTTTTACAGATTCATTATTATCAAATATCAATTAGTCTTTATATAATGTGTTTACGAATACAATGCCTCATGTGAAAAAGCGAGAATAAAGCGATTTAACAGTTAGTTTTAAACATTATGATCATCATAGCAACTTGCAGAAATGCTTCCAACGATGAAAAATATGTTCATGCCGTCTCTATACACGTAATAATTCAAATTTAAAAAAAAAAAATCGACAATGTTTGGTTATTCTAATTCAAGTACTCCTTTTCGAATTGAGTTACCAACATTAATGAGTTTTTTCTCTAACAACATCAACATTACTTTATTGACTTACAGACACTGGCTTATAGCGGGGTATGAAAGTTCGGATATATACAACTATACACATGTGTTAGAAACATATAGAGATTGTTTTTCGATGACCCATAATAAAAATTGCGTCAAGCTGTGTCGATCAAATGCTACTTTACAATATAAAAAGCGTAGCTAATTTAGTGAGTCATTTTGCTTTATTCCATTATATTCCAATTTGGTGAGTCATTATATAGATAAAATATAGAAAAGCGAAATACTCAACATCCCTTATTATTAAGTACAAACTCTTATCGTTAATTTGTACATGCAGCCATCTCGAAAAGAACTTCATTCATTATTTATCGGTGTAATAAACTCTTTTGAATTAAACTTACTCCCTTTTCAAGAATTTATAGCAATTTGAGGCTTTTCTAGATAGGAGGAACTTCATTTGTGGATACTGGCTACACTTTTGTGATGTGTCAGTTGATCAATTAATTAGTTTAGTAGTCAAGTCATTTACCTATGAGTTCTATGAACGTGTTCTATGCTTAGCGTACGAGTCTTTCATTTATTTATTTATTTATTTAAGACAATCATACAAATATGTGATTAAAAAAGACATATTATATATCTTAAACATCATCATCTACTGAGGTCAGACCTTAAAACAACTGGTAAGTTGCTTCTTTTCATCTTGAGGTCACGAGTTCGAGCCGCAAAAACAACCACTTGCACAAAAGCGTAGGATAAAACTGTATAACAGATCACGAAGCGATCCGGCCTCTCTCCCAATCATGTACAAACGCAGAAGTCTATTGCACAAGAAACGCCATTTTATCATGTTCTACTGTTTGATAAATTGTCTACAGCCACAACATGGTTCAAATTGACTAATTCACCTCCATAACATTTTCTATTTATCTTTTGCCAATAATTCATTTCCCTATCAATTGAGTGCGTATTCTCCTACTAGACTACAAGGTTTGGCCATTGTTATCATTAAACACTTCAACTGATTAAATGAACTTTCTCAACCTTTTTTTTACTTCTTTGAACCACCCTCTATACTCCATCTAGTTCTTGCTCATGATCAAGACCCAGAGACACAATTGGACGATCATATATGTGTTCATGTGTGTGTATTTATATACGTCATTCCTCTCGAATACTTCATTTTGCACATATATTATCACAATTGATAACGAACATTGGAGTAACTGGTAAGGTTGCTGTTTTGTGACCTTGAGGTCACGTGTTTGAGTCGTAAAAACAGCTTCTTGCACAAAGTGTAAGGTAATGCTGCGTACATCAGATTGCAAAGCGATCCGGTCTCCATCCAGACTCTGCATAAACGCGAGATCATAATACACTGAAAACGCCCTTCACTGTCACAGTAACTCCACTCAATGTTACTGATATAGATGAGAATAACAGCAAATTTATTCCTTAAGAACATGTAAAAATTGTCAGCATAGCGAATCTCTTATTGCACTTGTCCTGAAATTGCTTCCAAGTCCCAAGTACCATTACTTGCAACCACAGGAGTAAACAAACATCAGATACGGTACGTATTTCTTATGAACCAACAGGTCTAGGATGTTCCATCTTACATAAACCCGCTTTCGCCTTAGTTATCTGGAGAGATCTCCTAAATGGATCATACCTCTATGTCTCAGCAATAGGAAAAGCAGAACCAATCTTGTTTCCAAAACGATAGCACTTGATGTTAACAGGATATGGACCTAGCTCAATGTGATTGTCTTCTCCTCCATAAAAGAAACACAGGGTGTATAGCGCGATCTCAAACTCTGGACTTACTCCAATTAAAGTGCTTGATACAGATTTCAGAACACCGTTCCATTCAAACTGAACCGTCAGCACCTGTGTTTCTGAGTCTGGCTGCAATTATTCACATGGACAAGTACTTCAACTTTTAGAATCTTTCTAGAGCCCCAACCCCAAGGGCCCCCCACACCCCGGCCCGACAAGGCAGATGGAAGGATGTAAATCAGGTACTCAGCGGTCGTTAAGGAGGAGGCACAGAACACGCAGACCCACACTAAGGGTCCACCCTCAAGACCCACATTGGAGTCTGAAGATAAGGCACCCACAATGCAGGCTGCGGATTCGAACCTTGCACCTTTCTAGCAATTCTGCCCCTCTGTAACCAGCTGAGCTATGCCTTGGGGGCAACTTTTAGAATCGTGATAGAAATGATGCACAAGTCAAAGTCTTTTGTAGAGATGTAATTCTGAAAATACGTTTGGGTTTCACACACATAATGCAGAGGCAAATACAACAACACCACCATTATTCAATTGCCTTACAGGCTCCCGTCTATGGCGGGATAATGGGGGCCTGATGTATGCAACCGTACCCATAATGAAAACTCAGGCAAATCGAGAACAATAAAAAGGAAGCAAACCTGCGAAAAAAAGACCACCTGATGTATATGTTGATAGGAACAAATGAAACCAGGTACAAGTCGTTAAATACAACATACTAATCCATCATATCTTAAATAGACGATATAATTGAATAACACTTCATTTATCTAAGCAAAGTTCATATTCATTTAACTAGATGAAATCAAAGTTTTATAGTTTTAGTTATGTAATCGAAGGCATAAACTTGACACAGCTAAAAATGTTGCATCTACATAGCACATGACAAGAAGATGTGGGAATTTTGCGAGATTGAGAAGGGTAAGTGTTACTTACGAACTGTCCACGCCTTCGAGGAAGGATAAAGCCTTGATAATCCACTGCTCCTTTTGCTTCTTCTAGGTAGAACTGTCAAGAAGAAAATGAAAGCTAGATTAGCTCATTACAAGCTCATTACATGGCCAACAAACCCATTTATCATCTAAAACAAGAACAAAAAAACAAGCGGTACGTGAACGTAGAAGAAATTTTTTGATATTCATGGAGTCCATGTAAATGATTTCTCCGCAGTATGGTAAAGGACGTTCCCGATGCACTAGGCCCCGCATTTTCGCAAGTCTGGAGAGGGGTTAGATCGCTTCACGATCTGATGTATGCAGTCTTACCCTGCACTTTGTGCAAGAGACTGTTTCCGCGGCTCGAACCTGTGACCAGTATGGTAACGACCAGGTAATTGTGCACAAGGATATGCCATTCTTCTCTATGGAAAGATCACTTCTACACCTGCTATTTCATGTCCTTCTGTAATTTTGGTCGACTTTAAAAGTCATGAAAAATGCAAGATATCATGGATTAATCAAGTTGAACATTGTCAAAATGGGATTGTCATATGTTAGAAGACCAGTTACTTGCTGGTGAGCTTGGGCTTGTCGACACTTGACACATAAGCCTGATTGACACCCCTACCCAAGACACATGTAACTGCAATTATTTTTCTCTGACACTTCAAATATCAATCTTCAAAATTCAGGATACCAATGAAAAATAATCTGACTGTAGCAAAGTCCAATCTATGCATTACACTGGAAACATTTCCAAGAAAATAATATATGTAGCATTTAGGAGAAATATGGCAGAAGAAAAATAAATTGCACAAACCTGAAGCCAGTTGTGAAATCCAGAAACCTCTTGATCCTGCTTTATTTCTCCTACAAAGACATGCTCAAAAGCAGAGGAAGAACCGCATGCACCACCTCTGTTATAAAGATCAAACCACAGAGTAGACATCATTGCTTTAAACTCTTGAAAACTTCCTGAAACAGTTCCCTTGGAGGACAGATACTTGTACAGATATTTGATCGGCGCAGTCCTACTGATTTCTTCTAAGAAAGCAGCTTGTTCTTGTTTCTCTTCAGAAGTTACAACTTCCTTGTACCCTTCGTGGGGATTATAATTATCTAGAAGAGAACAGAAACGAGAAATAGTAGGCCTCCTAAATATGTCCTCATTCACCCAGGAAAAAAGGCATCCCTCTGCCATATCTCCCTGCTGATAAACCTTCTTCCCTTCTCCAACATCAATTCTATAATCCCTACCAGGTGTTAAACGGTTAAAATCAAGTTCACACAATTTATTGCAAGCTTTGGACAGATCTGAAAGCTCTTCATGTGAGGGATCCATATTGGTGTTTTGAGTAATATCGTCAGAGTAAGTTTGATCCTCAGGAGCACGTTTATAATCATTCCACTGATCCATATGCACCTACTCCAGTTTTGATGATAAAGTTTATTGAGAGCCAGTTAGGAGCAATATATACTGATACTAGTTTATGAACTGATAGGTGAATTCATATCAAGAAGCAATTATTAAAAAAAAAAAAAATCCCTCTTTCTTTGCCCATGAGGTTCAAGATTAACTGGAAGTCAAACAATCATGCATATACATGCAAAGCTAGCAAAAGCATGGGTCCAGTGGAAGCTTGGAAGAATACAAATCACCAAACTCAAGCCTCAAGCTTGTCATTGTGCAATCAAAAATGTAGAAATTGACTTGTAGATTTCAAGATTATGAAAGGAAATTACAAAAAAAAAATGTGAAAGGAAATTGATTTGAAAAGCACGAGATAACGAGTACTGGGTAAAATAACTAAACAGAGAACAATACAGAAGAGGAACAAATATAGAGATGGAAAGGAAGGATCAATAAGATGCTCAAGTGTGACTGAAAATTTTCATATCAGTTGATACTGTTAGAAAAGAAAACTATGGAATCAACCTTTCTGCGCCCTTTAGAAGGCTTTTTCTGGACTGTCTCCCAGCCATCATTGCTCTGTTCTTCCTCCTGAAAAGTTGCAAACAAACAAGTTCACACCCTCCCTTAGGGACTTTCAGTCACAAGAGACTATTCAATCAAGGAAGTAATATGAACCTTATTTTTCCCCGAGGCTTCATAATGGTCATCTCGCTTATACTCATTCTCCTGAACATACCCCTGATGCACAGCCTACAAACATGACAATAATCAACTTTGAGCATTTTAAAAGGCAGATAAGCTTCCATACATTGGAAAGACAGTCTGTTGCAATTTAATCTTTGCAGCATCCAAATAAGGGTGAAAAAAAAATTCCTTTTTTTTTGTGTTACAACACATGCTGATCTTAACCAATATGCTCTCTCAGTCCCAAAAATATTGTCCTCCTTTCTATTTTGGTTTGTCCCAAAAATATTGTCCATTTTCTAAAAATAGCAAATACCAGTAGTCAAAGTTTCTATACTACCCTTCATTTAACGCTTACATGATTTTTTCCTATTTTACCTTAAGTAACCAACTAAGGATAGAATATAAATAGTGACCCACAAAGTTTGACTTTCGTAAATTGTGCTCAAGTCACATTAGGACAATGTTTTTGGAACAGAGAGAGTATTTATTAGCCTCCAGGACTTGATATAATCGGTAACTAGCAATAATCAAAACAAAATCTTTGCTACCTAATACTACACATGCTCATGAAATAGCGTGTTTTAGCTTTCATCAGTTTTCGGTTGCATTGTTTTTGCAAATTCCAATATGTTACCAATCATCCCCACAGCTCAAATAGCGTTGGACAAAGCCATAGTCTTAGCGATGAAATTGATCCTAGATTCCCTAGAGGTTACTATTTCATTGGTAACTTGACATGTAACTTAGTCTCTTATGCATTCACATCACCACATTGTACATTCAAGATGCATTAGGGACTTACTGCCAATATATTACAGGAGATTGAGGTATAACCAGGCCATTTTCTATCCACCACTCTTCTCATAGAACCATATGTGCACCTTACCTCACATACAGCTCCCATCCAACAAACAGCTATTTTTTCGCTTCGAGGAATGTAAGCGTGGTTAAATTAACATCAAGAAACCTTTTATTCTTTTCCTTTTCTGTTCCTCTCAGTATATACGATTCCTGAAGTATCTTAAAGAGGTCGTATTATAAGAAGACAAACAGAAAGATTGCACCCAGTTCCTTATTCTCTTTTGGATCATTCCAGTTATAGAAAAAAGTTTCTTTAAGCTATGAGCCTATGACAAAGAAAATGAAAGACAGGTGCTAAAATAGAAGAATAGGACATTTCCAGCCGCTACTTAAAATGAAACAAGAGTGGGACTGAAGACAGTAAGGTAGAATCAGAGGCAGATTCACTACATCAGTGGGTTGGCCAACAGGAAATTTGGAACAGTGCTCTATCAGATCCTACTGGGCTCTCTTCTTTCCCGAGTTTTAACCTAGTTATATGACACTTTACTTCCTAAATAGAAACACTTAATTGGGGCAGAGGGTCCATATCTTCAATGGTGTATATTGCACAATACAACTATCCTTGTTCTAAACCAATTCTTTCAGAGCAGATCTAACCACATAATGGCTTCCTATTGAAGTCACACATATTCAGACTTAAAAATACAAAATAATGATGATGATGATGATGATGATGATGATAAGAATAATAAGTGAGGATTACATTTCCAATCAAGTAGCTTAAACGTTCAAAAAAATCTTAATCCAGAAATCAACAAAAGACAATCTATTTAAACACAATTAACACAGAAGCGGAAAAACTACAATCTGAGGTCTCCTCATGGGCGGTTGTTCATTTGATTCCCACGCATCATTCCTTCCATGCCTCTTTTCCTACCACGAAATACCAAAAACAAATCTCAAATAGAAAAAATGGAAAATAAATTCTGCATCTAGTAAGGCACTGCAAAGGGGACTATGACATCTTTAGAGGAGGGGGGGGGGGGGGGGCTCTCTCTCTCTTTTTTTATTTTCCTTTTCCGTGGCATACTTCCATTGATAGATACAATGAAGACTCCCTTCCTAAGTACTTCCCCCAAGACTTCATGCCCTTCCAAATAGATAGGAAATGAAAACACATGCCCACTTCAAAAGAACGAAAAAGAAATGCAAAAAGTACCTGACTTTGATACTCATGTGCGTTATTACCAGAGTTGAACCCATCATTTTCCTGGTGCCCAGATGCCACCTGAACATCACACATTTATCAGCCCAATATTTTTTCAACAAAAAAGAGTAAATAACATCCCAATGATTTCCAAGATTACATAAGGATATTCAATTAGAAAAACCCAGAATTGAGAGAACCAGAGTCTAAATAAAAAAGAATGATCCATCGGGAAAATTTGGAAACCTCAGCCCAGGTTGATCTTGAACGTTCATCACGGTCTTGATAATTTGTTTCGTCTCTTCTTTCCCTCCTGTCTTCTTCTTCATTACCACCAAGAGCAACATTGATCAATCCTTTAATCAGTCCCTCCATTTTCTCTCCGCACTGTGGATCATGAACTGAAAAATCATTCACAAGATCTCTCCTTCCTATGGTTGGGTGTGGATAAGTGGGGGCAGTGCAGTGGCACTTCTGTAATTGTCCTGAATTTTGGTTTACCGTGTTTTCTGCCGACAAAGAAAAGGTAATGTTAGTTGGGCTTTGGCTAATATTTTGTGATAAGTCATATCTTCTCGGCTGAGATCACATAAGGCTACGGATGTCAAACGGATAAAACGAATACGGTAACACAGTATCCGTATTCGAATTCGTTTTTGTCTAACTATATCCGAATTCGTATCCGAATCCGGACGGATATTTAGGAAGTCATCCGAATTCGAATTTGTTCGGATTCGAATTCGGTGCCGGATATCCGAATCCGTATTATATCTATTTCAAATTTGTTCGAATATCCGAATCCGGATATCCGAATTCGAAATCAGCAAATTTACAACAGTAACATTACAAAAAATTATAAAAAAACCAACTTTAGTAGAACTAGCATTACATAAAATTATAAAAACACCAACTTAGTTTACAACAACACAAAGGTCACCAACCGAGTTTACAACACAAAGTTCACCAACCAAGTTAAAAAAAATCAAAGTTCACCACAAGAATTCACCAAGTGAGTTTGCATTTGTGCTCCAAATCAAAGTTCACATTTGTGCTCCGGAACCGGAAGTGCTTTCACCAACATCATCCAAGTCTACAACAAAACAAAATTCAAGCAATATCCTAAAATAAAATAAACATGAATAAGTAATACCAAAGAAAAGATATAAGGAATAAGAAATAGAAGATTTACTTTTCTTTCTTCGTGACTCAATCCAATCCTGTGTGGTAACCAATGCCTCAACAATATCAGGTAACAATAAAGCTCGTGATTCGTCAATTACTCTTCCTCCAACACTAAATGCGGACTCCGATGCAACAGTTGTAGCCGGAACGGCTAAGACATCCCGAGCCATTTTCCCTAAGGTAGGATACTTAGGCGAATTTGATTTCCACCACTCCAAAATGAGAAAATTATCGTTTCTAGGAAACACCGGTTCGTCCAAGTATTGGTCTATCTCGGACTTTTGATAGATTGTGAGTGACGAAGATCGAGTTTTCTTATACCACTCATCAAAATCATTGAAGTCATCTAATCTTGTGGAAGATTGAGATCTAGCATCAGAAGTTGAAGAATTGTCTCCAATATCACCCGCATCTTTTGAGCCCATTTCACCATCATACTCAATGTACAAATTCGTAAAAGAAGTTCTCACTCTAGCAATGTAATAATATGCTTCATCGCCATAAAGAGCATTGTAGTAAAACTCAACCAAGTCCATCTTAAACCTAGGATCCAACACCACAGCAATTGCCAACACCAAAGAACACTCTTCCCAATATTTATCAAATTTTATCCTCATTGGACTAGCCATATTCCTAAGAAAATCAATATCACTTTTCTCCCATTCATTCAGCTTCAATTGAATTTTGCATACATCCGGGAAAAACACATTAGAGGTAGGAAGATGAGTACCACTAAAATGATGAGTAGCGTCATAGAACACCTTCAAGCAAGCATGAATAACAATAGCAACTCTCCATTCATCTTCACTTGGACAAAACTTATAGTTTCGGTCCATTTGAGCAAGCCTATCAAGTGCTTCTCTCAAAGGTAAACTAGTGTCAAGCATCAAAAAAGTGGAATTCCATCTAGTTGGGGTATCACTTGCCACCTTTCTCTTACTTTGCAATTTACATTGTTGCTTTGCATTTTCAAACCTCTGATTACCATAAGGAGAATGTTTCAAATATCTACAAGTTTCCCTAAGCTTAGATATCAATCCAGAAACCATTTTCAAAATATATAACACAAGCAAGAAATAGTTGTGAATATCACATAAAATCAAATTGCAGTAAATCCGATTGACAAATAAATCCGATTAGCAGTGCAATATTACCGACGTTCCTTTTTGTGTTTCTTTCATCCTCGAGAAATAGATTCTTCTTTAAAATATATAAATCCTTGATGTATTACCCCTACACTTGCTGTATAACCCCTACACTTGATGTATAACCCCTGCACCTAACAGTATCACCTTTCTTATGTTTATTTTGGTCCAATTTGAACATGTGTTAGGATACCTGATTTGTAGTGACTGCAATATTCAACCGTGTAACAAACTTTCTGAAGAGTAATGAGTAAATAAGTCCAAGAAAATGTACATGAAAATGAAATCTACTAAAGGCAGTAACCAACGGTCCAACATGGCGAAAAAGTAGAACCATGATTGTCTCAATCTCTGTTCTCTGTTAAGCATTTCCAAAAGCTATTCAAACTCACTTAGAAACATCAATTGCTTCTGGATACTAGTCACGAGCCAGTATTTCAAAAGCCCCTTTATGAAAAATCAGAGGCAAGAGTATGAACCCCATAAAAAGGAGACCTTTTTTTCAATTAAAAAAGAATCGCAACCTAGAACTAAAACCCTAGAAAAAAAATTCCTAAAGCAAAGGAGTGCAACCAACAGAGAAATTCAAACAAACATATAGAACGACAAGAAGATATACGCAAAAGCTTTAGTTAAAGCTTAGGTAATTAATGCAGGAAGATGAGGAATTGAAAACGCCAATCGCAATTACACCTAAACAAGAAAAAATAATCTGGGAAATTTACTCAGGTAAATCTTGTACCGTGGGACGATGGAAGAGAAGAGAACGGAGTAACGAACAGCAGTGTGGACTGTGGAGGCACCAGACGGCAGACGCGAAGCAGGTGGAGGCACCAGACGGCAGACGCGAAGCAGGTTGAGGCCTGGAGCTGGAATGGAAAAGGCAATTAGAAATGCGATTAAGGGTTACGGCTGCGCAGAAGTTGAGGTCTTGAGGAGGGAGTATTTTGATTTTTGCAATTAGGTTTGTTGAAAATGAAAAGTGAAATGAAAGGGGCAGGGCCGCAGGGGGAAACAGGTAGAAAAAGCCAGAAGGTTCTAGGCAATAGGCTTAAAAATTAAAAAACTATGATATAATATATAAAATTTTAAAAATAAATATTTTTACATATTTTTTTATATATTATTATATATTTTATTATATATTTTTATTTAATTTTAAAAATATCTATTCGGATACGGATATTCGGATACGGTAATGACTATACCATATTCGTATTTGTTTTTCTAATACTATTCGGATACGAATTCGAATACGGTGAAACAAATGTACAGCTATTACCATATTCGATTCGGACAGCCGAATTCGAATTCGGATGTCGGATATCTGGTAAGTTTTGACAGGCCTACATAAGGCCAAAAGTAGGTCATTTGTGAGTTTTCATATCAATAGTCGTCAAGTGTTAAAATTTTTAAGGGATTGAAAATTTTTTTTAGTAAATATTTTTTTAACACATGTCGGCCGTTGATGGGAGGCCTCACAAATGGCCTCACTTTTGGCCTCCTGTGATCTCGTCCGATATCTTCTTGGGTAAGAGTCTCTTCAATGATTTTTTTTTGAGAAATCTCTTCAATGATTTTGATTTATCTAATTCACATATTTTTATGAGACTAAAACATAATAGGACTTCAAGGTCGAGGATTTGACATTTTATACTCCAAATAAAAGTGAATATTAGAAATTCTACTCTTACCTTTTCCGTGGTTTGATTTGATACACAACAGACTTCTTTATGTTTTAAAATATACATTTACATCTCTTGTGTTTTAAGACTAAAATGTCCTGTCAATTTCAAGACTAAAATGTCCTGTCAATTTTAAGACTAAAATGTCCTGTCAATTTCAACTCAAACCATAAGGAGTGACCAAATTTTTGCGAAAAATCATACTCTGGCAAAAAAAATTATTCTAACAAAAATATCCCTCTTTCTTCTTCAAAAAAAATTCTCTTTCTTTCCTACATCCTTCTTGAGGCTAGAGGCAGTGGTAGAGGTTGGGTGCGTCCTGGAACGATAATTGAGAGAAAATTTATAGGCCCATCGGAGGAGAGGAGAAGGAGGGGGCGAAGACGAGAGAAAGGGGGCGGAGACGAGAGGCGAGAGTGGAGCGGGAGAGAGGAAAGAGGAGGTGGAGATGTAAAATTAGACTATATTAAAAAATATTAAGGGTGTAACGCTCACTATACGGTTACCTCTTATGGTTTGCTTTGAAATTGATTGATTTCTTTTAGTTCAAAACTACAGAAAAAAATAAATATCTATTTTACAACGTAAAAGAATCTATCGTATTTTATGTTAAACTACGGGAGAAAGGTAAAGGTAATGTTTCCTAATATTAGATGTGGTTCTCCACTAATCTTATCCCCACCCAAGAACAACTATGTAGAATATACTAATTATTGTAACCAATAAATAATAAAGAATTGTCATATAAGCCAAAAGCTGGGAGAAAAAAAGTGGCCCCTTCCGTGTACCATTCTATGATTGGTTAATAGTCATTCGGCACTTGGCAAACCGGATATTTTTAATGGAGACGTTAGTTTTCAGAAGGGGAGTTCTTTTTTGAGAATTTCATGCATTTCATTCATTCAGAGATAGAGCCTGCTAAAGCGGCAGCAGAAACGGAAGGTGGGGGATTAGTCCCCCAATCCTTGCGGGTACAAACAGTGTGTCCTAGACACGCTAGAATATGTGCAGGTGAGTTTCCTGTACGCTTTACGAAAGAGAATTTGATAGACGTGAAACTGTTAGCTAAGTGTCTAATTCTAGCAACAAAATCACCACACGAAGAGAGGTCTTCGTCCGTGGATAAAAGGCTGTGGAATGCAGCGAGGCAGTCAGTTTCAATGATAGCCCTGTCAAATCCGTAATCAAGTGACAAAAGAAGGCCAGTGTGGATGGCATCAAGTTCTAGCAGGCAAATATCCAACAGTAGGCCGCACTGTCCCAAGAGTGCGTGTAGGATATGGCCATTGCAATTCCGAAAGATGGCACCGAAATCACACCTTCGGTCTTTGAGGGAGGCATCAACATTAACTTTGATGAAGGGGGCATCAGGCGGCTTCCATTTGATGTCCCACGGGGGCAATGCCGAAGATGAGTGCAGAGATTTCGCAGCCTCGATGAAATCATTTGCTTGGGAATCAGCTGCTGTGACAAGTGACAGGATCCGGACATCTTTGCCATCAAAGATATAAGAGCATCGAGCTTTCCAGAGCTGCCAGAGTAAATTACAAAAGCGACTAAATCCATCCCCCCGTCAGAGGAAAATACGTTAAACAGGACATGCCCTATATTAGCAGCCTCGCATGAAAGCCACCTAGTTGAGCTCAAATTAGTTGAGGCCAAAGCTCTTGGGATGATACAGTTGCTGAAAGTGTGCGAGGAAGATTCAGGACCCTCAAGACACAACTGACAAATAGGGCTAGCAAGGCCACGAGTAGAGAGATTTTGGGAGGTCGTCAGGCAGTCATGAAGGAGCCTCCAAATGAAATGTTTCACCCTCTGTTGCATAGGGGAGCTCCACAAAATCTTCCAAAGCTTAGAGTATAAGGAGTCCTCTTTCGAAGGTCCGGGCAGATAGAAGGACGGGAACTTTTTCTTCAACACGATTCCGTATCCGGACTTCACAGTATAAAGTCCTTTTCGGTGGTAGTGCCAAATCAACCGATCCTCCTCATTAAGGCAGATTAGTGGAATACTCAGTATTTTGCCGACTTCAAAATCCCAAAACTTCTCTCTAATCAGAGACACATTCCAAGATCCCTCCGGAAGAATCAGCTCCGAAACAGTGGATACGTCGTCCAAGGTAGAACAAGAACGAGTAGGAGTGAAAGTGGACGGGGACGGAAGCCAAGGATCCCCAAACGATTTAATACTCCTTCCATTCCCAATTTTCCAGCGGAAACTCAGCTTCAAAAGATCACGACCTTTGAGTAAACTCCGCCATAAGAACGAAGCCTTGTGTGGACATTCTGCAGAAAGGAAATCGTTCCTAGGAAAATATTTTGCTTTAGCAATCAAGGCAATGTGTGAGTCGGGCTGGGAGTGAAGTCTCCAGGCTTGCTTTCCCAACATGGCGAGGTTGAAAGATTCAAGATCTCGAAATCCAAGACCCCCCGAAGCCTTCGGCTGACAGCATTTCGACCAAGCTTTCCAATGGATCTTTCTCTCATTATCTTTAGCCCCCCAGAAGAACCGTCGTATCATAGACTCTATATCGTTGAGAAGATTCTTCGGGAGAGCAAAACATTGCATAATGTAAGAGGGGATTGCCTGAATAATGGCTTTAATTAGGACTTCCTTACCGGCCGCAGAAGGAAATTTTTCCTTCCAACCACTAAGGGGAGTTAAATATCAGTTGTATGCTGAGGAAAACAGACGACACGTGTCCACTTATAACGGGTTGTATCAAAGAAGTGTTTAACTTTTGATTGGGATGAGATACTCTCACTACGCGGACACTCACCGCGTTCCTCACAACACGACACGTGGTAGCTGAGGGGGCGGTGAAGGAGTGGCGGTGAGGAAATTTGAACCCCTTTTGATTGGGGTTGGTGTATACAATTCAAAAATCAAATATTTTGTAAAATGAAATGTGATTATTTTGATAGTAAAAATCTTTTAAAAAAAATTGTTTTTTGGACTGGGGTAGGTCACATTGATCGAACCATTGTGCTGTCTTCTTTACTTTTTATCCCATTTTACACTATTTCAGTACTTAACTCTCCTCTCGATTTTAAAATATTAAAATGTTTTTAAAATCTTTGATTTTTGGTGACAATAAATTTCAGACTGATAGCTTTCGTTGCTTAGTCATTTAGTCTTTGAAAGATTATTGCTTCATTTTATCAACAGATTGACCAGTTTCTAACTTAAACATAGTTTCAGGTCAAGGCCTTTTGAAAAAATAAACTAGACGTCCCTACGTTTATTTTGATACAATAATCAATTTTTTTTGAGTGAGTACACAAAAATTTAGAATTTTTCAAAGTTTACTAATTTTTTTTTGTTAAAATCGTTTCCGTCTAAATAATTGAAAGTTTATACTTGTTTGAATAGCCAAGTGGAGATATTATGTTTAACACTTTAAAGTTCATTTATAGAAAGTATCACAATTTTTGAAGTTGTGTACTGAGAGTTACAAATTTTTCAAAACACATGTACTGGTTTAAAAATTTCAGAATCAAATTAGAGGGATTTTCTAACTGGTATAAAAATAGTGAAATTTCCGTCAACCATTGTTCATCTCCCTTTAGTAGTGCTTTTGTAGGTGTTACTGTCCAACAAATAGATCATATGTAAATACACAGAGATTCAGGTAGGAAAATTCTTATACTTCATTTTAGCCTAATGATTAAAAGCAAACTATTGTAATATCTGCAGTCCACTAGTTACCTATTAAATAAAGAAGTAGAGTGAGTTAGATGAGAAAAGAGCATCACAACTTAAGTTATACGCGAGCGAAAATGACTAATAAATGCAAACTCTGAGATTCTAGCTAGAAAGAAAGGCGAAAATGCCTATTATGTGTTAACTAAAACTAAAACATATAGGTTTTTATCGGGAAATTTTGAAAAACAGTATAGTTTTAATGAGAAATTTTACAAATAAAGTACATTTTGAAAAATTCAAAAAATAAGTAAGGCGTCATTTTGAATGGCGTCTTAGATGCTCTAAAGCGTTATTGTGAATGACGCCTTAAAAGCACCCCTAAGGCGCCATTTTTTAAGGCACCATTCAAAATGGTGCCTTAGGTTAGGTGTCTAAAACATCATTCATAATGACGAATTAGGTGTTGTGGTTTTCTACAAGAGGTTTTCCATTAATCAACTCTATTTAATCTTAATGATATTATTTTTTATTTATTTAATCTAAAAATAATGCCTAAAAATGGTAAACAAAATAGGAGATAAGTACAAGTGATTACAATATTTTTATTAGATAATTAAAAAAATCACAAGACACTACGAGATAATAATAATAATAATAATAATAATAATAATAATAATAATAAGAACAACAACAACAATCGCTTTCGATGATCCTACTTGCTCGCAACAAAGAATTTTAGTGTAATCTGATTGGGGTTGAATTTAAAAAGATAGAATTTTGGAAAAGATAGAAGTCGGAAGGTATGACTTTTTTTTCCTGGAAAGTCAAAAGATATGATTTTTTTTTTGGAAAAGTTGAAAGATATGATAAGATTTTAATTTCATGTACCCTTGATTTTAATATGATCTTTATTATTTAATTGTGGGACGAAGAAATGAGTATACTATGTTATGTTTTTGATTATGATAGTAGTAATTTACATTTGTGATTAATATAAAGGTTAATTAAATGATAATTAACCAATTAATATGATATATATTGATTTTTTACTAGTACAAATATCAATACTATACAGTACGATGAACTTACATTTATCGAAATTGTATTAAAAATTATGGACTATATGGGTACGTATATGTACATACAAAACTCAGTGTATGCATGTAAATAGAAGCATATATACAACATAGAGCAAAACCATCTTATATCACGTCATTATTATCATAATTATTATCTTGTATTAGCTTGTGATTTTTTTTTAATTATCTCATACAAATATTGTGATTCCTGTTATAAAATCAAGCAAGAATATAATATAGAAGAGAAAGAAGAAGAGAAACTGGAAAACTTTATATCTCGAAGTGTGTCTTTCATATATGATATGTGGTCCTATTCATAGGACTCATGGAGTGAAGATAAACTTGGACAACCTATTTGGATATCTATATCTAATCTGATATACATGGTATACAAAAGATGTAATACTTTGGATATCCACATATAATGTCTATCTCTACAATGTATATCGACATAATGTTTATCCTTGAGATTCCAATATATCCATAACACTCGTCCTTGGATATCCAAACTTTATAGAATATGCTTCATTAAAACCTTGCCAAGAAAAATCCAGTGAGATAAAAACTTGGTCGAAGGAAAAAAGAGTACATATTCATAATAATTGGTAAGTGTGATAACTGTCTTGTTAAAACCTTGTGGGATAAAAAACTTGGACGAAGGAAAAAGGGTACAATGTGCATGTAGTAATCACACTCCCCCTGATGCTGGCAAGAGATCTTTGAGTCGATGCATTCCGATGCTGTAGACCATCTATTTAAATGTAGTGCTTTCGTGAACAAGTCAGCAAAATTTTGGCTTAATTGTATCTGCTGGATATTACTATCACCATTCTTCTCGAGGTCATAAGTGTAGAATAACTTTGGTGATATATGCTTCATTCTTCTTAGATGTAGCCATTTTGAACAATACATCTTTCATTATCCTCAAACATTGTTTTCAGCGTCTTCGATATGCTGGATCATCGACCTCAACCAAATGTATTCACAACATGCTTCATGTAACGCCAAAATCTTATAATGATGAAGAGATGGTTGTTACTGTCTGTTTCACTCATCTCCGTAATATGACCACACCAAAACATATTCATTCTTTTGTCTTTTCTTATGCGAGTCAGATAGATAGCCAGCATCAGCATAACCTAATAATTGTGGAGCTACCTTCCTTGAGTAGTACAAACACCCCTATGGTGTTTCAAGAAGATAAAAATGTGTTTGACATCATTTCAATGTCTTCGTGTTCGTGTTGAACTATACTTTGCCAATTAATTCACTGAAAATGCTATATATGGTATCGAAATTCGCAATATACTTTAAAACACCAACAACAATAAGATATGGTACTTCAGGACCAAATAATTCTTCGTTATCTTCTGGTGGTCGAAATGAATCTTTTGATCGTATAACGCTATGACTATACAAAGCTCGATCTGCAGGTCGAGCGAACATTTGATCTTCTCAAAGTTTTTCATCTCAAACTCTTTTATGATACAACTAGAGGTTTTAGTAAGCTCTTCAGGAGTTCCAACAAGATTTAGATCATCAACATGTACATCCTGCCAGATTGTTTTAATCCATACAATGATTTCTATAATTTGATTGAGTATAGTTCATTGATCCTTTGATTACATGCTGCAGGCAATTTTAAATCCTTTTGGGATTTATATGAATATCATCATCTTATAATTCATATGAATAAGCGGTAACTTCATTCATTAACCGCATATCAAGGTTTAAGTGACTGTTAGGCTGACTGAATATTGTAATATTATGGCATCAATTATCGGAGAATATGTTTCATCATAGTCAAGCCTAGTTATTTGTGAAAAACCCATTTATATCCAATATGTTTGATCCCTTCAGAGGTTTGACTGCAGGTCAAATAATTTGCGAATGCGACTTTTCCTTCAAGGGTTTTGGACTACGGATCCTAAATGCTTTGCGACTTTCCCTTTAGGGGTTTGGATTGCATCTTTCTATTTTGACCAATGATTTATGTGTCGACACTTTTCAGTTAACATTGGTTCAGGATCCTGATTCATAACTTCACATGAAATCCCTCAATCAATACATGATCAATAATGATCATTTTTCTATCCCAATTTTCTCTTATGAAAATCTTTTCCAAATTGTGTTCACTTGCTTCTTCTGGAGCAGCCTGCTTATTGATTTTTAGTCTGATCAGTTCTTATTTCTATAGCGCTTTCATGTTGTGAACATCTAATCTCTTGTTGAATATTCTCTTCTGGAGTATTATTTGTACCATTCTCTTTCGGGGGCTTTTATCTTTTACACCAACTGGGCGTCCATGTTTTAGACTTGTTTTTGGTATACCATTATCATGTCCTTCAGAGACATCAAGTCGAATTGGCATATTCATCGCCAAAGCGTGGAATTTTGTTATCATTTTACTTCTTGCTCGCATTGATTTGTTCCTGTGTTAAGGTGAGATAGTGAAAGAACGTTTCATGTATTTTCACGACGTTCTTCAGGAACCGACACTTTATCTCCCCCTAATGGCGGGAAAACTAGCTCACCAAATCAATGCTAATGCATGTATAATTGCATGTCCCCAAGCTCATGTGGTTAAATTGGACCTTAAAATCAAACGTCTAGCAGTCAGTTGTAAACGTTTAATAAATGACACTACTGGGCCACTACTCATGCTTCAAGCATGACAACTATTTGTGCTTCAGACATATCCGCTATTCATGCTTCAAGTATGTTAACTATTTATTCTTCCGGCTTGTCGACTACTCATGCTTCTGGCATATCTACTATTTATGCTTCAGGCATATCGACTCAAGTCGACTACTCATACTTCTGGCATGTTGATTACTCATGCTTCCGGTATGTGAACTATTTGTACTTTTAACATTTGAATTATTCATGCTTCTGGCGTGTGAACTACACATGCTTATGTTATTTCGACTATCAATACTGCGGGTATATCAATTATTCATGTTTCCTGGCAACTATTCATACTGCAGGCATGTAGTCTATTCATGCTTTGAGCATGACAATTATTTATGTGTCAGGCATAACAATGATCCATGCTTTGGTCATACTAACAATTCATGCTTCGGGTATATCAATAATTTATGCTTCGGGCATGTCAGTGATTCATGCTTCGGGCATGATAACAATCCATACTTCATGCATGTTAACGATTTGTGCTTTGGGTATGGCTACTATAACAGTTTATCCATATTCAAGAGTGAGTTCACAGTATAGGAAGACCTTGAAGCCTATCACCACACAATAATAACCATATCTTACTAGAAACAGGGATCATGAAACAATAGGAGCAGCCAAAAGCATACATATTTCAGCATATAATGGTAAGGAAACATTTAAGCACAAGTTAATATATACCATGGGAACAGGGCAACATATTAGCACAACATCTCACATAACAGGCATTCACACTAACCAAATCTAACGGGGTTAACATATTCCTCTTCAAGTGATAGTCGAGCACTTGATCATACTAAAGGCATAATAAAGACCAGTTTATACCCTGCACTTAGGCCATCATATTCTTCCATAACACTTCAATAATTTTCATATATATATATATATATATATATATATATATATATATATATATATATATATATATATATATATATATATAAATTAGATAATAGCGGTATAGACGATATATATATCATACTTCAACCTACTTCACAAAATATGTATAGAAATATGTTAAAGATGACAACAGTGTACATTACACCCATATGCCTCCGAATCTGCCAAATTCCGTGTGTGATTTCATATGTGTGCATATGCAGCCGAAATGTGTATGAATAATTTAAATTCATCCGAAATCTTCTTTCTTTTCGTACTGTATTGGCCTAAACAATATACTATTTGTTTAACCTACTCCAACAATTTCTGAAATTATCCATTGGTAACTATCTCCAAAAAAAACAATATATAAGCGTTTCTATATATATAATATTTAAGCAGTTTGTAAATACATGTAAAATTTGAGCAGCAACTATGAGTAAATAAATAATATGAGATCCTGAAATCAGTAAATAAAATACATGATGATCAATATGAAATTAAACCGTATGTAAATATATACACACACATATATACACACACGCAACAACACACTAATGCACAGCCTCACAAAAACACATGACTTTTCTCAAATGTATAGACTCCATCAAACAATAATATAGACAATTAGCATATCCCATTTAATATTGTCAGCATGCTATTTTATCAAAGAAACATAAAAATTTGCATTTGCTTTTGCCACTGTCCTTAGGACAGTGGCCTCCCCCGGTACCAACAGGAAAAATAGAAGGAAAATCAATAGCAGAATAAGCCATTTATTTCTCAATGTTCTTTGCCTTACCGATGCAATTGATCGATCTTCAACTTTTCAGAGTATATCCAATTCTGATATTTATCAATCACACTTCCTCAATTTTCCGAAATCTTCTTTACTGAATACCTATTGTTTTTGTTCAGCCATGTCCATTAATCATGCTTCAGGCATGTCTAATTATTCAACGTTCAGATACATCATACTTCAGGCATGTCGGTTATTTAGTCACGTCATTCTTCAGACATGACAATTATTCATACTTCAAGTATGTCAAATATAAATAGTGAAATTGATATACTTCAGGTATATCAAATAACGGTAATGTTATACTCCGGGTATATATATACAAATCAAATAAACGTGACCTTAATACAAATTCGAAAATTACCTTTTGTGATGCAGTTGTTGTGAAAGTCTCTTTTGTATACAAAAAGAGTCTCATTGATGACTTCTGGGATTGTGCATCCGCTGCAAATTGAAGTTAAAGTATTCAACATTCGGACCATTCTAAAAAGCATTTCTGGTGTACTAGACTTTCACGTTTGTGTAGGATTCGGTGAGAGTTGGATCGTTTCGCGATCTGATGTACGCAGCCTTACCCTACACTTTTCTATGCAAGAGGTTGTTTTTGCGGCTATTAGCTCATTTGTGAACAATTGATGAACTGTTCGACTTCAGAAAGAGCTTCCTCATTTGTGAAATACTCGTATAGCCCATCTCACGATAGTATCAAGAACTTTTCCTTTGGCCTATTAGCTCAAACAATTCGTGCCGATAACGTGTTATATATTTATCTTTTACAATGTTTACTATTTTTTAGGCATTTGGATTAAATAAATAAAGAAACAATATCATCGCGATTAAATAAAGATGATTAATGGAAATCTACTTTTGGAAAACCACCACACCTAAGAGGCTATTGTGAACAATGTCTGAGACTAGGGGTGAGCAAAAAAAACTTGTAACCATAAAATCGGACCAAAACCAAACTGAAAATATGGGTTTTAAACCGAATTGGAACTGTATAACTTTAACGGTTCGGTTCCTGAACAGGATTTTTGCTTCACGGTTCCAATATGGTTCCTGATTTCCATAAACTGTTAGAACCGGAACTGAACCGTATAAATATGTATACTATATGATGTCATGTATAAATTGTGTCTAAAATGATGTCATGTATATAATGGTTAAACCGTGATGTTAAGATCATACAAATGGCCAAATTGTTAAGACAAAAGACACGCCTTAAGGAAAAAAAGAAAAATAACCATGTACAGGGTTGTTGTTTTCGAACCATCAACTAATTATTAACAATATTTCCGTACTAATCATACATACCCTGCTATTACATGATAAAGAAGTCTAAGCAAACCAATTAGATACCTTGCATATTGTTACGAAGGTGTGGTTTCGGTGAATAATTATATAAAGTGGGGCATACACACATATATATACGACATATACGACATGAATACACATATATATCCACAAAACCATAATAAAAATGTTAGCAAAATTAAAGGTACATTCTTATCAGTTTGCTTCAACTGTGGGTTGAAAAAAAGAAAGGAAAAAAATGTATGCTGGTTTCTTTTTTATAAAAAAAAAAAATCTGTTTTTTTTTTGTTTTGACGGTTCTACGGTTCTGAACCGAAACTGAACCGTATTAAACAGTTCTAAGCCTCCACGGTTCCGCAGGTTTACGGTTCCAGTTCGGTTTCAAAAATATTGTGATAAACAGTTTCCGGTTCTAACGGTTCTGGAATCGTCAGAACCGGAACCGCAGCGTTGCTCACCAGTCACCCCTATCTGAGACATCTACGACGCCATTCACAATAGCTTCTTAGGACAAATGTGGTTTTGTCCTAATGTGCCATTCAAAATGGCGCCTTAGAGGTTATCTCTATAACGCCATTGACAATTGCCTTAGCTATTTTTGAATTTTTTTCAGAACGTAACGAATTTATGAATTTCTTATAAAAAATACAATATTTTTCGAAGTTCCTCCGGTTTCTATAAATAAAATCCTAAACCGGAGAAAAAAAAATAAAATCCTAAGTCTAGTTACTTTAGTGAATATACGATATAATTCTAGTTGATATTACTGTTTAATTGCCGAAATTATCTAATGTTTGGTTGCTTTATTCGGTAACGTATTTTTGTATAGTAAATTGATAGTTTACCATGCATTCTGGATAGACATATAAATAAACCGAGCTGTTTGGTATGTTTGGCTCGTTCAGTTCGAGTTAGGTTTGAGTTCGGCTCGGCTAAAGGGTTAATGAACTGAGCTTGAGCCACTTTTTTCTGTTCGAACTCGATAAGTGACACCATTTGTTTAAGATGTTCGGCTCGTTAATGTTATTCGTGAGTTAAACGAACACAGCTTAAACAATTAAATATGTTCGTTTAAATAAACGAACAAGCTCAGTTCGTTCATTAAGTTAAATGAACCAAACTTGAACAACGCGATACTCGGTTCGTTTGGTTCGTTTATAGCCCTAATTCTGGATATTCTGGATTTTGTGTAACGATGCGCGTTCCATCATCAATAAAGTTTAATAATGTGGACGACAACGTAGAACGGGCAGACTTTGAGAAAGTCCATTAAAAAAATTTTTTTTTTCGAGCCAAGGTCCATAATTCAGGGTTAGGATTCCCTTACTGCTTTCCTCTCATTCCATTCGTTACCATGCGACACGTGGCAGCAGGGAGCGGGTAGTGATGCTAGATGAGTGTCACCAGCATCTAACCTTACCACCCACCTCATGCTGCAACGTATCGCGTGATAACGAATGTGGTGAGGAAAAAGTGAGACAGGAGATCTCATAATTCATTCTACAAAAAAATCATGATAGATGAAGTCAATATTGAAGCCAATTATCAAGTTGGACTATTTTGCTTTGAAGATTTTGATTATAAAAAATATATATCTAAAAAAAGGAAGAAGTAATTAGCGTTTGCTTTCAGTACAGAAACTAAAATTTAATTGCATGTTGACGCTTTCCAGTTTTCCTTTTTTTTTTAAAAAAACTATTCTTCCCCTTTTAATTCATTAGAAAAGCAAAAAATATTTCTTGCATGCTAAGTAAACGTTACCGATGAATGAGCATGTGACTTGTTTTATTGATGTAGTCAAACATATACACATCTAGTGCTTAAACATAAAAGTTATCAACGAAAAACCTTTAGGTCTAGCGGTTAAATAACATTTATCTCATTCATGGGTTTCGAGTTTGATTCTCCTCCCCAATTTTTTCCAAAAAAACATAAAAGTCACAAAATCATAACTTGATATCAAGACAGCTAATAATAAACTAGACAATCAGTATTTAAAAAACACATATTAGAAAAACATGATAGTAACATTTTGTTAGGATTCGGTTTATCAAACAGATTATTTGAAATATTTGATTGAGGATAGGATCATGATAAGATATGGAAATAATTTGAAACCCATATCAAAATCATAACAAATCATTTCCTTCCATAGATAAGTTAGGACTTGTAGCTATAAATTGTATATGCCACAAACGTTTTCAATCAATGAAATAAACTCTTTCATTCAAATTCTTGCTTTCATGGTATCAGAGCCACTTCCTGATCTGTGGACTCAGAAACAGAAACACCCAAAACTGTTCTTCGTCATTGTTCGGTAAAAAAAAAAGAGACTCAAAAAAAACTTTTTTCTTCATCGTCCGATCCCTTCTTCCCATTGAGAAGTGATCAAGACATAGCATCATGGCGGACGCAGGGACATCCGAACAGAAAAATGACAAGTTAGCCATACAACTCGTTAATCTGCTGAAAAATACTCTGAGTACGACTGTCACTAAGACAGAGGGCCTATCACTCGGTTTTAAGTTCAATGGGGGAAAATTACCCCCTTTGGGCTAACCTTATTAAGAAAGCAATTGGAGGACGTGGAAAAACGCAGCATCTCACAGGCGTTCCCCACCACCACCGGCAACAGATCCCAGCTATGCCCAGTGGGAGCAATACGATCATTTGGTATTCACATGGCTGGTGCAAAATATTGAACCACGCCTAGTGAATAATATTTCGCAATATCCGACATCAAAGACACTCTGGGAGGGACTTGCTACCACGTACGGGGCAGGAGGAGACACCTTTCAGGTGTTTGACCTTCACAGGAAGGCCAACACCATCAGACAAAACGGTGGAAGCCTGGAGGACTGCTGGAATCGCCTCCAGGGAGTGTGGATGGCCATAGACGGCAGGGATCCTAATCCAATGAAGGACCCTACAGATATAGACATCTAAAACCAAAAAATTCAAGAACAACGACTTTTTCAGTTGCTTACTGCGATAGATGACAAGTTTGAGAGTGTCAAACGAGACCCCTTAAAACGAGAACCATTACCCACGGTGGAGGTGGCGTATGGCGCAATCCGGCGAGAAGAGGCACGGATTGGTATTTTACGGGGCATACCCTCAGATATAGAGTCATCATCGGGTATTGGAACGGGGCTGAAGGCTCAAGACCGACTGGACAGGACTCAACCAGCACCACGGCGCTCACCTCAATCATCACGTGGTGGTGACAAAGAAGACAAGTCTAAACTCAGATGTACTCATTGTGGAATGAAGAAGTGCATTAGAGAGACCTGCTTTTAGTTGGTTGGCTACCCAGAGTGGTGGGAAGCACAGGGCCGAAAGCTACCGAAAAAGAAGCCAACACCCACCGGAAGAGGAGCCACCGCCATCAGCAGTGGAGGAGCCCTTGGAGACGTTCCAGAAGGAGCCAGAGCTAACCACTCCACAGCGGAGGAGGCAGATTCCTCAGGTAAGTTGCAGAGGGGCATCGGAGAAGAAGGGATACATAGAGAAAAAGAGGGATCTAGAAGAAAACAATTTTTTAAGAGGGCTGAGTTGTCGAACAATGAGGCGGGCGAAGACTCTAGAAAGGGGAATGGAGAGGCACTGTCTTTAATTCACCCTACCCTATCAGCTTTTACCGAAATACCCTCTTCCAGAACCATCCCACTTCCTTCCTCCATCACGTCAACATCCGGCGGGCAGTCCTGCTCCCTAAGCGGGCAGCTCATGTGCCCTATTCCTAATAATTCCATCTATGCCCCTACGCCTTTATCCCATGTTAACCAAAAAACCCTAAATACTCTTGCTCAATCGAGTGACTTCCAAAAACATTCTGGATGGGTTTTAGATTGTGGGGCGACTGATACGATGTCTTACGATCCTTCCGACAATTCAACCTTATTCCTCCACGTAAGACCCGCATTGAAACAGCTAGTGGTGACCACATTCCCATTAAGGGCACTGGATCTGTCTCTCTTCTCTCCAACCTCACTCTACATAGTTGTCTTTATGTCCTGTCTCTCTCGTCTAAATTACTTTCTGTCAGTCATCTAACATATGCATTAGATTGTGCCGTTCTCATCTATCCTCGTTTTTGCTTATTGTAGGACATTCACTCGAAGGTGATCTTTGGGCGTGGCACTGAGCGTGATGGTTTGAATTACTTGGACGCGGTCTCTCAAACGGGTCGGTCCATGCTTGCTCACCGTTCGGTCCAATGACAACTTTGGTTATGGCACCGTCTGTTAGGCCACCCATCCTTTGGGCATCTCAAGTTTTTGTTCCCTACTTTATTTTCTCTGTCTACCTCTGATTTGATTTGTGAGACATGTATTCGTTCTAAACAACATAAAAGTACATATCGTCCTACAAACACTCGTACTGATCATGTTTTCACTTTAATCCACTCTGATGTGTGGGGCCTATCTCCAGTTCTGACTTCTCAAGGCTTTCGGTATTTTATCATCTTTATTGATGATCATTCACTTATGACTTGGGTTTATTTTCTTAAACATAAATCTGAAGTTAGTACTCGTATATATGAATTTATTGCTATGATTCAAACACAATTTCAGACTAATATTTGTGTCTTTCGCTCGGATAAGGGCGGTGAATATACAACACACAGTCTTCAGCAATTCTTCAAATCTCATGGTATTCTACATCAAACATCTTGTCCCAACACCCCTCAACAAAACAGTGTTGCGGAACGGAAAAATCGTGTTCTCCTAGAAATGACTCGGGCCATGATTCTTGAATCTGGCGTTCCGTCTTCTTTTTGGCCCGAAGCAGTTGCTACATCAGCATATCTTCTCAATCGTCTGCCTACCAAATTTCTGGACAAAAAAACACTGCTTCATGTCCTCTCTACTCAGGTATCTGTACCTTCGTTGTTTACCCTACCTCCTAGAGTCTTTGGTTGCACTGTCTTTGTCCATATCCCTAAACCGAACGCAACAAGTTGGACTCCTATGCACGCAAATGTGTCTTTGTTGGATATGGAACTAATCAAAGGGGGTGTCGGTGTTACAATCCATCTACAAACCGTCTCTATGTCACTATGGATTGTTTTTTTTGTTGAAATCGAGTATTTCAACTCTTTTGTGTCTTCCCAGTCTTTGCCCCAGGGGAGATTGAACCAGATGTGGTGCTTGACTGGTTGACTAACCAAAGGTCGCCAGAGACTGAACAACAAAAACAAGCAGGTGGCGCCACCGAGCAGACCTTAGTTCAAGAGGTACAGCCAGTAGCGCCAGATCCAGTCCTTGAATCTCCTCCGATAAATGTTCCTGAGGTAAGTCAAGAACCTGTTAGTCCCTTGTTAAATTCAGAAAATGTTGGTATGACGTCTGACATGCAGATTCGAGTTCTACCACCCAGAGGTAACATGGGAGTACCACCCAGGAGATATTCACCAGAAATCAAAACTCGAAGTATGCGGCATCCGATTACCATTTCTCAGGGAGAGGAAGCGTGTGGACTCAGTGCTGTATCCAGTGAGATTGAGATACCCCGAACATTGAAAGAAGCTTGTCAAGTTGAGGAGTGGAGGAGTGCAATGAACGAAGAAATGAGAGCGTTAAAAAAGAATGAGACATGGGAGAGGTGTGTTCTGCCAGAAGGAAAGAAACCTGTTGGGCGCCAGTGGGTCTTCACAAACAAGCGAAGGTCAGATGGAACAATAGAAAGGTACAAAGCTCGGCTAGTTGCGAAAGGGTACACTCAGATATATGG
Source organism: Eustoma russellianum (assembly GCA_036186865.1). Lineage (NCBI taxonomy): Eukaryota > Viridiplantae > Streptophyta > Magnoliopsida > Gentianales > Gentianaceae > Eustoma > Eustoma russellianum. The sequence goes on along the minus strand of AP025059.1, from coordinate 32,894,048 downwards.
GATTGATTATGCCGAGACTTTTTCACCGGTGGCAAAGATTGATACCATTAGGGTACTTTTTTCAGTGGCACTAAACGAAAATTGGCCCCTACTTCAGTACGATGTAAAAAATACATTCCTTCATGGCGAGTTGAAAAAAGAAGTACATATGAAAGCACCGCATGGGTTTACTGAGGAATTTAGTAAAAATGAAGTGTGTCGCTTGAGAAAGTCCCTATATAGCCTAAAGTAGTCTCCTAGGGCTTGGTTTGGAAGATTGACAAAGGTTATGAGACAGATTGGATATCATCAGAGCAATGCTGATCACACACTGTTTGTGAAGAAAAATGGTAATCTGGTAACCTGTTTAATCATTTGTGTGGACGACATTATCATCACTAGGAGTGATCAAGATGAGATAAAAGAACTTCAGAAGCAGTTGTTTACAGCATTCGAAATGAAGGACCTAGGAGATCTGAAGTACTTCTTGGGAATAGAGGTGAGCCGTTCGGAGAAAGGAATTTTCATATCTCAGCAGAAGTATATACTTGATCTACTCGCCGAAGTAGGAATGTTGGAATACAAGCCGAGCGAAGTTCCAGTGGTGGTCAATCAGAAACTTGTATTCTCAACAGAAGCGCCGCTAGTTGACCGAGAACAATATCAGAGGTTAGTAGGAATATTGATTTATTTGTCCCACACTCGGCCAGACATAGCCTACGCCGTCGGAGTTGTAAGTCAGTCCATGCACAAGCCACAAAAGGAACATTTGGAAGTCGTGATGCGAATAGTGAGGTATCTTAAAGGAACACCAGGGCGAGGAATATGGTTCAAAAAACATGGTCACTTAGACGTTCAAGTTTACACTGATGCAGATTGGGCAGGAAACCCGAATGATCGTGGTCTACTTCAGGATACTTTGCTTTGGTGGGAGGAAACCTAGTTACATGGAGAAGCAAAAAACAGAAGGTGATTGCACTATCTAGTGCAAAAGCAGAGTTCAGAGGGATATCAAAAGGGGTTATGGAGGTTCTATGGCTCCAGAAAGCACTGCAAGACTTAGGGTACTCAGCAAGGCAACCAGCAAAGTTGAAGTGTGATAATAAGGCAGCGGTAAGCATTTCAGAAAATCCTGTACAGCATGATAGGACCAAGCATGTTGAGGTAGATAGATACTTTATCAAAGAAAAGATTGAAGGAGGCGTAGTCAAGATTCCTTTTGTACGATCAGAAGATTAGTTAATGGATATACTTACAAAGGCTGTCACTGGAAAGGTCTTTAGCTCAATCCTGTGCAAATTGAACATTGGGAGCTCCAATGATCAACTTGAGGGGGAGTGTTAGGATTCGGTTTATCAAATAGATTATTTGAAATATTTGATTGAGGATAGGATCATGATAAGATATGGAAATAATTTGAAACCCATATCAAAATCATAACAAATCATTTCCTTCCATAGATAAGTTAGGACTTGTAGCTATAAATTGTATACGCCACAAACGTTTTCAATCAATGAAATAAACTCTTTCATTCAAGATTCTTGCTTTCACATTTTATATCGTTTTTAATCACACCATATGATATTATGTTATGCGTGTTAAAATAATATAGTACTTTTCATTTCTAATGAAGTCAATAATACACTCTTCATTCACTTTAGAATATGATGGCATAAAGCAAAATGACTCACTAAATTGGTTGTGCTTCTTATATTGTGAAGTAGCAGTTGATCGACACAACTTGACGCAATTTTCGTTATGGATCATCGAGAAACAACATCTGTGTATTTTTAACATATATGTATTGTTACGTACATCCAACCTACCGTATTTTGCTATAGGCAAGAGCCTGTAACTGATGAGATAATATTGTTGTTGACGTCTTAAAATAATATAGTAGGTGTGTTTAAACTAATAAATATGGTACGACCTCATCTGGTCGAAAAAGAAGATATTTATTCGATAAACGGCCATTCCTGCGCAAGGGTTGGAGTGCACTTGATCAATTTTGTGTCTCAGGCTCAATATAATTGTCTCTTTCTCAGTGATTCTAATTCAAATGTAGGACTGCATTTTGGTATAATATTTAATCTGTATTAATTTCCGCATTATATCATCTTGTATGTTCTTGTGGAGTCTCTAAAAGGAACGGTCATATGATCGGTACATGTCATATGTATTGTATCCATTGGTTTAAAAACAATCGTAAAAAAGAAAAGATAAGTTTATGAAGTTTTCTAAAATTTTATTTTACTTTTATTTATTCACGGTGTATTATTATATTGGATTTTGTTAACTAAAATACAAATTCATAAGATGTATTCAGAATTGAACTTGGATCATTTAGTATATGTTGTTTTCATGGTGGCAATAGTTTACAGGTAACAAATTACAGAGAAGTATATATAACAAGCCCTATTATAAGTGATTACAAATAAGATACCTCAAAATAAGTGATGCAGGGGTAGTTTAGGATGTCGTTGTAATAGGACATTGTTATTTTGGATATTTAAAGTATTCATATGATGCAGCCCGACATACACTTTTAGATGGATACTTGTCTTGTTAAACTAAGTAATCATATAATATATAGTTATGTATATGATTATGAAGAACGAAGTGGCGTTTTAGAGTGTCCATAGTTTCATTAGACAAAAATATGGTATGAAAAGCCGAAATTGAAGCCCATTATTTTTTTTTATATTTTGAAGGAAGAAGCCCATTATTAAGTTGGATTATTTTCTTCAGGCAAGTTTGAAAAACAATATGAAGAAGTACAAATTCACAGGTGAAGATCATCTGGCCTGTTGTGTATTATCTTCAAACTTTATTATTGAGATTCTCTCTCTCACACGCGCGCGCACATATATATATATATATCATATTACATGCATGGGGCATGAAAGATGAATAATTATGACTGATACTTGCCTTATTTAAAATTACATTACATATAAACACACTATATCACATTACATTACATATGATGTCTTTAAATTGGTAGCTGGATCATCTAAAGTAGGACTATGGTTCTAAAGTAGTCACAACAAGAACTCATACCCAATATATTCCAAGCACATCAAAAACTATCATTAGGGTATGGTTTCGAAATAGGCACCAAAACTTAAAAAAGAAAAAGGAAAATGTTCTGAAGGCTATTCCTTTTTTGTTTTGGAACAGTAAGGAGATATTTGAAAGTCCTTCGGTTGAGAGGCCCAACGGGTTATGGATCACATGTAGATGAACCGACAAAGTTAACGGCGCAAAATTATTTTTAGCCGATTGGACTATCATTTTAGGATCAGATCTCCTCACCACTTTTTCATTCACTCTTTCTCTACTGTTCGCCACGTGTCCCTCACCCCCTTCATACACCTATTCCTCTCCAATTTCTTATCTAGCCTCACCAATTTTTCTGCTGCCACGTGGCGGACGGTGGGAAGGAGGGTTAGGGAAAAAGAGGTGAGTAAATGTCATCTCTATCATTTTAGGGGGGAAACTGGTCGGTACGTATTATGATGTAAAATTTTTTGAAATCTAATTAGTAGATGAAAAAAGCATCATACTTCAGTAGGTGATATGCTTATTTCAACACGCTCGCGGTATAACTAACTGACTGAAGAGAATTTTTTTTGCTTATTTCAACCCGTCTTGTGATACCAGACTCAGGAGAATTTTTTTGTCTGCTTATATAAAATTGTAATTAGAGTTGGGTCCTTAACAATATAAAAGTCTACCTATATATAACCGTCGTAGTCATCGAAACAAATCACTTGAAAACTAAAAATCTACTATCACTGACTATTTTCAAAAGTATAAACGATATATCAGTTGTAAATAAGTAAATGTATTATTTATAAATCTACCACTGAGACTATATTATTGAGATCCCGTTATATGGTTGTTGGAATTCTGGTCGATTATAGAGATTTTGGTAGTTGAATAACTTAACCATCATAAAAGACTTTATAAAAGTATAACCGGAATTCAGATGGTGTGGATTGAAATTTATTAAGAGTATTCATAACTTAACGCTTCTCATTTGAAATTAATAGAAAGACATGCCGAACTATTCATGGCTTCTTTTCTTTTGGCACTATTCACAGTAGGTCTCGTTGAAGGAAGGTATAGAACTGCGTGCAAAGAACAGAAAGTTACATCAAGTGAAAACAGCCATATGAGACAGTTTTGCCACTCCAAAGAATGCTGTGAGCTTTCACTTCTCTCTAAAACTGACCTAGAGTTTCAAGAACCTAGATGGCTCCTCCACGGCCGGAACCCTCAGCGGAGGAGCGAGACCAACTCTTCCGAAGTGTCAAAAAGAACAAACGCGACCAGAATGGGGACCTGATGATGGGAGAGGACAATCTGAATCCTTGGAAAGCCAGTAGCTTCATTGACGTGTTGAATAATGTGACGACAAAAGGCCAAGTATACTGTGGAGAGGAAGAGGATGACTACTAGGAAACAGATCTGCTAGACCAAATGTACCTAGAGACGCTAGAGGCGGAGGAACAAGGGTCAGAATGGCCAGAAGTAGAGATTGATAATCAGATGTGCCTGAGGCTATGGAGCCCGTGGAAGAAAGCCCTAATCATAAAGCTTCTGGGTAAAACCATTAGTTACAAAGTGTTACGGGACAGACTGCATGATCTATGGCAGCTAAAAAAGGGATTCGAGCTGACTGACCTTGAAGAGAACTACTTCATGGTGAGATTCTATGAGAGAGAAGACTACTATCAGGTGCTTGAAAAAGGGCATTGGATAGTGATGGGTCATTACTTAACTATCTCTAAATGGCAACCATACTTTGAGCCAGACAAAACCCAGATCTCTAACACCATGGTCTGGATTAGGCTACCTAATCTCCCTGTCGAGTTCTTCAACAAAGATTTACTGTTCGAAATTGGGAATATGGTTGGAAGTGCCATCAAAGTGGATGATAACACTCTCAAGGCTACACGTGGGAGGTACACTAGGGTATGCGTTGAGCTGGACTTATCAAAGAAATTAATACCGCAAGTTAAGTTAAAAGGACCTAAATGTAGATTGCAGAAGGTGGAATATGAGGGTTTGCATGCCATCTGCTTCAACTGTGGCAAATATGGCCATAAGGAGGAAGAGTGCTCTGAAAAGTTGGGGGAACAGATGGTAGACGAGGATATTACAGAGAGGGGAAAGGAGGTGCAAACCCCCACACCAGAAAAGCCATTTGGGCCATGGCTATTGGCGGTTAACAATCGAAGAAGACGGACCCCAGCTGGAAGCTCACCGGAGAGTGGGAAAGATTCAGGTCGTCGGACTTACGGTAGAACGCAGGGAAATGATAAGAAAGCTGACAGAAGTACTACAGGGATAGTACAGCAAAGACAGGAAATTCAGAAAAAAGGACAAGCCATGTCTGCAACAAATTTAGTGCAGGGAAAGGACTACAGCTCAGGATCCAGATTTGATATACTGGAGCAGGAGGGAGAGGATTCCCTCCAGATCCCCATTGACATGGAAGAGTTGACCAAAATTTTTCAAGAAGCCCAACAGTTTATGGCAAAAGCCCAACCAACAGTTATACAAAAAGGCCAACCGAGCATATATGGGCCTAAGTAGCGGAGAGGAGGAATTCCAATTAAACAGAAAGCCAAAACAAAACTGACCCATCAAATTGGGAAAGAAACCACCCAAGAAAATCATAACCCAAACCAAGTACAAAACAATATTCAACAACCCCATACCAAACCCACATTAATGATTGTACCGACTGAACATAATACAAACCTAGTCAATACACATCCCAATACCGAAACAAATATCATATCATACCCTGATTACTCACCACAAAACCAAAACCTGAAGGTTCAAGGTCAGTCCCCTACACAAAGAACCGGCAGCCCGACACAAATAGACATAAATATCAAAGAACATCCACCGGACGGCGTTTATAATGAGAAGGACTATATTACCGCAGAGACCCAACCTTTAAATTCCACTATGTGGTGGATAGGCCCCCACCAGGGGACCCGGAGAAAGAAGACCAAACTGAGGAGACTGAAGTGATGCAGGAAGACCTACCGAAAAAAATCAATATTTGTCTTAATGAAGTGCATCACGTGGAATTGTAGGGGGCATGTTCCCTCTGTTTCAATAAACACCTCAAAGAGTTAATTTATACACATAAGCCCGATGTACTATGCCTTCTAGAAACTAGATCAAAGAGTTACAGAGCGAAGAGAATTCTCCAACACTTCTACTTCACTAAGCTTATTGCAGTTGAAGCCGAAGGATATAGTGGGGGGATCTGGTGTTTTTGGGATGAGTCACGTGTCCAGCTAGAGCTCCTAAACTGTGGCAAACAGTTTCTTAATGTAGCGGTGACTAAAGCAAACAAGGTGGACTGGATATTAACTGTGGTTTATGCGAGTACTTCACAAGGTGATAGAGACAAACTCTGGCAATACCTAGGGGAGATGGGGACCAATTTCTCTCTACCATGGTGCGTGATTGGGGATTGTAACGAGGTACTGGAACAAAAGAATAAAATGGGAGGGAGAGCTGTTAGAAATAAAGACAACGCTGAGCTGAGGAAGATGATAAATAAATGTCAGCTCATTGATCTAGGCTTTATGGGACCTTCATACACTTGGACGAACTCGAGGGATGGCTCCGAGAATATCAAGGAACGGATTGATCATGTGTGGGTTAATAAGGATTGGCAACTAAAGTTTGTGGAAGCACAAGTTCAGCATCTGAATAGGACACATTCTGACCATCATCCCATTTGTCTGAACACTACACTGAATGGACTGAGAAACGGGAGTAAGAGCTTCAGGTTCCAACTGGCTTGGCTGGAACATGAAAATTTTCAGGAATTTATGGAGACTAGTTGGGAAAGTGATAAACCTATTGTCGAAGCTTTGAAGAGTTTCAGCAAGAAAGTTAATATATGGCATAAAGAGGTCTTTGGAAACCTTAAACAACGGAAGGTGAGATGCTTAGCACGTATTGAAGGAATACAACAGGGGCTGACGAAATCGAATTCCTACTTTCTGCAAGAGCTGGAGAAGAAACTCACGGACGAATTTGAAAGCATTCTTAGCCAGGAGGAAGCTTTCTGGTTCCAAAGGGCGAATTTGAAATGGCTTGTGGAGGGCGAGAGAAATACGAGATTCTTCCATCTCACTGCTATTATCCGAAGGCAAAAGAGCATAATTGAACAGTTAAAACTTGAAGATGGGGAGTGGACAACGTACCAAGTGAGATTGAAACAAACTGTGAGAGAGTTCTATAGAGCCTTGTACACTTCAGATTTTGAGGGAAGGATGAGTCCTGCTAACCTAAGTTTCACAAAGCTATCTGATGGTGATATTCAAGCAATTAATAAAGATGTTACGGAAGCAGAGGTTGAACGGGCTATTTTTGAGATGGGTGCCTTCAAGGCACCAAGCCCAGATGGCTTCCCACCAGTGTTCTTTCAGAGATTTTGGGGGATAATACGTCCCCAGATGGAGAATTTCATCAGACAAGCCTTCCATGAAGGGAAGGTTGATATAGAAGCAAGGGGATTTCAAAAATTCTGGTGAACCGAATCAAAGGCGTCCTACCACAACTAATCAAAGAGAACCAGTGCAGTTTCGTTCACGGAAGACAAGGCATTGATAATGTGGTCCTTATACAAGAAATGATCCATACTTTCAAACAGAAAAAAGGGAAGAGGGGTTACATAGCTGTTAAGCTGGATCTTGAAAAGGCATATGATCGAATGGAATGAGGCTTTCTAAGAAAGATACTTGTGCAAATTGGCCTTAAAGAGCAGCTGGTGGACCTTATTAATTGCTGTTGGAGAGATGCTAAAATGAATGTAATCTGGAATGGAGATAAATTAGATGAGATTCAACCAACAAGAGGGCTAAGGCAGGGTGACCCGCTTGCTCCCTACCTGTTTGTTCTTGGCATGGAAGTCCTCGGACAACTTATTGAACAGAAAGTGGATAGTAAGGATTGGAAACCAGTGAAATTCTCTAGGGGTGATCCTGGGATTACACATCTTATGTATGCTGATGATCTCATTCTATTTGGGGAAGCGGATGAAAGACATGCCAGAGTGATGCAGGAAACACTAATAAAATTCTGTGAATGGTCGGGGCAGAAGGTGAATGTGCAAAAGTCAAAAGTGTTTTACTCTCCAAATACTGAAAACCGTATCAAAGACAAATTAGGCCAGATTGTGGGAATACAAACTGCGGGAGATTTTGGGAAATACCTTGGCATGCCTATTCTACATGGACGGGTTAGTAAGTCAACATTCCAACCAATTGTTGAGAAGGTTAGAACTAAGCTTACGGCATGGAAGGCGAAACTGATGTCAAAGGCAGCTAGGCTCGTGCTCATTCAATCTGTAACGAGTACTATACCTAGTTATTATATGCAAGTTGCCAAACTACCGGCAGAAACAATTAAAGAGTTGGAACGAATGAATAGGCAGTTCTTGTGGGGGCATGCGCATGATAATGGCGACATGAACCCAGTTGCCTGGAAGCAGATTTGTCAGCCTAAGCATGATGGGGGTCTGGGGTTGAGGAGCCTGAAGGATACAAATAAAGCACTTCTTGTTAAACTGGGATGGAGGATGATTAAAGAGAAGGATAAACTCTGGGCGAGAGCCCTATTCGCGAAGTATGGGCATCCCCTGGAGCCTAAAAGCTCCAAACATAACACTTCCCACATCTGGAGAAGCATTAAGAGTGTCATGCAACTACTACAACAAGGGTGTAGTAGGGATAATGCGGACGAACAAAATAGGACTGCACCAGAAGTTGACAACTATTGGAGGGGTCAGAGGAGAACAAAACTGGCCCTCCAAGACATCTACGAGATGCAAAATCCTCCTCCGATGACTGACGATAGAACTAATTGGAGGAGGATCTAGAAACTAAAATGTCCACAAAGTGGAAATTTGCTACTCTGGCAAGGTAGAATGAATAGACTCTTGACCAACCAATTTCTCTACACAAGGAAGATCGCAGATTCACCTATTTGCGAAATATGCCAAAGAAAAGATGAAACGAACCTGCATGCACTGAGAGATTGCATGTGGATCAGGAGGATCTGGAGGCGTCTTATCGGGGCTGAGCAGCATCGAACGTTCTTTAGGACCTGCGATATCACAGATTGGATTGATCAAAATCTACAATTGGAAGGTGACAGAGAAGATGAGACTTACATTTGGAGGTATGTGTTCCGGCATACGATCATGGGAGCGTGGTAGTGGAGAAACGCATGGAAACATGGAGGGGAAGAAACTTTTCCAAGATCTGCAGATTTCATCAGGAAGGTGTACTGGGATGTGAGAAAGTTATTAAATGCTGGCGGTGGGGAGTTGAATAGCAGTTATGTTTTTGATAATGGATAGGTGTCTGAAACTTCGGGAAGCTCTTGGGGGTTGGGGAGGATTTAATGTAGTACTTTACTTTTGTAAATTGGTATTTTGTTGATTGTAAATATGTCGGGTACACCCTTTGGGCCGGCCTGCAGTGTTTCTCCAGTGTGAATAAAATGTTCCGAGTTTGGGCCAAAACAGCCATATGAGACGATTTTTGTTTTTCACAAAATGACCTCCATCGCTCTTGTATCAAAGAATATTGTGAAAGATGTAAATTAAGAATTCGGTAGCTTCATCAAACACAAAGATCTCACACAAAGTATCTACTACAAACTGGATCTTTGGACTAGACAGTAGTGAAACACCACACTGCGCGTGTTCTTAGAATAGAACCCTGTATCTTTTGAATCAACTCTCAATCTGAGTACCAACTAAACTATGCACTGGAGACGAGACAATCCTTTTCTACATTGTGCTCATGGAGTTGAGGTGGAAATGAAGATCAATAAGTGATGATGAATAGTAGTAAATGCCTAATACTTGGAACAGTTCACCCCCGGCGCCGAAGTTTCTCTGAAAATACAGCTCGTTAATTGTATATTGAATCAGTTCTTTTAACTTAAAAAAATTTATCATTTAAAGGATTGTGCCTATAAAACTCCTGATATCGGAAAGAATAAATATCAAACTATTAAAGGAACACGTTTTGAATAACATTCTGAAGAAATCGAATTCTAACTTTTCTTGCAATAACCGTTTCTAAGGGAACATGTTTTAATATTACTTTTTTTTTTCAAGAGAAGAATGTTAAAAGAAGTCAAAAAACCATTTCAAAAGCTACTCCCATGTACCAAACGCGTTATAACAAAATTTTTGGACCTAATAGTTGTCTTCGTGGAACATCTTGCTGGCGACATAACATTTGGGAGTTATCTACTTATTCAATCATTGAAGGATTGAGGACGGGTTTTGAAAAAACTAATAACGTTGTTACTTTGTGATCTTAAGCTCACGAGTTCGAGTCGCGGAAACAGTCTCTTACACAAAAAATATAAGGTAAGACTACATAAATGATTCTTCCCTAGATTATGCGTAAATACCTGAGGCTAATGTACCAGAAATGCCAATCATAAAAGGATACATATCAGAAGATGGAGTAAATCCATGATGTTTGTAATAAGTGGAATTCATATAGTCTTACCAATTACTTTATTACTATTACGAGTGCTTAGCCTACGCATTGGACTGACTTGTGGATTCAGTGATAAGTGCAATGTAATTATTGAAGTGAAATACCACTAGTTTATTGTTATTGTTATTATTATTTTTTGAAATATTACAACACGCAAGTGAATAAAGTTAAGATCCGAATACTGATTCTCAGTAAAAAAAAAAAAAAACATTATGATCTTTACTTGATTTACATTGTATACGATCTTTTTTATATTTTCTAGAATTGGAACATTGAAAATCTCAGAATTTAAGTGTCAACCTTTTGCACATAGAGATTTGTTTAATTATGTTTTGGGATGACAATATACAAGTGAGCAAGTTTGAAACCTTGATGTAAGTTCAAATTTGGAGTTCCACTGCATAATAAGCATAAAAAATTTGAAAATACTAACAGCTAACCCTTAAATATCGGGTAATTGTGCATAAGTTGTTAGTAAAGAGTCCTGACAGTTATATAACTAAAAGGGACATTTTCGGTATACTACGCTCTTGCGTTTATGCAAGATTCGAGGAGAGATCGGATCGCATCACGATATGATGAACGCATCATTATACTACATTTTATGCAAGAGACTGTTTCTATAGAATTCGTAAACCATTTCAGAAGCAGATAACCATGTTACAAGGTATATCCCTTTGTATTATAGCATAATTTATGTTAGAAATGATGAAGAGATATAGAAACCAAACGAAACAAAACCTAAAAATCGCAGGAAATAAAAAGCCGAGACACAACGAAAGTTGCTGTCCTTAAAGCTAAAATGCCTCCACCACGAGCGAGGTGAATCTCTCTTGGCACAAGCTTCTCAGGATATAACGGCTTCTTCCTTTCGTTCGCTCTACGAGAGAAAGATGAACTTAAAAAGTAGAAGTGTTTGATTGTAGAAGAGAAGGAGAAGAAGGACTGCTGAAAAATTCTACACTAAGGATTTGCAAGAGTTTTCTATGTATATGTAAAGTAGTCAAGCCTTGTGTTTATAGGCTTTTGGATTCTAAAACAATGTTTAAAAGATGGTTTTCAGCAGTTTTTAACTCCCAGATGTAGTTGAATAACGTTCACTTTTTAAGGGAGATGATTCTTGGACCAAAAGATGCAACTAAGCATGAAAAGTTCTGTCCGTTGGCACATCGATCAATCACATCAATCGATCGATGTCACTTCGATCAATCGATGTGATCGATCGAAGTCGGACAAAATGCTTCAGTTCCACATGAATCGATCACTTCGATCGATCGACGTCACATCGATCGATCAACATGAGAGATCTATGCTGAGCTGAGAGCTTCCAGAATTGCAACACATCACATTGATCGATCTACATATACATCGATCGATCGATGTGCTTCACATTGATCGATCTATGTACTTCTGAACACTTAACTTTATTTCACTTTCACTTGGTTCGATCCAACTCTAACTTGGATCGATCCAAGTGATATTCTCAAAGTTAAAAGTGTTCAAATCATTCACCAAACTCCCAAACAACATTACACATGATTCTATATAAGTATGGAGCATATTTTAAAAGTATTTAAACATACTTTTTCCAAAAATCCCCCACATGATCCAAACTTATATACAAGCAATCACGAACGTTAATAAACTAACCTTTCTACTATTAAACGAAGACAATGATACATAATGGACAATGACTAGCGTCTTGAATTGCCATTTAGTTCAAGAAGAAGTATATAAACGGAAATAAGATGACATTGACGTCTTGAATCTTACTTCTCTATTGTTTATATAAACTTACAACTGACATACCATTGACTAACTTCATGCAAGTTCGTGGTGTGGTGCGAAATCGGCCATGCACCCAGTCCCAGGTTTTCATAAACGCTCTAGTGAGTTGTTCCAAACTCTCGTAGGAAGCGGCACCACTTCCACGCTTATATAGGTAGAATTCATCAAGTGTGCACTGCTCACACCATCATCAAATATGACTATGAATTCTATTAAGAGATTCTAAAAACCTCACCCCTAATAACTTGCAGCGAGCACTATTTTCAACAACATCATAGGGAGGAACATATGATAGTGCTAAGTAGGATTCTTCTGTGACTTGTTATTACCACATTGAACCCCGTTCGCAGGATCTCTGCTAATAGTGGGTTGGGTTGCCGTCACACAGAATCCACGTCGAATGGAACAAGTCCCATCCTCCTCGATGTTTCGCGGACCAACTTTTTACATAGTCCGTTCGTCAGTGGATCAGCCAGGTTAAACTCGGATCTTACAAACTCCAAGTTAACCACCCCTGAACTCATCAAATCTCGCACAATATTGTGTCTCAGTCGAATATGCCGGCTCTTCCCATTATAAACTCTGTTCTTTGCTCGAGCAATCGCAGCCTGTGAATCACAATGTATAGACACAGAAGGCATATGTTTAGTCCACAAAGGAATGTTTATAAGCAAATTCCTTAGCCATTCGGCTTCTGTACATGCAAGTTCTAAAGCAACAAATTCAGACTCCATAGTTGACTTTGCTTTACATGCTTGCTTAGATGACTTCCATGAAATAGCACTACCACCTAAAGTAAACACGTAACCGTTAGTTGAATTAACTTCATCATTATCAGTTACTCAATTAGCATCACAAAATCCTTCTAGCACACAAGGATTCCCACTAAACAATAAACCAAGATCCATGGTTCCTCTAAGATATCTCAAAAGTCTTCTTAGAGCAAACCAATGTGCATTACTTGGATTGTGAGTGTATCTAGCAAGTCTATTAACAACATATGCAATATCCGGTCTAGTGCAATTCATTAAATACATTACACTACCTATAATTCTTGCATATTTACATTGAGAAACACTATCACCATTATTCTTTCCTAATCTTCCGTTAGGATCATATGGAGTACTTACAGCCTTGCAATTAAATTTCTTTAACATTTTTTCAACATAATGACTTTGACAAAGCATATATCCCCCACATTTCCCAACTAATTTAAGACCAAGAATAAACTCAGCATTTCCCATATCTTTCATATCAAAGACAGATGACAAAAACAATTTGGTTTTATTCACAATATCTACATTCGTGCCAAATATCAACATGTCATCAACATACAAGCAAATAATAACACCGTCTTAATTCTCAAACTTGCTATAGACACATCTATCACTTTCATTCACTATATAGCCACTTACAACCAAGGCATTATCAAACTTCTCATGCCATTGCTTAGGAGCCTGTTTCAAACCATATAGAGATTTCTTTAATCTATACACTTTATGCTCTTGCCCTTTGACAGTCATTCCATCGGGTTGTCTCATGTAGATTTCTTCATCTAAATCTCCATTTAGAAATGCAGTTTTCACATCCATTTGATGTATTACAAGCTTAAAGATAGAAGCTAATGCAACTAGCACTCTAATGGTTGTTATTCGAGCAACCGGCGCATAAGTATCAAAGAAATCTACTCCTTCTTGTTGAGTAAATCCTTTAGCCACTAATCTCGCTTTAAACTTATCTATGTTGCCATCCGCTTTCAACTTCTTTCTAAACCCACTTGCAACCTATGGGTTTACAACCTCTAGGTAAATCTACTACTTCCCAAGTGTGTTTGCTCATAATAGAATCTAACTCGCTATTTATGGCTTCTTTCCAAAATGTTGCATCTACGGACTTCATAGCCTCTTGGTAAGTTTTCGGATCTTCTTCTAAGATAAACACTTTAGTAAAATCATTACCAAAGGTTTTCTCGATTTTTTTCCTTTTGCTTCTTCTTAGTGAATCTGGTTCTGTATTGACTACAGTTTTACTAGATTCACCTTTTTCAAAAGTAGGACGATCTGAAACATTTCGTTGTTTCATAGGAAATATAGTCTCAAAGAATTCAGCATCTTTTGACTCTACTATTGCAGCATTCTCAACAATCATAAACCTATATGCCGTACTGTTTTGGGCATATCCTATAAACACACAATCTATGGTCTTTGGCCCTATCTTATTCCTTTGAAATTCAAGAATACCAACTTTTGCCAAACACCCCCACACTTTCAAGTATCCTAAGTTTGGAGGATAACCTTTCCATAATTCATAAGGGGTTTTATTAGTCTTTTTGTGTGGTATTCTATTCAATATATGGCAAGCACAAAGAATAGCCTCACTCCACAAGTTATCCGGTAAATCGGAACTAATGAGCATAGCATTGATCATGTTCTTAAGGGTCCTATTTTTCCTCTCAGCTACACCATTAGATTGCGGAGTGTAAGGAGGTGTCACTTCATGAATAATACCATGTTCTTCACAAAAATTTTGTAATGAAGTAGTCATGTACTCACCTCCTCTATCGGATCTTAACCGTTTGATTTTCCTTTCTACTTGATTCTCTACTTCATTCTTAAACTTCTTGAACATTTCCTCAGCCCCATCTTTATGACTTAGCAAGTATACTCTAGTGAACCTAGAATAATCATCAATGAAGGTAATATAGTACCTTTTACCTCTTTTACTTATATGATTCTTGAAATCACCTAACTCACTATGAATAAGGTCTAGTTTATCTAAAACTCTTTCAACACTCTTGAATGGTTTCTTGTGATGCTTTGCTTCAATACAATACTCACATATATCAAACTTATCCTCATTTTCTATAGATATGATATTCGTGCTTTTTAATCTTTTCAATGCATCAAGATTAACATGACCTAATCTAGCATGCCAAATGTCATAACAATCCAACAAATACACAGAAGAAGAAGTATTATTATTGGTTATGCAAGTAACATCAAGTACAAACAACCCAGCATTACAAAATCCCTTCCCAATAAATTCTCCATTTCTAGTAAGCACTAACTTATCAGAATCAAAAACAAGTTTAAGATTGGCCTTGTTTAGAAGTGCCCCAGAGATCAAATTCCTACGTATAGTAGGAACATACAGCACATTACTCAACTCCAGTCTTTTTCCCAAAGTTAACTTGAGGAGCACTTTTCCTTTCCTGAGTACACGGGTTCCCATCCCTAAGAAAAACTTGGTCTCCACTATCTATTTCTTGAAAGTCAAAAAATAGATCTCTAATGGTAGCAATGTATCTGGTGGCTCCGGTATTAACCACCCACTCTGTTGCACCTCCAACAAGTTTTACCTCGTCCACGACGACCGCAGCGATGATCTCCTCGTCCTTGCTTCCGTTCCTTTCTTCATGCTCCGTCAGGTTTGCATGTCCACTTGCTTGTCCCTTCCTTTTGTTACAGAAGAACGCCTTGTGTCCAGCCTTTCCACAAACCCAACATACTCCTTTAGGCTTCTTTTGCACATGCACAAAATGTTTACCTTTATTGTGTTGGGCTTTAGCATTCTGAAGTTTTGACCTCTTTGACTTGGGATTGTGCTCCAGAATGTTAGCCTGAGACTCATTCTCAGCACCCTATGCATCTTTCAACCGGTTGTTATCTTCAATAAGTATGTGTTTGATGACACCGTCCATGGTAAGCTTGGCATCATCATGTTTACCTCTCTTTTTGTATTTGTTCCAAGAAGAAGGTAACTTTTCCAACAAGGAGGCAACCTGGAAGGTCTCATCTATCTTGATGCCTTCTTGTTCAAGATTGTCCACCAATTACTGAAACTGATGGATTTGATCGTTTATAGGTATGTGGTCAACCATTTGACCACATACTTTCTTTTTCCAACATCTTTAGAACCATACTTGTTCTGATGCGCTTTTCAAATCTCCTTTGCAGATGTAAATTTGACATAAATGTCAAACAGAGAGTTTGACAGAAAATGCAGGATATGAACCCTGCAGGTAGTATTGTCGGCTTCATATTTGAGTGCTTCTCCTTTTTTAAGTAGGTTTCTCCTTGGTGAGCACATAGGAGACAAACAACATCTCAAAAAAAAAAACAAAACTTTAGTAGACCACCTTTTGAAGAATTTGTCATCAAAAGGTTCTATCTTTGACATGTCGGGAACAACGTGATGTTTGGTATCCATATCACAGAGAGTTTTTAGATTTAAGAAAGTTAGAAATGATGAAGAGATATGGAAACCAAACGAAACAAAACCCAAAAATCGCAGGAAATAAAAAGCCGAGACACAACGAAAGTTGCTGTCCTTAAAGCTAAAATGTCTCCACCACGAGCGAGGTGAATCTCTCTTGGCACAAGCTTCCCAGGATATAACGGCTTCTTCCTTTCGTTCGCTCTACGAGAGGAAGATGAACTTACAAAGTAGAAGTGTTTGATTGTAGAAGAGAAGGAGAAGAAGGACTGCTGAAAAATTCTGCACTAATGATTTGCAAGAGTTTTCTATGTATATGTAAAATAGTCAAGCCTTGTATTTATAAGCTTTTGGATTCTAAAACAATGTTTAAAAGATGGTTTTCAGCAGTTTTCTAACTCCCAGATGTAGTTGAATAACGTTCACTTTTGAAAGGACCAAAAGATGCAACTAAGCATGAAAAGTTATGTCCGTTGGCACATCGATCGATCGATGTCACTTCGATCGATCGATGTGATCGATCGAAGTCAGACAGAATGCTTCAGTTCCACATAAATCGATCACTTTGATCGATCGACGTCACATCGATCGATCGACATGAGAGATCTATGTTGAGCTGAGAGCTTCCAAAATTGCAACACATCACATCGATCGATCGATGTGCTTCACATTGATCGGTCCATGTCCTTCTGAGCACTTAAATTTATTCCATTTTCACTTGGTTCGATCTAACTTTTACTTGGATCGATCCAAGTGATATTCTTAAAGTTAAAAGTGTTCAAATCATTCACCAAACTCCCTATGCTTCTATATAAGTTTGGAGCATATTTTAAAAGTATTTAAACATACTTTTTCCAACAATCTATAATTACAAAATGGTAGTTTCAATTCGTATCTATAGTTGAATGATGTATTATGACATGATTTGCACTTTATAGTATATCAGTTTTCATTTCCGTCTATTGTTGAAAAGACAACCATACAGGGATAAAGCGTTTATGGACTTGGTTTTGTAAATCATATGGTACTGGAAAAACAATTGCTTTTCTACTAAGGACCAATCAAGTTATGATTAAATCTTCATCTAGAAGAAGTCAAAATTTTCTTTATATGTTTGCATTTAAAAGACAAGGACTGATGGTCTCTAAGCCGATGTCGTTAATTCCAATGACAGGACGACAAATTAATAAAAAAAAGATTCTCCCTTAACTAAGGTAGCCATTACAAGTGTGTCGATCTCACGAAGAACAATGATTCCTACTTCGTTGTAGATTAACTAACTAAACTAAATTACACTAATCAATGGTTGAGAGAATTGTTTATCAATTAATTATAGAATACTTAAAACAAATTAATTAACACAAGTCAATTAAAGAGGTCTTCTCATCTAGTATTCATATCAAGATCATCGGTATAGGAATCTATTAGAATAGCATTGAATTAATACATAAGACAATTAAGACTTTTCAAATATTTGTGTGTTTCTTAGTGTAAATAGTCAAAACACTTATTGCAACTACATTGACTTAAATCAACCCAACTACACACTTGTGATTATTAGGCTAACAAGTCATTAGTATTTGAAAACTCATCGTTGGCCTTCTTAAGTTGTCAATCGAATGAGTTAAAGACAATAAATCAAACTTAGGTGAAAATATAAATTCTCAACCTATTTGCATCATAAATTTAGTATCAAGGAACTTTCATTCTACTCAATCATGCATCCAATGTTAAATAGAGAGGCAAGACTTCTAAAATCTAACTATTCAACATCATAATAAATGCACCCAAATAGATTTTTTTGAATATGTAATAAGTACAACTCAAACATAATGCCATCCAATGTCTCCTCTAGTTCAAACCAAGAACTTCATCCAAAAGAGAAAACCTACTACTTAAGCTAACAAATTTTAAATAAAACATAAAATAAATAAATAGATAAAATAAAGAGTACAAATCCAAGCTTTAAATCTTCGCAAGGGTTCAACAATGAAGGAAGGAAGAGTGGGGAAGAAGAAGAAAAGAGAAGAAAAAACTATCCTAAGCTACCTAATAGAGAAGATAAAGAAGAAGGACCAAAAGTTGAGTTTTATGGTTGAAAATAGATCAGATTTGGCTCAGCTAATCAAAGCTCGTCACGTGGACCGCAATACAATAACACACACACACAAATGTGTGTATGTATGTGTGTGTGTGTATTCTTCGTTTGGCTTCTAATGTTATGCTCCGCACCCTCCGTAGAATAATTAAAGGATAAAAAAAATTAAATGGGATTAAGGGCAATAAATGGTAATGAATTAAGAATTAAATATTGTAATAAGTGGTATTTATTGAGGGATTAAATATTAGAATTAATTAGAAATTAATTAAGAATTAAATATTAGAATTTTATTATTTAAGATAATTGAGATAATAGGATATAATTTAGAAACTCAAATTTCATTCCTACTTTTATCAAAACTGACAGAACGTCAGTTTCTTTTCATAATTCAGTAACAGCAACCGACGCATTCCTTTTCTTCTCCATTAGGCGATTTCCATCTCTTGCAACCAAAGGTGAAAATTCTTCAAGATCTTCAATCCAATCCTTGTTTGTTCTTCGATTCTTTTTCGAGTAATCACAGACAAGTAATCTACTTATGAGTTCCTACGATTTGCGAAAGAAAAAGGCCTATTTTTGATATCAAATTGGATCACCATGAAGTAGTTTCTTTTTGTAAATCTATACGTGATTTATGTGTTTTGGTTTTGAGATTTGGCTGCTAACTGTTTGAAATCATTGTTATTGCAGTGGATTGTGTGAGATTATGCAAAACCCAATCCCATGAACCCTACTTGGTGTTATTTTCGGTTGGAAGGGAAGGAAGGGTGAAAATGTGAGATTTTGGGTGTGTTTTTTATGGATGATTTGAGTTTTAGGCTTGAATCTTTGATGTGTATGTGAAAGGTGTTGCTGTGGTGAATTAAGGGTGGATTGATAGTGATGAATAGGCTTGGAAATGGTTGGAAGGAAGTTGGATTGAATTGGGGATTTGGATCTGCAGTTTCTGTAGAAAACACAGTGAAAATTCTAGAAAACGTTGACATCGATCGATTGATGTCAGAGATTGACGTACATTGATCGATCAATGTATAGTGAGGGAGAGACTGATGTGTTTCAGATATACGTGGATCGATCGACGTAGGATGAGTGAGAGATCGATGTTCTCTGATGGACGTCGATCGATCAATGTGAGGGATCGACGTCACATCGATCGATCAATGTAGGTTGTGTGAGAGATCGACGTGTCTTAGACGGACGTGGATCGATCGACGTCAGGGGCTGACGTCCATCCTTTTTGTGGGAAATTAAGGGAAGAAAGGGGGAAGCTAGGGGATGCTTTGGGTGACCTTAGGGACTTCTTAGGACCTGATTGAGGCTAGTATAAATCTTAGGACCATGACTTAGGATGATGAATCAACGGTGAGTACTTCGTATTTGAATCGGACTTCAACGTGAATGATCTAAGGGGTTAAGAATGAATGCCTGAGGCTTCGATATGGTTCAAATGGAACATGTGAAGAGGGTTTATTTCATTTCTCGTATCCTTAGTATGAACGTGTATGCGAGGTAGGCTTAAGTATGTGATAATACGCTTGAATGTGAGAGTGTGATTGAAGCCAGTGATTGAAGAATTGATTGAGTGATGAGAAGTTGTGCATTTTTGCATCATGACACTTGCATTTGTATTATTTTTTGACAAGAGTTGTGCCTCGGCACAAGGTATAAAGTTTGCGAAATGAGCTGTGATGCGTTACAAGGTATAAAGACAAGCTGTAACCATCACAGGGTATAAAGTGAGCTGTAATGTGACGCAGGGCATAAAGACAAGATGTGGCACATTATAGGGTATAAAGTTAAGCTGTGGTGCGTCACAGGGTATAAAGACAAGTTGTGGCCCATCACAGGGTATAAAGTTATGTGACCGGACATTATGACATGCATTGCACTATTTTTGAAAAGTGAAGCATAAGCATTTGTGACGGTGTAGTGTAGTGCATATTTTGAAATGTCATGCATCACGTGAGTCGTTACGGTATGATTGATTCATAACTAGATTGTTATTGAACTTTTGAATGCTTATGATTTACTGTTCTTATTCTGTTATGTTATTAAATTATATTCTTGAAGTTATACACGACATGTGCCCCTTTACCCCTTGATATTATATCCACTCATGTTTTGCCATGTGATGATCCCGCATGTCTTATAAGCGGGTTACTTGCTAGCGTATTTCACTAAGGGTACTACCATTGTTTTGCAGATGAGCCCGGTTATGACATGATTTTCATAGAAGACGACGGCGAGTGGGCTGAGTGGGACGCTTAAAGTTCTTATTGGGAATTGTTTAGACTGTTTCTTATTTTCTTAGCTTCTTCATTCACTTGAGGATTTAGTTGGCTATGACCACGAACAATCTTTGGTAATCTTAAGACACCTTGATGTACAGATTTGATGGTTTGGATTTTATTTTGCACGTGTCTCCGTGCTTATTCCCTTACGTCATTGATGATGTGTATTTGAGAGATGAGACGTCTTGTAGTCTTTTCAGTAGGCTAAAACGGGTGCACCGGTTTGGATCTGCTGTCCGGGTCGGGGCGCTACAGGTGGTATCAGAGCCTAGGCTTCCGATATACCTCGGAGACCTAGGTTATGTCATATAGAGTCCTAAGTTATGATTTTGACCCTAAGTTGACCCATAGGTCTAAGTCTTTGATCTTAGATATAAGATGAGTTGGGTTGGGTGTGTGCGAGCGCGATATAATGTAAATAGAGACTATACGATTTATTCCCTTAATGTATGCAAGTTCTGTCCTGTACAACGCATATGGTGTTTCAGTATTTATCTTTAAAATTGCTGAATGCTAATAAGCGCTGATCTTGCAGAAAGATGCCTCCTAGAAGGGATAACTCTGGAAACGGTGGCAACGGAAATGAGAACCCACAGCCACCACAGATGGTAATGCCTCAGGCGCTAATGGACGCCATAACGGTGATTGCGCAGAGTGTTGCTCAGCAGCAGCAACAGCCTCCTCCTCCACCGCCGCCCCAGCACGGTATACGGTATTATATTTGCGAGAAGCGAAACACGCATGCCCCAACCTTTGAGGGGACCACTGATCCAGAGGTGGCAAAATTCTGGTTGGATGAGATAGAAAAGTGCTTCAGGCTAGTGCAGGTGCCTGAGGAGCATAAGGTGGATGTGGCCACGCCCTTGCTGAGTGGCCGGGCTAACGCATGGTGGAATGGTATGCTTCATAAGATGACTCCCCTATTTTGCGGAGACAATTTGTTGAGGCCTACAAGGACTACTACGTGCCTGAAACTGCTATACTGGAGAAGATGAGACAGTTCGATAAGCTGGAACAGGATCGGATGTCTATATCTGACTATGATGATAGATTTCATGCCTTGGGAAAATTCACGCCCATTGTGTTGGAAAACAACAGGATGAAGATGCTCAAGTTTGAGCAAGGATTGAACCCCCGCATTCGGACGGCTATAGCGGGGTCTAGCCTGAAAACTTTCATGGAGATGTTGGATACTTGCTACGTGATATGCGCAGGTCACAGCCTGGAGAGGCTCGTGATGATACCAGCAAGAGGCCGAGGGATGATAGAAGTGGAGGTAGACCCGGACGTTGGGTCAAAATTCCCCGAAAAGGCCAGGCAGGACCGTTTCAGAGGGCACCGCAGCCGAGTCACTCTGATCGTCAGGCGCCCGGAGTGTGCCCCCATTGCCAGAAAAATCATGTAGGAGAATGTTTGAAGAAAATCGGAGCGTGCTTTAAGTGTGGTAAGACTTACCACAGAATCAAGGATTGTCCCGAGTGGAAGCAAAAGTCATAGGGAGACGCCGGGCCATCACAGCAACAAAGAGCTAGGCCCAGGACCAATGCCCGAGTCCATGTAATGACGGACGCCGAAGTGCAGGAGAGCACTGACGTTGTGATAGGTACGATTTAAGTTAAATATTAGTTGTTTAAGTTGAATTTTAGCCGTTTAAGTTGAAATTGAATGTGCTATACATGAAAACCTTTATGTGTTACACTCTGTGTTTAGGTGCGATTCTAGTTAATAAAGTGCCTGCAAACGTATTGTTTGATAGTGGAGCGAGTCACTCGTTCATCTCTAAGCGATTCGTCAAAGGATTTGACTGTCTACCCGAGTGGCTTGAAACCCCCTTCAGAGTGCAGGCAGCTGGTGAACAAGTACTGGTCTCACACCACGAGTATAAAGATTGTGAATTGGAGTTGGATGGGAAGGTATTTCCCGTTACATTGGTCCCAATTACAATGAGGGATTTCGATGTAATATTGGGCATGGATTGGCTGACCAAGTATCACGCCAATATTGACTGCAGACTGAAGCTAGTAACTGTCAAAGATCCCGAAATGAACGAAGTGACAGTTCAAGGGAACACCAAGCTAACGAAAGCCCCGAAGAAAATATACTTGACGGCGATTAAGGCTTTCAAGGCTTTAAAGAAGGGAGCAGAGGAACTTATGGTATATACTTTGGACTCGAAACAAGACGTTCCCTCCATGGATCAGATTCCGGTGATCAATGAGTTTAAGGACGTATTTGTAGGATCTGCAAGGCACCACTAGAAGGGGGGTTGAATAGTGGGTGCGAAAAATGTGGTTTTTAAAATTGTTTTAAACCAAAAATCCAACTTCTGAAAACAGTTTCTGTTTTCAGGACCAGTTTTAAAACGTTTTAAAAACTAGGTTTCAAGTCTTCAAAAAGTCTGAAATTTGGAGAGCACTTAGTCTCAGATGTTCTGGGTATTTCCTAAAAATTTCAGATTAAAATTCAACCTCTAACCCCTTGAAAAATCGTTGGTGGTCAGATTGCGCAAATCTGCCAGAAACTGCAGTGTGATTTGAAAAATTAATTCCTATTTGTACATAACTTCAAATGCTCTGAAAATTTAAATACTAACCCCTTATAAGTTTTATTTAAATGGGTTGAAACAGTTTTAAAAAATGCTTTTGGGAAATTAGTCAAATACGATCAAAGTCTCAACATTTGCAAGCCTGAAAATCAGACTGCACTAGTCTCAGAACTTTGGACGTTTGGATGACTTATACTTGTCCAAAAGGGTTGAAACTTACGCCAAAAGAACCTTAAGACGTGTGGCTATGATTCTGGAAAGTTTCGTAATTTTTGAAATCCGTTTACTATTTTTATGAACGTGATCAAAAACGATAAACAGTGCTGAAACTGAAAGTAAGTGCTAAAAGTAAATGACACCAAGAATTTTATACTGGTTCAGTTATCAACAACCTACTCCAGTCTTCGAGGACACCTTCCTCGGTTAGAACTAATCACCAAACACAAAATAACACCTTACCACAGGGTTGATAGAGTTACACACCAACTCCAACCCTTTACAAACCTTGTATGAGAATACAATGCACACGAACACCACCACCTTGCAAGTTCAAGATTGATCACACCTTGATCAATTTTTTACAACACTAAAGAGAATATGGTGGTATGTAAGAAGCCTATTCAAGATGTATGAATATGAATACAATAGGCTTTTAGAGAAAAGAAAGAAAGAAAGGTAGAAGAAGAAAGTCTAGAAAACGTTTTTCGCTTTTTTTGCACTTGTGAGACTTGTCTTCTATTTTGCAATACTTCTTCTTCCTTTTATCAACCTTGGCCGCCCCCTATTGCTGCTCTTCCCCTCTTGAAAATTATCTTCTAAGTCCTTGGAAGAGTATATGGCATCATTGTCACATGTCTTTACTTACTTGGCATCTCCTCATTGGATGATCATTAAGCTCTTGCTTACTTGGCACTCATTGATTGGTTGAATGTTGTCATCACTTGATGACTAGACAAATCTGAGAATAACACTTAAAACATGTGCCAAAATCATCATAAAATGATTACCATAATTCACAAGATCATCACACAAAATTAGCTAGGCAAATTTCTCCAAGAAGTTATCAAAAAATCGGCCATAACCTTTTTGCACATGCTGAAATTTCAGCATGTGTAACATTCTCATTTCATTCAAAATATTGCCAAATTTACTTTGATTTAATCCAAGAAATCAATCACCATTTAGTACAAGACATCTTTATCAATTTTTGGAATAAAATTTGGACACCAATGAGGCCTAAAATTCAGCCACTATGCATTACACACATGCTGAAATTTTCAGCATGTGTGATATTTAAAAATATCACTTTCTTTATTCAAAACACTTCCATACAATCTCCCAATTAATTCACTTAATTCAAGAAGTAAAATATGCCTCATAAATGGATAAAAATCGGCCAGCTCTAATGCACATGCTGAAATTTTCAGTATGTGTTACAAATGTGACATAAGTTTGAAATGTTACCTTGTGTAGCTCCTTTCTTTATGTCACCAACTTTGTATGCTTCATTCTTGACCAATCAAGATGCCAAAAAAGCTCCACATATGCTCCAACAAGGTGACTTGGGCGTGTGACAAGGATGATACATGTGCTGAATTTTATTTTTGCAAACTTTGTAAAGTAGTGCACATTTAATTATATACACATGGTATATTCCAATCAGCCCTTAATTGAATTTTCTAGAACACTTTGAGATGTATGAAATATGTAAAAAGTGTCTAGATACTTGTTATATGATATGCCAAAAACGTTCCATGTATCGTATACGTAGAAAACCGAATTTTTGATGTTTATCGATTACCCGATCTTTCTCTAATTAAATTCCAACTTTTTGCACATGTTATATATATTATGTTACACATAATATACATAAATTAAACTTTAATATTCAGCACTTAGGCTGATTAAAGTGGCGCCCAACACATGTGATAAAATTATAATTGGAATCTCCACAATTTGGCCTTAATGTGGGGTGATTTGTGTGTGCCATTATGGATGATTTTATGACTGCATATAGCATCAAACCCACGAAATTTGTGGATATTTTTGCAGTGTAGGGGCTGGCCATCTATATATGGCAAGTACGTGACACGTTGACGAAGTTTCGGTATTCGTCCGATACGACAATTTTCGGTTTAGAACTTTTAACGTGTCGTATTCAATTTGTCATCACCATAACTTATATCATATGATATAAGACCTGAATATACTCATAAATATGAGTTAAATATGGTGGTGTGACGTTAACGTACGTACGTAAAATATATAACATGTCGGTAGTACGTTGGAATAAGTATGTATGTGCCTTTTTCAAAAAATCTGAATATATATATATATATATATATATATATATATATATATATATGGCAATGGCGTGTGATATGTGTGTGGAAAGGAGAGTGGAAGACTTTCCTTTCTTCACCTTGTTGCCTTTGTTGCCTTTTCCAAATATTGCTTCCTTTAATGAACTACTTAGTTTAATTAACTAAGTAATTCAGTTAATGAACTAGTTTAGATCATTAATGGTGGCACCTGAAAATAGTTCAAACACAACAAATGTTTGCCATTTGATGTAAGCTTTAAAGCTTCATGGCTCGTTAGTACGACAACATTATATATGAACTATATAAGGCAAGTTTTATGCAACAACGTGTCATGTCATAAAATATGTCATGTATTTCTTTTGTAACACGTTATTTAAATCATGCATTTTGAAATCACTCAAACCCCTTTTTCTCTATAGTATTCCCTGATGATTTGCCGGGAGTGCCGTCATCCAGAGAAGTGGAGTTCGAAATCAATTTGATCCTAGGAGCCGAGCCTATATCTAAAGCACCTTACAGAATGGCTCCAGCTGAACTCAAGGAGCTAAAGGGACAACTACAGGAGTTGCTAGATACGAAGTTGATTCGCCCCAGTGTATCACCCTGGGGAGCTCCAGTATTGTTTGTCAAGAAGAAAGATGGCAGCTTAAGGTTGTGCATTGATTACAGAGAGCTGAACAAGATCACCATTAAGAACAAGTACCCACCGCCAAAGATCAAAGATTTATTTGACCAGTTAAAGAGTGCGCGTTGGTTCTCGAAAATCGACCTTCGTCAGGGGTACCATCAGTTGCTTGTGAAAGCAAGTGACGTCCCTAAAACAGCTTTCCAGACTCGATATAGGCATTATAAATTTTTGGTGATGCCTTTAGAACTGACTAATGCCCCAGCAGCTTTTATGGACTTGATGAACACCGTATTCCGAGAACAGTTGGATCAATTTGTGGTGGTGTTCATCGATGATATCTTGGTCTACTCTCCTGATGAACAATCCCATGCAGAACATCTAAGAGTGGTGTTGGGAATTTTGAGGCAACAGAAGCTATATGCCAAATTCAGCAAATGTGAATTTTGGCTAAGAAGTGTAGCCTTTCTCGGTCATTTGATTTCGGAGGACGGGATCTCTGTGGATCCTAAGAAGCTAGAATCCATTACAGAATGGCCAAGACCTACTAATGTGACCGAAGTCAGAAGCTTCCTAGGCCTGGCAGGCTACTATAGGAAGTTTGTCAAGGGATTTTCGACAATAGCACTTCCATTGAGTCGACTTACTCAGAAGAAGACTGAGTTTGAATGGACTGCTGAATGTGAGTAGAGCTTTTCTGAGCTCAAGAAGAGATTGACCACGGCCCCGGTGTTGGCACAACCTTCTGGCACCGATGGTTTCGTGATCTATAGTGATGCGTCCAAGAAAGGACTAGGTATGTATAGCATTACAATTAATATATTGTATATATGTATATGCCAGTCACCAACTAACTCTCTGCTTATAAGTTGTGTCTTGATGCAAAATGAACGAGTTATTTCTTACGCTTCGAGACAACTGAAACCATATGAGCAGAACTACCCGACACATGATTTAGAGCTCGGAGCTAGTGTAGTATTTGCTCTTAAGATCTGGAGGCACTATTTGTATAGAGAAAAGTGTGTCGTGTTCACTGACCATAAGAGTCTGAAATACTTATTCTCGCAGAAAGAGCTGAATATGAGACAAAGGAGATGGTTGGAACTCCTTAAGGACTATGAGCTTAACCATCAATTACACCCTGGGAAAGCCAACCGAGTGGCAGACACGTTTGAGCAGAAAGTCTAGTCATGCAAGACAGTCTCCGTTGGAACGAGAGATCGAAGAGTTTGGATTGGATGTTATAGACTCAGTGGCAAATGTCCTTACCGCCTCATCTATAAGCCCAGGTTTGGTAGACAGAATTAAAGAAGCTCAGTACGACGATGCGGCACTGAAGGGAATCCGTGACGAATTGATCACGGAACCATTAAAGGATTTTCAGTTGAGAGAAGATAAAAGTTTATGGTTTCAAAACCGGCCATGCGTACCAGACAATGAAGAGCTTCGTAGAGAATTGTTGAGTGAAGCTCATAACTCGAGGATGTCTATTCACCCCGGAAGCACAAAAATGTATAAAGACCTCAAAAGAAATTACTGGTGGATAGGGATGAAAAGAGTATAGCGGAGTATGTCGAGAGATACTTGTATGCTAGCAGGTCAAACCAGAGCATCAGCGACCTGGCAGTTGATGATGCCATTGGAGATCCCAGAATGGAAATAGGAGCATGTGACTATGGACTTCATGATGGGGTTACCCAAAACCAGAAGTGGGAATGAGATGATTTGGTAATTGTCGATCGCTTGACAAAGAAAGCTCATTTCATAGCTATGACACATGGTACTTCTTATGAGAATTGTTCAACAATATGTGGAGAACATTGTGAGCTTGCATGGAGTTCCCGAGTATTGTATCGGACCGTGATTCCAGGTTCGCTTCTAAGTTCTGGATGGCCTTCCAGAAAGCAATGGGTACGAGCTAAGAATGAGTACCGCCTATCATCCTCAGACACATGGTCAGTCGGAGAGGACAATCCAGACTTTAGAAGATATGCTGAGAGCTTGCGTTCTGGATTTTAAAGGAATTGGGATAGTATGCTGAAATTGATGGAGTTCTCATATAATAATAGCCATCACAGTGCAATTGGCATGGCAACCGTTTGAATCTCTATACGGACGCAAGTGTAGGTCTCCAGTTTGTTGGGACGAGGTTGGAGAAAGGACGATCACCGCGGCAGAGTTGGTCGAACAGACAATTGGGAAAATGAAAATCATAAGAGAGAGGTTAAGGGTGGCGCAGGATCGCAGTAAGAGTTGGACCGATACTAAAAGACGACCCTTGGAGTTTGAGGAAGGTGAAAAGGTTTATCTACGAGTTTCACCCACCAAGGGAGTTGCGAGGTTTGGAATGAAGGGCAAGTTAAGACCTAAATATATTGGTCCATACGAAGTGCTTGGCCGAGTTGGCGAAAGAGCATACCGACTAGCCTTGCCTCCTATCTTATCGCAAGTCCACAATGTATTCCATGTGTCTCAACTGAGGAAATACGTGCCGGATCCTAGTCATATTCTTGAGGCTCAACCCTTGGATATTAGGGAGGATGTCACGTACGAAGAACATCCTGTGAAGATTGTGGATAAGAAATATCAAGTCCTACGCAAGCGCGTGATTCCGTATGTCAAAGTCCAATGGAGTTCATACGGAGCGTGAAGCCACGTGGGAGCTTGAAGAGCAAATGAAGGAGTTATATCCACATTTTTCCAATAAGGTATGTCAGTTTCAATGACGAAACTTTTTGTAAGGGGGGTGGAATGTTATGCCCCGCACCCTCCGTAGAATAATTAAAGGATAAAAAGAAATTAAATGGGATTAATGGCAATAAATGGTAATGAATTAAGAATTAAATATTGTAATAAGTGGTATTTATTGAGGGATTAATATTAGAATTAATTAGAAATTAATTAAGAATTAAATATTAGACTTTAATTATTTAAGATAAATGAGATAATAGGATATAATTTAGAAACTCAAATTTCATCCCTACCCTTATCGAAACTGACACTTTTCATAATTCAGAAACAGCAACCGGCGCATTCCTTTTCTTCTCCCTTAGGCGATTTCCATCTCTTGCAACCCTAGGTGAAGATTCTTCAAGATCTTCAATCCAATCCTCGTTTCTTCTTCGATTCTTCTTCGAGTAATCACATGCAAGTAATCTACTTATGAGTTCCTATGATTTGCGAAAGAAAAAGACCTATTTTTGATATTAAATTGGATAGTTTCTTTCTGTGAATCTATACGTGATTTATGTGTTTTGGTTTTGAGATTTGACCGCTAACTGTTTGAAATCATTGTTATTGCTATGGATTGTGTGAGATTATGGAAAACTCAATCCCATGAACCCTACTTGGTGTTATTTTCGGTTGGAGGGGAAGGAAGGGTGAAAAGGTGAGTTAAGGGTTGAATCTTTGATGTGTATTTGAAAGGTGTTGCTGTGGTGAATTAAGGGTTGATTGATAGTGATGAATAGGCTTGGGAATGGTTGGAAGGAAGTTGGGATCGAATTGGGGATTTGGATCTGCAGTTTCTGCAGAAAACGCAGTGAAAATTCTGGAAAACGTTGACATCAATCGATTGATGTCAGAGACTGACGTACATCGATCGATCGATGTATAGTGAGGGAGAGACTGATGTGTTTCAGATGTACGTGGATCGATCGACGTAAGATGAGTGAGAGATCGATGTTCTCTGATAGACGTCGATCGATCGATGTGAGGGATCGACGTCACATCGATCGATCGATGTAGGTTGTGTGAGAGATCGACGTGTCTCAAACGGACGTGGATCGATCGATGTCAGGGTTGACGTCCATCTGTTTTGTGGGAAATTAAGGGAAAAAAGGGAAGCTAGGGGATCCTTTGGGTGACCTTAGGGACTTCTTAGGACCTGATTGAGGCTAGTATAAATCTTGGGACCACGACTTAGGATGATGAATCAACGGTGAGTACTTCGTAGGGTATTTGAATCGGACTTCAACGTGAATGATCTAAGAAGTTAAGAATGAATGCGCGAGGCTTCGATACGGTTCAAATGGAACATGTGAAGAGGGTTTATTTCATTTCTCGTATCCTTAGTATGAACGTGTATGCGAGGTAGGCTTAAGTATGTGATAATACGCTTGAATGTGAGAGTGTGATTGAAGCCAGTGATTGAAGAATGTGATTGAATGATGAGAAGTTGTGCATTTTTGCATCATGACACTTGCATTTGCATTATGTTTTGACAAGAGCTGTGCCTCGGCACAGGGTATAAAGTTTGCGAAATGAGTGTGATGTGTTACAGGGTATAAAGACAAGCTGTAACCATCATAGGGTATAAAGTGAGCTGTAATGTGACGCAGGGCATAAAGACAAGCTGTGGCACATTACTAGATATAAAGTTAAGTTGTGGTGCGTCACAGGGTATAAAGACAAGCTGTGGCCCATCACAGGGTATAAAGTTATGTGACCGGACATTATGACATGCATTGCACTGTTTTTGAAAAGTGAAGCATAAGCATTTGTGACGGTGTAGTGTAGTGCATATTTGAAATATCATGCATCACGTGAGTCGTTACGGTATGATTGATTCGTAACTGGATTGTTATTGAACTGTTGAATGCTTATGATTTACTGTTCTTATTCTGTTATGTTATTAAATTATATTCTTGAAGTTATACAAGACATGTGCCCCTTTACCCCTTGATATTATATTCACTCATGTCTTGCCATGTGATGATCCCGTATGTCTTATAAGCAGGTTACTTGCTAGCGTATTTCGCTAAGGGTACTACCGTTGTTTTGCAGATGAGCCCGGTTATGACATGATTTTCATAGAAGATGACGGCGAGTGGGCTGAGTGGGACGCTTAAAGTTCTTATTGGAAATTGTTTAGGCTGTTTCTTTTATCTTAGCTTCTTTCATTCACTTGAGGATTTAGTTGGCTATGACCACGAACAATCTTTGGTAATCTTAAGACAACTTGATGTACGTATTTGATGGTTTGGATTTTATTGATGATGTGTATTTTATAGATGAGACGTCTTGTAGTCTTCTCAATAGGCTACGACGGTTGTACCGGTTCGGATCCGCTGTCCGGGTTGGGGCGCTACATCTACACTTCAGTCCAAGTATCTCTCTTGTCCTTTAAACTTCAAAGAAAAATACATAGGAGAGAGCAAATACGTCCCAAAAATGCAAAACAGAAAAAAATAATACCGAGATGCCAATTATCCAAAAACTACATGAAAGTATAAAAATGTAAACGTAAAAACACTAAAACTAATATACGTGATACACAACTTATACTATAAAACCTTTACCAAAATACAGGTTATCAAGTACTCCTAAAGCAATAGTAATTGAACACATTCATGATATGAAAACGATTCATCATAAAAAAAACCAAAAATATAATTATCACACTTCATATATCATATGATCAGACTCTTCAATGCAATTGTAGTACCATTTACATTTACATACATAAGGGAAAAAGTTTAGTACAAAACAGCATTATTAGACCGGGGATATCTCACCATATCAACATGAGCAGCCACCAATTCAAAGTCCTATATGGGTTACAATTGATCTTGCTTTTGTAATGTAGTTGGCATTATTTAAAGAAGAAGGGAATAATAGCTCTCCATACCTAACAGAAAGAGAAAGGATATACATAAATCACATAATGGAAATAATTGTACCAATTTGCAGGAATATGATGGGGCATTGTACAAAGTTGGCTATGCATCACATTGATTATTCAACCCATTTGTAACGTCAAAGATGACTTGATTTTTTTCCCATCCTTTCTCGGGCCCTTCGTCTTTTTTTTCCAAAAAGTCATTCCCTGAGGGTTCTCACCGCTACAGTCCCAAGGAACATTGGAGGATGTAAATTAAGAACTCAACGGCCTCCTAGGTTGGATGATGACTTACACAGTGACCCACACAAGGTGTCTCCCAGCAAACCAGGCCTTCGGCCTAGCAGCAATAGAACACCACACTGTATGTGACCCTGGATTCAAACTCTTGACCTCTTTGAGCAAATTCCAACTCGAGTATCAACTGAGTTATGCCCTGGCCCTTCATCTTTCTTTTACATCTTCATCGTACTATATGACACACACACCATATTGTTTGCTTCCGTTTTCATTGACATCGAAAGAAAGTGGTTAAAAAGGACATTTGCAGTCACCAACTAAACAATTTTCTAACCCAATATTAACAGTAGATCTCAAGTTTGATTCAAGAGTGTGTTTGATTTCCCCTAGTACAATAATATATGTTACTTTATAAAATGATGTATGAAAGTTGCTTTTGTAGTATCGCAAAATCTTCTGTATGAGTAAAAGAGTAAAATTGACAAGGACATTAGGTAACATCTTCCTTTTGAAATATTGTAATATTTATGTAATTGTATCTTAGAGTTGTGTCTTTAAAATATTGAGTATCTTTATCATGGACAATTAGCCAATGGTATCATTGTTCCCATATTTAACCAAGTTTGTCCAACCAAATTGGGCTTCCTGATTGTATTTATCTTATTGATTTAAAACCAACCACAATATTACCTTTTTTTTATTTCCTTTTTAAGTGTAAACTAACCACTATAACACTAAGTATACACAATATTATACTCTTGATGCCATTGTAATATCGTATATGGGCATTCTCAGTACACTAGACTTTTGCGCTTGCGTAGAGTTCGAAGAGGAGCCGGACCGCTTCGCGATCTGATGTACGCAGTCTTACCTTACACTTTGTGCAAGAGTCTGTTTTCGCATTTCGAACTCGTGATATCAAGGTCATAAAGCAACAACCTTACACGTTACTGCAAGTATATATGGCAACGTAGAAATAGAAAGTTTTTTCTAGGGAATTAATTCTACTCCTGAAGCTGCACTGCTGGGAGCAAAGAACTGTTATTGCCTCATGCATGTCTCACTTCAATGGGACCAGATCTCCTCATTCTCTACACCCTCATCCCCTTGCTCATCGTTTGCCACGTGGCAGTAAAGTGGGGTGGTGAGACTAGATGCGAGTGACACTCATCTAGCCTCACCAGCCCATATTGCTGTCACGTGGCGGGCGGTGGACAAAGGAGTAAAGATGTGGGGGTGAGGAGATCCCATCTCCACTTCAATATAGAATATTATGGCATTTCATCTTAGACATGTTTGGATCATAGGGACTTGGATATAATACATAGTGGATATTATCCTATCTATATTGCACATATTGGCATTTTTCATCACAAAACATACACTTAACCGAAAAAAAAGTATAGTATATACTTAGGGTTGGGATCTCTAACCCCATTTTCCTCACCTCCTTTGTGACCACGCGACACGTAGCAGCAAAGGAGGGTGGTGAGGCTAGATGCGAGTGATCCTCATCTAGCCTCACCACCCCTCCTTGCTGCCACGTGTCGCGCGGTTACGCGTCACCGCACCCCATTTGCGGTGAGGGGATCCTATCCCATATACTTACGTTGTTAACGGATAGTTGTTCATTTGCCAATGTCCAAATTAAATGACACCAGTAACTACAGAAAAGACGCCAAAAGTCCTGCTCAAAGACCATGTGCATGTCCATTCATATAGTGCAAATCTAACTAATGGAATAACAAGGGATTGAAATCAAACGCCATCCTGCAATATGATACATATACAAAAGAAAGTATATTCAACACAACAACATCATACCTCATTGTCTTAGAGGCTTCCGTCCATAACGGAGTAAAGGGGGGGTTAGATGTACGCAAACTTTCTCATATGTTAGAAATACACACAGGTTGTTTCCGGATAACATATAATAAAAATTGCTTCAATTTGTGTCGATTGATTGATACTTCACAATACAAGATACGCACGAATCGTTCTTCTTTATTCCACTATATTTCAAAGTTAAAGAAGAGTGTGTTTTTGAAAAGTGGAACATAAAAAAAGTATATTCCTTTTCCGAAATTAAATTCCTAAAAAACCACAACACCAGGTACTATGGTTTCAGTTTATTAACGTCAAACGGGTAGATCAGGGAAAGGATCCCCTCACCGCCGAATGTCTCACTCCCTTCGTGACCTCCTGTCACGTGGCAACAGGAAGGGTGGTGAGGCTGGGTGGAGTCACCCGCATCCAGTCTCACCATCCCCCGCTGCCACGTGGCGGGCGGTCACGGGGAGGGGGTCAGGTGATCCCAATCGGGTAGATCATGGCTCAATGGCATTGTAGCGTAAAGGTAAAAAAGATTAAAAAGAAAGACACGCCTTATGCACATAAAATATAAAGAAAATGAACTACAAATATCCTTCTCTCATTTCTTAAAAAATTAAAGAACTACTTTTTTCTTCTTCTGTCTCTCGTCTCTATGCTTCGAAGTGGGCAGATTTGGTCCGTTAATTTATTGGACCATTTGATATGTGGATGCAAATAAGGTTCTTTTGGATCATGCATTAGTTGATGTAATTCCTTTTTTTTAAAGGATAAATATCTTTTTTTTACTATAAGTTGGAGAATATAGGGGTTTAAATGTGAAATAGCTTACCATGGATACTTTAAATAAAAAATTAGTAACAAGTTAAAAAGAGTGTCATAGAAGAAATATTTTAGGAAACGTGAAGTAAAGGTAAATTTGGTTTTATCTAAATGATATTCACAGATACAAACTTAATTAAAAGGATGATTAAGGAAGAAAGAGCCTGCCAAAATAGTATCAATCAACACAAATTCGGATATTGTTTCGTGTATTTTATTTCTTAATTCTCTCGAATTGTTTTTTCATAATTCACAGATGGCTCCTTCTTTTCGGATGGATTTATACCTATTTGTATTTATTGAATTCCATCAATAACACATAATCACACCATACCTCTACTATTTTTTATTTATGCATGTACATATAAAGCCGAGGTCTTATTTTTTAATTTATGCATGCACATATAGAGACGATGTCTCACTAGAAGCAAGCTCTCTATCTCTTAGGATAGAACTATTGTTTATCTACCGCTCACCCTTTTTAGACCCTAACGATACCTTTTGCTGTCGTTGAGATATTCAGAGCATGATTGATTGACTCACATCTATTGCAGACATAAAACACACCTGTGACCGAACCGGAGAAATAACCAATATTAGCGCGATTTAAAGTGGTATAAGTCATATATTGCGTGACTGCCCGTGGGCTAGTAAAGTTTGGTACATTCTGCTCGGAAGTACAACGCGGGCAGCTTTTAGACAAGAAATGGACGTAAAGAAATGGATCACATACAATTTGAAGCCTTCGGTTCGTATCCAGCATTTACAGGTGTAGTGGCGATATGCTTTTCGGGAAGCGGTATCAAAAGTTTGGTACTGGCGGAATCAGGTTGTCCACGGGAACATCCCTCCCTTCCATCACCGAATACTATATCAAAGGAGATCGTTTGCCAGACGAAGAAGTTAGAAGCTGCCAATTTAGTGTCATGTAATTATGTACATTTAGCTAGTGATATTGGATAGCTGGTTGTATTGTAAATGTAACGGATACTTTCGGTTTTGAAGTTCAATAAAGTTCACTTTCCCAAAAAAAAAAATATTTAAAACTTGAACGTATAACCATAAATCGAGGAAAGAGGCTAGGCACCGAATAGTCGTACGTAACTTTTGTGATAAATGAATTGGCTGTAAGGCCAAAAATAAAATAGCCGAAATATGAAAATTACGTTCGGTCATGATTGTTTAGTTGACGTCTTTAAACTGAGACTGGAAGCATCGGAGGGACGAACGATTTCATGAAGAGAGCCTTTTAGCCTATGCATATTAGAATGCTTGATTCAAACTCTCTATCCCTAAGAATAGAGGTATTGTTTGTCTACCGCTTATCTTCCTCAGACCCTAACGACAGATTTTGTTGTCGTTGGGATACTGGATATAATGATGATGATGATATTAGAATGCTTGATTGATTCTACTTATGTCTATTGGAGTGTTTGATTGCTTGGATTGATGGAGTATCACGAGCTATGTATTTATAGGTTAGGCTACGGACCAATTTCTATATTTAACTGATAATTAATTCCTTCCATCATGAAACCATACAAATTGTTAACCAATTATAATTAAATCTTATAATTAATACAGTCAATAATTAGAACGTATCTAGTCAAGAAAATGTCCGAATACTTTTACTCATATAATCTACATTAGTAATTTATAAATAACATACGATTTTTTTGCAATCAATGACATGATACCTACGTTTCGGTTCTCAATTTAATACTTTTTTTTTTTGTTCCTTCTGTTATCTTTGGAGGTTATAAATCGATGAAAAACACAAATGTAACAAAAATTCTAAAATAATTAAAGAAAGCGTCATATTTATGATTTTGACTTTGGTGATAAATGAATTGACATGATATTTATCCCATACTTATGGTTTCGCTTTTCTTTTTTATTTTCTGATTTATCCTATTTTATGATCATTTAGTGTATGTAAGATTTCTTGTCATTTCCCATGAATTGATCAAGTTGTACCATGAGTTTTTGTCACATAAAGCAAGTTTTCGGTACAATAAACTCCAAAAAAAAACTATGTTGACTAATTGAGCTTACGACAGCTTTGCTATTTGAAAAAAAAAGAATTAGACATCTGCAGTGACATGTCATTCACTACTGAAGAATAGCCCGGTCTAACGCCAAGATGATTGACAGTGTGATACGCATACACATGGAGAATGGTAACATCAAAATTTACCTCAGACAGGATGTGAGGTAAATTATGTGAGTTGTTTATACAAATAGCAACGCGTGATTAAAAACCTCATATTTTATCTTAATTTCTGTATCTTAACCCCAAAATTTGAAACCTTGGGAGTTTTTCCTACTAGTCTATTCATCTAATAAAGTTACAAACATACAGAACAAGTGAATATGGATTTTCTTTGTCCTTCTAAACGGCAAAGCAAGGTCATATTTTTTGTTTGGCATAACTGTTGGTGAACGCAAATTTTGAAATAGTCATCGAGCAAAAAAAATGATCAGTTCGTCCATAACCAATAAAATATATTGGATAGATATGTTTCTTGTTTTGGATAATTTCTATTTATTTACATACAAATAAATCTTATATGATATCATATTATTGTGTCAGTAATTTTGATGAGGTAGTGGGTTCTCTCCTCACCTGTACCAGAGGCCTCTCAGCCAGGTGGGATGTAAATCGAGGGATGTGCTCCACCAGCAACTCTGCAAAGGAGAGGACACTCGAGACTCAGCCAGCACAGAGGCAACCCTTGTAATATTTCAACAAGGATTGTCTTCACACGGACTCGAACTCGGGACGTCAGAGTTCTAGCCCCAATCACCTTTGCCACTTACCACTGGACTATGCCCCTGGGGCTATTGTATCAGTAATTGAGCAATAATAAATTTCTGGTTGGTGAGAAGTTTCAAATCTTAGCTGGGAAGTATTGTAGAAGGGAAAACTGAGTGGGGTATTTTGATAAACACCTGGAAGACGGGCCATTTCATCAGTGATGACAACGTTAATCGCTGATTCCGCCAGTCACAATTCATCAATCAAGCTTTGTCATTCCACCTTTCTAATCTTCAACCATTAACTAGCCTTTTTTTTAAACGACCATTAACTAGCCTTAAGAAGAATAAATTTAGGGATGAAGACAAGGTTAACAGGTACCTGGCCAATATTGTGAGAAGAGTCAATCTGAAGCAACCGCATACAGAAATCAATCACAGCAGCAGTTTCTTGTGCGTCAAGGTAGCTAATTTGACCATCCACCCAAGTGACGACAAATTTTAGCAGAAGAAACTGTTATAATAGTTTGTAAAGTCAGTGGAACGAAGAATGGATGTTTGAGATCAAAAATGAAGGTGAAATGGTGTTGGAATAAGCAAGAATAGCTTGACTCATGACTTGGATCGATCCATGTATCAAATGGATAGATCTATCCATTTGATACATGGATCGATCCAAGTCATGAGTCAAGCTATTCTTGCTTATTCCAACACCATTTCACCTTCATTTTGATCTCAAACATCCATTCTTCGTTCCATGCTTTACAAACTATTATAACAATCCCCCACTTAGTTTGTAAAGCAACTTATGACATTTCATGCATTTAAGAAGTATCTTTCGATTTGAACCTCTTATTAGTATAACATTTCAAAGTTCTAACGAAATCATGATAGCTAAAAAGCCTTGAATCAGATTCCTATGTGTAGAACCGGAAACATTATACACATGAAACCACACTCTCAACGAAGTCCATTTTAAACCGCACTTTATGGCCTTGTGCTACCCCTAGTATTCATGAACATTTCAAGATCATTGCTTGTCGAAGCGGCACCACTTCCTATGTTCATATAGGTGACAATTAAGATAATTCCTCTTAACTCATTAAGAGTGTTTTAACACTCACCCTCCTTTAACACTAACATTCCAATTCTTTAAAGATCAATGTCGTGCGGCTTGATTCTTTAAAGATCAATCGTAGTGCTTTAATACCTCACTTTGTGACTTGTTGTTACCCATTGAACCTTTGGCTAGTGGTATGCTAGACAAGGTTGGGTTTCTATCACAAGTGAACTTATCCCATACGTCTCAATCCCATCCCTAAAGATGTACTTGTACCAAGTCTTTTGATAGACTCTTTGTCAACGGATCCGCCAGGTTATTGCAGGATCTGACGTACGCAATGGCTATTACACCATCAGTTATTAATTGCCTTACATAATCATGCCTAAGGCTGACATGTCTAGATTTTCCGTTATAGATTTTACTATAAGCTCTAGACATCGTTGCTTGGCTATCACAGTGTAAAGAAATGGCTGGCATCGGTTGTGGCCACAACTCTATATCCAATAAAGATTTCTCAGCCATTCCGCTTCTTTACCTGCAGATCCCAATGCTATGAATTCGGATTCCATTGTAGAATGAGTTATGCATGTCTGTTTCTTTGAAGCCCAAGAAACAGCACCACCACCCAATGTAAATATCCAACCCGTAGTAGATTGTTATCACCAACACTAGTTATCCAACTAGCATCAGTATAACCTTCTAACACGGCTGGAAAATTACTATAGAAAATCCATAATCCATAGTCTTTTTCAAGTACCCAAGTACTCGCCATTGCCTTCCAATGGTCTATACTAGGATTACTAGTATACCTTGATAATTTACACACCGCAAAGGCAATATCCGGTCTAGTGCAATGCATAGCATACATTAAACTACCAATTGCACTAGCATATTCCAATTGAGCTACCGCTCTACCGGTATGTCCAGTCAATTTGTATGAGGCATCGAATGGTGTGTTTGCTTCTTTGATCTCCAAGTGTTTGAACTTGTTCAACACTTTGTTTATGTAATGAGATTGACAAAGAGCAAAACCCCCACTATGTTTGGACACCTTATTCCTAAGATAGTATCTACCTCACCCAAATCTTTCATTTGGAATTGTGAAGTTAAATACTTCTTAGTTTCATTTACTCCTTCCATATTAGTACCGATAATGAGCATATCATCCACGTACAAACAAATAATACACCATATTTGTCTGTAAACTTGGAATATACACACTTATCTGCACCATTATGACGGAAACCATCCTTTAAAATGGTAGTGTCAAACTTTTCATGACATTATTTCGGTGCTTGTTTCAATCCATACAATGACCTTATCAATTTGCACACTTTGTGCTCATTCCCCGGAAGTACAAAACCTTCCGGTTGTTCCATATAGACTCTCGTCTAAATCACCATTGAGAAATGCAGTCTTAACATCCATTTGATGAATAACCAAGTTATTAATGGATGCTAATGCCAACACACTCTAATGGATGTTATTCTTGCTACAGGAGCATATGTCAAAATAGTCTATCCCTTCTCGTTGTCTAAAGCCTTTGGCTACTAATCTAGCCTTGAAAGTTTGAAGTGAACCATCCGTATTGTATTTCCTTCGAAATACCCATTTACATCCAATAGCTTTGGAACTTGGAGGCAAATCAGCGAGAATCCACGTATTGTTAGACAATAACGAATTCATCATCATCATCAATAGCTTCCTTCCAAAATGATGCATCTCTCGATTGCATCGCCTCCTTATAGGATTTTGGATCATCTTCAACGCTTAGTACAATAGGTATTTGATTAAACACCTTTGTCCTATTACCTTCAACTAAGAAAGTAATGATTGCGAAGAAATGAAGTCCGGATGTAAATTTTTCCTTTCTAGCACGTTGACTTCTCCTAACCTCAGTTGGAGAATCTTGATTTGATCATCAACACTAGAAGGATCATTAGTAAAATCTCCAACAATAGGTCATTCAAACTCTCACTTGTTGAACTTTGATTTGAATCTGTTCTTAAGAATTTATTCTCAAGAAATTCAACATCTCTAGATTCAACAACCACATTGGATTCTAAATCTAGAATCCTATATGCTTTAGAGTTTTCGGCATATCCAATAAAGACACCTTTAAGAGCTCTTGGCCCCAACTTAGTCCTCTTTGGATCCGGAACTCTATAATAGGCTAGACAACCCCAAACTCTAAGATAACTTAGATTTGGTCTTCGTTTCTTCCATATTTCATGGAGAAACTTGAACTTCTTAGAAGGAATTCTATTATGAATATGACAAGCCGTTAACAAGGCTTCTCCCCACAAATTCTTTGGCAAACCAGAGTTTATTAACATTGCATTTAGCATGTCAACTAAACTTCTATTCTTTCTTTCAGCCAAACCGTTTGTTGGGGAGTGTATGGAGCACTTTTCTGGTGTATGATACCATTCTCCTCACAGAATTGATTAAATTCAAGAGGAAAGTATTCACCACCACGATCACTCCTTAGAACTTTGATTTTCAATCCCGATTGATTTTCGACTTCCATTTTATAGACTTTGAACATGTCAAAGGCTTCATCTTTATGCCTTAGTAAATATACATAAGTATATCTAGAGGCATCATCAATGAAAGTATGAAATATCGATTTCCACCTCGGGTTAAAACTCCGTTCAATTCACAAATATCTGAATGAACAAGTTCTAAGAGTTCGTTTTCCGTTCACTTTCGGAAACGGCTTCTTTGTCATTTTTGCTTGTATGCATACTTCACATGTTCTTTCATTTTCATCTTTACAAGAAATTAAGGCATGCTTAGACATGAACTTAATAGTAGTGTTACTAACATGTGCAAGTCTATCATGCCACAATGAAAAAGAAGAATCAACAGAGTAAACAGAAACCGCGGAATTTTTATTGATATTAAACATCCCGTCGCAAGCATAACCCTTGCCGACAAAGATACCATTCTTGGACAATATAATTTTGTCCCCCTCCATTACAATCTTGAATCCACTCTTACAAACAAGACTAGCAGAACAAGATTCTTAGAAATCTCGGGTACATGTAGTACATTGACTAATAACAACTTCTTTCCAGAAGTAAAGTCTAATCTATACTACCTTTACCCAAGACTCTTGTGGCACTGCGGTTTCCCATCAGAACCTGCTGGCTATCATCCACAACATGGTAGGTCTTGAATAGATCCTTGTTGTTGCATACATGCACTGTTGCACCCGAATCGAACCACCAATCTCTTGTGATTTCGTTCGTAGCCATATGAAGTTCTGTTACCATGCCAACATGCAATCCTGAGACCATTGCAACCAGTTGATCGGTTCCAATGTCTACATATTCGCATTGTTGACATTCTGAGAATCACCGCCCTGTTTTTGTTTCTTTCGAAACCAACAGTCCTTTTTCAAGTGACCTTTCTTGCCACAATTATAGCATCTCTTGCCTTTCTTGGATTCTGCTTTGTCTGTGGATCAGCATAATCGGAGTTCTTCCTTTTGTTTCCAAACCGAACTCCCTTTCCCTTTGACATAATGCACTCTAGGTGCATCGTCAGAGACATGTCTCTTTACAAGACTCCTTGTCTCTTCTTCAATTCGCAGATGCTTTTGAAGTTGTTCAAGGGAAAAGGATTCGGTTGAGTGCAGTAATTTCTTCCTGTAGTCATTCCAACT
Source organism: Eustoma russellianum (assembly GCA_036186865.1). Taxonomy (NCBI): domain Eukaryota; kingdom Viridiplantae; phylum Streptophyta; class Magnoliopsida; order Gentianales; family Gentianaceae; genus Eustoma; species Eustoma russellianum. The sequence continues at coordinate 32,851,613 of AP025059.1, read as the reverse complement.
AGGAGGAAGCTTAGCAATGATTCCTCCTACTTGTAATGCCTCAGAAACTTCTACACCCAACTCTTTCAGTTTGACACAATGACCTGCAACTCGTGCACTTGGTCCATGATTGAAAATTTTCAACCATCTTAAAATTAAAATACCTCATCACCTGGAATTTGTCTGCCTTGTTTTCATTGTTGTACTTGAACTCCAAGGCGTTCCATATCTCCTTCGGTGATGATGTTGCCGTGAACAGATCGTAATACGATCTGACAGTTGTTGAGGATATGCCCTCGGCAAAGCATGTTATCCTCATGTCTCTTCCTCCAAGCAGCCTTCACCTCCTCGGAGTCTTCTTCTTTTGGAGTGGCAGATCCTTCAGAGTTGGGTCGAGACAATACCCAATCTGCAGCGCTGTCAGAAGGAACAACATCTTGTCCTTCCATCTCAAGTAGTTGGTACCATCGAATCGGTCCAACTTCATGCTCTCTTGATTCAAGAATGTCTTTGAATCCATCTCAATATTCCTTACGATTGTTAAAAAAGGGAAACAAGACAACAAAAGAGACAAAAAAAAACTTGGCTTGAGGCGTGTATACACACTTTCCGTAAGGAATATTTGCCCCCACTTGATGCTGCAGGGTTATAGGCAAACTTCCTCCTAGGATACAACAGCCAACAATCTCTAATCCTCAGCAAATAGGATTGAGAAACAATGAACTTTCTGAAACAAGAGTGTTTTGTGAAGAAGAAGAATATGGAATGCTTGATATATATTGCAAGATATCTTCTAATGGGTTTAATAGCCTATTTATAGGCTCTCAAACTCCAAAACGTTGGAGGAGGTTGCATGGATTGGACATGTCTCTTGGTGCAAAAGATGTGAATTTTCATGAAAAACACGTCTGTCAGGACATCGATCGATCGATGTGATCGATCGATGTCCTCAGTTCAACATCGAACCCTGCACTCTGGACACATCGATCGATCGATGTGACATCGATCGATGTCAGTCAGACATCGATCTCTCATCCAGACACATCGATCGATCGATGTGATCATCACATCGATCGATCGATGTCATCGATCGATCGATGTCATCGATCTATGTCCGGCAGAATACTCAACTTCATTTTCAAGCCACATAGATCTATCCATTTGATACATGGATCGATCCAAGTCATGAGTCAAGCTATTCTTGCTTATTCCAACCATTTCACCTTCATCTTTTGATCTCAAACATCCATTCTTCGTTCCACTGCCTTTACAAACTATTATAACAGAAACCAACCAAAGACTAGAAAAATACATAAAGAAATCAGCATATATGATTTTAATCTTCATACATAGAAAAGTAAAATTCAAACAGACAAGCAGAAGGGGATGAAACTACAAGAGTAAATTACATCAGACACACAACCATGACTAAACATCAGAACATTAAAAATCCGCCCCCAGGGGCATAGTCCAGTGGTAAGTGGCAAAGGTGATTGGGGCTAGAACCCCGATGTCCCAAGTTCGAGTCCGTGTGGGACAATCCTTGTTGAAATATTACAAGGGTTGCCTCTGGGCTGGCTGAGTCTCGTGTGTCCTCTCCCTTTGCAGGGCTGCCGGTGGAGCACATTCCTCGATTTACATCCTACCTGGCTAAGGGGCCTCTGGTACAGGTAGGGGGAAAACCCATCCCTCATCAAAGAACATTAAAAATCCGAAATACAGGATCTTCCTTTCTTAAAACTGAGATGCTAACGAAGAAAAAAGGGAGGGAACCAAAAGAGAAATGACGAAAAGCAATTACTTCAATAGTAAACGAAAGAAAAAAAAAGTAGTGATGTGTGCTTGGTGTGCGCAATAAACAAGGTTCGATGATAAACCTATCTTGATTGCAATCGTTAATCAAGAAATATTTAGAACCCTTAAACGTACACAATTTTTGTTTAGTAGTTGAGCTAAAAACTTCAAATGTTGCTGAATTGACGTAATCCTTGAACCATTTTGGAATAACCCTAAACGTGAATTAGCAATCTCTTAGGGGTGATTCGATACCATAACATCTGCTCTTAATTATGACGCAAAATTTATTGATCAAAGATCAGAACATCAGAACAATTCTTGCAACACACAATTGTGTGTAAAATATTTTTATTCATCAAAAGCCTATTTAAAACGTTTAGAATAGGTATCTTATTTATAGACTCAAAACAAAACCTAAGTTAGAAAGGAAAACAAACTAATCCAACTAAAACTCTAAAAACTTCGACGACTTTGACATATGGTTTGAAATTTTTCTCTTTGAATATGATCATGATCTCTCACTAAAAACTGTAGATATGGAAACGCGCTTCCATAGCATTTTAAATCACGCCAATCTAATATGTAAGATTCAAGATATGGATCAAAAAACTGATATCTGGTCGAACTGCCTAGTGATTCAATATCAATCATTATACGGTGGAAAGAAGTTTATCTTATCTAAGCAACTCCTAAAACAGAATTTAAGCTCATCCTAACAGTATTTGAGCTTCCATTACATCCATAGAATAATTAAAACATAATTTATAAAACGTTAGACTTTAGCACGTCCTGATCTCGGATCATAGAATTGTTACAGGTGGCCTCTTTCAATGAGGCACTCGATCGCTCTTACCAACTATTGTATTTCACTGTCATTACCTATATCTCAATGATATTTGCAGTAGAGTTTAGGATTTCTCTTATCTTGCCTAGATAATGGTTCGAGACCTCCTGCAATCCATTTTCTCCATGACAGCCAAGATGAGCTCTTTATAGGCTGGTAAGGGCAACCCTTCCTTACCTCGGCCTCCCAGACGATCAAAGGCACTTTGTTTATCTTTTTGCTATTTGCGAGCTTCTTTCTTTGTTTCAATTCAGACTGCTTTTTTCCGTAAGCATGTTCGACTTCTCTTTTTCAGTGGTTTTCCTTTTCAGTGCAGACAAACTGGTGGCTTTTTCCAAGCATGCTTTACAAGATTTGAGATTCAACCCATTTAAAATGCTGGCAACTCACTCCATCATTACGGTTCTCGACCTCCAGAGACTCATCTATGAAGTGTTGCATATTTTGAAGAACACACTCATTAGCCTTTGTGTCAGAACATCAAATGAAAAGAGTTTTTTAATAAAGGGTTTGAAGGACACAATTGTGTCTCAAACCACTGAGCCAACTACCTACTGAACGAATATTGATTGGGATGACAACTTTAAAAACCATCTACGGGCCTTTCCCCTCAAACATACAAGAAAAGTTTTGCACCTCAAAGAATCAGATACATTCTTCAGATTCATGGTTTTTAAAAATTGCAAGAGACGATCATTAGATCCAAGGACATCTATGTTTTGTGAAACATTTAAATAGCCTACACATGTTTTTCATGAGTAACCCATGGATTTGTATCGATGCCCAGACTGCTCATTATAATCATGCTCTAATGTATGGCTGGGGCCTCTGTCTTCACGATGGTGAGAAGATTCTTCACCCCAAACTGGTTTGTTTAATCTATTTTAGGACAATTTTTATATACTTTGGTAAGAAAGATAGGGAAATAAAGGCTTTTTGGCCCTCTTTTAGCGCCAAATGGCAAAGATAGGTTTGTCATCCGGATCAAAAAGATGAGCCGGATAGAAAAGCGATGAATTTCCATTGAAGCCTTAAGAATCAGTAATCTTAAAGGTCCCACATTTGATGCTCAAGTCAGCTACATGTTGTTCTATTTTAGACATTTTGCTTATTGTTGGAATGTAAAAATAATCTGTCTCTTTGTGAGAATTTTGTTTTTTTTTTTTTTAAGAAAAAGGTTCTATGTGAGAGTTGTGTGAATACTTCAAATGAACATGCTTTCTGTCTATTAAAAAATACTTTGTAGTCGTTGACTATGCCATATATTTTGAGATGTCAGATGATGCCAAGTGTCTTTTCTCGTTTGTTCATGTTGGCTAAGTGTCGAAAATTGACACGCGTATTATGATGCTAAACGAAGCTGTCTGCATGGCGAAGGTTGCCTCAGTCGAGCTAAGCTGGAAACTTAATCGTGAGGCCCAACTATGATGACGCTACTTCGGCTTGAGTTTGCTGGGCATACTAACTCGGCGACCTGTTGACTGTGATTGTCCTGACGGTAATTGATGACCTCGAACGGTGCCGACATCGAAAGAACATCATGTGTTTCTTTGATGGCGTCGACCTGAGTGCGTGTTGAACCTGTGTTGTATGTTTGGTGTTTTACTTTGGAAAGACTGACCTGAACAAAACTTGATGATTGTTACACAATCTCCAAAAGGCTACTTAACCAAAACTGAGCATATGCCGATTTGATTACATTTGGAAATTTCTGAAGCTCCTGATAAAACTGTATAGCAATATTTCTAAAAGATAAAAAAAATAAATCCTACAAGCCATAATTAATAGAATCCACAACTTGAATTACAGCAGGGTTGCTATTTCTAAAATAAAAGAAAAAAGAAAAGATATGTACCCATTTTTTTATCAAAAATAATTACTTTAGATCTCTGTTGATTTTTCTCCAATACCTCTATATTCAGGGTTAAGATTCTCTCACCGCTTTTCTCTCACATCACTCGTCACCACGCGACACGTGACAGAAGGGATTGGTGTAAGGCTAGATGAGAGTCACCCGTATTTAGTCTCACAATCCAACCCTGCTGCCACGTGTCGCGTGGTGATGAATAGAGTGAAGGGAAAGTGTGGCAGAAAATCTCATCCCTATATTCATGAGGCTACTACACATATTGGAACGGGGAACGGGCCAACCAATGGGCTGGGCTGGGCTTAGAATGAACCAGTTGGTCTCACTAGGAAAAGAACACCTCAATGCTCGAGCTTCTAAGCGAAAGACAAGCAGGGCAGGCCTGAGCTACGGCGTCGCATCCCGGGCAAAGACACAGGTGCCGGCACGGCAGCACCACCATCGACGCAACTCTTTCCCGGCAAGCCTTGCAACTCGGTCCACTCGAAACAACAACCCGGTCCGGGTCCACATAAGCCGACTCAGCGTCCTCCGCTTCCCCAACCACCACCCCGGTGCTTTTTCCTCCGCCGGACTCCTCCCCAGTCTGAACCTGGGCCCCACCGCCTCTCCCTTCGCCTGACTTCATAATTGCCTGCTGCAATTGCAACTGCAGCGCCGCCGCGTAATTCTCTTGCATCCTCGCTCTAGCTTGCCAAGCTTGAGCCTCCAAATTGAGCTGGCTTGCCCTTGCCTCTAATTGGGCGTTTCGCCTAGTCGCCTTCCCTATTTCGTCTCCCTTTTCCCTCAGCTTTTTTGCCGCCGATTCTTCCGCCGCGTTTAGTAGTATCCGACAGTGTCTCTGCTCTCTTTTCCTCCAATGTCTGACGCAATTGCTCCTCCTGCAAACGATTCAGCTTTTCTCAGTCCAGCTAATCAAGTAGAATCACATCACCTCCTAAACCTTGTCCTAAGGTGTAAAATTAATACTTCCTTCGTCCAAAAAGAATATTGGCTAGTTTGACAATATTTTTGCATAATATTTACAAGGAGGGGTTAACATTTTTCATGAATTTGTGAGATTTCAAAACGTAATAATGAAAAGGGAAGCAATAAATTTTTGTGATTTTACCTGTGCAAGGAGGAAGTTTTCGATTTCATCGCGCTGCTGTTTGATGTGGGAGGCCAATTCATCCGAAAACAGTGAGATTGGAAGAGAAGGAGACTGAGAAGAAAGATAAAGTTGCTTCTGCAGATGTTGCTGGCGAGGTAATTGCTGTCGTTTTTGTTGTGGATCATCAAAAGCTAGACCAAGGCCGGTGGAGACAACATTTTTCTGAGGTGTACAGAGCAGACCGAGGTCGATAAATTGAGGTGGTTGTTGCATTGATATTAATGGGCTCTCAAGAGCTGCCTTTGGGTTTGTGATATCTGTCTCTCTCCCTCTTTTTCTTGAATTATTTGTCACAACTGTCATCAACATTATAGTAAATCAATTTCAATCCTATTGGTGGATCAAATGGTTGATCAAAGAATTGATTCTTACCTCCATGGTTGAATTTCATGAAATTCTGATCACCTAATACGCCGTCACCGTTGTAAGACTTCATTGAATAACCATTCCCAAGTGGGCTTTTGCCCTCTTGAATATTTCTGCCCACAAAATGAATTTTCACTGTAATTAGAATTGCAAATGAAAAAGAGGAAGGATTAAGACAAAGAATCTAACCAAAAAAAAAACATACCTATCTAGAAGAAGAATGTTAGAAGGGTATTGAGCTTGAATGGCCATTGTAATTGTGTAATAGAGAAATGAAACTGAAGGTACAGATGAAGGGCTGAAAGGTTTATTTATATGAAAGTTCAGAACAAAGGCAGAAGCATTGTGAAGATAAATAAACAAACGCCAAGTTTCACAAAAACAGCATGAAAGAGAGAGAAGAAAAGATTGGTCACGGCTCAAAAGGGGCGGAAACTTTCACGAAGAAAGGGAAAAATAAAAATTATCGGAGAACGAGAGATCGAAAAGAAAAGATTGGTTGTAATACTAAAATTATTTTGGGTGTCTTGAAAGGTGGATAAGAGTTTTAAAGAAGAGAAAACGTAAAGGATATGAGAAGTCCTTGTGTGACGAGAGAAAAGAGGACAACAGCAATACCACCCTCCAGAATGCAATCCAAGCCAATAAATAAATAAATAAGGTGTATATATGTTTCTATATATTTACAGAAGGATGGACCGTGGAACAAATGGTAAGATTGATGTATTGTGATCTTGAGGTCACAGGTACAGTTTTTTTAACAAAGTGTAGAATAAGACTGCATACATCATATCGGGTAGCGATCCAGCCCTTGTTTGAATATTACACGAACGCTGAATTCTAGTGCATTAAGAACACCCTTTATATATATAATTGAAGGGGTAGAAAATTTCGTTTGGAATTTTCTGGAGATATGAATTTTAGGTGTTGGAATTTGTTGTATAGGAAGAAAAAGATGGGTAGAGAGAGAGAGAGGGTATTGGTGATGGATGAATGTGGTGGTAGTCTTTGATGTCGCTGCAATTAAGGCTTATGTTAAGGGTACAGAGCCTTTTGTTCTTGTGATTTTACTTCCCCTCTTGATTCGCATGGCGTTTGGATATTCTTTGGAGTGACGCCACCACTATGCTATTTCCTTTTTAAAAAGGTTGAACCCCAACCAGTAAGGGTCTCTGTCACAACCAACCTTAAAATAGTGTAGAGAGGTAAATCAGATTCCCAACAGACCGCTAGCAGGAGCTTGATCATTTATACAATAGTCTGCATAAGGAGCCCCCAGCACTGTAGGCTTGAACGGACCGCTAGCAGGAGCTTGGTCATTTATACAATAATCTGCATAAGGAGCCCCCAGCACTATAGGCTTGAACGGACCGCTAGCAGGATAGTCTGCATAAGGAGCCCCCAGCACTGTAGGCTTGAACGGACCGTTAGCAGGAGCTTGATAATTTACAATAGTCTGCATAAGGATCCCCCAGCACTGTAGGCTTGAACGGACCGTTAGCAGGAGCTTGGTCATTTATACAATAGTCTGCATAAGGAGCCCCCAGCACTGCAGGCAAGCCTACAGGGCTAGAAGCTCCCACACTATGCACTGCAGGCAAGCCTACAGGGCTAGAAGCTCCCACACTATGCACTTGCTGGGAAGGGGCATTTTTGTCTTTGGCAAGAATTGAGCCCATGATATCTATTTTGAGAACCCCTATCCGGAACCAGTTGGGCTATGTCCTGGAGACGCTATTTCCTTTCTAGCATTAGCTTTTTTCGGTGAGTACATTGTTACAATCTTATTTTCAAATTTTGTTTGTCACTTTTGAAATATAAGATAAATGTAAATTCCAAAATAAAAGTAATTAGAATGTAAAAAATAGAGTAACTCAGAACTTACAGAAATAGCCCGATACAAACCGGATATGTAACTAAACACCTAATTTGGGGATATTTAATGAAGACAAAAAGTAGTTAGTCGGTTCAGTTAGTTTTCTTTGATGAGGGAGTGGGTTCTCCCCCACCTGTACCAGAGGCCCCTTAGCCAGGTGGGATATAATCGAGGGATGTGCTCCACCGGCAGCCCTGCAAAGGGAGAGACACACGAGACTCAGTCAGCCAAGAGGCAACCCTTGTAATATTTCAACAAGGATTGTCTCCACACGGACTCGAACTCGGGACGTCGGGGTTCTAGCTCCAATCACCTTTGCCACTTACCATTGGACTATGCCCCTGGAGGCCGGTTCAGTTAGTTTTCTGTACTGCATTACTAACCATTTTAGTGGAGAATTCCTCCCGTTATGTAACCAGAAAAAAAATAGAGTGCAATGTACCCAGTACATATCTCAATAGTTTTAGGTAAATGGTTTTGAAAAAAACGTCAGGGGTTCGAACTTGACGAAGGCAAGAATGTTTGAACCCTCTCTAGGCTAGCTGTATAGTGTGAGAGCACTATTGGCCCGTGGAATGACCTGATAGGATTACAGGTCAGCCCGTCGGTTGTTCCTTCGGTGCCAATGGGCTCCTTGTGCTGTCCCTGTGCTATGACAAACTTCTACTAGTGAGCATTGAAAACTTGATTTACATCCCTACACATTCTGTAGGACCGGAAGTGGCAGGAACCTTTACTGGTTGAACCCAAAAAAATAGAGCACAATACAAAATGTAATGATACTATATTGATATATAGCAGATGTTAATGCCCTTTTTACATCTACCAATGCCAACCCATGCACACATTCTACTCATTAAATTGACTGTGTCTCTTATATTATGAAGTAGCAGTTGATTGGCACAACTTGACGCAATTTTCATTATGTGTTATCGAAAAACAACCTACGTATGTTTCTAACACATGTGTATGGTTGCGTACATCCGACCCCTCCATACACCGCCATAAGCGGAAGCGTATAAGACAACGTGATAATGCTGTTGTTAATTAATTTAATAGAGTGACATAAATGTAGGATTGAAACGCATTTGTAGAGATTAAATAATCTAAGTCTTTTCCTAATACACATACATCACGTCTAATTAGGTTATTATTATATTTTTCCTAAATATCCATGTTGGTAAAAACACATGGTGGAGAACGACCGGCCACCTATTATCATAATAATTGGTCATTAATCAATAAACAAATAAGACAATTGGAAAAAAAATTGCTATGTCAAGGAAACTAAGCCGTAGTTCCACTTATTTATGTTTTATTGTGATATTAACTAACGACCAATAACAAAAATGCTAAATAATTTAACATTGATTTATCATATATTAATTAGAGATTTTCTCCTTAATCATGAAATGAATTGGAATACAATAATGAACAAATTAATTGCAATAGTAGAATGTTGTATGTAAGCGGCATAGGGCATAGCGATTCCTTTCACTGTATAAGAGACGAATCAAATATTTTAATGTAATATTTATCGCATTTTATGTTATATTAGTCGTTCAATATTATGAATGTTGTGAATAAGTTAACACAATTTGAAATCTTACGCGTAGCCTTCACATATCCAATAATATAACTATACCATCGGGAAAATTCCGCAAGCTATTATCAAATCCAATCTCTAACTTAAACCTTTCCAATAAAAAAGAAATAAAACAGCAACATCTAAGTTACTGTGAAATTTTACAATTTAATCATATGTTTTTTTGTCGTATTTCTTATATTATAGAGTATCAGTTGATCGACACAACTTGATGCAATTTTCATTATGAGTCATCGAGAAACAATCTCTGTGTGTTTCTAACACATGAGTATAGTTGTGTATACCCGACCTCTATACTCTGTCATAGTCAGGAGCCTTTAAGGCATGGAGTAATGTTGTATAGTCATATGTTTTTTAAAATATTTAAGTCATTCCGGGTCTTAGAGAATTTCCAAAGAAGGTAAAATTAGATAAAGGGAAAATTACCTTTACCTCTCATGTGGTTTGGTTAATTCGCCAAAAAATTCCCTGTGTTTTGAAAATAGACCTTTACCTCCTATCTAGTTTGGGTTAAAGTGGTTTTCGGCGAACTCCGTCCAAATCATAGGGGGTTGTGTTGGCCGGAAACCACTTTAACCCAAACTAGAGGGGAGGTAAAAGTATATTTAGCCAAACCACAGGGGAGGTAAAGGTAATTATCCCTTAAAAATACCACAGTTGATTTTTCAATATATCGTATTATATTATTTTATAAAATAAATAAAAATAATAATACATGCATTATATACCAATATACAAATGTTACGACTCTTATTTTCTTTCCATCAATATCAATGTGTACCACGACAAATTTTACTACCACGATTGATGACTCCTAAATGAAAAAAGCTAAGAATGTAGTCAAATTCAGAACGCACATTGTAAAATATTATGTAACAAAAATCCATAGGTCCACAACCCATGCAAAAAGCTCATAAATGGGTTGCCAACTCATGATGTGGTGGCATGCACCCATTGGAAGGAAGCAAATATTCTGGACAGGAAGATGTACGATGATACATATACAACAGTGTTGCTATTCTTTTCACGTGGCCATCACATTAGCTTTGTTTGATTGCTTCGTGTTGAGTTGAGCACAAATCTTACTACATACTCCATGAATTTCAGAAATACATGTTAATAATTTAACATGTAAAGATTACATATATAACAAAAAGTTAAAGTGAACAGAATAAAGATATGCTGTCAATAGTTTATCAGACATGAAAATGAACAAGGATAATGGGACATTGACTTGGCATTCTCCTAAAAAGCGGCTGATAATTGGTCTATAAAACGTCGTTCTCGCTATACCAGTCTTCCGAGTTTGCACAGGGTCTGGAGAAGGACCGGATCGCTTCGTGATCTGATGTATGCAGTCTTACTCTATACTTTATGCAAGAGGCTATTTCCGCGGCTCGAATCCGTGACCTCAATATCACAAGCGCAGATTTAACCAATGGAGGGTAGCTAGGTTGAGAACAAAACAAAAGTCGATGAAAAGTACCCTCTAAAATGGATGAGCTAATGAGCAGTAGTTTTAAAAGTTAATAATTCGAGATAATTACCCTTACATCCCCTGTGGTTTGGCTAATTCGCCAAAAATTTTCCCGTGGTTTGGCTAAATAGACTTTTACCTCCCCTTTAGTTTGGGCTAAAGTGGTTTCCGGCCAACACAGACCCCTATGGTTTGAACGGAGTTGGCCGAAAATCACTTTAACCCAAACTAGAGGGGAGGTAAAGGTCTATTTTCAAAACAGGGAAATTTTTGGCGAATTAGCCAAACCACAGGGGAGGCAAAGGTAATTATCCCTTAGATAAAAGCAAGATATTTTCAATAAGTTAGTTTATTAATGATTTCGCAGTACAGTTTTTTATTTCGCGTGTGAATTGAATTATCAAATAATGATTTTGGTTTGATTATAGCTAACCTAAAATCACAATCTCGCAAGGAAGTAAGAAATAAAGGAAAAAGTAATGACATGCTGTCATACAATGAAGCGAAACTATGAATTTATGCAGTAAAACTGAAAGCAGTAAAATTATCTTGGCTTTGATTACCTAATCTTTGTTTCTAATAATACATATATTATTTGGTAACTTATCGAAATTATGTTTCATGCGTGCTTAATTGCGAAAATTTATCCATATAATAACCGTAACGGTTCACAATTACATAGCCAGTATCTTTCAATTATTCTTGAAATATCACATGTAGAGAAAAAAAAATATGTTTTTGTGAGTTTCAGCCGCGAAAACCAATTCTTTCACAAAATGTAGGTGTAAGGTAAATTTATGTATATCAGATCACAAAACGGTCTGATCCTTCTGAACCATACACAAATGCGAGAACGTATTACACCGGAAACGTATTTATCATGAATTTCGACATTCTATTTTGAGATGCTTTGGTTTATGTAAAGGACAAAGTGGGAAAATGGCCGGCTTTTTTCTTTTGCTCATTTTTTTGGGACAAAAGGTGAAATCCCTTATTCCGGGAGTTCTATTGCCCCAGTTTCAAGAAGCATGTATAGATGATGTAAATCAGGAGTCCAGCGACCCTCCTAGGTTGGGTGAGATCTTACACAGTTACCCACACAAGATGTCTCCTCACAAACCAGCCTTCGACCTAGCAGCAGAGGAACATCCGCATTGTGCGCGTCTCTCCAAACGAACTCTTGACATCTTAGTGCAAATCTCAAATCAAATATCAACTGGACTATTCCCTGAGAGCAATTTGCTCATGTTTTTGGACCTTACTTTAGAGTGTAAGGGTTTTACATTTATATTCACTTCCAACAACTTTAATGAAAAGACCTTTACACTAAACTTTTACTGAATATGGCATCTACAATTTTAGATCCTTCCAAAACACAAGAATAAAGAAAATGTGATAATTTTCTTACGAACTGTTTCATATAATAATTATGCATATAATTCCAAGGAATCTATTGGACAACGAGTTTTTTTTTTTTTTTTTTTTGACAAAATTGGACAACGAGTTAGATCTGGTATTTTGGAAATCTAATAAAATATATAAGCTAGACAATTGTCAAAAAAAAACATAGTTATTTTATGCATGATCTACTATCTTTTCTTGTAAGACCCAAAAGTACGGAAAACTTAAACATTATCATATCAGTTTACCAAATCTAATCAGGTATAAATATCTAAAGTTACAGTCTAGTGAAAAGGCCAATACAAAGGAAAATATGCATTATATATGTGATAGTTTTTGATATGTACAAGGTATATAAAAATTTAATAGAGGAAAAGTTCAAGGATAGTAAAGAATTTAAATTATCAATTGGGGATCTATTTAGTTTCTGATATAGAACTTAACCAGCAAGATATTGGTGAATAAAGATAAATTTTAAGTGGGTTAGCAAAGACCAGAGATGAGCTCTCTTTTAAAGCTTGAAAGATTTGCTGAATATTTTAGATATTTTTCTTTTGTTTGAGAAGTATGGATGGCCTTTTGAACTATTGTGGTTTGTTGAGCCTCACCATGCAATATTTAAAGGGTTTTGATCCTTTCACCACAATCTCCTTATTCCCTTCCTCATCGCACACACGTGGTAGCAGGAGGTGGCAAGGCTAGATTAGGGTCACCCGCATCTAGCCTCATCACCCTCGGCTGCCATGTGTCATGCGGTAGGAAAGAGGGTGAGAGGATTGTGGTGAGGGTTCCATATACTGTCCATTTCCTTGAGTTTTATTTTTTTTAATTTGTAATTTTTTTTGGCAATAAAAAGTTAGTTTGTAGGAAGACTTACTCAATTTCGGATTATCAGTTTCAACAAGATTTACGGTAAAAATTACAGGTGATCCAACAAATAATATTTATGAAAACGAATTCGTATCTAAAATCTTACAAGTGAGAGTAACAATTTTAATAGCGGAACCATGAAACATCGGTTGGAAAAGTACTTTAAAGTACTTTAAAATGTGCTCGAAACTTTATAAAAACTTGTATGAAGTTGTTTGGGAGTTTGAAAGATGTTATGAACACTTTGAACTTGAAAAAAGGTCACTTGGAATAAAGTTGGTGTTCTGTTGGACATAGATCGATCACATCGATCGATCGATGTACATAGATCGATGTGGTGTTGATGCAATGTCGTAAACTTTCTGTCCAACATAGATCGATCACATAGATCGGTCGATGTGACATCGATCGATACATAGATCGATCGATGTAGGCAAGATGCAAAGCTGAAAGTTTCTGTCTGACATCGATCGATGTGCCAATAGTCAGAACTTTTCACTTTGAATTGCATATTTGATCCAAAGTTCATCTTCCTTCACCTTTGAACGGCTAGTACTGATCTGGAGGTGTAGAAAACTGCTGAAATGATTTTGAATGTTGCCAAAAACACAACCCAAGGTAATATATAGTAGGCCTTGGTATCTTGAAAAACACTACAACTTTGCAAAAACTTAGTAGATTTCATCACTTTCTTCTCTATCATTCTCTTCTACTAAGCAACTTCAATCTTTCTCTCCTAGAGCAAATGAAAGTAAGATAACCGTTTATCATGGGAATCATTTGCTTGAAGACTACCTTGCTCTTCGGTAGGAGCAAATTGCTTTAAGGACAGTGACAATCTTGTCACGTCTCGGCTTTGTTTTCTCTTTGTTGTTCATATTCCTACACCGTTTTCTTACAATCTTAAAGCAATTTTGAGTTGAATATGACAACCAGACAAGAAACCTGTTCCTGATATGTCTAATATGGAGCGATTCGATGGAAAATTCTTCAAAGATGGGTGGCCAAGGTGCTATTCTTTATGGAGATGATTTCTGTTTCTTACGTGTTAACACGAGACAAACCTACGGATGAAACAAAGCATCAAATATGAGGCTAACAACACAACTTGTAGAGGACATATTCTGCAATTCCTCTCCAATTCACTGTTTGACATTTATGTCAAATTCTCGTCAGCAAAGGAAATTGGACAGCATTTCATAACAAATATGGTTTTGAAGATGTTGGCAAAAGAAAGTATGTGGTCAGTGAATTTCTGAAATTCCAAATGGTGGACCACATACCGATCAATGATCAGATTCACCAATATCAACAATTGGTGGATACATGGAGCAAGAAGGCATCAAAATTGATGAGACTTTTCAAGCAGCCTCCTTGCTAGAAAAGCTTCCATCTTCTTGGAGCAAATACAAGAAGAGAGGGAAGCATGACGATGCCAAGTTAACCATGGATGAAGTCATCAAACCATCCGGATTGAAGAGACAACAGACTTGATGACAAAGGACATGACGAAGGACAATCTCAAGCCAACGTGGTGGAGCATAAACCCAAAAGCAAAAGATTCAGCACAATAGCAAAGGTAAAACGTTTGTGCAGGGACAAGGACAGAAGAAACTAAAAGAGCATGCTGGGTGTGCAGAAAGTTTGGTCACCGAGCGGCCAAGTGCAACCAGCGGAAAGGCCAAACTAGCAATCAAACACATCTAATGGAATCTTTGAAGACGATGAAGAAGTCATTGCTGCGGTCGTCTTATCCGAGGTAAACCTTGTCAGTGGTGCTACGGAATGGGTGGTAACACAGGGGCTACCAAGACATTGCCACCAGTAAGGATCTATTTTTTGATTATCAAGAAATAGGTGATGGCGAACAAGTCTTCTTGGGAGATGCACATGGTATCCAAGTTATTGGAAAAGGAAAGGTGCTTCTCAAGTTGACTTCAGGCAAAACTGGAATTAAGCAATGTGCTACATGTTCCTGCCATGCGTAGGAACTTGATCTCTGGAGTACTACTGAAAAGGCTAATATCAAACTTGTTCTTGAATCTGATAAGCTTGTACTTTCCAAGAATGGGAATTTGTCGGGAAGGGTTTTGCTCGGGAGGTTTACTTGTACTTGATGCTGTTTGTATTGTTAATAATAAGAATGCATCTAGTTCTTCTTATGTTGTTGATTCTCTTGATATTTGGCATGCAAGACTAGGTCATGTTAATAAGGATGCCTTAAAGAGATTAAAGTTCACAAACTTGATATCTTATACAAGTAATGATGACTTTGATAAATGTGAATTTTGTGTAGAAGCTAAGCACCATAAAAAGTCATTTAAGTCAATTGAAAGAGTTACAGATAAATTAGAACTCATTCATAGTGACTTAGGAGACTTTAAAGGTCATACAAGTAAAGGGGCAAGAAGTATATATTACTTTCATTGACGATTTTCTAGATATACTAGAGTTTACTTGTTGGCTCATAAAGACGAATATGAAAGCATGTTCATCAGGTATAAGAATGAAGTTGAAAATCAACTGGATAGAAAGATTAAAAGGTTAAGGACAGATAGAGGTGGTGAGTATAATGTATTATCTTTACAAAAGTTTTGTGAAGATAATGGTATTATACATGAGTTCACACCACCATATACCCCTCAATCTAACGGAGTTGCTGAAAGAAAAAATAGAACTCTTAAGGATATGATGAATGCCATGCTAATTAGTTCCGGATTGCCTAATAATATGTGGGGAGAAGCAATTCTTTCGGCATGTCATATCTTAAATAGAATTCCACATAAGAAGACCAATAAAACTCCTTATGAACTTTGGAAAGGTTATGCACCTAACTTGAATTACTTCAAGGTGTGGGGGTGTTTAGCCAAGGTTGGAATTCCAATTTCAAAAGGAGTAAAATAGGTCCTAAGACTAACGATTGTATTTTCATAGGTTATGCTCAAAATAGTGCTGCATATAGATTCTTGTCAATAGATAATGGTTCTATTATTGAATCTAAGAATGCTGAGTTTTTTGAGCATATTTTTCCTATGAAGAAAGAAGAATTGATAAGTTCGGGCTATGAAAAAGGTGAATCTAGTAGTTGCAAATGATGACATATCTCACCGAGAGAAGTAAGAGGAAAAGAGTAGAAAGATCATTCGGAGATGATTTTGTTACACTTTTATAGAAAATGATCCAAAAACGTATCAAGAAGCTATAAAGTCTATAGACTCTAAGTTTTGGAAAGCGATCAATAGTGAACTTGACTCTATACTTAGCAATAATACTTGGGAGCTCGTAGACTTGCCTAGAGGTTGTAAGCCTATCAGTTGTAAATGGGTCTTTAGAAAGAAACTAAAGGCGGACGGAACAATTGATAAGTTTAAAGCTAGGCTTGTTGCTAAGGGTTTTACCAACAAGAAGGAATAGATTTCTTTGACACATATTCACCGGTTGCTAGAATAACACTATTAGGGTGTTAGTAGCATTAGCCTCCATTTATAAATTAGTTGTATATCAAATGGATGTTAAAACCGCATTTCTAAATGGAGATTTAGTAAAGAAATTTATATGAAACAACAGAAGGAATGATTGCTAAGGGTCAAGAACATAAGGTTTGTAGATTGAAGAAGTCGTTATGGTTTAAAACAAGCACCTAAGCAATGGCATGAAAAGTTTGACAATGCCATGTTAGCTAATGGATATGTTGTAAATGAAAGTGATAGATGCATTTATAGCAAATTCGAAAATCTTGATGGTGTGATTGTTTGCTTATATGTGGATGATTTGTTAATATTTGGAACAAACATTGAAGTAGTAAATGGTACTAAATCGTTTTTGTCCTCTGTTTTTGAAATGAAAGATATGGGAAAAGCGATTTAATACTTGGTCTCAGATTAGTAGAGAAATGTGGGGTATATGCTTTCTCAATCTCATTATGTTGAAAAGATTTTGAGGAAATTTAATCATTTTGATGTTAAGCCTGTTAGTACTCCTTATGATGCATCTATGAGATTAGAAAAGAATAAAAGATGGTGTGTCTCAATGTGAATATGCTAGGATCATTGGTAGTGTCATGTATCTAATGAATTGCACTAGACCAGATATTGCATATTCTATAAACCGGTTAGCTAGATATACTCATAATCCTAGTAAAGAACATTGGGATGCTTTAAAGCGATTATTGAGATATCTAAGAGGTACTATGGATTTGGGACTTATGTTTAGTGGGTGTCCAACAGTGTTAGAAGGTTATTGTGATGCAAATTGGGTCACAGATAATGATGAAATAAATTCCACTAGTGGGTATGTATTTACTTTGGGTGGTGGTTATTTCATGGAAATCTTCTAAACAAACTTGTAAAGCTAAATCAACAATGGAATCAGAATTTGTTGCTTTAGAACTTGCATGTTGAGGCGGAATGGTTAAGGAATCTACTTGTTGATATTCCTTTGTGGACTAAGCCTATGCCTTCTGTGTTTATTCATTGTGATTCACAGGCGGCGATCGCTGAGCAAAGAATAAGATATACAATGGGAAGAGCCGGCACATCCGTTTAAGGCACAACATTGTGCGTGACTTGATTAGTTCTGGGGTGGTTAACTTGGAGTACGTAAGAACCGAGTTGAACCTTGCAGACCCCTTAACTAAAGGATTGAATCGTAAGATGGTTCTAAAAATCGAGAGGAATGACTAATTCCATCAGATGTGAACTCTCTATGACAGGAACCCAACTCATTATTAGTAGAGATCCTACAAACGAGTTCAATGTGGTAAAACACGTTATAGAGAGTTCTGTTAAGACTATCATATTTGTCCCTCCTGTGTAGATGTCTGAGGATAGTACTTATGCATGTTTGGAGGTGAGATTTAATTCTCTTAATGGATGATTCATAGCCATTATAAATGGTGGTGTGTTGCAGTACACACTTGATGAATATCACCTATATAAGTGTGGAAGTGGGGCCGTTCCTATGAGAGCCCGGAAATCTCTCTAGATCACTTATGAAACCTGGGATTGGGTGTAGGGCCATTAATGCACCATACTGAGAACTTGTAAGAAGTTAAATGGCATGTCACTTGTGTGTTCATATAAACAGTAGTGAAATACGTGGTTCAAGACGGTTGTCACCCTATTTCTGTTTATATAACTACAAATCGTACTACCGGACAGTTCAAGACGTTTGTCACTGCCCTGTTATGTGTCATTATCTTTGTTTGATAGTGAAGTGGTCAATTATTACCATTCTGAGATGTTTGTATATAGTTTGGATCATGTGGGAGATTGTTGGAAAAGTACGTTAAAGTACTTTAAAATGTGCTCCAAACTTATATAAAAACTTGTATGAAGTTGTTTGGGAGTTTGAAAGATGTTATGAACACTTTGAACTTGAAAAAAGGTGACTTGGAATAAAGTTAGTGTTCTGTTGGACATAGATCGATCACATCGATCGATCGATGTACATAGATCGATCACATCGATCGATCGATGTGGTGTGGATGCAATGTCGTAAACTTTCTGTCCAACATAGATCGATCACATCGATCGATCGATGTGACATCGATCGATACATAGATTGATCGATGTAGACATGATGCAAAGCTGAAAGTTTCTGTCTGACATCGATCGATCGAAGTGACATCGATCGATCGATGTACCAACAGTCAGAACTTTTCACTTTGAATTGCATCTTTTGGTCCAAGGTTCATCTCTCTTCACCTTTGAACGGTTAGTAACTGATCTGGAGGTGTAGAAAACTGCTGAAATGATCTTTGGATGTTGCCAAAAACACAACCCAAGGCCTATATATAGTAGGCCTTGGTATCTTGAAAAAACACTACAACTTTGCAAAAACTTAGTAGATTTCAGCACTTTCTTCTCCAACTTTCTTCTTTATCATTCTCTTCTACTAAGCAAGTTTAATCTTTCTCTACTGGAGCAAAGGAAAGTAAGATAGCCGTTATATCCTGTGAAGTATTTGCTTGAAGCCTACCTTGCTCTTCAGTAGGAGCAAAATTGCTTTAAAGACATTGACAATCTTGTCATGTCTCGGCTTTGTTTTCTCTTGGTTGTTCATATTCCTACACCGTTTCTTACACCATATTCACTAGTAGTTTCATGAGAGCTAAATTATTAGTCCATGAAAGTATCATTTCCACATCCTACCTTCATCAGTTACACCTTCCACTTTTTTCCGCCTTCGTAGCTTTCTCTCTTACAAACATTTTGTTCATCAACCTTCACGCCATTTCTTTGTCATTATTCATGTTTCTTCACTCAATCACCAACCGTCCACCTCTACCAAGTGATTTCTCAAACCCACATGATGTTGCTGTCACACCTATAAATTACAAGGAAAGATCAAAAGCATCGAAAGTCACACCCACGCTAAATCTATGTGTGTGTCTACACACATATATATATGTGTGTTTTTTCTTAAATGGTACTATATCTGTTTCTTAGAGTTTATAATTTACCAAACGTTTATACAACCGGGAGCCTCACTGGAAGCAAACTTTCTATCCTTTGGGATGGATGTATTGTTTGCATGTATCCCCTCCAGACTCTAATAATAGCTTTTGCTGTCGTTGAGATATACTGAGTACGTGTTGTTGTTATATCACCTGTGGAATAAATTTTTTTATCAAAGAGTGAACATAATGCATAAGTATCTAATCATGACGTAAGATTATTAAATAATTTTTTATCTTGTAAAATAATTGTATACTGAGATGGATGACATAGTCTATATGATTCGTTCATGAATGTAGTGTGAGCTAACAAGTCACGTATTGGAGTTATTAAGGGGCAAGCAATACATGTTCCATTAATATATACAAATGGACAATTACCTAAAGTCATACTAACCGTCACTTTGTATTAACTTTATAGGCATTCAGAAGTATTATGCTAGGTGGCTTATCACATCCACTATATTCTTCACTATTTTTGTTTGATCAATCATGCTTCCTGTTCTTGCTTTTGTTTTTGTTTTTGGTTTCTATTTTCTGTTTTTTTGGTCATGGGTTTTCATAATCTTATTAGTTTTTGTATTTTGGTTAAAGTGTGCAAATGCATGCATAGAAGTAGAGGAAAATGTGTCTGTCGAAGCACGCAAATTCGCTTCGTGCTCTTGGCGACATTTGATGTCTGGAGCCACCGATAACGTTGATACTTTGTGACTTTGAGGTCGTGGGTTCAAACTATGGAAACAGCTTCTTGCACAAAGTATAGGGTAAGGCTGTGTACATCACATCGCGAAGTGATCCGACCCTTTCTCGGACCCTGTACAAACAAAGAAGCCTAATGCACCAAAAACCTCTTTACTCTTAGTGACATTTGATATTCTACTCGTTTCAAAACCTTTTTTGTTACTTTCATTTTAAATTTTCTAAAAACACATTTTCATCTTACACTATAAAAGTACAGTAACAACAAAAGTTATGATATATAATATTTTACAATCAGCACCGTATTTAACGTAGAGAGAATAACAATGTTTTGAAAAACAAAGTACAATAACAACGTTGCGATTAAATGTTTTGAAAATATTATATTAGTCGAAGTCTATCAAAATTGTGTACCAAATCAAGTAATATAATAGTTTGGGATAGAAGGAATATGAAGCATGGACTACTATCTCAATGCTTCATCTTCCGACGCTTGGAGGACAAGTATAGTGTCAGAAGAAATTTCCAGCCACATATGGAATGATCTGTCTGGCGAGTAATTCGTCAATACATAATGATACGTAGTGTTTATATTTTCAATGGAGTCAATCACACATTCTTCTCTGACTTTAGAATATGATGAAATAAATCAAAGTAATTTACTAAATTGACAGCGCAAGTCAATGACACACTCTTCTTTGAGTTTAGAATATGATGAAATAAATCAAAATAATTCACAAAATTGACTGCGCTTCTTATATTGTGATCTATCAATTGATCGGCATAACTTGACGGCTCATTATGGATCATCGGGAAACAACATCGGTGTGTTTCTAACACATAGGTATAGTTGCGTACATCCGACCTCCCATACATTGCCATAGGCAGGAAGCGTCTAAGACAATGAGATAATGTTGTCGTTATTGTTGTTGTTGTATAATGATACATAGAAATATACCTCAAATTGTGATAAGCACATGAATAATGATAATAAACAATCAAAGAATGAGTAACTTACAACTTATCTTGTGTCATTATCTTGGATGCAGAACGTTATATTTTGATCTCTTCTATCGCTACAGTCTTAAAGAGTTTTATAAATGATGTAAATCAGATCAATGAATGATTTTTAGATAAAAATATTTAGGATTTGATGCTAACAAATTGTCCGAATTAAACGTTGAAAATTCCAATTTCCTTTGTCTGCGAGTTTAGCATATATGTCAAACAAGGATATCGCTTTCTTGACAAGAAAAATAGCGAGGAAAAGGACATAACTTTTCTTGTTTGTCACCCCCTACGCTCCAGTCCAATCTTTAAGGTGGTAATGCTTTTCTTGCTTTTGGTTTTCACGAGGGTATATTGGTTAGGTTAGGTGTCTTTCTTTCGTCTTCTCCTCAAACAATATTAAAATATGTTATTTTATTTTCTGAAAACATATTAAATTATGCATTTGAAACAGATAGTCTAATTTTGCTGATGGATCCAAAAAAATGAAGTGGAATCAAGTAGCTGTATTATATATGGAAATAAGCACAAACAATAAAAATGGGAGATATTGAAAATAGAGTCTAAGTGCTGATCCTAATTCAAATGAGTCGATAGTTGAATAATTCTGCTACTATTTTTTTAGTTATTTAAAAGCGTTATTGGTGTTGTGGTTGTTGCTATTATTAATACGATAAATATGTGAACCCATCAAAGCATTTTGAAAGATTTTCTGATCGTTCTTGTTTTGTTGGTTTGTCTTTTCTTTTATTATTTGTGCTATCATAACATATTCTTATTATTATGTTATGTCATCTATGTATATACATATAGAGCCGGGGGTCTAACTGGAAGGAAGCTCTCTATCTCTTCGGATGGAGGTATTGTTTGCATGTCCTTCATCTTCTCCAGTCTTTTGATGTTGTTGGGATATATAAAGTATCGTTGTTGATGTTGTCTTGTTGTGTTGGTTACAAAAAGAAAATAAATTTTGCTATTTATACGCCTAGCTAGCTTGGCAATTGTTAATACGTAATGCCAAATATATGTTATATTATTTATTATTTGTTAGGAATACACAAGAAAAGACCATAGGTTAGAGGTGGAAAATTATGCATAACTTTATCACCATTTGTTTTGTGTGAGACAACGAAACAACTGGTAAAGTTTCTACTTTGTGACATTGAAAGTCGTGGGTTCGAACCCTAAAAATAGTCTCTTGCACAAAATGTAAGATAATGTTACGTACATCAGATTACAAAGCGATCTAGCCCCTCCTCAAATCTTGCACAAACGTGAAAGCCTATTGCACTGCGAGACAACATAAATGACGCCTTCTTAATAGTTAATATTAATTCATCAACATTATTTCTTTAAATTCCATCCCACGGGCTCACCCAATTCAAATATTCCATTACACATTTATACCATTCCCTATCACAATAAATTCATCATACCTAATCTTATTCTTGCCCCCGTGAAATGTGAATGCTGATCTGGTAATCCAACAATCTTGCCCTTGATTCAACCTAAGTCCTCAATCTTCTAACTACAATTACATATATATAGTTATATAACTAAGCTTTTGAATATTATTACCAATGTAATTTTATAAGCATAATCGGTCACTTTTACACGTTGAATATCATGCTTTTGGTCTTCTAGGTAATTAACTTTCTCAATGTGAAAATTATTATATGAATGAATAGAAAATCAATAAGGAGATGGATGAAATAAAAATTCTACTTAGCCTTTATTATTCAAATATCAAACCTCTCACGTTCTTGGCTATTCTTTTTGGAGTGGAGTACTTGTTGGCTCGTGACCAGGGAATTTTAGATCTAGTCAATTACTATATAATATATTACATAAAATCACATTTTTTTCTTTAAGCCTGTTCATTAACATATATATTCACATGTCTACAACAACAACAACATTATTCCATTGGCTTAGAGACTCCCGTCTATAGCAAGGTATCAGAGGATCGAATATACGCAACCATACCAATGTGTTAGAAACACAAAGATGTTGTTTTCTGATGACCATAATGAAAATTGCGTCAAGGTGTGCCGATCAACTGATACTTCACAATATAAGAAGTGCAGCCAATTTAGTGAGTCATTTTGCTTTATTCAATTCTATATATATAAAACGGTGGTAAAATGTTCGTCCTAATAACTAATGTTTTAGCATCATTCCATAAGCGCACAACAGGTTGGTTTCGTCCCACAGCTTAGCTCAGTTGGTATTCAGCTTGTGATATTGCAACTATAAGTGTGCAGGTTCAAAACAGGACACCTGCAACATGGGTACAATACTGTTATCTGTACCAATACTGGCTTAGACCATAGTATCCGACCCAATTGAGTTAAATGATTGCTGCCCAGTTTGCAGTAGGTACATTGTATGGTTGTCTCGTAAAAAGCCTTATCAATCTAAGAGTCCGCTGAGTTTTTATTTTACATCTTAGACGAAGCTTCTTCGAACTTGGACAATAAAGACTCTCAGAGTCACGTATAACCTTTTGCAACTAGAAAATAGGTTGGCCTCGCCCGTTCCCTACAACATTGCCTTGCCTGCCATTTGATTTTTTTTTTATGTTTTTCTTATATTGAGAAGTAGCAGTTAATCGACACAGTTTGACGTAATTTTTATTATGGGTCATCGTAAAACGACCTATGTGTGTTTCTAACGCATGTGTATGATTGCATACACCTGACCTCCCATACTCTGTCATAGGCTGGAGCCTATAAGACAATAGGGTAATGTTGTTGTTCTTGGAGGAACCTTTACAAGGAAAAGGAGCCAAGGCATATATAAACATATACATATACACATACACATGCATATACAGAAATTCAATTAGATCTTGTGAAGGCCACACTATATTGGTTTTACAACTCAATTGTAAAAATAAATTTCTTAAGTTAGTTTCAATAACATATAACAGATTTATTACTTTTCTTAAAGTTGAATGAATATTATCAGTTCAACATTAATCCTTCAAATCCCAATATGATACGCTCATGGTAGGTACCTACATGTATGATATTACATTGTAAGTTTCGTAGATGATATTACATTTTAAGTTTCATTGAATTGATTCCAGACCAGCATAACGAATGGTGCCTAAAAATACGTACTATAGTTATGAAACAGACAATGAATAGGACATCCGGATACACACTACGATCTTTACATCGTTCTAATTGACTTTTTAATATAGTTTAAAACACGGAATGAGTATATAAATACTACTACAATAAATACTACTACTACAACAACATCATCATCATCATCATATTGATTTAGAGGCTCCCGCCTATGGCGCAGAGTATGAGGGTGGTCGGATGGTACGCAACCATACCATGTGTTAGAAACACTAGATGTTTTCCGATGAACCATAATGAAAATTGTGTCTTGTCCATCAACTGCTACTTCGCAATATAAGAAGCATAACCAATTTCGTGAATCATTTTGCTTTATTCCATTATATTCTAAAGTCAAGGAAGAGTGTGTCTTTGATAATTGAAAATGGAAAGATTCAATTAAAACTTGAGCGTGTTCACTCTTTAATATTCAATAGATCTGAGCTTGATTTTGCACCTGACAATATTTGAACAAACCAAACTCATATGACTGACGAACTCGTTGGTTTATTTACACGGTTAACATTTCCTCCCTTTATTTTATTATTAGTATGTTTACGTTTACTTTTGTTTGCTTGTTGTCTCTTTCTTTAATGTTATTGGATATGTTATTCAATTGGTTTTTAAGCCTCTTGATAAATTCCAAGACTAGATTATGAATAAAGCATGATAAAGCTCTACTCAATGAACGTTTTGTACAATAGTTATATATATATATATATATATATATATATATATATAGCTCTACTCAATGAACGTTTTTGTACAATAGTTATATATATATATATATATATATATATATATATATATATAGATATAGATATATATATATATATAAAGGCTCTACTCAATGAACGTTTTGTACAATAGTTATATATATTATATATATATATATATATATATATAGATATAGATATATATATATATAAAGGAGACAACCTACAAGCTAGATTGGATGGAGAACGGTAGAATTGAAAGGTAATCACATGATGTATAGGGTTGCATTCATCATGATAATGAGTATATTGATTAATTCTCTTTCATTTATGCGTCATAGGGACCATCTGCTAGCTACAAAAGGCTGTAAGGACATAATTATTCAACCACTGGGTCTGGGAGATTGTAAGTTTTGTTTTTAAATGAAACAAATTACTTTTGGTGTTTTTTATGGCAGTTTTTGCAGTAAATTGACTATTTGTGGATTCAACCTTTTACACAACCTATGCAATGGTCCTTCGCCAATGCTTTTGGTTTTGTTATTATGTTTTTGGTTGTAAATTTTGGCAGCTCGTCCCGGGGTGTCAAATAGGTCGTGTTTCGTGTTTCGTATTTTTCGAGTTTCATGTATCAAAGTGTTATACCCATACCTTACCCATTTGCTTCGCGTGTATTGATGCAGATACCCAAACTCGTACATTTCAGGTTTCGTGTCGTGTATCGTGTATACCCACGAACTTGACAAGTACAAATATTTCAAGTCGTGTACGAGTCATTCAATGTATTTTTTCAGGTTTTGTGTATTTTTCAGGTTTCGTGTACTTAAACGACTACTGTTATAATGTATGAAACCAGAATAATACATAACCAAAGGTTAAAGATTAGCGAAGGAGGAAATGAGATTTTGATTTGGGAATGGAGATAGAATTTTGGGAATGGCGGAAAGGGGGAACCGTGGAAGGGATTATCGATTAGGTTAGTATTTTTTGGGGAAAATTTATTTTTTACTTTATTAATTATAAATTTTTATTTAAAATATATTTTTAAATTTTCAGGTATTTCGGGTATAAACGGGTAACCAGTGGGTATACCTGGACATGACCTGCCTTTAGCGGGTATCTTTCAGGTCTTACTCGATTTGTACATGAAACCCGCCAAGGTCATGTCCATACCCGTGAAAATCGTGACAGGTTCAGGTCGTGTTTTCGTGTCTTGTCTGAAATTGCCACCCTACTTCTTATGTGTATTATAAACAATATTTTAGTTCACCAGCCAAGGTTAAGATTGTTGTTTTGTGACCTTATGGTCACGAGTTCAAGCTGTCCAGACAGCCTCTTGCACAAAGGGTAAGATAAGGCTGCGTACATCAGATCTCTAAGCGGATTAGCGATCTGACATCTTCCCAGATCATAAACAACGTGGAAGACTAATGCCCCGGAAACGTCTTTTTTTGTCCACTGCGACATTCAAATTCACAAGTCCTCACATATATGGCTCGGATTAGATGACATTTTTCTTGCTGTTATTACTCTTCTAACTATTGTTCATGAATGAACATAAAACTGATATTAAAATAAATTAACCTCTGAAATAACGAGAATACCCTTCAATCCAGCTTACTAACAGAGAATGCCGGCAGAGTATTATTGAATATTTCAATAAAAGAGTGGTCAAAATGTACAAAGATAAAGGAAAATTAATGTGCAAAATGTTCTTCTGTTTTCTGCCTTTCGTATTCTCATCACATAAGAAAATAGGATTCCAAAAAAAAAAATTTAACTTCTTTTTATTGGAGACCTAGCTTACTGAGACAGAAAATAAAGTAATATGTTTGTTGATAAACACCAGTTTTTTATAACTCTATAATAGTTATGTTCATCCTACATTAATGTGGAGTTGTATTTGACATGAATCATAAGCTAGGAATGAACATGTTCCGTTTGAACTTTTACGGGAATAGGTAGAATAGATTTAGTTTTTGTGATGATATTAGAATGTCTTGTTTTATTTATTTGTTGTTATATATACGATGTGTGTGATGTGAATTATTTTCTTTAATTGAGACATGAAAAGTTATTTATGTTCTTACTTATGTTTTTAATATCATGTCTCATCTTGCTTGATCCGGCATGGGGGATCTAAGGGTTGGACTTGCTATGTGATTTATATATTGCTCAACCGTTGTTTATGTATAAACTTTGCAGAGGACCGGACTTTTGATGTTGAGTACATTGAAGACGAGCCGAGAGAAGACGACCAGTGAACGAGCGATGTAGGCCTCAGGATGATGACTTTACCTTATGACTGATGATTGTATTATGGACTTTTGGATTTTGTTGGACTGTTGTGTACTCTTATTTCGGATGATGTAATCTGTTGAACCTTTGATGTTTAAGTTTTTATGCTTCCGCTAAACCGATCTATGTCTTGTCTGAGATTTGTTTATGAATGGTATCGACACCTTGTACTTTTCGCAGCAGAGTACAGTGGACGAACTGTTCCGTACACATGGTCCGAGACGGGACGCTACAAAAGGCTGGCAAACATCACTTAAACATGTTAATTGGATAGTATATAACTATAACTGTAAGTATATATTTAAAATCAATTATGATTAACAATTTTAGCACAAGTGATATCAAGGCCAACAATTAGATATACCATTTCAAATTCTTTGATGGGGGAGTGGGTTCTCCCCCCACCTGTACCAGAGGCCTTTTAGCCAGGTGGGATGTAAATCGAGAGATGTGTTAAACAATTTTACCATTTCAAATTCTTGTGCATGGTAGAATGATATATATCACGTAAGACTACCAAACATAACTAATAAATGGAACGATGTGAGAGTCGTCTTCTCAAAACTAGGGAGTAAATTGCAGTTAGCACCCAAACGTTGGTCACATTTTCCAGTTAGCATTTAATTATTATGAAACCTCAATTGGCATCCAAACGTGGCCAAAATTGACTCAATTAACACCAAAAACCGGCTGCTGACCTATTGCAGCCGGTTTTCAGCAAATTTTACTGCCACAAAACGATTCCCTCTAAAATTAACGTATTTCTCTTCCCTCTATTCTGCTGCTACTGTTCCCTGCTGGTTTGCCTCTATAAATTAGCCCCTCAATTCACAAAATCACCCAGTATACATCAATAATTCACATTCCTCATTCTTCCTCCCCATCTCTATTGTGCTTTAAGATGTCTTTCTCATCCTCGATTGGTAATCGTCGGAGGAAGGCTGAATTGGGGGTGGAAGGCCGCTGCTATTGTGGTATGAAAATGGAAGAGACAACAATATAAAATTCAGTTGAAATCAATCCACGATTTCTACCAATTTCATTCAAAGAAAGACTATAATTTCCTACGTTCATTCATATATTAACCCCATTCATCGAGAAGGGAGCTGACATTCTCTTCTCTGTCTTCATTTATAGATGATTGAAGGATACTAAGTAGATCATCAAGCTCACTCTGCTTCTCCAACCTTCTCCAATCATGTTGCCTCTCTGGGTCAGCATCTGCGGGCTGGACATGAGGGTGCACATGTCTTGCATGCTTCCTCAAGTCAGCACCAGCTTCTCAATTATGAATTCATGAAGTTACGAGCTTCCTCAACAACAATCCAACCATTGACCTCTCCTCGTCACAAAGGACATACAAGTTTCATCTTTGATAAGCCTTCATGCGACTCCCTTTGTGTTGAAGTAGAAGCTCCCCAGGCCTTTCAAACTCCATCGCTCTGGCTTCTGGTGCAATAGTTGAGGAAGCATGCAATGGCTGGAAATTACTAGAAAATGGTTCCCAGGAGTATAAAGCAAGTTGCTCCAACAATAAAAAATTCAGTTCAAACCAATCTACGATTCCTACCAATTTTATTCAAAGAAAGACTATAATTTCCTACGTTCACTCAAAGAACCCGCAT
Organism: Eustoma russellianum; assembly: GCA_036186865.1. Taxonomy (NCBI): domain Eukaryota; kingdom Viridiplantae; phylum Streptophyta; class Magnoliopsida; order Gentianales; family Gentianaceae; genus Eustoma; species Eustoma russellianum. The sequence continues at coordinate 32,822,443 of AP025059.1, read as the reverse complement.
CCTCCAACCCCATTCTAACAAAAAAACAAAAAAAAATCACATTGCATACAATTGAGAACTCACAAACCGAGGATGAGGAAGACATCTTAAAGCACAATAGAGAGGGGGATGAAGAATGAGAAATGTGAATTATTGAGGTATATTGGGTGATTTTGTAAATTGAAGGGCTAATTTATGGAGGCAAACCAGCAGGGAGCAGTAGCAGCAGAAGGGAGGGAAGAGGAAGATGTATAATTTTGAAAGGAATCGTTTTTTTGGCGGTAAAATTCGCTGAAACCGGCTGCAGCAGGTCAGCAGCCAGTTTTTGGTGTTAATTGAGTCAATTTTGGTCACGTTTAGATGTCAACTGAGGTTTCATAACGATTAAATGCTAACTGGAAAATGTGACCAACTTTTGGGTGCTAACTGCAATTTACTCCAAAACTAGGAGACAAAATGTACACGATGGGATCATCTTTAGAATCCTGTAATAGTGGTTGTAGATTAGGCTCACTTTCGAAGGTTGAACCCCAACCAGTAAGGGTCCCTGCTACACCCAGTCCCAAAGGTAGTGTAGGGAGGTAAATCAGACACCCAACGGCCCGCTAGCATGAGCTTGGTCATTTACATAGTAGTCTGCATAAGAAGACCCCATCACTGCAGGCAAGCCTACAGGCCAAAAAGCTCACACACTATGCACTTGCTGGGAAGAGGCTTTCTTGATTTTGGCAAGAATTGAACCCCTGACTTTCCTTTCGAAAGCCACTGCCCCGAACCAGTTGGGTTATGTCCTGGGGAGAGATTAGGCTCACTTTAGATGCTGGGATGGAGGATTGTAAAACCCTTAATCTACATGATAATGCTTAAATGAGAATGGCCAACAGAATAATTTGAAGCATCTTCTACAAAATACTCATGAGCGTCCAGTTGCTTAATTGTCGTGTCATATTTCTATGGAGTAGTACTATCATTTTTTAAGGCATGATGCAGTATATCTCATTAATTACTTTAGAGAATGTTGCAACGTATTATTCCAGAAGATTTCTTGAGGCAAAAGGTGAAATCTCTCATCTCGGAGGCCTTTACTGCCCCAGCTCCAAGGAGTTATGTGGAGGATGTAAATCAGGAGTCCAGCGGCCTCTTAGATTGGGTGAAATCTTACGCAGTTACCCACACAAAGTATCCCCCACAAACTAGGCCGAAGCAGAGGAACACCCACAATGTGCGTTTTCATGGATTTGAACTCTTGACCTCTTGTGGCAAATTCCAATCCGAGTACCAACTGGACTATGACGGGCCATTTCAGAATATTTCTACTATGATGATTGAATGCTTTGATGATATTCATCATTTTATTATTTTTAGCTAGTAGCAATAGGTATGAGTTTTTGCTTTTTTTTTTCTTTTTTTTTGGGGGGTGGTTGTGTTAACCTATCATGTCATCCTTGTGCATATTGCAGGTTCACAAGCAAAATGTGTGTATACATATACCTTGTCTACATGTAAATACGGCCGGTGTTGATATTATTTTCTAGAAAACTTTTTATTCTAGTTCAATTATTAAAGTAACTAACAGAATCGTAGATATGAAACTATTTGTAGAAAATAGGGGTTTAAGTGGTTATGGATTAAATTAATTGTATTTATTTATAAAGGTGTAGAATTAGAAAAAGAGCCGTTGGGCTCACTGTTGTAGCTGTTGCTTTCCATTTTATATATGTTGCTACTTTGGCAACATTAGAGGGTGTGTTCTGAGGTTCAATCAGAGCAGTAAACATTATCTGTAAATTACATGTTGCTGAGAATTTATCTGTACAACACAAACTTGATTGAATGATATAGTTGTTTTTTGTGCTTCACTTACTTCTCCAAGAAATTCTTTATGGTATCAGAGCTAAGGCTCTTACTTAATACAAAATCAGTTGTTCGAAACAAAAGAAGAATAAGGCAGAGGTAAATCTGTTTGACAAAGAAGAAGAAACTGTTGAAGAAGGAGGAGAGTGACGAAGAGGAAGCAGTATTCGTACTCTAAGAAATTTCACTCGAAAAAGGAGGGGGAAAGCACAAAAGGAAAAAAAACCAAAAACCGAATACTGCTTACCAGCTAGTTGTTTTTACTCTTCTTACATACACTAGTGGGGCACGTGTCGACCAACGAGCAAACGGGGTACCAGTGGTACGAAGGAAACCGGGACAACTGTGCCCAACTTAAATTAAATTGACATGCAATTTCGCACCACATCTTAAATTCATCTGAAATTTGGCATTACATTTACATTTGCACGAAATTTCGAGAGAATTTATCTCTCTTTCTCTGAAATCTTTAGCATCGGTTGTATCGATACTTTTATCTGAATTTCAATGCTATTTCAACCAAATTTCACCCACTTTTTCATCTCACCACTTTTTCATCTCTAAAACTCATTTCATCCTCATTCCATTCACCGCAGCTCATCCACCGCAGCTCCTTTCATCTTCATCTCATCCACCATAGTTCTTCTTTTCAGAATCACTCTTACTTTTCCTTCATGGCTGAACAAAGCGAGATCACCTCTACTCCTTCTCTTGAAAAAACCACTTCAACACCACTTGTGGACACTGCTCCTGTCAATATTCTGAAACTCAATGGAAACAATTACCTTGCATGGAGCCGTGCTATTGAGTTGTTTATTACTGGCAAGGGAAAGAAGGACTATCTAACAGGTAAAGTGGTCATACCTACTGAAGGGGACGCAAAGTTCTCAGCTTGGGAGGCTGAGAACTCAATGTTAATGTCCTGGATTCTGGGTTCCATGAACCCAGATATTAGTGAAACATTTATGCTATATAATACTGTTGAGGAAATATGGAAGGCTACTAAGGAGATGTATTCAAAAAGAGATAACATAGCTGAACTCTATGAGCTTAAAGCTCAACTGAAAGAAATCAAACAAGGGGATCAGACTGTAGCAAAATATTATAGTTGCCTTTCACATATTTGGCAGCAGATTGACTCTTTTGAAGAATATGGGTGGAGTGGCCCCTTGGATGAACGAATCTATAAGGGTATTAAGGAGACTGAGAGGATTTTTGGCTTCCTTGCTGGTTTACACAAAGATCTAGATGCGGTTAGGGGTAGAATCTTAGGGACTAAGCCCCTTCCAACCATGAGTGCTACTTTCTCTCTGGTGAGACAAGAAGAAAGCCGTATCAAAGTGATGATGGGATCCAATCCTGCACATGCAGCTGACTCTTCTGCCTTGAAAGCTGAAACTAAGGGTGATGCTAAGACTGAGTCGGACACTGCATCCACTCAGTCCACAGGGTTGGTGGCCAAGAGAACTGGTGGGGGATTTCCAAACAAAAAGTTTTGTAAGTTTTGTCAACGTCCTGGTCACCTGTATGAAGAGTGTTACAAGAGACCAGGATCTAGTGTCAAACCTCCTTATAGAAATAACCAGTTCAGGAATACAAATCAACAATGGAGGTCAGAAAACAATGCATCCAAAGCTGACTCTCAGGGCTCTTGGAGGAACTTTCGAGGAAACATGGTCAATACAGGACAAGGGAACAACAACAATTCAACTCAGGGAGAGGATACGAGCCAGAAGCTGTCCTCTGATCAGATAAGTGCACTAGTCAAGCTCCTCAACCATCAGCTGAATGAGGAAAATATGTCTCAGATCAGAGCTACTGTTGCAAGCACTTGCGTGAATGGTAAGGGTTGTCTCTGGATTATTGACTCTGGAGCAACTGATCATATGACTAACAATAAGTCTTTATTTGATGAGTATGAATTGTTTGTGTGTCCAAAAAGGGTGAAAATTGCTAATGGCCTAGGTCTACAGATAACTGGTAAAGGCAGCATATATTTGTCTAAGAATGTAGTTCTTAAAAACGTTTTGCATGTTCCTCAATTAGAATGTAATTTATTGTCTGTTGGTAAATTTATGACAGACAATAAATGTCTCACAGTTTTTACTCCTTCTAATTGTTTCTTCCTTCCTTTCAATTGCTTTCAGGAGAAAGCATTGAAGGAGGGAACATTGAAGGAGAAGACTGGCTGTGGTAAAAACCGTGATGGATTGTTTGTTTTGACACATGAATCAAGACTTTTTGAAGACAGTTCTAGATTATATTCTTGTATGAACTCTGTTGTTGATACAGATCAGAATGTTCCTAGAATAGAAGCTCAGGACTCTGACCCTGGAGCCACTAGAACTAGTCTTATTTTGCTTTGGCATTCTAGGTTGGGACATCCTAACTTTGTGTACCTGAAACATCTTAAGCCAGATTTATTTAATGGTATTAATCTTGATTCACTGCATTGTGAGACGTGTGTCTTGGCAAAACAGACTAGAGTGCAGTACACTCCCAAGGTTTATAAGGCTAGCAGGCCCTTTAATCTTGTACACTCAGACATATGGGGTCCCTCTAGGATCTCCAGCATGAATGGGAGTAAGTGGTTTGTTATATTCGTTGATGACCACACACGGTTAACATGGATTTATCTTATGAGGCATAAATCAGATTTCTGTAAAATATTTAAAGTGTTTGTTGCCTTGATACAGAATCAATTCGGTGAGACTATCAAGACACTGAGGTCTGATAATGGCACTGAATACCTGGACTCTGAGGTAAGATCTTTTCTTCTGGATTTAGGAATACATCATCAGACATCCAATGTTTACACACCTCAGCAAAATGGGATTGCTGAGAGAAAACACCGACACATACTTGAGGTTGCACGGGCTATCATGTTTACTATGAATGTATCCAAGTTCTTGTGGGGGGGAGGCTGTATTAACAGCAGCTTACTTAATCAACAGGATGCCTTCACGGGTGTTGGGACATAAAACACCTAGGCAAATCCTGTTGGACATCTATCCACATACTAACCTTATGTCTGAAATGTCGTTTAAAACCTTTGGTTGTACTGCATATGTCTTTTTACAACCTCACAGTAGGAGTAAACTTGATTGCAAATCTGTTAGATGTATATTTGTGGGATATTCTAACACACAAAAGGGATACAAGTGTTACAATCCTAGTAGTAGAAAAATGTATGTATCATTGGATGTGATATTTGATGAAAGACAGCCGTATTATCAACAATCTCTTAGCAAGACTGGGGAAAATAACTATTGGCAAATTATTGATAAAAACATTCTAACCACTGTTGAATCCAAAGTTGCCACAGAGTTACAGGTACCTCTGATCCCCGAGGGAATGATGCAAGGGTCACAAGGACCTCTTCATAATCGGGAAGAGTTCACTACATCGGATTACACCCCAGCTCCACAAGAAAAAGGTATAGACTCACAACTCAAAGTCTATACACGGAGACTAAGACAACCTCAAATGCTTCCAACAACTCAGGAAGAACAGGTAAGTTCTCCCTCTCCTAACTTAAGTACTCACACGATGCCTAATGAGACACAGTCAGCAATAGGTATTGAGAGGGATGATGACCTTCCTATTGCCCTAAGAAAAGGGACTAGAATGTGCACTAAGTTTCCTTTACATACGAATAAGAATAAGTTCTTGGGGCTAACTGGTACCAAGTCATGCTCTACTAGGCATCCCATTGGTAATACCTTGTCATATGACTGATTGCATCCTAGGTTCAGGACATTTACTGTCAGGATAGATCAAGATTATATTCCATTCACTATTGAACAAGCTCTTAAAGATCCAAGATGGAGCCTAGCTGTTAGAGAGGAAATGGACGCTTTACTTAAGAATAACACATGGGAACTAGTCCCAAATAATTACTCAAATAATCCAGTTGGCTGTAAGTGGGTCTTTTCCATAAAGTATAACTCGGATGGATCAGTAAGTAGGTACAAAGCCCGTTTGGTGGCTAAAGGGTTTACTCAAGAATATGGTATCGATTATTTGGAAACATTTGCTCCGGTTGCTAAGCTAAATACAGTCAGAATAATTTTCTCTATTGCTGTGAATCTTGATTGGAAGTTATTTCAGTTAGATATAAAAAATGCTTTTCTCAATGGTGAACTTAAAGAATCAGTGTTTATGGAGATACCTCCAGGTTATAAAACGGACAAAAATAGTAATATGATTTGCAAGCTAAAAAAATCTATTTACGGGTTAAAACAATCACCTAAGGCATGGTTTGCTAGGTTCACCAAAGTACTATTAAAATATGACTTCAAGCAGGCACATAGTGATCACACGTTATTCATGAAAAGGGACAATAACCTGGTGACTATTTTGATAGTGTATGTGGATGACATTATACTAACTGGTAACAATGAAATAGGAATTAACAGGATCAAAAATCAGCTAGCCAAAGAGTTTGAACTAAAGGATTTGGGTCAACTTAGATATTTCTTGGGTATGGAGGTTGCTAGAAACAGTCAAGGTTTATGTATCTCTCAAAGAAAGTATGTGACTGATCTTCTTAAGGAAACTGGAATGCTGGGCTGTAAGCCCGCAATTACTCCTCTGGAACCTGGGATCTCAGCGTATAAAGGTAAAGAAAATAACTGTAACCAGAGGTCTGGAGTTGACAAACTTCAGTATCAACGACTAGTAGGGAAGTTAATATATTTGTCACACACGCGTCCTGACATTTGTTATGCTGTAAGTTTTGTCAGTCAATATATGCATGCCCCTAATCCTCTTCATTTAAGTGCTGTGATGAGAATTCTTAGGTATCTAAAGGGTGCTCCAGGTCAGGGACTATACTTCAAGAAAACAGACAATAGATCTATTCAAGTATTTACAGATGCTGATTGGGGAGGCTCTAGAGAAGACATGAGATCAACTTCAGGATATGCCACATACTTATGGGGCAATTTGGTGACATGGAGGAGCAAGAAGCAAACTGTTGTTGCTAGGAGCAGCGCTGAGGCCGAATTAAGGGCATTGGCACTTGGCATTTGTGAAGGGCTGTGGATAAAAAGGGTCCTACTGGATCTAAGATATCTTAAAGACACTACCATTCAGGTTCATTGTGACAATATTTCTGCCATCAACATGGCAGAAAACCCCATGCATCATGACAAGTCCAAGCATGTGGAAATAGATAGACATTTTATAAAAGAAAAAATTGAGGACTGTTCCATATCTATTCAGTACATTCCATCTCATGAACAGGTTGCAGATATCCTCACAAAGTCAGTTACAGTTGCAGTTTTTCAGAAATTATCTTCCAAGCTTGGCTGCGTGAATATCTATGCCAAGCTTTAGGGGGAGTGTAGAAAATAGGGGTTTAAGTGGTTATGGATTAAATTAATTGTATTTATTTATAAAGGTGTAGAATTAGAAAAAGAGCCGTTGGGCTCACTGTTGTAGCCGTTGCTTTCCATTTTATATATGTTGCTACTTTGGCAACATTAGAGGGTGTGTTCTGAGGTTCAATCAGAGCAGTAAACATTATCTGTAAATTACATGTTGCTGAGAATTTATCTGTACAACACAAACTTGATTGAATGATATAGTTGTTTTTTGTGCTTCACTTGCTTCTCCAAGAAATTCTTTACTATTCTAACGACTTACCCTGCTTGTTATATCATAATAATTTTTTGATCAACGATTGGACCATAAAAAATGAAATACTTTTTCTTGCACCATGAAGGAACATGTTACTCATTGGGTTTTTGTATCGCTTATGATGTACATCATAACCCAACCAGGACATTTCAAATCCATATCTTTTTGCACAAGTTTATGAAAATACATGATAGGACATACCTATTTAAATATAGATAAATATATAAACATATAAATATGTGCGTCTGTGTATATACGTAATACACACACAAATGCATATGCATACATACATACGTAAACATGAATAAATGTATAAACATATAATTGTGTGTGGTGTGTGTATGTCTAAAGCAGAAAAGTATACTTTTCCCCATCAAAATCTGATAGAATAAATAAGATACGCGTTCACGCACTATGAAATTATTTACTTTTTCCGTTCAACCTTATTATCTATTAAGCTATCTGTAACTGAGATTATAGAAGGGCATCTATTAAAGCAAATGGTAAGGTTGCTGTTTTGTGACCTTAAGGTCACATGTTTGAACTGTGGAAACAGACTCGTGTAGGGTAAGGCTATATACATCAGATCGCGAAGCGATCTAACCCCTCCTCAGACCCTACAAAAACGCAGAAGATTAATACACCGAGACCGCCCGGTGAGATTAGAAAATGCTAAACTTATCTGTGCTCTTTAAAAGCTACCCGATGAAAAGAATGATGGATATACATGGCAAACTCGTCGCACGGAAAAATTAAAAAACGCCGACACAGACTAGAAGGGAGGGGGGAGGAGCTCAATGAAATCACATGATATCCAGAGTAATAAATTAATTCTATCCCATTGGGGAATCATTTAAGAACAATAATTCCGTATATGTGGCGTCTAATATAAGTTTTTGATTTGAAGTAGCTCCTTTTTTTCATAGGGAAAAGTAACTCATTTAATTTGTCAATATCCGCTCTTTGCATCTATTCACGCTTCTATTAATTTCATACGTAACTCCTAAATAGCATATAAAATATTTTAATTTGTAAAATCACATTAACTTAATATTAACTTGACATAAGGATTTTATTTTCCAAATCATTAAATTCATGCAAGACAATAGTTTTGTGGTCAATGGGAGTTTTGGCTCTATTTATCTCTTGATGGGAATAAATAAATGAAGACTATCTTTTCGAATTCTGGAACTATGTATGAATTCTACATCTTGGATGTTGGAACCATGCATAAATTCTACATCTTGGACAAAGTCATGCCAATCTTTTGAGTCGAGCCAAACATTAAATTTTGGCTATTATGATTTATTTTTGTCCAAATGTTAAATTTTTACATATGGATAAACTTGTAATCACGCATGAATTCTGTAAAGGTTTTCTTTGTGAACCGTGCGTTCCAGGTGCACTAGATTCCCGCATTTACGTAAGGACCGAAGAGAAGACGGATCGTTTTGAGATCTGATGTACGCATCTTTATCCTATATTTTGCACAAGAGGCTGTTTCGCGACTTAAACCCGTTACCTCAAGGTCACAAAGAAACAACCTTACAAGGCCCGCAATCTTTCTTTGTCAGCAGACAATTGCTAAATCTTTGATTGGTTTTATACCATCTTATTTGGACTATATGTCAACAACTACAATAACATTACTCCATTGCCTTAGAGGCTCCCGTCTATAGCGGAGTATGGGGGTCGGATACACACAACCATACTCATGTGTTTAGAAATACACAGAGTTTGTTTTCCGATAACCCACACCTAGTTCAAGTGGCGAAAGCTGATGACCCACTTATTTAAAATACACTGTTCTTTCGGTTTAGAGTGGCGCTTTATAGTTTCTTCCACTTAGTATAGTTATCTATGTTTTCATTTATTTCATGTATTTATATATATTGTTTATTAATGCTATAAATCAAAAGAAAAATCACATTTCTGATCAGTAAAATGAGAGCATTAACTAGTTAGCACATCTAATTTCTACCATCTTATTCGTATTTGCGCAGACTTATCACTATGTTAAATTCAGTACTGAACTGACCAGCCGAGGTGAGCTGATTGGCCGTGCTGAGCATGAGGGTGCCGAACTAACTGGCCGAGCTGAGTTGTGCGACCAAGCTGAGCATGAGGGAAAAATCCTGAGAAGCATGAGAATTGAAGGTGTGCAAGCCCCATTTGGCCGAGCTGAGATTGAAGACCAAGTCAGCTCTGTTGCAGAGCGCAACCAGACTAAAGGTAAGGAAGTATTGCAGGATAACAGTACCGAGCTTGGAAAAGAAGCTCAGGTCCGCATGGCAGCCAAACAAAGAAAGAGGAAAGTTGAGAACGCTAAGAGGAGGGGAATATCAGCTTAACAATACGGTGTAGTTTTAGCAATTAATAGTATTCATTTATTCTTTGTAAATATTTTGTTAAATGCCGTCGTTTTTATGGTAGCTTGGAAGATACGACAGGAAATCAGTATAAAAAGGTAGATTGAGTAGGAGAACAAATGTATCTTTTCAAAGAATTGCAGTGAATGAGATCAGTGATTATTCTCTCTCCTGTCAGTTGTTTCTTTCTGTATTCTTTTCTCTGTCTTCTCCGACTCTACCTTTCTTCAAATCTGCAAATCTGCAGATAACGATATTATTCACATGATATCAGAGTTATAAGTTCAGCTATATTTTGTGGATTCTCGATTTTTTTGTTCTTGGTTCTGTTTAGTTTCATCTAGTTTCAATGGTATCCAGTTCTTCTTCTTCAAATGAAATTACTCCTAGTCCCTTCTATCTTCATCCTAATGAGAATCCTTCTTTCGTTCTAGTTCAACCTGTCTTCAATGGAAGCAATTATCATCTATGGTCAAGAGCCATGAGAATGGCACTCTTGTCTAAAAATAAGCTGGGTTTTATCACTGGAAGTGTTAAGGTTCCAGATTCAACAGACAGTAAGTTTGATGCATGGACTCAGTGCAATAACATGGTCCTTTCTTGGATCCTAAACTCTGTCAGTCCGTCGATCTCTCAGAGTGTGCTGTGGATGGACACAGCAGTAGAAGTTTGGCAAGATCTCAATGAAAGGTTTTCTGATGCAGATCCTTTCAGGTTATCAGATCTGATCGAAGATATCCATTCAACCAAACAAGGTAATTCTTCAGTAACTGAGTATTTTACTAGATTGAAAATATTGTAGGATGAGTTACAGATTTTAAGGCCTCTGCTTGTGTGGGTGTGACCCTAAGTGTCACTTTGGTATGCTGGACAAAATGAAGATGTATGTTGAGGAAGATTATCTGATACGGTTCTTGAAAGGGTTGAATGAAGAGTACACGCACGTTAAGTCTCAGATATTGATGACCACAACTCTGCCTTCAGTTAAGAAAGCGTTTGGTATGGTTCTGAAGTATAAGAGGCAAGCAAACCATAGCAGTCAACCTGCTAGTGCCGAGCAGCAAGTCATGAGAGTGAGCTTTGACCCCATTTTTGGATTTAACAATTTGGTAGACCAGAAGAAGAGAATTCTAGGTACTTACAGTAATCCACAGGGATGACAGTCAGGTTGGTATAGTAGAACACAGTGTAATTTTTACGGAATGAAGGGACACATAGAAGCAAAATGTTTCAGGAAGCATGGTTTTCCTTCTAAGGGAAAAGGCAGAGGTGGACCTGCTGCAAAAAGTGTTGGTGTGATATCAGATAATGCTGTACAGGATTCAAGGAATCAAGATAATGAGGCATCAGTTGGGAAAACAAAGGAGCAATATGGTAAGCTTATGAAGTTGTTACAGGGTGTCCAAGTCCGAGATCAACAGACTTCGGCTAGTCAACCTCAGGCGAATCAGGTGAAAGTCCTCGAAGCAAATTTTACTGATAAGGCACAGGTATTGGATCAAGGTAAGCATCTAGCTCGTATTAAATGGGTTTTAGATTCAGGAGTGACACACCATATTTTTTTTCACTTCTTTCCTTCTTGTCTTACAAACCAGTATCCAACATGAATGTCAAAATGCCAAAGGGTCCTTAGCCCCAGTATGTCAAATCGGCACTGTTGCGTTTGGTCCTTGTCCTAAACTCTACAATGTCCTCCATATCCCTTCCTTCACTTTCAACTTACTATCCTTAGGAAAACTCATGAAAGACACTAACAGTTCTGCTTTCTCCTTTGACAATTCCTGTCTAATTCAGGGCAGAGCTTCTCAGATGAAGATTGGTTTAGCTGAGTTGCAGGTAGGGTTGTATCACTTGAAGATGACCTCACATAAAAACATCCAATCCATTGAGTTCAACCACATGTTTTGTTGAAATCAGACCACAAGCCATCAAGACTACGGCCGCATTATGGCACTATAGGCTTGGTCATCCATCATTTAAAGTCTTGCAAAATTTAGACAGTAAATTTCACATTTCTGAATGTACGTTTGTTTGCCCCGTTTGTCCTTTAGCTAAGCAAAAAAAGGAAGTCATTCCCATTGTCAATATACAAAACCATGGTTTGTTTTGACTTAATACATGTTGATATTTAGGGACGCTACAAGTATGTAACTGTTCATAATCAACGATATTTTCTGACTATTTTTGATGATTATTCCCTAAACCGGTGTTCCTTATGAAACGAAAAGTGAAAGCCACTAATCTAGCTAAGTCGTTTGTAGAAATGGTTTTCACTCAATTTGAGAAAAAATTTATGTGTGTGAGGTCTGATAATGGCGTAGAGTTCCACATTCTGTTGTTCTATGAGTCAAAAGGAATAATACATCAAACTTCTTGCGTCAATACTCCCGAACAAAATGAACTGGTAGAACGCAAACATCAACACATTCTAACTCTTGCCCAAGCTCTTAGGTTGCAGTCTGGAATACCTATTTAGTTCTGGAGGTATTGCATCTTACATGTTGTGTATCTCATGAATAAAATTCCGACTCCCATTCTACAAAATAAAACCCTCTATAGAGTATTACATGGAAAAGAACCAGAGTATAATCAATTAAAAGTATTTAGATGTCAAGTGTTTTCCTGCACCCCAGCTCATAGCAAAGCAAAGTTTTACGATAGAAGCTCCAAATGTGTTTTTCTTGGGTTTCCTGTGTCAACATAAAGTTACATACTGGTTGAGCATGCTCAGGTAAAATTTTCATTTCACGAGATGTTGTCTTTCATGAACATCTCTTCCCTTTCAAACAACCTCTTGATCAAGATCATGTCCCATATCACCTTCCTATTTCCTTAGCAGAGCTGAATGAACCTTCGACCGAGCTGCCTAGCAATGTTCCCCTCGAGTCAAATGAGACCTTGACTGATTCTATTCCAGTACCAGATACTCTCAGAAGATCTGCCAAAACAAGAAGACCTCCTACTCATCTCCAATATTATCAATGTAACCAGACCCTTTATCCTTTGATCACTACACAAATTACGATGGGTGTTCTTCTAAGTTTAAAGCATTTAATATAAGTATAGATAATTATATTGAACCTAATAGCTTTGCTGAGGCAGTAAAATATAAGGAGTGGCAAGAAGCAATGAAGGAAGAGGTCAAGGCCCTGGAGGCAAATGGAACCTGGAGCGTTGTGAAATTACCTCCTAACAAACAAGCAGTAGGATGCAAAAGGGTGTACAAGCTGAAGTTTCAGCCCAATGTAGATATTCAACGGTACAAGGCACACTTAGTGGCTAAAAGGTTCACTCAGCAAGAAGGAGTAGATTACCATGAGACGTTCTCTCCTATTGCTAAGTTAACCACAGTAAGGACATTGCTAGCGCTGACTGCTACTCAGGGTTGGTACTTGCATCAGTTAGATATTAACAATGCATTTGTACATGGGGATTTGAAAGAAGAGATATACATAAAGCTACCTCCGGGATTTGAGGCAACAAAGCAGTGGATGGGATGTAAACTACATAAGTCGTTGTATGGGCGTACACAAGCTAGCCGAGAATGGAATGAGAAATTGACGCGAGCTTTGTTGAACCGAGAATTCAAACAATCTTATCATGACTACAGTATGTTTACATATAACAAGGAAAATGATATATTGCACTTGTTAGTATATGTTGATGATGTGATTTTGGTAGGTAACAATCTTGAGATTATTGACAAAGTTAAAAAAACATTTGGATGACGAGTTCAGTATCAAGAACATTGGAACACTCAGATATTTTCTTAGAATTGAGGTAGCAAGATCGAAGGATGGGGCAAGATCGAAGGATGGGCTAACATTGTCATAAAGAAAGTATACATTAGATATGCTCTCTTCTTATGGAATGACGGCCAACAGACCTGCTAGTTCACCTATGGACTCAAGTGTAAAGTTGTCGAATGGAGATTCATCACTGCTGCCAGACAACACCTTTTACAGACGGTTAGTTGGGAAGCTAATATATCTTACTATCACCCGACCTAATATCAGTTATGCAACACAGCAGCTGAGTCAATTTCTTGAAACACCAACCACTCAGCATTTGAATGCGACCTATAGAGTTCTAAGGTACTTAAAGCTTAATCCTGGACAAGGGCTATTGTATTCATCTAACAGTGATCTAAAGCTCAGCATTTATACGGATTCTGATTGTGCGGGATGCCATGATACCCGGAGATCTATATCTGGTTTTAGTGTATTCCTTGGACCGTCATTAAACTCATGGAAATCAAAGAAGCAACAGACGGTATCTCGCAGCTCGGCTGAAGCTGAGTACAGGGTAATGACATTGGGAGCATGTGAAATTCAATGGTTAACCTATTTGTTGGGTGACTTGAAGGTTGAGGTACATCTGCCTATTTCTATGTTTTGTGACAATAAGAGTGCAGTACACATATATGAGAACCTTGTGTTTCATGAAAGAACTAAGCATATTGAAATTGATTGTCACTTTGTTCGAGAGAAAGTTCAAACTGGCATGTTGCAGCCTATGGCAGTACATACTTCTCAGCAACTTGCAGATATATTTACGAAGGCTTTGGATGTACGAAGATTTACCAAATGTTGAGGCTTTGAATATATAAAGTCTTTTTCAACTCGCCAGATTGCCGGGGGGTGCTAAATCCAGTGCGGAACTAACTACCCGAGCTGAGCTGATTGGTTGTGTTGAGCATGAGGGCGCCGAACTGACTGGCTGAGCTAAGTTGTATCACCGAGCTGAGCATGAGGGAAAAGTCCAAAGAAGCACGAGAATTGAAGGTGTGCAAGTCTCAGTTGGCCGAGCTGAGATTGAAGACCAAGTCAGCTCTGTTGCAGAGCGCAACAAGAGTAACGGTAAGGAGGTATTGCAGGATGACAGTACTGAGCTTGGGAAAGAAGCTCAGGTCTGAAAAGCAGAGGAAGTTCAGATCAACATGCCAGCCAAACGAAGAAAGAGGAAAGTTGAGAACGCTAAGAGAAGGGGAAGAGCAGCTTAATAATATGATGTAGTTTTAGCAATTAACAGTATTCATTTATTCTTTGTAAATATTCTGCTAAACGCTGCCGTTTTTATGATAGCTTGGAGGATACGACGGGAAATTAGTATAAAAAGGTAGATTGTGTAGGAGAACAAATGTATCTTTTCAAGAATTGCAGTGAATCAGAAAAGTGATTCTTCTCTCTCCTGTCAGTTATCTCTTTCTGTATTATTTTCTCTCTCTTCTCCTTCTTCTTCTCCGGCTCTACCTTTCCGCAAATCTGCAAATCTGCAGATAACGATATTCTTCACATACTATATGTTACCTTGTATGTGACAGTTCACTATTTCTCTCCTCAGTTAGGTGAATTTATGAATGAATGGAATTCCTTCCGCGGCAAGTCTGTCTTAATTCATCAAGATATAAACAATTTGATTGACAAGTATTACTTTAATTCATCTTTTTTACTGCTTAATGCTATACGTTTACTGACATCATTGTACAACATTAGTAAAAGAGTGTTTCTGGTATATTAGTCTTCTGTGTTTGCTACCGAGAAAGGCCGGATCTTTTCGCGATCCACCTATAAAAGTGAAACCTGGATAGTTTTTCTTTGCTCATTCAACGATCATTCTTTGAAAAGATACCCAAAAGAATTAAAACAATATCATGACGTGATCCAAACAAGTCCCTTGGAATCAGGCGGATTTCCTTGATTTAGAAGCAATTTTGGACGATGCTCCTAAACAATGCCCCATCATACTTTCCTTGGCATCAATCTAATTCCTTGAGTTGACAGAGAAAAATAAAATAATATAAAAAGGCAAAATGAAAGAAAACCCGCCCTAACATTCTTGCCAGCAATCTAATTCCTTGAGTTGCACGGCTCTCAAACCACATGCAATCATTCTTTAGAGAAATGATTTTCCTTTTCATCTTTCCTCATGGTCTATCCGAGAATTGATGAAAGCGGATTAAAAAGAGTTTAATTTAACATCGTTCTAGATTTGTTTTATATTCGATTTTAACCTAGACTCCTCCAAAATGTGCTTGGTTGAAAAAAAGTTATAAATTACTCGGCAAAATATTTTTGATAGAAAAAAAAAAAATAAGTTAACCGTAAAAAGCGGTTGAATCGACAATAATTTCAAGGCCTTATTTATCCATTCTAAAAAATTTGTGAAAGATATAAATCGAATGATGTACTAGCGTAAACAACTTTTTAGAGTTTACCTATACGTAATTCACAAGAGATACAAATTTAATTCAAAGACACTATGTTATTTCCACGAGCTAATATGCATCTACGCAGCTAAACATCATGATATTTTTACTAGGTATCATCTAGAGGGAATAAAAGTTAATAGCATTCATTGCACTTTGTTTGCCTTTAACGATTTTCTTTCCCTTTCCTTCAATGTTACCAAAATAAATAGTCGTTGAAACGTGGGAGTCTAAAATACCGAAAACTGTAGGGGAGAAGCAACAAGTAGGATACAACACCTACAAGGATCGACTTCAAGACAACCAACCAAAATGCTCTACCAATTCACCACAATTGATTCACCAAGCAAATATCAATCACACACCAAAACCTCAAGCAAATTATCCAAGATAAAGCTTCAAACAACACAAGAGATTTATACGTGGAAAAACCCCTTCAATGTGAAGGATAAAAAACCACGGGACTTGTTAGGAGTCCACCCTTCTTCTTCTCTTATTATGAAATTGAGGGTAAAAACACCCAAATCAGTCTACAAGGATGTTACAGCCCACCAACAACAACATACATAAGAGACAACAATTGAGAGGAACAAAAATTGCAGAAATTTCACCAAAAATCCCGTCTGACACCAGCAGCGATTAAAACCGATCCAGGGCTCGGATTGAAATTCTGAACGGTCAGAATATAGCCCTGTGTGTTCCGAAGATGCTGTCCAAATTTCAGCAAAATCCAACGGTTGGATCTCCGGCGATCGTCAAAGAAGTGAAGGCTGACCAGAAAAATTTGAAATCTGCGAAAATTTTGGCTCTCTCTCTCTTCTCTGTTTTTGAGCTCTCAGTTGTTCTACAGTGCCTCACTTATTTCAGCCAATAAAAAATACATCCAAAGCTTCTAAGAGATGCTCCTCCAATGCCCAAACAATTTGGGTCTCACAAAATAAGTGATTGGACTATCACTTACAAAATGTCCAATAACAAATGGACTGGACTAATGCCCCAACAATCTCCCCCTCCAGTCCAATTTGGGGAAGACTATACGCAAAGCTCATCAAAATGACATACCTGCAAGCTTGGAACAAAATTCAAGCTTGCTTCCAGTAACTACCTTTGTCAACATATCAGCACCATTCTTGTTGGTGTGAATCTTCTTCAACTTCATTAGTTGCTCTTCAATGACATCACGCAACCAATGATATCTTACATCAATATGCTTTGTGCGGGCATGATACATGCTGTTTTTACTCAAGTCCATAGCACTTTGACTATCACAAAACACAACATACTCCGTTTGCTTCAAATCCAACTCTTGAAAGAAATGTTTCAACCAAAGCATTTCTTTACATGCTTCCACAGCTGCTATATACTCTGCCTCGGTAGTAGACAATGCTACACACTTCTGTATCTTGGATTGCCATGAAATGGCTCCCCCTGCAAATTTGAACAAGTAACCTGAGGTAGATCTTCTGTTATCAAGATCACCAGCCATGTCAGCATCTGTAAATCCCTCAAGAATAGGCTCACCACCTCCAAAACACAAACTCAATTTTGAGGTGCCATGTAAATATCTCAAAATCCACTTTACAGCTTCCCAGTGAACCTTGCCTGGATTAGCCAAGAATCGGCTAACTAATCCAACAGCATGTGCAATATCTGGTCTTGTACACACCATAGCATACATCAATGAACCAACAGCAGAGGAGTAAGGAATATGTGACATACTTTCCTTCTCTTTCTCGGTAGTAGGACAACACTGCTTGCTCAACTTGAAATGACCTGCAAGTGGTGTATTAACTGGCTTGGAATTCTTCATATTGAACCTTTCAAGCACCCGTTCAATATACTTCTCTTGTGACAACCAAAGCTTACCAGCTTTTCTATCACGAACAATTTCAATGCCAAGAATTTGCTTTGCAGGACCCAAATCTTTCATATCAAAGGTCTTTGACAAGTCCTCTTTCAACCTGCGAATCATCTCAACATCTTGTCCCACTATCAACATATCGTCAACATACAAGCAAAGGATAATGAAGTTACCTTCAGAGAACTTTCTAAAATAAACACAAGGATCTGCAGAAGTCCGCTTGTACCCATTAGTACTCATAAAGGAATCAAACTTGCGGTACCATTGTCTTGGTGCCTACTTGAGTCCATATAGACTCTTTTTCAACTTGCAAACAAAATTCTCCTTACCTTTGACTTCAAATCCTTCCGGCTGCTCCATGTAAATCTCCTCATGCAAATCACCATGTAAGAAAGCAGTTTTTACATCAAGTTGTTCAATTTCAAGATCCAAACTGGCAGCTAGTCCCAAAATTATACGAATGGAAGTCATCTTCACCACTGGTGCAAAAATCTCATCAAAGTCGATGCCTTTCTTCTGGTGGCATCCCTTCACCACTAGTCTTGCCTTCCGCCTCACTAGCTTATGGCCATCTTTCTTGTTCTTAAACAACCACCTGTTCTTCAAGACTTTCTTCTCTTTTGGACGCTTTACCAAGTCATATGTTTCATTCTTCTTTAAAGAATCCATCTCTTCTTGCATAGCCTTGAGTCAATGGTCTTTGTCTGGATGTGGCAACACCTCTTGAAGGCTCTCAGGCTCCCCCTCATCGGTGATTAGGATATAATCTGAACTAGGATAAAGTCTTGAAGGTTGTCGAACTCGGGTTGACTTTCTAAGTGTTTGCTCTTCCACCTGTGGGCTAAATTGCTCCCCCTAATTAGAAGACTCTCCATGTTCAATATCTACATCTTCATTTTCAGGTTGTGGTACAACAACTTCTGGTTGTACCTCTTCAATATGGTCATGTTCATGAATGGTGTCATGACCATCCTCGGGAGCATTACCTGTTTGTTGATCATCGGAAACAGAAATAGGAGACATATCAATAGCATCATGCGAGAAATCAGTAGAATAAGTCTTACCAGCACCTAAGAGATGAAAACCCATCTCGTGCTCATAAAAGACAACATCTCTACTCCTCACAACTTTTTGCTTTGCTGGATCATAAAGTCTGTAACCAAACTCTTCATCACCATATCCAACAAACACACAAGGAGAAGTCTTGAAATCAAGCTTCAATCTCTGTTCCTTCGGTACATGCATGAAAGCCTTGCATCCAAACACCCTTAAATGAGAATAAGAGGGATCTTTCTCGAACCAAACCCTCTCAGGAATCTCAAACTCCAAAGGAACTGATGGTGCTCTATTTATCAAATACACTGCGGTTCCAACTGCTTCTCCCCAAAATGACTTAGGAAGATTGGACATCCTAAGCATACATCTCACTTTTTCAACAATAGTTCTGTTCATCCTCTCGGCAACACCATTGTGTTGTGGAGTACCAGGTTTTGTTCTTTCATGTCGAATGCCATATCTTGAGCAATATGCTTTAAACTCATTTGAAGTGTATTCACCTCCATTATCAGTTCGGAGACGCTTCAATTTGCAATCTGACTCCCTTTCTACCATGGCATGAAACTTCTGGAAGATACCAAACACCTCGCTTTTATTTTTCATCATATAAACCCAAGTTCTCCGAGTAGCATCATCAATAAAAGTAACAAAGTATTTGTTACCACCAAGTGATTCCACCTCTATGGGACCACACACATCAGAATAAACCAACTCTAGCTTCGCTTTCTTTCTTGTGGATCTTTTCGGAAAAGAAACTCTATGTTGCTTTCCCGCTAAACAATGATCACAAGGGTCAAGAGAGATGGTAACATCAACAGGAATAAGAGACTTACCAGCCAGCAACTTTATACCCTTCTCACTGACATGTCCCAACCTTCGGTGCCATAAGTTAGGTGAAGTTTTCTCCTCAACAGCATTCAACTCACCAGTACACACTTTCAAGTGTGTCTTATACAAGGTGCAACAAAGCTTGCCACGAGCAACGGTCAATGAACCCTTAGTCAATTTCCATTTACCCTCACCAAAAGTGTGCTTGTAACCTTCTTGATCAAGTACATTAGCAGACAATAAATTGAGGCGTAAATCTGGAATGTGGCGAACATCTCTCAATGTCAAATAGCACCCAACACTGGTTTGTATTCGAATATCTCCAATTCCAACAATACTAGCTGAACTCTGGTTTCCCATCTTCACACTACCAAAATCTCCAGCTCGGTAGTCAATAAAGTACTCCTTAACAGGAACACAATGATAAGAAGCCCCAGTATCAATAAGCCATTCAGAATCGGAATTGTCAACATGACAACAATCCCCAGTAGTACAAATCAAAGAAACAGAATCATCTGAAGTAGAAGCTGTCGCAGCTGTATTTTTGTCCTCACCCTCTTTGAAATGGTCATTTTTCTTCTGTCGCTGATCTCTTTTCAACTTATAGCAAAATTTTTGAATATGTCCAGGTTTTCTACAATAGTGACATATCGTGGGTTCTCTCCCATCCTTGGACTTGGACCTGGAATTGGACTTGCCACGCCCCTTGGGATATCTACTCTTGCTTCTTCCTCTATTCTCTACCACAAGTGCCTGTGAAATATCAACACCCATCTCCTTTCTTCTAAGCTCTTCATTGAACATGCTCTCTTTAATGACATCCAATGAAAGCGTACCATCTGGAGCTGAGTTGCTGATGGACACAACCAAGGTTTCCCAACTGTCCGGCAGAGAACTCAATAGGAATAAAGCCTGCAACTCATCATCAAGAACAATCTTCATCATAGTCAACTTGTTAATGATATCTTGAAAGTCACTTAGATGCTCAGAAACAGACTTCCCTGGCTTCAACTTGAGATTAACAAGTCTCTTAATCAATGATGCCTTGTTGTGAGCTGTCTTTCTTTCATAAAGACCCTCCAATTTTCTCCACAACTCAAGTGGCTCATTCTCTTGGGACACATGATTGAATATGCTAATATCAATCCACTGTCTAATTGTTCCCAAGGTCTTTCTCTTTAGCTTTTCCCATTCTTTATCCGACATCTTCTCTGGTTTAGTGGGCGTGTCATCTTTCTTGGTTTTATCCACATCAATTGGGTCGAACAAATCTTTACAGTATAGCAAATCTTCCATCATCGGACGCCAAATGGAATAATTGGTTGATGTCAGTTTAACCATAGAATGATTTCCAGATTCTATATCTACAGTTTAACCAAATGCTCTGATACCAGTTGTAGGGGAGAAGCAACAAGTAGGATACAACACCTACAAGGATCGACTTCAAGACAACCAACCAAAATGCTCTACCAATTCACCACAATTGATTCACCAAGCAAATATCAATCACACACCAAAACCTCAAGCAAATTATCCAAGATAAAGCTTCAAACAACACAAGAGATTTATACGTGGAAAAACCCCTTCAATGTGAAGGATAAAAAACCACGGGACTTGTTAGGAGTCCACCCTTCTTCTTCTCTTATTATGAAATTGAGGGTAAAAACACCCAAATCAGTCTACAAGGATGTTACAGCCCACCAACAACAACATACATAAGAGACAACAATTGAGAGGAACAAAAATTGCAGAAATTTCACCAAAAATCCCGTCTGACACCAGCAGCGATTAAAACCGATCCAGGGCTCGGATTGAAATTCTGAACGGTCAGAATGTAGCCCTGTGTGTTCCGAAGATGCTGTCCAAATTTCAGCAAAATCCAACGGTTGGATCTCCGGCGATCGTCAAAGAAGTGAAGGCTGCCCAGAAAAATTTGAAATCTGCGAAAATTTTGGCTCTCTCTCTTCTCTGTTTTTGAGCTCTCAGTTGTTCTACAGTGCCTCACTTATTTCAGCCAATAAAAAATACATCCAAAGCTTCTAAGAGATGCTCCTCCAATGCCCAAACAATTTGGGTCTCACAAAATAAGTGATTGGACTATCACTTGCAAAATGTCCAATAACAAATGGACTAGACTAATGCCCCAACAAAAACGTCCTTTATTCTTTTTAATTACTTTTATGTCGAGGAAACGGGTCTTTCTTTTTTGTAAGTGTCAAACCATCTTACGAATAATACTGTAATACCCGTCCCTCAAAAAGAAAGACAGCGATGGCATACAAATGTAAATAACTAAAGTTAATGTAAATAATCATTTGAAACAAGTGAAAACAAGACTGAGATGCATGGTAAAGTGACTCAACCCAAGTCATAGCCCAATTTATTACATAGTGGTATGAGGGTGACTACCAGAGAATTAAGTGTCAAAATGTGAGAATTCTCTCTAAATATCCTAGCTACCTAATACACCTCTAGAATCGTCTAATAGGCACTTCTTTGGGTTTGACAAAGATGATAACCTATTTAACCGAGGTAAGTTTTATGGTGATGATAATTAACTATTAGACATTTATAAACTAATAAGATCTTATTATTGTATTATTTGTGTAGCTACATATAGAGCCAGAGATCTCACTGGAAGCAAACTGTCTATCATTCGGGATGGATGTATTGTTTGCCTGCCTCTTACCTTCCCCAGACCCTAGCGATAGCTTTTGCTGTCGTTGGAATATACTGGATATGACTGTTGTTGTTGTAAACTAATAAGAGAAAAAGAAATTGACATGAGACAGTGATGAATATGTAAGGCAGGAGGTCTGTCCCTAATTATTATGTTTCATATTCTTGAGGAGGTGAAGACAATGCTCAAAAACCTTAAACACTTAGTATTTGTTAGGCCTATAGTAACATTAATGTACCCAAATCTTGCAGCGTTTAAAGTATATTTCTTTGTAAACTTCCAGGACATAGCTCAGTTGGTACTTGAGTTGGAATTTGTTCCAAGAGACCAAGAGTTCGATTCCAAAGACATGCACAGTGTGGGTGTTCCACATATGCTAGGCCGAACGCCTAGATTGCGGGAGGCACCTTGTGTGGATCATTAGATAAATCCTCATCCAAACTAGGAGGCCAGTAGGCTTCTGATTTGCATCTTCCATAATGCTCTTTGAGACTGGAACGATGGTGGCTTTCAAAGCTAGAAAATGGCCTTTTGCTCCCAGTATATTGCTTTGCGAGAAAGTTTAATAGGAAACAAAAATGCATTGGATAAATTGCTTGTGGGAAGCTTAGGATGCCAGGGAGAGGGGGAGTGAGTAGGGTAGAGAACCGTACACCACAAAAAGAATTTTGTTTACTGACGAAAAATTCACCGACGCACCTTGTTTCGTCGGTATTTCGTCGGTAATTTGCGACGAAATAGCGATACACGCATTTTCGTCGTTAATTGCGACGAAAAAACGATGAAATACGTTGTCGCTAACAAAAGTAGTCAGGTTAATCCTTTCGTTACAATTTCGTCGGTGTTTTGTCGGTGGTTCGTCGCTACTCTGTGTCTTTTGTTCGTCGCTATTTAGTTTGTAGCGTTTCGTCGCTATATCGTCGCTAATGTGTCGCTAAAATTCCAGAAACATAAACACGGATAAACAAGGAAATAAATTCGTCGGTTAGTAGGTTCTCGGCGTTGTATATCGTCGGTTTTTTGTCGATGAAACCCGCGTGTCGCAAATGTTTCGTTTTACTTTTCGTTCGTATTCCGATTCGCCACTGTGTCGGTGCAGATTCGTCGAGGATTAAACACATGTATGATTAAGAAAAAAGAAAGCGATGATTGGAAAAAAAATTTATTCATTTAGAAATAAAATTTTACATTATAAAGACGAAAAATTAAAAAAAGAAATCTAAAAGAGAAGCGGAAAGGGGCCGTTCACTCTTCGTCATCGGAAGAAAGAGTGGCCGCCACATTCTCCGCGAACTCTTTGAGGAGGCGCTTCAGATTCTAATATCTGACTTTCAACTTGCGCAGCCTTCTGTTCACGATGTGCAGTTGCCTCGACTGCTGCTGCATGTTTGCTATAAGCGTACTGTAGTTGATCTGCGGTTCCGGCATTTCTTGGGGTTGTGGCTGAGGAGGAGGCCGTTGTGGTTGAGGAGGAGGCCGTTGTGGAGGTGCACTGTTTGACCCTCCACGCCTTGGGGTTCTTCTATAACGACGGGGCATGCTTTGTATTTTGTTTAGGAAGTTTTATAACTTTGTTTATGTGAAATGTAAGGTTGTGGGGTCATATATATAGGTAAAAATAGCGACGAATCCGCGACGATTTTTTTTCCCGTTACTCAACACCGGAAGATGTGCGGGCGTGACACTTCGTTTGAAAAAGCGACGAATTAGTGACGACTTAGCGACGTAAATTCATCGTACGTTGTAACCATCGGGCACTGTACAGACACTGCCGTTGGAAACGCATAGCGACGCCTTAGCGACGCCAATAGCGACAAAACGCATCGTATGGTGTGAAGATACGTCGTGCGTCGCTATTGCATCGGTAAAGCGTCGCTAAATTCAAACACCGATAATAAATTCGTCGGTTATTAGGTTCTCGTCGTTGTATTAAGTTTCGTCGGTATATAGTCGCTGTTTAGTCGGTGAATTAATCGTCCCAAATTTTTTCGAACCACATTTCGTTTGTATTTTAGCGTCGTCTGTATTTTAGCGTCGTCGAGATTCGTAAGGGAATAAACACGTGTTTGAAAGAAAACGAAAGCGATGATTGGGAAAAAAAACTTCATTAATAGAGAATTAAAAATTACAAAATACATAAGGAAAAAATGAAAAAAAAAATCTAAAAGAAGAGCGGAGAGGAGCCGTTCACTGTTCCTCATCCGAACAGAGAGTAGCAACACTCTCCGCACAGACCTTCAGGAGGCGTCTCAGCTGCGCAGCTTTGGATTTGATCCACATCTGCCTTCTGTCCAGATAGTCGAGACGCTCATCCTGTTGCTTAATCACCTCCCTCATCTCCTCCACTGTGTTCCACAGCTCCTTTATTTCTACACGAGGATCACCAATTTGGCAATCCTCTTGCCGGCTTGTCCCCTGCACAGTAGGTTCGGAGGAGTCAGCCGGTGGGGCTGGTTGTGGTTGTGGAGGAACCGGTGCAGGTGCGGGTGGTTGAAGAGCCTGTCTTGGGTATGTACGACCACTACCACGGCGTGCCTGTGCCTTAGTACGAACCATATTTGTCTCTTTCTATATGATTAGAAAGGAGATTTTGTTTTTTATATTATGAGAGTCACGGCAGGTTGCTGTTTATATAGGGGAATCCAGCGACGAATTAGCGACGACTTAGCGACGTAAATGCATCGTACGTTGTAACCATCGGGCACTGTGCGGACACTGCCGTTGGGACCGAATAGCGACGACTAGTGACGCATATAGCGACGAAACGCATCGTATGGTGTGAAGATACGTGGTGCGTCGCTATTTCGTCGGTAAAGCGTCGGTAAGAACACTCGGGCACTCTGCGGACACTACCGTTGAGACTGCATAGCGACGCCTGAGCGACCATAGCGACGAAACGCATCGTATGGTGTGAAGATACGTCGTGTGTCGCTATTTCGTCGGTAAAGCGTCGGTAAAACAAAAAACGAAAGACAATTTGAAGGCACGACTTGATATGCGCGACCTCAAAATGCGACCGGAGCTGCATCCCGTTGGCACATCCTACATGCCGAAGTCCTCGTACACGCTGACTGCAAAGCAGGTCAGTGCGTTGTTAGCGTGGCTGGGGACGGTTAGATTTCCTGACGGCCATGTTTCGAACCTGTCGAAGAACATCGACGTGAATAACCGCGGTTTGCACGGGATGAAGAGCCACGACTGTCACGTGTTAATGCAACGGTTGATGCCCATTGCATTGCGCGAGCTGCTTCCAACCAATGTATGGGAAGCACTTACCGAGATGAGTCTGTTCTTCAGATGTCTTACATCCACGAGACTCAGGACGGATGATATGTCAAGGCTGGAGAGCGAAATCCCAATGATCATATGCAAGCTGGAAACTATATTCCCTCCGGCCTTCTTTGATTCAATGGAACACCTGCCAGTTCATCTACCATACGAGGCACGCGTTGGTGGTCCTGTTCAATACAGGTGGATGTATCTGTTCGAGAGGTACTCTTATTTATTACGTGACGTTCTTATGTGTCTAAGCGCGAGCATGCTTACCAATTTGTTTCATCATGTGACGTTGGAGTATTCGCTATATGAACAGATATCTCAGGCATTTGAAGCTGAACATCAGGAACAAAGCGAAATTCGAGGCCTCGATGTGCTATGCCTACCCGACAGAGGAAGCCTCGACCTTCGTGTCTCATTACTTCGAGCCAGATGTCCTGTCGAGGTACAGAGATGTTTCCCGGAATGACGACTGCATTTCCAGATCCGGTGTCCTCCCGATATTCACACATCCGATTAGATTTCACGGAAAGGGAAAGGAAATGATATTGGGGGACAGCGATCTGAAAATTGTTCATTCTTATGTTCTGCGGAACTGCCGTCAAGTTGACCGTTTCCAGAGGTATAAACGATATCCAATTTTAATTTGTAAATACCTTGCGCTACTCTATCCATTATATTACAAAGGTATACAGGGTACTCATTCGTAATTTGCTTCAGCTTGTTCGTTGATTTATTGCAAGAACGTTCACCGGGTATATCGAGCGATGCAATAAACAATGAGTTAGATGCCAAGTTTGCTGATTGGTTCAGGTGGCATGTAAGTTTACATATTTGCTGGTTATGTGTACGTCATGTGATACGCATTTATTGCCCCTCTGATGTATACTTGTCGTTTTACAGGCGAGCAAAGGTCATCTGGCTGACGAAGAGTACGGTTACATTCTGACATCAGTAACCGAGGGTCCATTGAACAGAGTCACGCGCTACGACATATGTTTTGTGAACGGTTATAGATTCCACACAGTCTCCCATGCCAGCCGAAAATCGTCGGAGAACAGCGAAGTGTGTGTCAAGCGGTATGACAATAGCCCGGACAAGGATGACTTCTATGGCTACCTTACTGACATCATTGAGCTCGAATAGCCCGCATTGCCTATAAAGCGGGTGGTGCTATTCAAATGTGAATGATACGATCCAACTCGGAAAGGTTATCGCGCTGGCACAAAGGTTCACGACAGATATAAGTTGGTAGACATACACCAAGGGCGACGGTACAGAAAGTACGATCCATTCGTTTTGGCTAGTCAAGCGTCCTAGGTGTACTATCTATCGTATCCGACGACGAGGATGAATGTGAGCTCAAAAGACTGGCGAGCCGTGTGCAAAGTGAAATCGAGCAAGTTTGATGTCAGTATCTAGCCAGGTTCAGATGGCATGGATGCCGCATTTCAAGAAGAAAACCCGCGCGTTGTGGATACGACACATGTTGAACTGCACAATCTCCCTCTAAATGACCCCAACGGCGGTTTCATCGAAATTCATCTCAACATACAACCGGCTGACATTATTGAAGATGTAAGCGAAGACGAACACGAGGATGAAGAGGACGACGAGCATGTAAATGAAGAAGAAAATAAAGATGAAAATGAAGATGCGTATGAGGATGCGGATAAAAATGAAGATTGATGTTAGTCAAAATTTTTGTGTACCTCTTTATGTGAAAGTGTGTATGTGTTGATGTACTTATACATATGTATATACATAATGTGTATCTGTAAGTATTTTATATTTTGTATTATCTTTTTTTACAATACTGAAGATCGCCGACGATTTACCGACGTAACGTGTCATCGCAAATTTGAAATAACGAAGACACAAGAAATAGCGACGAACTCCCATCGCTATTTCGTCACAAAATTTCGAAATTAAACCTGAATTCCCCCTTCTTCTTCCCCATTTCCTCCCCCGCCCATTTTCCCTCCCCCCCGCGAATTCTCCCCCCCCTCCCCGCGAAATCTCCCTCCCTCCCCCGCATCTTCTCCGCCGTTCTCTGGTGAACTCCTTCCCCGGTTAGTTTTTCTTCTTATTTCGTTTTTAATGATTTTAATTAGTTATAGATTGAATTCTTTGTTTTGGGTTTGGATTGTGGGTGTTCGTGGTGGGTTAGGGACTATGTGGAGGGCTGTGGGTTGGGAGTGGCTATGGGCGGGGGTGGCTGTGGGCAGGGCATTGGTGGTTGGGGTGGCTATGGGCGGGGGTGGCTGTGGGCGGGGGTGGGCTGTGGGCGGGGGTGGCTATGTGCAGGGCATTGGTGGTTGGGGGGCAGTGGTGGCTGGGTGGTGCGGGGTTGGGTTTCCATGTCCGACGACATATGAAGCAAGTATGTTGGTGATCATGTGGCAAACGTATGTTCAAAGGCAGCCCCTAATGCTCTTAAATTCTCAATTTTTATGCCTATTTTATGTTACAAGTGATGTATTAAGTAGGTTTTATTTATTTTTCAAGTTTGCAGCTCAAATGATGTATATCATTGAAGCCATGTATTTTGTTTAGGTAGTTTATGGTTGAAGCACGTTTGTTGTTAAACTGAATTGTGTTTACTTTGGGCAGCCCATAATTCTCTTTAATTTACCATTTTTATGCATAATTCATGTCACAAGTTATGTATCATAAGGATGTAGAGGTGATGTATATTTTGAAGTGTAATTTGTTTAGAGGTGATGCATATTTATGCTTTAAGTATCAAGTTCAAGTGATGTATAATTTGAAGTGTAATTTGATGATGAAGTTTGATTATGTAGTTTGGTTAATCATGTCATGTTGTTTGGATTTGGATTTGTCTTGGGAGAGGCCATTAAGGCCGGAAAACCTCCGATAAACGAATAGGTCATGCTGAAATTTTCAAAATTATTAATATCTTGCATACAATTTTTAAACACTTATCATTTTTTAGACATCTTATTTGTTTGGCCAACCAACTATAAACTTGTTGAATGTGCCTTTTAAATTTTTCACCCTTGCAGATCTGATGGCTAGTGAGGGTTTACCTACTCGATCCACCTACCCACCAGCCAGACAGGCCCTCTCAGGAGAGTTTAATCTGTTCGTTTCTCAGCATGAGCTGCTTGGTTCGGTGTCGACCGCCGCTCTGGCTACGGACGCGGACTTTTTAGGGTCTGCCGATAGGTTAGCACCCCCCAGATCTACGACGCCACCCACACCCACCGATTCAGCACATCATCCGGCGTCTAATGCGGCATCGGACGAGGGTGTCATACCAGTGCGTCATGCCCTCCCTTGGTCACATGATACCCATACGTAAGTAATGATTTATTTTTTTAACACATTTTCAAATATATTTCACGAGTTATTTTTTCCTAACAACTTCACCTCTTTCAGGTTTGCATCGGACTCGGGCCAGATTTCCGGTTGCATCACTCGGTCCTTCCACCTGAGGCAGGACCCTGCTGGATATGCCTGGTCCTGTGTCACCCCGCAGACACGTAGGTTCTACTGGGATGAGTTTCAGGTATTCAAATTTGATGAATTTCACTTTTTGATGCGTAATCGATCATTACTTTTCTAACCACATTTTTATTTTTCATCCGTATAATAATTGCAGAAGGCGTACAGCTGGCCAGCCGACATCGCCCACAACGTGGAGCAGGCCTGGCGCCAGAGGGCCGCCAAACGCTACAGGGACTTCGTCAACTCGCACAAGACCAAGTGGGAGCGTGACCCCACATCTGTCAGGCCTGCCTACGTATCCGAGGCCACCTGGGCGGGGTGGATAGAAGGGTGGACGGACCCTGCTACCCAAGCCCGCAGCGCCCGAAATGCGGCGAACTGGCACAGCGTCAATCTACAGGGCCAAGCACCTGCCACACACTCAGGTGGTTCGGTTTCCCACGCCACCACGATGCGTTCTATTGTAAGTATTTTAATATTGGATTATTTAGATTCATTGATTTCATTGGATTATTTAGATTCATTGACTTAAGTGGATTATTTAGATTCATTGATTTCTTATGTTCTGTTGTTGTTTTTTTTGTATTCGTATATGGGTTAATGTAAGTAGTATATGTGTTCATTTGCCTTTTTCTTTTTATTTTTGATTTGACTTGGGAGAGGCCTTTAAGGCCGGGATACCTCCGATAAACGAATAGGTCATGCCGAAATTTTTAAAATTCTGGATTTCACTAACATATTTTATTTCATTCTTTCAGCACGCAGAGACGGGGGAGTGGCCAGCCTCCTACTATCTCTTTTACAAGACGCATCGAAAGAAAGCCTCCGACGGGACGGAGGACTGGATCACGGCGAAGGCCCGCGACATCAGTGTAAGTAGACTACGATATCATTTGTTTTGTCCTTAGTTTGTTTTATTTCTAAACCCTAAACCCTAACAATTCTTATTCAAATTTCAGGACGAGTACAACAGATTACTCGCAGAGAGGGGAGAAGAGGCCGACAAGAACCGTGCTTATTGGGATGCAGTTCGGACCATCGGCCCTCAGAATAAGAAGAAGAGGGAGGTGTACGGGGTTGGATCAGCAGCGCCGCGATTCTTCCCCGAAGTTCTGCATCCAGGTGCTTCCTCCAAGGCCAGCACCTCCGCGCCTTCTGCGACGCCAGAGGATATTTCGCGCCTGGAATCAGATCATGCGGTGCTGCAGCATGAGATGGAGACCATCAGGGCGCAGCATGAGGAGAGTGTACAGGCACTGCGGTCGCAGCTCACTAAGACCCAGCAGGCGCTGCAGCAGTCGGTTCAGCAGGCGCTTCAGCAGAATACGATGCAGGCGCAGCAGGAGACGAACCAGCAAATCTCGCAGCTATCGCAGATCCTCATCTCTTTCATTTCCAGCTCCTCGCAGCCTCATCCCGCCCTCATGATGGTCACCCTTCTCCACATGATCCCCCTCCAACTTCCTCTGCATAGTATTTCATTTTTTGATTTTTCGTATTGACTATTTCATTTATTGTATTGACATATTCTTTGCTCTTTTATATTTTATCTGACATTTATGCGGATTCCATTTCGTTTGTGTTGTTTAATTATATGAACTTCAATACGCAAATACTGTATTTCTGTATAATATTCGTAAAAATGATTTTATATACAAAATAAAATATATTATAAAAATTAAATAATAATAATAATAACTATTTAATTAATAATATATTTATATTATTAATAAATTATAAATATTTAATATTTAATATTTAATGTTTAATATTTAATATTAATTTAATATTTAATATTAATTTAAATAATAGCGACGAACCTGCGAAGAAACAAAAATGTCGCAGACCGGGCATAAAAAAATCAAAAATTTTAAAATAGCGACGACAAAAGATATACCGACGGAACGACGATGGAAATAACAGGTCGCAGACCTGACAGATTTTCGTCGCAATTTTGCGACGAATTGCCGACGAACCTTCTCTCGTCGCAATATAACGACGCTGCACCGACGAAAATCACTTTGCGACAAACCGTATAACGACCTACAAATTTCGTCGCAATTTCGTCGTTATATTCCGTTAGCGACGGAATTTGTCTGTTGCAAAACAACATTTTTTTGTGGTGGTAGCTTTCTCATGATTCTGTCTGGAGGTAACACCTCATTGTTTTAACAATATCCACCTTACCAATACTTTTCTTGCTCTGAAATTCCTCGGAAATTTCTTTGCAAAATAAAAAAACAAAACAAAATTGAATTGAATTGATTATGGCCTTTCGATCATATGTTCCGGAGGATGATTTAATGATATATTTGAATCAGTTCATCTGATTCTGCTGATTGATTCCCATTATGAAACATAAGAAAACAAATGGAAATCGAAGAGATCATGACCTAATAAATCAATGCTGATGAAATAAAACCACGAACCTCAGTAAAGCTTGCTTTCTACATGCATGTTAATCTTTTCACTTTGTGATATGGCGTTAAATCTTTCCATTTTCAGTAAAGTCAAGGACACTGTTACAGCATGGAAAATTTCGTTATGTCGTAACGACATCCAATACCGTAAACATAATTTCGTAGGTGTACGATTCATAAAACTAGTCTTGTATATTGATACATTAGCAAATATATAACAAACGTTTGAATCTATACAATAAAATCAAAATTAAACTAGTTAGCAACAACTTAAACTATTAGGATAAATTAAATCAAAGAGAAATACATGACACAATAATTTTATACTACATTAAATTAAAGAAAATCAAATATATACACATGAAATACAAGAAAAGAAAAAGGAAAAAGGAAGTGTAAGACAACTTGTCTTACTATTTAGTAAAGTTTATATATAATAAAGCATGCTTAAGAATCTTATCCTACCAACACATCCCTCCAACCCATACTTGTAAAAAGTTTGTCTCCCACCCCTTAGGAGAAAGGGAAAATTTTTCTCCATTCTTCAACCCCTCAAATAATACATCTTTAATCAACTAATTTCATCATATCTCCAAGAAAAACTCAAGAACACTCCAACACCCTATTTCTCTCCCTCTTGGACGAAAGTTCATCTTCTACAAGGAGAAGATTTTCTTCTTCTTTCTTCACACCAACATCACTCAAATCAAGCCTCATAAACACTCCATCAACTAAGAAAGATTCAAGAAGGTTGTAGCATCTAGGATCAAACGCAATCAAGGTTAGAACTTTATGATGTTTAAGTTTGATTCTTCCATATAATTAGTTTCATTAGTTGCTCACTAACCCTTCTTTTGAACCCCAAAACCGTGTACACATAGGAAGGAAGGAAGAAGAACTCTCTTCCAAACCAAGTGAAGGAATCATCATCTAAGTGTAAGAAAAGTGAACCAAGGCAACTACTCTTCCTAGATCCTTCATGGATTTCCAAAGACTAATTACTTATGTTCATATCAAAATGTGATCATCATGTAGTATGTTCTTAGATTTTGGAAGATGTATGTTTAAGCATAATGTATATAAAATTACTCACCTACAGTTGATATACCTACACATAATATATATACCCTATGTTCATACATGCGTGTAGTATATATATATATGTATATACTATATATATTAATGCTTTATCCACACATATGGTTAATATATATATTATGAAGAGATTAAAGATAGTAGAACTGTATTATAAATGTATATATCATATATATTGTAGCGCCCCGACCCGGACAGCGGAATCCGAACCAGTACACCCGTCGTAGCTTACTGAGAAGACTACAAGACGTCTCACCTCTCGATTACACATCATCAATGACGTAAGAGAAATAAGTGCGGAAACATATATCTCGTGAATCTAAATCATCAATGCAGTATATCAAAAGACAAAGTGAATACCCAAAAACTGGATATGGTCGCAGCCATCTAAATCCTCAGACAAATTAAGAACAGAAATAACAGAATCTATCTAATCAATTCCTTCCTCAAGGTCTAAGCATCCCATCCTGCCCACTCGCCGTCGTCCTCAATGAAAATCATATCGTAACTAGGCTCATCTGCAAAACCAAAGGCAGTACCCTTAGCGAAAAACGCTAGCAAGTAACCCGCTTATAAGACATACGGGATCACACATGGCAAGACATGAGTAATATATGAGTCAAGGGATTTGAGGGGCACATGTCTTGTAAACTTCCAAATATAGAATTGAATAACGTCGTATGTTAGGTCCCTTAGAACACACTAGAAGGGGGGGTTGAATAGTGTGTTGTGTACTATTCTCCCTACAAGATTTCTTTGAGGGCAAAGAAGATCTTTGGAGGCAAGACTTCAAAGTGTTAGATCTCTTGGTTGTTGTCTAGGCAAGGTGCCTAGTTTGTATTTTCTTGATTTCGTTTTTGATTGTTGTTTCCCCCAAAAAGAAATAACAATCCCCATTTCAAAATCCTTCTTGTGAAACACCAAGAAGGTAGAGGAGTAGAGTCTCTTGACTTGAACCTCTATACATAATCGTGTTCTTTCTTGTCTTTCAAGTTTTTATCTTTCAAAGAACACATCCAAGTATCGGTTGCACTCTAAAACGAAAAATAGCCACAAAATATCCATACTTGGTGAACACACTATTCAACCCCCCCTTCTAGTGTGTTCTAAGGGACCTAACAATTGGTATCAGAGCCTCATCTTGCTTATTTGAGTCCAAATACAAGATTTGATCATTTCTAGTATGGATCCCTTTGTTTTTGATGATTTGGGTTCTCCTACTGCTGAAACCTCCAGAAGAAGGAGGCAGGCCTCTGTTGATGAGGATGTGAGTTCTCCTACTGCTGATATTTCCAGAAGAAGGAGGCAGGAAACCCTATTCCCTTCTATCTCAAATGTTCATGTTAAAGTTCCCATGTTTGACCCTTTGAACTACCCACTGTGGAAGTCAAACATGGAAACGTACTTGCGTTCTTGTTCTCACAGAATATGGGTTGAGGTCTCAAAAGGATCTATGATTCCCATTGATATTGATGATCCTTCCCCGGAGGAGGAGTTCCAGTTGGCCATAAATAGCAAGGCTCTTGCTATTTTAAATAGCTCTCTTTCCACAAATGAGAGAGCTCAGATTCAAGGTGTCCAATCCGCACATGAAGCTTGGACAAAGCTTGAGATGATCCACGAAGGAACTTCTCAAGTAAGAAAGGCCAAAAGGAGACAGTTGATAAAACAATTTTACAACTTCACTGTCCCCAAAGGTGAAAAGATTGAAGAGTCCATCCAAAGATTCACTAAACTTGTCAACCTTCTCAAAGCAGTTGGCAAGAAGATAGAACAAGAAGATTTAAACCATTGCTTCCTAAACAGTTTAGGAAGAGAATGGAATGCAAAAGTTACGGCCATTGAGGAGTCCAAGGATCTTGAAACAATCACCTTGGACGAGTTATACGGGAATCTCATCACTTATGAGATTCATTTAGATGCACAAGAAAAGAATGATCCTATTCGCCAATCTTCAAAGGCGTTGGTCGTAGAGTCGGAAGACTCGGATGATGAAGTCGGACTTCTTGTCAAAAGATTCCGACGTATTGCAAGAAAAAATGGTGACGAAGCAAGGAGATTCGTCAAGGAAAGATATCCCAAAGACAAGGTGAAGGACCAAGAGAACAAATGTTACAAATGTGGGAAGCTTGGTCACTTCATGAAGGATTGTCGGGTGAAGGAGCCGCAACTCAAAGACAAGAAGGCCATCTACCAAAGGAAGAAGGCTTTGCAAGCGGAGGTAGCCCATTGGGAGAGCTTTCTTTCCGGATCCGAAAGCGACAATGGCGATAGAGATGATCTTGCACTCACGGGGGTGGTGGAAGATGATCTCGACAAGGAGTTCTTTGCACTAATGGCCATCGACGATGACAAGGAGGTATGCAATATTTCATCGCACTATAAAATTATTGATGAACGAGATGATTTAATTCAAGAAAATGATCTCCTTGATTTAAAATATCAACGTGTCAAGAAAGAATTTAGAGCATGCATAAATGAGTACAATGACACGTTAGAAAATCACATTGCATTGCAACTTGAGCATGACATATTTTTAACAATGCATGTGATTGCACTTGAAGAGAAACATGATTTGATGAAATCATGTGCTCAAGCCCTTGAGGATAAGAAAAATGATTCAAGGGTAGGTGCTAAAGAGATAGAGAATAAAGATGCATCTAGGCCAAGCATGAAAGTTAAACCTAGTGTCTTGTATGCATCTAAGAAGGGAAATAAAAAGGAACAAGCACAAGTGATCAAGGAGTCTAAAACCTCCTTGAAGAAGCAAAGGCACATGCCTAAACAAAAGGCTAATGCACCAAAGGTATCACAACCTTTGGTCCATGTTGTGAAACAAAAACCTTCTACTATTCCAAAGAAGGTGGTTCCTAAGAAGGAAACACGACATGTGCCAATGCACAAACATTCGCACAAGCATGCACCAACACACAAGCATACTCCTACATGTTTTTATTGCAATAGGAAAGGTCATGTAGAGAGAGTATGTAGAGCTAAGAATAATAAGAATCTTGTGTGGGTGCCGAAAGGCGAGATGAAGGTAACTAACCTTCAAGGACCCAAAATAAAAAGGGTACCAACTTCATATGGTTCTTTTGTAGGCCCTAGCACTCAATGGAGAAAGCGAAGACAAGAAGGTCAAATGGGTCGTGGACAGTGGGTGTTCCAACCATATGACGGGAGACAAACGTCTCTTCCATAGACTCACTATGCAAGACGGAGGAGTTGTCCACTTTGGCGGTAGCAAAGGCCAAATCAAAGGACATGGTATTGTGGGTAACGATTCCTTCTCTCTTAGTGATGTCTTATATGTTGTAGGTCTTAAGTTTAACTTGATAAGTGTCAGTCAACTTTGTGATGCTAATTATGAGGTAACGTTTTTGAAAACAAAGTGTGTCGTGAAAAAGGAAGAAAAGATTTTATTTGAGGCTTTGCGTTTCAAAAATATTTACAAAGTTAGCATCAATGATTTGGTTTCTCAAAATGTATCGTGTCTAGTTGCTAAGAATGATTTGACGCAACTATGGCATAGACGTCTCGGACATGTATGTTTCAAAACATTTAAATTTATTTGCGAAAATGATAAAGTCCGAGGTCCTTCCAAAAATGAGTTTTGAAAACAATGACTTATGTGACACTTGTCAAAAGGCGAAACTTGTGAAAACAAGTTTCAAACCCAAGACAAACATTTCCACCTCCAAGCCCCTACAATTGCTTCATATGGATTTGTATGGGGATGTTGGAACAAGAAGCTTGGGTGGCAAACATTACACCTTCGTGGTTGTAGATGACTATACTCGTTATACGTGGGTGATGTTTCTTGCTAAGAAAAGTGATGCATGCAGTGAGTTTATAAGTCTAAGTAAACGATTGGAAAATCATGTGGGTGACACCATCAAAACCATCCGTAGTGATCGTGGTGGTGAGTTCGATGGTGATTTCGAAAGGTTTTGTGTATCCAAAGGATACTCTCATGACCTTTCGGCACCTAGAACTCCTCAACAAAATGGTGTGGCCGAACGGAAAAATAGAACTCTACAAGAAATGTGTAGAGCAATGTTAAACGAGTTCGAATTGCCCAAGTATTTTTGGGCCGAAGCGGTTAATGCCGCTTGCCATGTGATCAATCGTGTCTATTTGAGACCATACCTAAATGTGACACCTTATGAGCTTTGGAATGGAAAAGTTCCCAACATTGGGTATTTCAAAGTCTTTGGTTGCAAGTGTTTTATACTTAATACCAAAGATACTTTGGACAAACTTGACCTCAAAGCGGATGAAGGTATCTTTTTAGGTTATGCCTCAAATAGTAAAGCATTTCGTGTTTTCAACAAAAGGAGTCAAAAGGTGGAAGAATCAATCCATGTTAAGTTTAATGAGTCACTTAGTGATGAACCTAAACTTAATGAGGATTGTGTAGAGGATGAAGATGTGACTCCTCAAGAAGAAATTTTTGAGGATGTTCCTATGGTTGTTCCTCAACGAGAAATCGTTGATGATCCTCCAAATGGAAACATCTTCGTTGACTTGAGAGTTGAACCTCTCGAAGGCACTCCTCCACCTTGTGTAAATGAACTTAGTGAGGCACGTAGAAGTGTCTCCTCTACTCATGTTGATTCACAAAATGTAGAAAATGCATCAAAAATTCCGGAACATGAGGTTCATGATGATAATGAAGGTTCATCTTTTCCGAAACATGATCAAGAGGAAGTTGGAGGTGATGTATCCAATCTTCCTAGATCATTTAAGCACAAAAGTTCTCACCCTCAAGAGTTAGTCATAGGTGATCCAAATAGAGGTATCACCACACGAAGGCAATATAGAGAGAATGCATTTGTCTCTCTTATAGAGCCTAAAAATATTAAAGACGCGCTTCTTGATGAAAATTGGATCTTGGCTATGCAAGAAGAATTAAACCAATTTGAAAGAAGTGATGTTTGGGAGTTAGTTCCCAAACCACACGATCATCCTATTATTGGTACG
The DNA here is from genome assembly GCA_036186865.1 of Eustoma russellianum. Lineage (NCBI taxonomy): Eukaryota > Viridiplantae > Streptophyta > Magnoliopsida > Gentianales > Gentianaceae > Eustoma > Eustoma russellianum. The sequence goes on along the minus strand of AP025059.1, from coordinate 32,784,720 downwards.
AAATGGGTTTTTCGTAACAAGATGGATGATCAAGGTAATGTCACTAGAAACAAGGCTAGGTTAGTTGCTCAAGGATACCGTCAAGAAGAAGGTATTGATTTTGATGAGACATTTGCACCCGTTGCACGACTTGAAGCTATTAGAATGTTATTAGCATATGCTTGTTATAGAGATTTTACACTTTACCAAATGGATGTTAAATCCACATTCTTGAATGGTGTTATTCAAGAGGAAGTGTATGTTGCACAACCTCCCGGGTTTGAATGTCATGATTCACCACATCATGTCTTCAAACTTAAAAAGGCTCTTTACGGCCTCAAACAAGCTCCAAGAGCTTGGTACGAGAGGTTAAGTACTTTTCTTCTTAATAATGGTTTTTCAAGAGGTAAAGTTGACACTACTTTGTTCATAAAAGAACAAGGTAGGAATCATTTAATTGTTCAAGTATATGTTGATGATATTATTTTCGGTGCTACTAACAATTGTCTTTGTGAGCAATTTGCTAGTCTTATGCAAGGTGAGTTCGAGATGAGCATGATGGGCGAGCTAAACTATTTCCTTGGATTACAAATCAAGCAAACCAAAGATGGTGTGTACATTTCCCAAGCCAAATACACAAGAGACTTGCTCAAAAAGTACAATTTTGGTGAAGGAAGAGAGGTGAACACTCCAATGAGCACAAGTGCAAAGCTTGACAAGGATGGAAAGGGAAAACATGTCGAGGTAACCTTGTATCGTGGCATTATAGGTAGTCTACTTTACTTAACGGCTAGTAGACCTGATATTTTACATGCGGTATGTTATGTGCTAGATTTCAAAGTGATCCTAGGGAGATGCATTTTATTGCGGTAAAACGCATCCTTAGATACCTTAGAAGTACTTTGAAATTTGGTTTATTTTATCCTAAGAATGCATGTTTTGATTTAAGAGGTTATTGTGACTCCGATTATGCGGGGAGTCTAGTTGATAGAAAGAGCACCTCCGGAACTTGTCAGTTTCTTGGAGATTGTCTCGTTTCTTGGTACTCCAAGAAACAAAACAGTGTGTCTCTCTCTACGGCGGAATCCGAATATGTGTCGGCCGCCTCGTGTTGTGCACAATTGTTATGGATGACTAACACGTTAAATGATTATAACATTCACTTCTCAAAGGTGCCAATTTTGTGTGATAACACGTCCGCCATAAATATTGCACAAAATCCCGTTCAACATAGTCGGACCAAACACATTGAAGTGAGGTATCATTTCATCCGTGACTGTGTACAAAAGAACTTGGTAAGTGTAGAATTTGTTCCTACACATGACCAACTTGCGGACATTTTCACGAAACCCTTGCCTAGTGATGTATTCTTATCTATAAGAAGTAGGTTGGGGTTGCTCAATATGGGCTGACAAAACCATCTTGAGTTTTGAGCATGAAAATTTCAAAATTTTCAATATCAGTAGACATGAAGCGCTTCATCTTAGATTGTTAAGGCGTTCGATATCACTTCAAGCGCTTGATGTTAAGGATGTCACTCGTTCAAAGTGACATCAAGCGCTTTATCCAAGTTGTTCACTCGTTCGATGTGACTTTAAGCGCTTCATCTGAGTTTCTCATTCGTTCGATGTGACTTTAAGCGCTTCATCTGTTTGTATGAAGTCGTTCGAAGTCACTTGAGGCGCTTCAACCCTAATTCTTCACTGTCCTTCCGCCGTCTTCTTCAGTTTTCGCGCCATTCAATGACCATCAACTCCTGCGCCAGTTTTTCTCTCTCCCTCTTTCCCACGATCTCCACCATCTCTTCTCAATTTTCCCAAATTCATGTCATCTTCCTCCTTTCTCTCCTCCACCTCTCCCACTCTCTACTATCAATTACTCCCACTACCTCTTCATCTTCCTCATCTCCTACTATAAACTCTCTCTCAAAACCTTCATCTCCATTCACTCAAGCCTTCATCTCCTTTCAAAATCCCAAAGCTTGTTCACTCATCCCTCAAAAATGGCCTCTGCAGGACCGTCAAAGCGCCCACGCACTCACAGGACAAAGAAAACTGCTGGGCTCGGGACTGCGGAACCCGATGACTCAAAACCATCCGTGAAGGGCTAACCAAGGAAAACTTTCCTTGGTTGAGAAAATTCGACAATGATATCAAAAAGTCTCCTCGCCCTGTAGACAAAGGAGTACACTTATCTCTGTACTCTAACATGCTCGTTGAAGAATGGCACACGAACAATCGCCCTGTTGTTCCTCTCAAACTTCTGAGTCTCAGTGACCTGTCCGAGACTCACATGGGTCAGATCGTGTCTCTGCTCGAATTCCAAGGCTGGACCTCCCTCTGGTCCAGGCTTGACATGCGCAGTTTCTCCCGGGAGCACACCCGGATGTTTTATGCCAATCTGTGGATTACCCCACAATCTGAATCTCAATCCTTCTTGCTCAACACTGTTGTTGATGGTACGTCCCTCAGTTTTTCTATTCCCGAAATCTGTGAAATTCTCCGCATCCGCAACGAAGGCCTAAGTGATTTTTCCGTATTTGACTGGAGCAGTAAATACGGAATTCCTGAACAAGATGTGAAATTTGATCTGGGGTTCTTTCCTTCCCGAAAGACCCAAAACATGGCTCTCATTGATCGCATCTTGTTAGCCATTGTCACTTACTGTGTAAATGGTAAGTCGACAAGAAATCCAAGCAACATGGATTTCTACGTCACTTACCGCATCAAAAATCAAACCCAACTAAATTTTGCCTGGATTATGGTTGAGGTCATGTTTTCTGCTCTTCGGAAAGCTTCCAAGGCCTTACCCTTTGCCAATCTCATCACCATTCTTCTCAAGTCCAAAGGTGTTGTCATTCCTGATAATGAACTCACCTCGGTGGCGAACACGGACTATTACAGTAATTACAACATTGTTCAAGCCATCGACTCTCAAAAACGTAAAGCCACAAACATTCCCGGTCTTGATGATGAGGCAGAAGCTGAGCCTCAAGCAAATGTTGAATCAAGTACCATTGACCAGCTGCGTACTCAAATTCAATCTCTGGAACAGTCTGTTCAGCACCTTCAGCTTAGCAATGCGCGTCATGAGTATCGTTTTGGCGTCCTTAAGGACGTTACTCTCCAACAAATGCCGTGGGCATCCTTCCCTCTGATTTTGATGATTTAGGGGGAGACACTGCTGCTAACACTGCTGCTGCTGGAGATACAAGAACTAGTGCTGGTGGTGCTGGTGGAAGTGGTGCTGGTGGAAGTGGGCCAACAATGAGTGGTTTTGCGGGGTATGCTTCAAGTCCCTTCAATTTTGGTGATTTGCAGCATCCTGGTGGAAGTGGTGCTGGATCTGGTGGTGGAGTGTAGTTGGTTTCTGATTTTTGGTTCCTTCTGCCTTTTTCAAATTTGTTTTTTGCATTGCCTAGAAACTTTTCCGTCCCTGAATGTTGTTTGGATTTCCTACTGCTATGGATAGATGTAATGAAAAGTGTTCTATTAAGTAAAGTTTTTTTTTTGGGACTATATGGTACTTCTCTTGAAAAATTTAAATGCACTTTGTGAGGGGGAGCATATGCTAAGGGGGAGTAAATTAAAATGTTGCATGTTGTGAAATCATCAAAAAGAGGGAGAATGTTAGAATGTGATTTAGTTTTGATGATTTGCACAAGGTTGGCACTTGAAAATACTGTTTAAGCGCTTCAAGTTGATGGTTTGAAGTCAGTGCACTTCGAACGCTCACTTCAGGCGCTTCATGTGTCTTGGTGATGATCAGAACACTTCGAACGCCTTGATCAGGCGCTTCATGTGTTGTATTGAAAGTCAGGACACTTCGAACGCTTACATCAAGCGCTTCATGTGACCTGATGAAATATACGTACACTTCGAACGCTACTTTAAGCGCTTCAAGTGTCTCACCAAGTCAAAAGTACTTTTCTCTGAATAAGCACGCTTCCCAAGCCCTGGTTCTGAGAAAATGTCAGTTTTAGTTCGAACAAGCATGAAGTGCTACATGAGGCGCTTCATGTCACTTCGAACGCACTCAGTTGCCAACATTAGGCGCTTAATGTGACTTCGAACGCATGTTCTCTTTCACATTAAGCGCTTCATCCCACTTTGAACGCTTATTCTTTGGACAGATTAAGCGCTTCATGTGTTCAACGGTACAAATATCTTTCTGCTTCATTTTCTAACCTGTTGACTCTTTGTACCCTCTTTTTTAGTGTTGTTTCAGCAGGCTTTCTCTCTCACTCAAGGTTTGCAGGTTTCCATTCTTGGCCAAGGTTTTGAATCTTCTTCTAAATGGTTGCTACATGCCAAAGAATTGTTTTTAAAGACTGCTGCAGTCCTTCACAAGCTGCCAAATCCCATTATTGGCTGGGCAGAAGGTTTCAAACGGGAAGTTTTCTTGAAGGTTGATAAAAGAAGGGTTTGGTTCATTCTTCTTCTTCAACTTTCTACTTCACAAGCTCTCAAGTGCTCTCAAGCTCAAGCTCTCAAAATAGTTGTAAATCTTTGTATACTATTACTTTATTGTTGAGAGTGATTATTGTAAGAAGAAGAGTCTTCTTCTTGGTGAGATTCTCTGTGAGAGATTTGGTAGATTGTTGGTCAAGGAGCAAGGGTGCTCTTTGTTTAAGTTTTCTAAACTTTGAAGGGTTTGTTGATAGTGTGTGGTGCACTATTCTCCCTACAAGATTTCTTTGAGGGCAAAGAAGATCTTTGGAGGCAAGACTTCAAAGTGTTAGATCTCTTGGTTGTTGTCTAGGCAAGGTGCCTAGTTTGTATTTTCTTGATTTCGTTTTTGATTGTTGTTTCCCCCAAAAAGAAATAACAATCCCCATTTCAAAATCCTTCTTGTGAAACACCAAGAAGGTAGAGGAGTAGAGTCTCTTGACTTGAACCTCTATACATAATCGTGTTCTTTCTTGTCTTTCAAGTTTTTATCTTCAAAAGACACATCCAAGTATCGGTTGCACTCTAAAACGAAAAATAGCCACAAAATATCCATACTTGGTGAACACACTATTCAACCCCCCCTTCTAGTGTGATCTAAGGGACCTAACATCGTTAAAGCAAGTACAACAATTTGTTCACATTTAACAACTCGTAGGCAATCAGGTACCACACACGCTCATACCACATTGACTCTCGTGATGCATGTCAAAATATGCACTACACTACACATTTACATATGCATGAACGCTTTCTCTTTTAAAACAGTGCAATGCATGTCATAATGTCCGGTCACTTCACATAACTTTATACCCTGTAACGCGCCCCGGCTTATATTTCCATCCCGGTTTACGTTACAGCCAACTTTATACCCTGTAATGCACCTCGGCTTATATTTCCATCCCGAAGTAGCATTACAGACAACTTTATACCCTGTAACGCGCCCCGGCTTATATTTCCATCCCGGTTTACGTTACAGTCTTTTGTGCCCTACAATGCGCCCCGGCTTATATTTCCATCCCGGTTTACATTGCAGGTCACCTTCGCAAATTTGTGCCGTAGCACCTTTCTTTTCAAATCAATATGCAATGCACGTGCCATGATGCAAGACTCCTCTCTTCATTCTCACTTCTCATTCTCGTATGCAAGTCACATTCATATTTCATGTACACATGCGCAAGTACAAGCAACACACAAGCTTTCACCGACTTACACATCATGACTTAGGCTTCAACCATCTCGTCAACACTTAGTCTTGACTCTAAGGTTCGTAAACCTAGGCAAGTATCCCTAACCATCCATCATTGAACTCTCAATCACCTCGTACGTTCATCTCCTAACCCTTCTAAGTCATCCACGTTGAACTCCGATTCGAATACCCTTCAGATTCTCCAAACTTGATTCACCATCTTAAGTCATGTTCCCAAGACTTAGACTAGTCATAATCAGGTCCTAAGAAGTCCCTAAGGTCACCCAAAGGATCCCCTAGCTTCCCTCCTTCTTCCCTTGCTTTCCCACAAAACTGGTTGACGTCATACCCTGACGTCGATCGATCGACGTCCATCTGAGGCACGTCGATCTCTCACTCAATCTACGTCGATCGATCGACGTTCATCTGAGGCACGTCATACCCTCACTTGCTATACGTCGATCGATCGACGTACGTCTACCCTGACGTCGATCGATCGACGTCCCCGTTCCAGAACACCATTCTGCAATTTTCTGCAGAAAACTGCAGAAATAACCCCCCAATTCGACCCCAACTTCCTTCAAAACCATTCCAAGCCTATTTCCCACTATCAATCCATCCTAAAATCACCCAAGACAACATCTTTAGCATACGATTCACGGATCCAAGCCTAGCACTCCAAGTACTTATCAAATCAGCCCAAAGATCAAATCTTTTCACTCTCCCCTCCCTTCAACCACCATCATCAACAAGGTAGGGTTCAAGGGATTGAGATTTACATGATCTCATATAAACAACAATCAACGAAAAAGATTTCAACATATAATGGCCAAATCTCAAACCAAAACACATAGATCTCACAAGTAGATTCACATAGAGAAATTACTGCACGGTGATCCAAATTGATATCAAAATAGGCCCTTTCTCTTCGCAAAACGTAAAAATTTATAAGTAGATTACTTGCCTTTGATTACTCGAAGACGAAATAGGGAACGAATGAAGATTAGATGGCTTTGTGAAGAAATTCTTCTCATAGGGTTGAAGGACCTCCAAATCGCCTAGGGTGATGATGAAGCGTCGCTTTTCCTCTGCGTAAGAGAGAAAACTGACGTCTGTCAGTTTTTATATGGGATGGGGGAAAGTTTGGTGTTTCTAAATTATATTTTATTTCCTATTTATCTTAAGGATAAATCCTAATATTTAATTCAAAATTAAATCCTCATTAATTCAATATTTAAACCCTCAATTAATTCCCATTAATTCTATTATTTAATTCGTAATTAATTACGGTTGACCGTCATTAATCTCATTTAATTCTTTTTTATCTCTTAATTATTCTACGGAGGGTGCGGGGCATAACATTCCACCCCCCTTACAAAAAGTTTCGTCTCGAAACTTGTGTGCTACGCATTGAATAACTTAGTATAGCCCTACATAATTCATTTATCTAGATAATGACCGAACTTAGTATCCTTCATATTCTGAGATATTTCCCATTTTTACTTCCTTGATACACGACTAACTCCTCAAACCATTCCTTGTGTATGCATACTATGTAATTTGTAAATCCATTGTCCTCCGCCTAATAGATCGTATCATATTCCTTCTATAGTTCTCGAATCGGCCTTAAGGGTACCGCCAATATACTCGCTTCATGACTTAATCGTCAGTCTATATCGTACTTATATTTGGCATCCTGACCAACCCTCTAAAATCATTCTTATGGGTAGCAGAATCTTTAACTTACGCCCTGCGCGCAAGACTCATCCCTGAAGCCATATATATATTTTTCGAAACACGTGGTACTTTAGTACGATTTAATTAGTCAATACTAACATCTCTGAAGGTGCTTTAGTCCTTATGCGATCCAATCCTTACTTAGTCCTTGATAATGAGTGCTTACAATCTCCACTTACACCACTTGACGTGTATCACCCAACTTATTGCAATCTACAACCCCTGATCTATAACTTATCACTTATGGTTTATCACTTAGATACTCCCCATACTAACGTCCTTGCGTATGCCAGGATGGTAACCGTTACCCCCTTCCTAACACAACTAAGTCTTCAAAAACAGTTCTTATATACTTACCATCTAGCTCTATGATCATGCTCTTAATTTCTTAGAGATACCATCATAAGCCTAGTATACGAAATGTATGCATGGACATGCTTCTAAATAAAATATAGCTCATGTGGCTATAATTCAAAACATAGCTTTAATTATTTACACAGTACCCAAAAATTTTTTTTTTTGAGCTAAAATATTATAAAATCGTTTTCGCAAGTGGCGTTTCGCGTGATCTCTTATAAAAGTAATGAATAACTTGTTCGCAAGAATGTCTCAAACAAGAAAACAAATATGGGTATAGTCTACTCACAAAAGTGTTACAGGTAAGGCCGCCTTAAAACCATTTGAAACTCAATGACGTAGCGTTTTATAGAACAATTTGGAAATGGTATATCTCTTTCTCAAAAAAAATGTATGTTTTGAAACTACTTTTGTTTCGCAAAATTAGGTAACTTCATGGCAAGCGGTTGATAATTCCAAAAATAAAATGCTTGCAATAACAATAGTCGACGACTCAAATTATTTTAACAAAATAAACTTAGCTAAACGAAAATTTGTGAAATAATATAAGAAATATATAGACATATTGCTCTTCAAATCATCAACATTTTAAATGTATCTATTATTTTTTTTTCAGAGTTTGTCAGTAGTAGTTGAAATTCCATCAGGTTGGAATACGAATACGGAAGAAGATACAACATTGTTAAGGTAGCAGACTATAAATAAGCAAACTAGTTAAAATACTTGGAAAAATTGAAAAATCTCTGAAATATAGGGTATATCTTGGGGTACGTGCTCATGTATAGATATTTACCCGCTTGAAACATATTTATCCATACTTCGTATAATTTCTATATCCACTCTTACAGTCAGGGATAAATTTTTCTAAGTACCGTAACTTATAGGTCTAATGTTCGTCTACTCATGATAACATCTTTAGCTGAGACACTCCAATCCTAGCATGGCAATTCAATATTATTCGTCTTAAGGTATTCTCATTTACCGTACTCCTGTGCGCCACACTAAGCCATCGCACTTTTTACTGGGTTATTTTAACCGCTAATTCTAATTCAGTTAATCTCACCTGAACAGCAATTATTACTTGTTCATGCTTGCTTCTTTGCAATTTCAAGCCTACTCGACTCAAGCCAAGTAACTCTATGTTTCTAGGGGTTCATCACTTAGCAAAAGATTTTGTGACACTCTATTGTTCCACAGTGTAAAATATCGTCGATTCTCGTATGTCGCTACCGATCAATATCGATAATGAATCTAATAGGATCGGCCTATTTTGGTAATTCTAGAATTGACATCTTAATTGTAAACTATAAACTCCGTTGACAGTATCTTTCACTAACTCTACTGATCATAATGCTTATAAATTGTTGCTTAATTTCTGTCATGCTACTATAAATCCTCCCTTAGTATTTACTCCACTATTACTATTCATTTCTTAGTAGCTATGGTCCCAACTTAAACCTAAGCCTACTATGGTATTACCGTCCAGGTAAGAATATGGACCTTCTCTAGTTTACCCTAATGGTGTCAAGTACTACATTGCAATTTTGGTAAGGTAGCCCGAGTTACTGCCTGACCCGGTAATATGGATCTAGGTTTGTACTAGGATGTTCTGATTGACATCATAATTCATTTGAATCAATTATATACTATTAAACTAGGGTTACTAAGATCACGACTTAGAGAGTTGTGATCATCCTCGATAAGGGAGAATTGTATGGGGTATCTTAGATGTACGTGCGTCCAAAACCGTTGTCCCTCTATAGTTTAGGATCATAACTTATCTCTAGGATCGTTCTTAGCATCACCATTATTACCTCTAAGATCGCGTTTTATCTCCCAATCATAATTAGTACATAATCAACACCTATTACTAATTCCATACTTATGTATAAAGTCAACTCGTACTCACTATCATTACTTACGTCTAAAATCGTGACTTATATTCAAAATCATCGCTTATAACTGAGGTCAGTGCCTATGTTCACGATCATCGCCTTAAGTTCAAATCATCACTTAGGTATAAGATCGTGTCTTAAGGAAAAAAAATCGTAAGTTATTTTCTAACATCAGGGCCTGGAGAAGCACGGCGTGCGATGTGGCCGTATCCTCAGAGTGGTTCCCTCAAAGGTTGGACATCCACGCTTCGCATCTCCCCAGTGTAATACCTTATGTCCCGCCAAAGCGGTGGTAGAGGAGGGGTGTTGCTGCTGTTGAGCAACGCTTTGCGCTATCACTGTGATAGCGGTCTATCAGTGCCTGGGTACTAACACTGGTGGTGGTGGTGGTGGAGGGTTCTCGTTCCCCATTACCACCGTTTCCTTGGTTATCTCTCTTGGGAGGCATTTTCTGCAAAATCAACGCTTATTAGCATTCAGCAATTCCAAAAGTAAGTACTGAAGGCCCATATGCGTTGTACAAGATGGAATTTGTACGCTAAATAAAGTAACATTTATTAATTTTTTTATTTTTATCACGCTCGCACACACCCATCCCAATCATACTTACATATAGGATCACATACTTAGACCTAAAGATCAACTTAGGGTGAAAATCATAACTTAAGACTCTACATGTCATAACCTAGGTCTCCGAGGTAGATCTGAAGCCTAGGCTCTGATACCACCTGTAGCGCCCCGACCCGGACAGCAGAATCCGAACCGGTACACCCCGTCGTAGCTTACTGAGAAGACTACAAGACGTCTCACCTCTCGATTACACATCATCAATGACGTAAGAGAAATAAGTGCGGAAACATATATCTCGTGAATCTAAATCATCAATGCAGTATATCAAAAGACAAAGTGAATACCCAAAAACTGGATATGGTCGCAGCCATCTAAATCCTCAGACAAATTAAGAACAGAAATAACAGAATCTATCTAATCAATTCCTTCCTCAAGGTCTAAGCATCCCATCCTGCCCACTCGCCGTCGTCCTCAATGAAAATCATATCGTATCTAGGCTCATCTGCAAAACCAAAGGCAGTACCCTTAGCGAAAAACGCTAGCAAGTAACCCGCTTATAAGACATACGGGATCACACATGGCAAGACATGAGTAATATATGAGTCAAGGGATTTGAGGGGCACATGTCTTGTAAACTTCCAAATATAGAATTGAATAACGTCGTAAAGCAAGTACAACAATTTGTTCACATTTAACAATTCGTAGGCAATCAGGTACCACACACGCTCATACCACATTGACTCTCGTGATGCATGTCAAAATATGCACTACACTACACATTTACATATGCATGAACGCTTTCTCTTTAAAACAGTGCAATGCATGTCATAATGTCCGGTCACTTCACATAACTTTATACCCTGTAAACGCGCCCCGGCTATATTTCCATCTCGGTTTACGTTACAGCAACTTTATACCCTGTAATGCACCCTCGGCTTATATTTCCATCCCGAGTAGCATTACAGACAACTTTATACCCTGTAACGCGCCCCGGCTTATATTTCCATCCCGGTTACGTTACAGTCTTTTGTGCCCTACAATGCGCCCCGGCTTATATTTCCATCCCGGTTTACATTGCAGGTCACCTTCGCAAATTTGTGCCGTAGCACCTTTCTTTTCAAATCAATATGCAATGCACGTGCCATGATGCAAGACTCCTCTCTTCATTCTCACTTCCCATTCTCGTATGCAAGTCACATTCATATTTCATGTACACATGCGCAAGTACAAGCAACACACAAGCTTTCATCACCGACTTACACATCATGACTTAGGCTTCAACCATCTCGTCAACACTTAGTCTTGACTCTAAGGTTCGTAAACCTAAGGCAAGTATCCCTAACCATCCATCATTGAACTCTCAATCACCTCGTACGTTCATCTCCTAACCCTTCTAAGTCATCCACGTTGAACTCCGATTCGAATACCCTTCAGATTCTCCAAACTTGATTCACCATCTTAAGTCATGTTCCCAAGACTTAGACTAGTCATAATCAGGTCCTAGAAGTCCCTAAGGTCACCCAAAGGATCCCCTAGCTTCCCTCTTTCTTCCCTTGCTTTCCCACAAAACTGGTTGACGTCATACCCTGACGTCGATCGATCGACGTCCATCTGAGGCACATCGATCTCTCACTTAATCTACGTCGATCGATCGACGTTCATCTGAGGCACGTCATACCCTCACTTGCTATACGTCGATCGATCGACGTACGTCATACCCTGACGTTGATCGATCGACGTCCCCGTTCCAGAACACCATTCTGCAATTTTCTGCAGAAACTGCAGAAATAACCCCCAATTCGACCCCAACTTCCTTCAAAACCATTCCAAGCATATTTCCCACTATCAATCCATCCTAAAATCACCCAAGACAACATCTTTAGCATACGATTCACGGATCCAAGCCTAGCACTCCAAGTACTTATCAAATCAACCCAAAGATCAAATCTTTTCACTCTCCCCTCCCTTCAACCACCATCATCAACAAGGTAGGGTTCAAGGGATTGAGATTTACATGATCTCATATAAACAACAATCAACGAACAAGATTTCAACATATAATGGCCAAATCTCAAACCAAAACACATAGATCTCACAAATAGATTCACATAGAGAAATTATTGCACGGTGATCCAAATTGATATCAAAATAGGCCCCTTTCCTCTTTCGCAAAACGTAAAAACTTATAAGTAGATTACTTGCCTTTGATTACTCGAAGACGAAATAGGGAACGAATGAAGATTAGATGGCTTTGTGAAGAAATTCTTCTCCTAGGGTTGAAGGGCCTCCAAATCGCCTAGGGTGATGATGAAGCGTCCCTTTTCTCTGCGTAAGAGAGAAAACTGACGTCTGTCAGTTTTATATGGGATGGGGGAAAGTTTGGTGTTTCTAAATTATATTTTATTTCCTATTTATCTTAAAGGATAAATCCTAATAATTAATTCAAAATTAAATCCTCATTAATTTCAATATTTAAATCCTCAATTAATTCCATTAATCCTATTATTTAATTCGTAATTAATTACAGTTGACCGTCATTAATCTCACTTAATTCTTCTTTATCTCTTAATTATTCTACGGAGGGTGCGGGGCGTAACATATATATACACGGCTGGTGTATAATTTTAAGATATAAATGATCTATTTTATGTTATATATATGTATGTATTATTTATGAGTTTCGGCCTTAATAAGACTTCTATGGGTAATAAATGACTTTATTTAGGAAAAGAATACTTAAATGGTTATGATAAAATATCTATTCATATATGGATGATATGGTAAAATCAATATAGGTGTATTTGCCACTCATAAGTCTCGTACTTGTATAGTATTTATGGCATAAATGATTTATAAAGAGTTTATGTATATATAAGTGTATTATAGGATATATACATACATACATATATATATATAAGGGCCATATATACACATGGTTTATATATATATATATATATATATATATATATGAATATGAATATGTTATACACCTATATATACGCCCCATGTATATTCAAGATATAAATTACCTTATGTAAATTATATATGTGTTTAAATGCAATAATATGAAAAAGATGTATATATATTGATTGTATATATATTCGGCCTTAAGTATGTAACTAAGTGTGTGTGTGTGTATGTACACGGCTCAATGTGTATTAAAGACATGAAGTTACTTTATATAATATATATATATATATATAAGTATATTAATAAGAAAAAAATGTATATGTTTATATATACGTATAGCTTCGGCCTTAAGGCCATTGTAGCATAAAAATTTCTTAAGTTATAGGTTATGGACACACATATGTATAAAGTGTAAGGATGAATCAAGTATGGTATAAGTTAGGTATTTTATGTGACATGTTAAGGGAAGAGTTTAATTTCCTTAAGTGTTGGTATATGAATCGTATTTGGAAAATACAAATTAAGAAAGTGGTGTTGGATGAAAAATAAGAAAATAGGGGCTGTTTTGGTTGCTTTAGCCGAATGGCCACTTTAACGGTAAAAGTGGGATTTTCCTTAAGTTATGATATGTAGGATGTAAATATGTAAGAGATGTTTGATGTATAGGTTGTAGTCCTACCATAATACTTCATATGACCAAGTCTCATGTTGCACGAAAATAAAGTTTTAGAAAGTTGTTTTTGTCGCATATCATGTTTTAAAAGTTCATATGCATGTGAATAATAAACGCGAGATGATCGATTTCATTGACGCACGATATGTTATGTTATGTTCATGATTATGACTATGTTATGTTCGCCGGCGTGACATCGGTACGGGGTGGTAGATGCCAGGGACATATGATTACGTATATGGCCGAGTGTAACACCGGGTCTGGGACACGGGATCTCCATCATAGCACGTCACTGTTAGCACATTGTACATATGTTTATGATGTTTTATGTCATACATGTACTACATGGAGAATCGATCGGTATGTCGTGTGTTATTATTCTTATGAAAAGTGCTATAGCCAATGATGAAAATGTTATGTCTTCATGTTATGAAAATGTCATTTTACATAAGTTATGAAAATCACGTCAAGTTTATGAAAGTCATTTCACGAAGAAACATGTTATGAAAAGTCATGTTATGAAAAGTCATGTCTTAGCATCATGTCATGATCATATCCCTTAGGTTATGATTAGAATATATGTACGATTATTGTGCCCTTAAGATGATTAAGGAAGATTATGCATGTAGAAATGATGACTGTAAGTGATGACCTTAGCATAAGATGGATTATACTTAAGTATAGAAAGGTATGTTAGTGATATGCTGAGAAAGAAAGATATGATCTCTGAGGTATGATGTAAATCCTTATGTTCTGTTTTATTCTCGTATCATGTTATTATTTGTAACGGAGATGTGATTATTTATGTTCGTACTTTATTACTAATTGTTACCCCGTCTCCCCATGCATGATCCACATAAAGAATCTAGAAAGATTACTTGCTGAGCGATTAAAAGTGGTGGCTATCGCTCATACTTGCCTCATAACATTTCAGAGAATAGGAACCCTGACGCCTTGTTCATTGAGGAGGAACCCCCAGCTAGAGTATTCGTGAACTAGGATGCAGGTCGAAGCTATGTACTTGCTGTGTTGAGCTTTATTTCACTGTGATGTAATAAGACTATTGTGAGAACATTGTACTTGTGGTTTTGTACGCATTTGAACGATTTGTATTATTATTACGCATGTCGTGTGCTTATTTTTATGTTGCTTCGGCTATATCGATTACGATTCATATCGACATGCACATGTATAGTATCGACGCCTTGTACTACTCGTAGTAGAGTATGGCGGGTGCACCGTGACGACACCCTAGTTCCGGGGCGGGGCGCTTGCAGTTGGTATCAGAGCAAAGGCTCTAGATCCAAGACAGGAACAGTAAAGTAAGCACTTAGAATTTAAGTGATGATCCTAGAACTTAAGTTATGATCTTAGAGCAAAAGTGATATCCTTAGATTAGGATCCTTAGAATGGTTTAGGGAAAGCCAGATAAAATTTGAAATTTTACTTGAATTATTAAGTTCTCCATTAAAAACTCTAATTTTACAAATTATGAACTAAGCATGTAGACAAATTAATTTCACATGTAAATTATTACTAATAATACTGCTTTCGATAGGATGCCTTCACGACCTAGAGGTAGACCGCGCGCTGACAGACCGGCACAGTTACCCTCCCCTCTTACCGCCACAGATAAGCCCCCAGGCATGGCCGGTTTCCACTTTACACTGGGTATGTGCCTCCACCCCCACAACAGCAGGGTCAGGGAGATTTTCAGCATGATGTTCTGCAAGCATTGGAAAGATAGGACAGGCGGTAGGTAACAACGGCCACCAGAATCATGCGGCACCCTCCACCGCCGCCACCACCACCACCTCCACCACAGCATGGTACTCGTTTCTTTTATGGAGAGTTGAAGAAGGCCCGCATCCCTAATTTTGAGGGTGGATCTGATCCTGACATAGCCGAGAAATGGCTAAAAGAAAGTACATAATAACTTTGAGCTGATTCAGGTACCAAAGGAGATAAAAGCCCAAGTTATTAGCCTTTTCTGACTGGTGAGGCCGATCAGTGGTGGACTACTAATTTACAGCATTTCTTCCAGCTCCAGTTACTGGAGCAAATTTCTGAGAGAGTTCTGCAAATTCTACATCACACCCTCAGTTACTTTACAGAAGATAGGGATGTTCGAGTCATGGATTCAGACGCCTGGTATGACAGTGGCAGATTATGCCAACCGATTTACTGCTCTGGAAAGATATGTTCCAGCAATTATGGGGGATGAACAACTGAAAATGAGTAAGTTTGAGAGAGGACTGAACCCACGCATTCGCACCTAGATTGTGAATGCCAACCTGAGGGATTTTGGTGAATTACTGGATGCCTGCTATCGGGTAGAGAGGAACATCATCAGACGTGATGCTGATGCCAGGACAAGAGGACCCAAGAGTTTGGAAATGGTCAGTTCGGTAAAAGGGCTAAGACTGCTACTGTAGCGCCCCGAACCCAGACAGCGGAATCCGAACCGGTGCACCCGTCGTAGCTTACTGAGAAGACTACAAGACGTCTCACTCTCGCATACACCTCATCAATGACGCAAGAGAATAAGCACGGAGACACGTGCAAAACAAAATCTAAACCATCTAATTCATACATCAACGTGTAAGGAAATCACAAAAGAGTGTCATGGTAACCAACTAAATCCTCGAAATGAATGAATGGAAATTGAAATAATTAAAATGGTCCCGACTATCTCCCAGAAGATCTCTAAACATCTCATTCAAGCCCACTCGCCATCATGCTCTATGAAGATCATATCATAGCTAGGCTCATCTGCAAAAATAAAGGTAGTACCCTTAGCGAAAAACGCTAGCAAGTAACCCGCTTATAAGACATACGGGATCAACACATGGCAAGACATGAGTAATATATAATTCAAGGGATTAATAGGGCACATGTCCTGTATAACTTCAAAAAAAATATAGACTAGTAGCATACCAGAACAAGAACCATAATTCATACGCATTTAACAGCTCAATGACAATCCAGTTACAAACAAAACGTAACGTAACGACTCGCGTGATGCATGACAAAATATGCACTACACTACACAGTCACAAATGCATGTGCAATTTCTTTTCAAAAAGTGCAATGTATGTCACAATGTTCGGTTCACATAACCTTATACCCTGTGGTGGGTCATGGCTTATATTTCATCCATGATGCACCACAGCTCAACTTTATACCCTGTAATGTGCCATGGCTGATATTTCCATCCCATGTCACATTACAGCCAACTTTATACCCTGTAACGTGCCACAGCTTATATTTCCAGTCCCATGACACGTTACAGCCCAAACTTTATACCCTGTAATGTGTCACAATTCATATTTCCATCCTATGACACATTACAGCTCATTTCGCAAACTTTATACCCTGTGCCGAAGCACAGCTCTTACCAAAACATTATGCAAATGCAAGTGTCATGATGCAAGATGCAGAACTTCTCATATCAATCACGTTCTTCAATTCACATACAAGGTCAATTCAGTCACTCGAGACTCACCTCACTCACACACCTGAGCGTATCCTTTCGACAAGTCCATATTACCTAAGCATTCGTTCTAGAACACAAAGGATGATGTAGGCACCCTCACCTTCCTCTTTTTGAACTCTGTAAAGACTCATACGTTCATTCCTAACCCCTTAGGTCATTCACATTGACGTCCGATTCGAATACCCTTCGAAGTCTCCACCGTTGGTTCATCATCTTAAGTCATGTTCCCAAGACTTAGACTAACCTCAATCGTGTCCTAGGAAGTCCCTAAGGTCACCCCAAAGGATCCTCTAACTTCCCTCTTTCTTCCCTTAACTTTCCACAAATCAGGTGGACGTCATTACCCTGACGTCGATCGATCGATGTCCATCTGAGGGCGTCGATCTCTCACTCAACCTGTATCGAATCGATCGACGTTCACTGAGGCACGTCGATCTCTCACTCATCCTAACGTCGATCGATCTACGTACATCTGTGAACAACGTCAGCCCCTCACTTCACCATATGTCGATCGATCGACGTACGTCATAACCCTGACGTCAATCGATCGACATCATCAATTTCCAGAATCCTCATCCTGCAGTTCTGCAGAAACTGCAGATCTAAATCTCAACCGATTTCCAACTTTCTCCCCAACCATTCCATCCTAAATCCACTAAAAACAACACCATTAATCCTAAAGCTCAAATCTTTATCAAAACCAACCCCGAAATCTCACCTTTTTCACCCTCTTCTCCCTCCAACCGGAAATAGCACCAAATAGGATTCATGGGATTGGGATTACATGATCTCACATAAACAACAACAACAACGGAACAATTTTTCAACATATAATGGCCCAAATCTCAAAACTAAAACACATTAAGTCACATATAGATTCATGGAAAGAACCTACTGCATGGTGATCCATTTTGATATCAAAAATAGGCCTTTTTCTCTTTCGCAAATTGTAAGAACTTATAAGTAGGTTACTTGCCTTTGATTACTTGAAGACGGATTGAAGAACGAACGGAGAATGGATTTGAAGATCTAGAGGGGTCCTTCGCCTAGGGTGAAGAATGCCAAAATCGGCTGATGGGTGGATGGGCGCCGGTTTCATTCTGAGAAAAGGAGAACTGACGTTCAGTCAGAGTTTTTATATGGAAAGGGTGGAATTTGGAGTTTCTAAATTATATCCTATTAACTTATTATCTTAAATAATTAAATTCTAATATTAATTCTAAAATTAAATACTAATTAATTCGAATATTTAATCTCTTCATAAATACCACTAATCCACTATTTAATTTCTTAATTCATTACCTTTGACCGTCATCAATTCACTTAATCCCTTTATCCTTAAATTACTCTACTGAGGGTGGGGCATAACAGCTAGAGGAGATGATGGACGTGCACGTCAGCAGAATTTTCAGCAGCAGCCTCAGCGCAACACCAGCCACAGCAGCAGCATCCACCACAGGCGAATCCAATTCCGAGATGCCCCAATTGCCAGAAACGCATAATGGAGCATGTTTGCTGAAGATTAGAGCTTGCTTTAACTGTGGAAAGATTGGCCACATGATCAAAGATTGCCCTGAACCCAGGAAGGGACCCCAGAGAGCTGCACCTCAGCAGAGGGATGGCCCATGACCATGCTAGGGTACAATGTGATGACAGATGAACAGGTCCAGATGCCCAGACGTTGTGACAGGTATATTTGGTTTTGTAAATTCTGTTATATTCTATGATGTTTTTAGGAATCACATATTTGAACTATGACTGTCTCAGGTGTTAATAGCAAACAACATACTTGCCAACGTATTATTGATAGTGATGCAAGCCATTCCTTTGTATCGAAAAGGTTCGCTAAGAACCTTAAGAGTGGTCCGAACATGGCTGATGAATAACGCCTTATCGTATTCAAGCAACTGGTGATCAGGTGATCATTTCACCTCATATATATAAGGATTGCGAGATTGAGATGGGAGGACAAAAGTTCAAAGCTACCCTAATTCCTATACAGATTGGGGACTTTGAATATTCTAGGCATGGATGGTTGTTCAAACACCATGCCTACATTGACTGTTGTGGTAAGTGTGTGATGATTAAGGATCCAATGCAAGAAGAAGTGATCTATCAGGGGAACTCTAAGATGAAAAGACACCACAAAAATATTTATCTGACAGCAGCAAAAGTGTTTCGATCACTGAAGAAGGTAGCGAAGGATTTCTTGTGTATGCTCTCGTCAAGGATTCAGAGTCACCATGAATTGACAGATTCCGGTAGTCAAAGAGTTCACAGATGTATTTCCGGATGACCTACCAGGCTTGCTCTGGACAGGAGATTGAGATTGAATTTGAGATTAATGTTGTTCCAGGAGCTGAACCGATCTCAAAGGAGCCGTATAGAATGGCCCCAGCCGAATTGAAGGAATTGAAATAACAATTGCAATATTTATAGATAAGAAATTCATACGGCCTAGTGTATCACCCTGGGGAGCTCCAGTGTTGTTCGTTAAGAAAGAAAGATGGCAGAATACGACTCTGCATCGATTATCGAGAGCTGAATAAGATCACTATCAAAATTGATATCCACTGCCCCGAATCGACGACTTGTTTGATCAATTAAGAGTAAGTAACTTAATAATTAAATAACAAACATATAACTGTTATAAATATCCATATAATTTTCGTACGGGTGCAAAATGTTTAGCAAGATTGATCTCCGCTCTTGTTACCATCAGTTGAAGATCAAGTCAGAGGATATCGCTAAGACTGCTTTTCGTACAAGGTATGGACATTATAGTTCTTAGTGATGACGTTCAGATTGACCAACGCACCCGCCAGCATTCAAGGATCTGATTAAGACATTTCGGGATCAGTTGGATAAGTTCGTGTTGGTATTTATTGACGATGATTCTGATATATTCACTAGACGAGGAAACCCATGCGGAGCATTTAAGGGTAACACTGAATGTATTAAGAAAGAAGCAGCTATATGCCAAATTCAGCAATTTGGCTCCATAGTGTTGCCTGTTTGGGTCATGTTGTGTCTAAGGATGGTATCTCAATAGACCCGAAGAAGATTGAGGCTATTACAGAATGGCCGAAACCAAAAAATATGACTGAGGTTAGGAGTTTCTTGGGACTTGCAGGTTATTATCGGAAGTTTGTTGAAGGATTGTCATGGATTGCAGTCCCCTGACTCGATTGACGCAGAAAAAGACGTGATATGATTGAACTTCTATTGCGAACAAGCTTCACCGAACTTAAGAAGAAATTGACATTGGCGCCAGTATTAGCACAACCAAACTCAGGAGAGGGATTTGTGGTATATAGTGATGCTTCGAAGAATAGACTAGGTGTTTGTGTTAATGCAGACGGAACGAATAATTGCATTTGCATCAAGACATTTGAAACCCTATGAGCAGAATTACCCCACCCATGACCTGGAACTAGCAGTGTCTTATTTGCGCTTAAAATATGGAGGCATTATTTATATGGTGAGAGATGCGAAATTTACACGGATCACAAGAGTTTGAAATATCTCTTCACCCAAAAGGAGCTAAACATGAGGCAGCAGAGATGGCTGGAGTTGATGAAGGATTATGATCTCGCTATCCATTATCATCTGGGTAAAGCAAATAAGTGGCAGATGCATTGAGTAGGAAGTCAAGCCATGCTCGACAGACGCCTCTGGAGAGAGAAATAGCCGAGTTTGGATTGGATATGGTTGACTACGGATAATCTGGCTAAATTGATGATCACTCCTACTTTGATTGATAGAATTGAAGAGGCGCAAAAGAATGATTCTGAGTTGATGACCCTTGTCAAGCAGTTTAAAAAAACAACTGGAGAAGGACTTCCAATTGCATAAGGATGGCAGTCTTTGGTTCAAGGAGAGGTTGTGTGCGCCAAACATTGATGGAATTAAGAGGGAAATCATGACTGAAGCTCACCACTCGTGGTTATCGATACATCCGGGAGCCACCAAAATGTATCAGGATCTTAAAAGAAACTATTGGTGGAACGGTATGAAGCGTCAGATTGCGGAATTTATGGAGAGATTTCATACTTGTCAACACGTTAAAGCAGAACATCAGAGGCGGCGGCAGGACTGTTACAGCCATTACAAATTCCAGAGTGGAAATGGGAGCATATTACGATGGACTTTGTTACTAGACTCCCTAAGACTCGCAACGGTTATTATACAATTTGGGTAATCGTGGATCGTCTCACTAAATCAGCACATTTCTTATCCATGTCAATCCAGACATCTATAGGAAAAACTAGTGAGTATGTATATGAATGAGGTAGTCAGTTTGCATGGAACACCTGTCAGCATTGTGTGCAATAGAGATCCACGGTTTACTTCGCGATCTGGAGAGCTTATCAAAATGCCATAGGTACCGAGCTTCGGATGAGCATAGCATTTCATCCGCAGACCAATGGACAGTCAGAACATACCATACAGACGTTGGAAGATATGCTACACGCTTGCACTTTGGATTTCAAGGGTAGTTGGGACAAATTAGTGAAGTCGTTTGAGTTCTTGTATCACAACAGCTATCACAGTTCTATTGGTATGGCACCGTCCGAAGCATTGTATGGAAGGAAGTGTCGATCTCCATTGTATGGGATGAGTTGGCGAGAGAGCTATTATGGGTCCGAAACTGGTGGAGCAGACTCCGGAAAAGATCAAAGTGATGCGTAATAGATTGAAAACTGCTCAAGATCGTAGCAAAAGCTGAGCAGACACAAGAGACGACTGATTGAGTTTGAAGTAGGTGAGAAAGTATATTTGAGGGTTTCACCGACCAAGAGCGTGATTAGATTTGGGATTAAAGGAAAATTGAGCCCTAGATTTATTGGCCCTTATGAGATTCTAGAGAAAGTTGGAGTTGTTGCATACCGGTTGGTCCTACCTCCTACATTATTCCAGGTACATAATGTGTTTCACATATCTCAGTTGCGGCAATATGTACACGATCCGAATCATATACTGGAGCAGCAGCCTGTAACTATTAATGATGACGTTACGTATGAAGAAGTTCCTATACGGATTGTGGACCATAAAGAGCAGGTGTTGAGGAGACAGACAATTCCCTGTGCGAAAGTACAGTGGAGTAATCATACTGAGCGAGAAGCGACTCGGGAGCCAGAGCAACAAATACAGAAGTAATATCCACAACTTTTCGTATGAGGTATGTAAGTTTCAAGGACAAAACATTCTATAAGGGGGGAGAATGTTACAGCTCGGAAAATTTTGTTATGTCGTAACGACTTCTAATACCATAAACATAATTTTGTCGGTGTACGATTCATAAAACTAGTCTTGTATATTGATACATTAGCAAATATATAACAAACGTTTGAATCTATACAATAAAATCCAAATTAAACTAGTTAGTAACAACACTTAAACTATTAGGATAAATTAAAACAAAAAGAAATACATAATACAACAATTTTATACTACATTAATAAAAGGAAACAAATATATACACATGAAATAAAAGAAAAGAAAAAGGAAAAAGGAAGTGTAAGACAACTTGTCTTACTATTTAGTAAAGTTTATATATAATTATGCATGCTTAAGAATCTTATGCTACCAACTCATCCCTCCAACCCATACTTGTAAAAAGTTTGTCTCTCGCCCCATTCCCCACTTAACATGGCCGGCCATCCCTTAGGATAAAGGGAAAATTTTTATCCCTTCTTCAACCCCTCAAATAATACAACTTCAATCAACTAATTTCATCCTATCTCCAAGAAAAACTCAAGAATACTCTAACACCCTCTTTCTCTCCCTCTTGGCCGAAAGTTCATCTTCTACAAGGAGAAGATTTTCTTCTCCTTTCTTCACACCAACATCACTCAAATCAAGCCCCATAAACACTCCATCCACTAAAAAAGATTCAAGAATGTTGTAGCATCTAGAATCAAAGGCAATTAAGGTAAAAACTTTATGAAGTTTAAGTTTGATTCTTCCATATAATTAGTTTCATAAGTTGCTCACTAACCCTCCTTTTGGATCCCAAAACCGTTTACACATAGGAAGGAAGGAAGAAGAACTCTCTTTCAAACCAAGTGAAGGAATCACCATCTAAGTGTAAGAAAAGTGAACCAAGACAAGTACTCTTCCTAGATCCTTCATGGATTTCCAAAGACTAATTACTTATATTCATATCAAAATGTGATCATCATGTAGTATGTTCTTAGATTTTGGAAGATGTATGTTTAAGCATAATGTATATACAATTACTCACCTACGGTTGATATACCTACACAAATATATACCCTATATTCATACATGCGTGTAGTATATATATGTATATACTATATATTAATGCTTTATCCTCACATATGGTTAATATATATATTATGAAGCGATTAAAGATAGAAGAAGTGCATTATAAACGTATATGTCATATATATATATATATATATATATATATATACATGGCTGATGTGTAATTTTAAGATATAAATGATCTATTTTATGTTATATATATGTATGTATTATTATAAGTTTCGGCCTTAATAAGAATTCTATGGTATAAATGACTTTATTTAGGAAAAGAATACTTAAATGGTTTATGATAAAATATCTATTCATATATGGATGATAGAGTAAATCATATTAGTGTATTTGCCACTCATAAGTCTCGGCCTTGTATAGTATGTATGGCATAAATGATTTTATAAAGAGTTTATGTATATATAAGTGTATTATAGGATAGTAGATATATATATTATATATATATATATAATATATATAATATATATATGTGTGTGTGTGGTGTGTGGTGTTGTGTGGGTGTGTGTATGTATATATATAAGGGCCATATATACACACGGTTTTAGGAATGAGTGTGTGTGTGTGTGTGTGTGTGTGTGTGTGTGTGTGTGTGTGTATATATATGAATATGTCGTACACCTATATATACGGCCCATGTATATTCAAGATATAAATTACCTTATGTAAATTATAATGTGTTTAAATGCAATAATATGAAAAAGATGTATATATATTGATTGTATATATATCCGGCCTTAAGTATGTAACTAAGTGTGTGTGTGTCTCTCTGTGTGTGTGTGTACACGGCTCAATGTGTATTAAAGACATAAATTTACTTTATTTAAATTATTATATATATATATGTAAGTATATTAATAAGAAAATATGTATATGTTTATATATACATATAGTTTCGGCCTTAAGGCCATTGTAGCATAAAAAATTCTTAAGTTATAGGTTATGGACACTCATATGTATAAAGTGTAAGGATAAATCAAGTATGGTATAAGTTAGGTATTTTATGTGACATGTTAAGGGAATTAGGAATTGAGAGTTTAATTTCCTTAAGTGTTGGTATATGAATCGCATTTGGAAAATACAGATTAAGAAAGTGTTGTTGGATGAAAAATGAGGAAAAAGGGGCTCTTTTGGTTACTATGGCCGAATGGCCACTTTAATGGTAAAAGTGGGATTTTCCTTAAGTTATGATATGTAGGATGTAAATATGTAAGTGATGTTTGATGTATAGGTTGTAGTCCTACCATAATACTTCATATGACCAAGTCTCATGTTGCACGAAAATAAAGTTTTAAAAAGTTGTTTTGTCGCATATCATATTTTAAAAGTTCATATGCATGTGAATAATAAACGCGAGACGATCGATTTCATTGGCACACAATATGTTATGTTATGTTCATGATTATGACTATGTTATGTATCAGCATTTTAACCAAAAAATGATGAAACCAAGCATGTTGGGTTGGTTCCTTTACTGTAACAAACTTCAAATTTTGTTTGAATTCGGCCTAATAACACTATAACTGCTTTAAGAAGCCGAATAGTTCATTCCGTGAAGGCCTAGATGAAAGGGGCCTAGATGGAAGGCATAGGAGACTTTGGTGAGAAAATGGAGGAGGGAAGGGAAAGGTAGAGACGGACCTTACAATTGATATCAGAGCCTAACTTTGATTGCTGGCAAAGTTTGTCAAGTAGCAAGGTTAAAGATTATAGCAATGACAACATCTTCATCTTACAGCTCAACTTCAGTTCGATTTGTATTTGATTCGATTTCGTTTGTTAATTTTACTTAAACAAGCCGAATTCGAACACCTATTTAGGTTTGTTTAGTTAAACGAGTCAAACTGTTCGCGTGCGATCATTTAATATCTCATAAGGCATCTTTTTATTTTCTTTCTAATGGACAAGCGATTTACTATGTAGCATGCACAGTTTACGGATTCCACCCACATAAAATTGTACGATGGGAATTACCACCTACAGGAAAGTTAAAATTTGCAAGCTTTTTCCCTCTAATGTGGGGTCGGATATATGGATCAATCATTTCTCTTGTGCAAAATAATATTCTGACACAACGAAGACACGGTTCAGGGTAATATATAGACGTCGAGTAGAAAGATTATAGCATCGGTGGCCCTTTGAAAAAAAAAGACACATATGTAAATATATATACATACATCTTCACATACGGCCTTAGGTCTTTTTGATGACAATAAAAAGAACCTTTTTATAAATGTCTACTTGTATATGTTATAAAAGTTTTTCTCATTTTGTTTCAATTCCAAAGTATGAAATATCTTTTTAACTCTTTTTCAAACCGCTTTTAATTTTATCAAAACGATTCATATTCCAACAAATTTATTTTGTGCCGTTAATGATGATATCTCTGATTTCAATGCATTAATCGTGCAAGACGACTCTTCTTTTGAATCGTTTAATTGAGAAACAAGGTTCCTGTTAGATGATTCTAGTTTAGTTCATTGATGGTGGCACCTCAAAATAGTTCAAACACAACAAATGTTTGTTTGACGTAAGCTTTAAAGCTTTTCCAAAGTGGATTTTCAACAACTACTCTTCTTATCATACTTAATAAGAACAACCACAGCAATACTTACACTGACAACTTCGCAACCACAATAGCAACTTCTGCGATCTCCCACCTCTGTCGTTACCCTTCTTGGTCAAGATGGAGCTTCTTTTGACGATATTGTCCGAGCTAAGAATCCTATTCTCGCCGCTTGTAAAGACAATCAGGAGACTATTTCCAATGTCAAAAGAAACTTAAGAGGCGTGGCTATGTTTATGCAAAATTTTACAATTTGTGAAAGTTGTTTACTATTTTTAAGATTGCAACAAAATCAACACTGAAACTACGTCGTAGCTCCCCGTCCAAATCCGAGAACGAAACCTGAGAAGGAAGAGAAACGTTAGAGGCCCAGAGCGCTGCTCTGGGATAACCCTCCGACGCTTAAGTCAGTTATGGGTGTTTTTGGTAGGTATTTTATGCTGGAACACAGGTTTAGAATGAACCTGGATCAGTATCTCACTGAGAATGAAGTTATTTATGTAGGATCTGCAAGGCACCACTAGAAGGGGGGTTGAATAGTTGGTGCAGAAAGTGTGGTTTTTAAAATAGTTTTGACTCAAGAACTCAACTTCTGAAAACAGTTTCTGTTTTCAGGACCAGTTTTAAAACGTTTTTAAAACTAAGTTGTGGGTCTTCAAAAATTCTGAAATTTTGAGAGAAATTAGCCTCAGATGTTATGAGTGTCTTCTAAAAGTTTCAGATTTAAATTCAACCTCTAACCCCTTGAAAAATCATTGGTGGTCAGATTGTGCAAATCTGCTAGAAACGATAGACTGATTTGAAAAATTAATTCCAATTTTGTACGCAACTCCAAATGCTCTGAAAATTTAAAGACTAACCCCTTATTAGTTGTATTTAAATGGGTTGAAACAGTTTTGAAAAATTCTTTTGGGAAGTTAGTCAAATACGACCAAAGTCTCAACCTTTACAAGCCTGAAAATCAGACTGCACTAGTCTCAGAACTTTGGACGTTTGGATGACTTATACTTGTCCAAAAGGGTTGAAGTGTCAAATTAACCTTAAGACGTGTGGATATGATTCTAGAAAGTTTCGTGATTTTTGAAATTTGTTTACTTTTTACGAACGTGATCAAAAACGATAAACAGTGCTGAAACTAAAAGTAAGTGCTGAAAGTAAATGACACCAAGAATTTTATACTGGTTCGGTTATAAACAACCTACTCCAGTCTTCGAAGACACCTTCCTCGGTTCACACTAATCACACAACACAAAAACATCTTACCACAGGGTTGATGGAGTTACACACCAACTCTAACCCATTACAAACCTTGTATATGAATACAATGCACACGAACACCACCACCTTGCAAGTCTAAGATTGATCACACCTTGATCAATCTTTTACAACAATGAAAAGAATATGTGGTGGTCTATAAGAAGCATATTCAAGTATATGAATGTAAGTACAATAGGCTTTTAGGAAGAAGAAAGAAAGAGAGTGTAGAAGGAGAAGAAGGCTAGACATTTTTGATTCTTTTGAATTGCAAGACTTGTTCTTGTTCTTGTTTTGCTATTCTTCCTTCCTTTTTAACAATGTGGCCGCCCTCTTGCTCTTCTTCCCTTCTTGAAAATTATCTTCTAAGTCCTTGGAAGAATGTGTGGCATCATTGTGACATGTCTTTGCTTACTTGGCATGTTCTCATTGGATGATCATTAAGCTCTTGCTTACTTGGCACTCATTGATTGGTTGGATGTTGTCATCACTTGATGACTAGGAAAATCTAATAATACCACTTAAAACATGTGCCAAAATCATCATAAAATAGTTACCATAACTTCCAAGATCATCACATAAATTAAGCAAGACAATTTTCTCCAAAAAGGTATCAAAATTTCGGCCATAATGCTCTTGCACATGCTGAAATTTCAGCATGTGTTATACTTGCTTCTTATTCAAAAATTTTCCAAGTTTACTTTGATTTAATCCAAGAAATCAAAGAAGAATTTAATCATCATTTATTACACAATATTTTCATCAATTTCGGAATAAAAATTGGACACCAATAAGGCCTAAAACTATGCCAAAAATTTTCCATGTGTCGTGTACTTAGAAAACCGAATTTTCGACGTTTATCGATTACCCGATTTTTCTCTAATTAAATTCAAAATTTTTGCTCATGTTATATATTATGTTACACAATATACATAAGTTAAACTTTAATATTCAGCTCATAAGGCTGATTAAAGTGGCGCCTAGACATGTGACAAATTGAAATTGGAATCTCCACAATTTGGCCTTAATATGGGGTGATTTGTGTGTGCCAACATGGAATGATTTTATAGCTGCACATACCATGTAAGCCACGAAATTTATGGCTAATTTTGAAGTGTAGGGGCTGGTCATCTATTTATGGCAATTACATGACACGTTGGCGAAGTTTTGGTATTCGCTCGATACGACAATTTTCGGTTTAGAACCTTTTAACGTGTTGTATTCAATTTGTCATCACCATGACTTATATCATATGATATAAGACCTGAATATACTCATAAATATGAGTTAAGTATGGTGGTGTGACGTTAACGTACATACGTAAAATATATAACGTGTCGGTAGTATGTTGGAATAAATGTGTATGTGCTTTTTTCAAAAAATCATAAAATAAATGTATATATATGTATATGTATGTTAAGGCGTGTATATATGTGTGGAGAGGAGAGTGGAAGACTTTCCTTTTTTCACCTTGTTGCCTTTGTGCCTTGTCCAAATATTGCTTCCTTTAATGAACTACTTAGTTTGATTAACTAAGTACTTAACTTAATGAAATAGTTTAGTTCATTAACGGTGGCACCTGAAAATAGTTCAAACACAACAAATGTTTGCCATTTGATGTAAGCTTTAAAGCTTCATGGCTCGTTAGTACGACAACATTATATATGAACTATATAAGGCAAGTTTTATGCAATATGTCATGCACGTTTATGTCATGCACGTTTTTATGCAATATGTCATGCACGTTTAAATCATGTATTTTGAAATCACTCAAACCCCTTTTTCTCTACAGTTTAGGGGTCACTGGCTTGATGTCTTAATAAAGATTTTATATTGAAACCCTGGTTGTGCAGTTTGTAGATGGATTTGTCATTTGAATTTTGAATTTTATATTAAAAAGAAAGTTGCCTAGATGTCTAAATGTAAAGCATGTTGGTTGCATATAATATTGAAGGGTTGCGCATGGCACAGCAAGCGCCTTCCTAGGGGAAATTGTGAATTATTTAAATAAAAACGACGGTGAAACGGGCTGGCCGGCCCGCTTACACTTAGTTGACCTTTGATCTAATTTACTCCTTAAGTGAGATTGTATGTGAAAATATGCAGTACTCTTAGACGGCTTTGATAGGTTTTTAAAATGTTTTAACCTAAAAACCCAACCTCTGAAAACAGTTTCTGTTTTCAGGACCTGTTTTGCAACGTGCTGCTTCTGCTATTTGATACATGTTATGATGATGTGTACATAGATGCTATTGACGCCTTGTACTTCTCGCAGCAGAGTACGGCGGGTGAGCAATTCTGGTCTCATCATTTGGCACTAGAAGGAGGGCTGGCTACGCTTCATATTCCTTAAAACAGCTTCTCAAGGCTTTCTTAATAGTTATCCTACCCTTTTGTACGGTTAAGAATTTTACTAGTAATACATAAAAGGAACTTAAAGACATACCCACGCCAGTATTTATTTCCTGAAGTTCTTGGATACAAAAAAAACATTTTCCTAATATTAGATATTTGTGTTTGTACAAAGTTTAGGGGGGAGACTGAAGTGACATCGACCGATCGATGTCCCCAGGCTGAGAGATCGATGTTGGACAGAAAGGTTTCTGCCTGACATCGATCGATCGAAGTCAGAGGCTGACTTGGGGCCTATTATCGTTTTATCTTATGGTCGGCCGGCGTGACATCAGTACCGGGGTGGTAGATGTCAGGGGCATATGATTACGTATATGGCCGAGTGTAACACCGGGTCTGGGACACGGGATCTCCATCATAGCGCGTCACTGTTAGCACATGTACATACGTTTATGATGTTTTATCTCGTACATACACTACATGTGGAATCGATCGGTATGCCGTGTGTTATTGTCCTTATGAAAAGTGTTATAGCCAATGATGAAAATGTTATGTCTTCATGTTATGAAAATGTCATTTTACGTTAGTTATGAAAATCACGTCAAGTTTATGAAAAGTCATTTCACGAAGAAACATGTTATGAAAAGTCATGTCTTATGCATCATGTCATGATCATATCCCTTAGGTTATGATTAGAATATATTATGATTATTGTGCTCTTAAGATGACTAAGGAAGATTATGCATGTAGAAATGATAACTGTAAGTGATGACCTTAGCATAAGAGGGATTAGTACTTAAGTATAGAAAGGTATGATAGGGATATGCTGAGGAAGGAAGATATGATCTCTAAGATATGATGTAAATCCGCATGTTCTGTTTTATTCTCGTATCATGTTATTATTTGTAAGCGAAGATGTGATTATTTATGTTCGTTACTTTATTACTAATTGTCATCCCGTCTCCCCATGCATGATCCACATAAAGAATCTAGAAAGATTACTTGCTGAGCGATTAAAAGTTGGTGGCTATTGCTCATACTTGCCTCATAACATTTCAGAGAATAAGAACCCTGACGCCTTGTTCATTCAGGAGGAACCCCAACTAGAGTATCCGTGAGCTGGGATGTAGGTCGAAGCTATGTACTTGCTGTGTTGAGCTTTATTTCATTGTGATGTAATAAGACTATTGTGAGACATTGTACTGTGGTTTGTACGCATATGAACGATTTGTATTATTATTACGCATGTCATGAGCTTATTTTTATGTTGCTTCCGCTATATCGATTACGATTCATGTCGACATGCACATGTATAGTATCGACGTCTTGTACTACTCGTAGTGGAGTATGGCGGGTGCACCGTGCCGAAACCCTAGTTCCGGACGAGGTGCTATGGACACACTTTTTCTTTACTTTGAAATATGATGGAATAAAGCAAAATGACTCACTAAATTGGATGCGCTTCTTATATTGTGAAGTAGCAATTGATCGACACAGTTTGATGCTCATTGCGAATCATCAGGAAACAACCTCCGTGTTTTTTAACACATGAATATGGTTGCGTACATCTGATTCTTCATACCCGACATAGACGATAGTCTCTAAGACAATAGGGTAATGTTGTTGATATAGCATTAAATCCGATGCGATCTAATGTATTAATGCCGGTGTGATCAAATCCATAAGCTAATAAAGAAGTGGCCGGATCTGCTAACCCATGTATAATCGTGGATGATTGTTAATCAGAAATTGTCGTGTCAGTAGTTTAGGAAATTTTTTTTGTATTTTGTTGAACTGCTAATGTGTCAGCTCCTAATTGGAGGCCCAATAAAGGAAGGTGTATGTTTATTAGATTGGTAAGCGTGCATTTTATCTTTTTTATATGTCTCCTGTTAATGATAAAGTCAGCAATTACAAGATGTACAATGTCTAGGACTTTAAAGAGAGAACCACTAATGTTGTGTTTCATGGTGAATGTGATTTGTTTTTGGAGGTTTGGCCGGTGAGGTGAGATGCCCTAACTTACCTGATTTTTTAAAAGCAATATGTTAATAGTTCTTTAAAAAAAAATAACTCGTGTTGTAGTCACTACTGTAAAATAATAGAAGATAAAAAGAAACCCTACAATTAGAGAATACAGTGGCAAAATATACGTAATTTTTTTTATTGGACTAAAATATAGCAATAGCACACGTGAAGAATGTCAGAAGTTACTGTGAGAACCCTATATACCCATCTCAATAGACTTTCTACAATACAATGCACAAAAGTTGTTCTCAAAATAGCATCATATGAAACGGTGACCAAACTGTGGTTCTCATTTAACACAAATAAATTTGTATCGCAACATATATTTATTGTTGAACATTGAAAAGAACACAAAAAAAAAAAAATGAGCAGCATGTTTTGTAAGTAAAACTGTACACACAAATAGTGGAAGTGGAAGGTGAGACGAGGGATAGGATACTCTCATCGCAAATGGAATGCGATAACGCGTGACCGCGCGACACGTGGCAGCAAAGGAAGGTGGTGAGGCTAGATGAGGGTCACCCGCATCTAGCTTCACCCCCTTCTTTGCTGCCACGTGTCGCGTGGTCACAAAGAAGGTGAGGAAAGTGGGGTTAGAAGATCCTAACCCGTGAGACGATGGGGGTATCAACCGTCAGACCCACTCCTGCGGTTCCGCCTTGCACTCATGTCGGTATAATATGACTTGTGGTTTAGTTGGACTTGGAGAATGGGCCATAATCATATATAGCTTTGCAGTTATCCCACACTATCCAAGTGGAGACATTCGCAGGGACTATCTAAGTTTCACATTTCCTGAATGCCAATCTTGCATGAGACAAATTTGGTTAGGAGCTAACTCCCTAGGGAGGGGAATACATACATATGTGTGTGTGAGAAACTATATGTGAACAACTTAGAGTATATTTAGGTTAACGAGGATAGGAGTTCATGGAGACATAAGATTAAGGTTAGTGAGGTATAGGTCATATACATGGAAACCTTAGAGTATATTTAGGGACATAAATAGGCGTAGACACTATTTACGCTTTAGGTTAACTTTGCACTTGGTTGCTTATGTTTTACCGTTGTTTTGTATTACATTTACATATACATGTTATGTGTATTTTAATATCGAAATCATCTTCTTTGTATTTTCTGAATTTCCTCACTAACACCTCTAGCACATCATATCTCTATTATTATGTCATTTATGCATCTATAATAAAGCAGGGGGTCTCACTGGGAGCAGACTCTCTATCCTTTGGGATAGAGATATTGTCTGCTTACCACTTACCTTCCCCAGACCCTAACAATAGCTTTTGTTGTCGTTGGGATATTGGGTAAGGATGATGATGATGAATATGTGAAATTTTCTTTTCAGAAAAAATTAAGGAAGTTAAAGGATTTTTAAATGACATTTTAGAACTATGTGAGAATTTGACGTTGACAAGCTTTTACGACGGGTTGTTCTCTGGTTTTAAGATCTGCAGAAAGCTTTAAGTATATATACACATATACAGAGAAATACAGACAGATATATAATAATATATATATATATATATATATATCTCGTAATGATATACTTATTAATCAATAATATATAAACGGATGATATGGATTTCTTTTTTAAACACACCCTCTCCCAACAATATGTCTATCATATATCTAATTTTTAAAAAAGTATTTATTAGAAGTTTAACAATTACTTCTTAATAATACAAAGTTTAGAAGATGACAATTGCACGACTACTGTAAAATATACGCATTATGCCAAGAAAGACGGACTGATTAAAACTTAAAAGAACATAATATTGTTATGGTTTTTCTATGAAGTCAAATCTTCCTAATAATTTCCATTATCAAAAACAAAAAAAGATGGCCATAACACATGCCCACACAATGGTTCCACATGACATTACTGCATTCGCAAGATATATACGATTGGTAATTAGAATTTTCAGCCATACCCTAATAAAATAGTAATGGCAACTAGTCAGTTAATCTACAGTTTTAAGGTTTGAATCATGGGGCGAGAAAAAAAATATTAGTTTTATTTAAAAAATCTAATTTACATGTTTAAAAGTAAACACAAAAATATGCACAGTAGTTTTGATTTTATTTAAAAAAACCTACTTTGAACAGATGTTCGGATGATTCGATTACCACTTGAAGCTTGCTGATTCCACTGGTATCAATGTTACCCACAGTGCGAACAGCAAAATGAATAGCATCAGAAAATTCTACATCAAAAACTCTTACCGTGTCAAAAATATTGTCATAATTGATGTTTTAACATGAGTAGTTTACAGTATATTGAGAAGTTGGCTAACACAATGTTTTTGAAATAAATAAATATTAATTTTTTAGCATCTAGGATTACCGCTCAAATCAAGAACAATGTACTGCAAGCTGTCGGGTTCTCCTCCTGATTGTAATTTATCTTTCTCTTTATCAATCCATCTCGATATTCTATAAATCACACATCATAGATGATTAAAAATCAAGAAAGGAACATTAATTGAGGTCCTTTCTCGAGGCAGGACAAATTTTTTCCCCCCTGAAGATATATAAAGCAAATAGAAGAATTTTTGAAACATAAGTTTGTACCTCTCCCTCAAGTAGTTTGCATTTGCAAAATATATGGGGCCGTCAAGGACCAGGAATTGTTGTTGCATTGGGGGTAATGATCAACTGTTGTAACCGGAAAGTAAAAGGAAAAAAAATCAATTAAGTAATTAATTTGTTTAATTAAATTAAAGTTTAAAAAAAAAAAAAAAAACTAACATTATCTTAAAAAAAAACTAACCATAACCCCCATGATTCCCTCCCCCAAAACCGCCCACTCCCCATGATTTTAGTCCTTCCCCGATCAAAACCCCCAACATTTATTTTAGCAGCCATTTTCGGCTGCAACAAGACTCAAAAAAAAAAAAAGAATAGATGCAAAGAGGAGAGCACGACAGCAGGGCTAGAGGGGGGAAAAGAAAATAGGAAAAGAGAAAGCAAAGAAAGAGAATTGACAACCTACACCAAATCCAACCACAGTGTCTAGGGAATTCTTCATCTAAAGGTAGGTTACCCTTCCCTCTGTCGGATTGATTTGGATTCCCTCGCATTCTGTATTGGGATTATTTGATTATCACGGCTATGTTTATTGTTTATATGTTTATCTTGAATTCTTTATGTTTTAGTATGATAATTGCGTGTTTGGCCTTAGATATAGATCACATAGCACGGAAATATGTTGGAACATTTTGGTACTGTTCACGGTTACTGTTCACGGTTACTGTTACGGTTACTGTTCACGGGTGTTGTTCACGCGCAGCGGCCAACGCGCGCCCTGAGCGGCGCGTGCAAGTCACGCGCTGACGTGTTTCAGCGTCAGCATGGGGGTTAAACGGAGTCTAATGGAATTGGTTTGGGGTTAATTGGAGTTAAAATGAAAAGGTTATGAATTTTTGAGTGTATTTAAGAATTAAAAAAATAATAATAACGGACGCGCTGTTGTCAGATGCGTTACCAAGAGAGTCGAATGGGGTACATTGGAGTTAAAACCAAAAGTTGTGGATTTTTGAAGGAAATTAGAATTTAAAGAAAATAATGAAAGAATTTAAAAAAAAAGAAAATGAAGCGTCACAGGCCTGTGGCCTGATTTTCGGGAAAAAAAAAATAAATAAAATAAAATGAAATAAAATCAAAAAAATAAGTAGGGACAGCAACGGAAAAGGAAAAAAAAGGGGGTTTAATTAATATAATATTAATATCATTTAGAAACTCATTAAATATAAAAATAAACTAAAATAAAAAAAGAAGGAAAATGGAGAGTGAAGAAAATGAAATTAAAGCAAGAAAAAGAATAGTAGGGGAAGATAAAAATATTTAAATTAAAGATTTAAGTGTTTGAGAGCATAGGAAAAATAAAATAAAGTGTAGAAACCTAAATAAAATCTAGAAAGATAAAATAACGGTAGAAGATAAAATACAGTAATGAACCCCACGCAGCATAGGGTAACTACGCAATATAGGTAATACGCAACATAGAACGGAGCATGCAACATAGGACAAATGGAAGTGTGCAAGTGTGACGCATTCATGGCACGAGCATTGCATTTGGCCTATGAGCCGTGTGGCCTGACGAGGCGTGTTTTGGGTGTTGGTAATAATGGTTACCTTCATCTAATAGGACCCGTGACATGCATAGCATATCATGAAAAAGAAAGAGCATAGCGTGCGATATTAATGACTGCGTGTGACACGTAAATAGAAGTGCATGCATCATGATGTTGCGCACGGCATTGTTATTGTTGAGTATCGTGGTTCTTGTTATTGAGTTATTTCAGTGCTACGATTTGGGATACGGATCGGGTCGGGTATGTGTTATTTCTTTATTTATGCTTTATTTGCTTTATTATTTATTTCTTTATGCTTCAATGCTTTATTTATCTGTTCTATGCTTTATGTGCTTTATGTTTACCCGACTCAGTATGTGACAGTCCCTTTTCGGGAGAGACGGGTAACCTACGAGTGACTCCCATCACTCACCCCCTACCACCCCTCCACGGGTGAGCAGGACTTTGAGTATCTCTTTATAGAGGACGGGGCTGATCATGCGAACTGGGGAGAGTGAGCCGGGATCGTGTGATCGGGTGCTTCCAGTGGGATAGATAGATGACTCCTTTCACTTAGACTCTTTATATATATTCAGACTATTTCAGTATTTTGTATTTAACGTAGCGAGTATCGACAGCTTTGATACTTGTTTTACTTTCGATGGATTTAATTTAATAAAGATGTTTATTTTAATATCGTTTCTGCAAAAAATTTATAAGTCCTTTCTGACGTGTAAAGAAGTTTGATCGACGCTTTGTAGTCCTCTTAGTAGGCTACAGCGGGTGCACCGTTCCCGAAGCTAGGGTACGGGAGCGGGGCGCTACATCAACACTTCTATAAAAGACGTTCTCGAGTATTAGGTTTTCACGTTTGAACAGGATTCGAAAAAAGACGGATCGCTTTACGATCTGATGTACGCAATCTTACCTAATCTACTATAAACCTTGGAAATTGGAAGGTTACCTAGTACCGAGGTTTTTGTTCTTGCTAGAAACAGCAGCATGGCTATGACTAGGCCGATTTCGGCACTGCCAAACACGGGATAGGATCTCCTCATCGCAAGGAGGTGCAGTGATGCGTGACCGGCGACATGTGGCAGCAAGGAGGGGTGGTGAGGCTAGATGCAGGTGACCCTCATTTAGCCTCACCACCCTCCCTTACTGCCACGTGTCGCGTGGTCACAAAGGAGGTGAGGAAAGTGGGGGTGAGGAGATCCCAACCCGCCAAACACGACTCCAACATAGGCACTGATGGCAACTAGTTAGTTAATCTACAGTTTTGAGGTTTAAATCATACAGTTTGAAGGGTTGAATTAAGGGTGTCAAACAGGTCGTGTATCGTGTTACGTGTTTTGTGTTTTTCGGGTTTCGTGTATCAAAGTGTCGTACCCATACCTTACCCGTTTGCTTCGAGTGTATAGATGTAGATACCCAAACCCGTACATGTCAGGTTTCGTTTCGTGTATCGGGTATACCCACGAACTTAACAAGTACAAATATTTCAAGTTGTGTATAGGTCATTTCATGTATTTTCAGGTATTTTTAGGTTTCGTGTATTTTTTAAGTTTCATGTATTTAAACGACTACTGATACAATGTATGAAACAACAATAAGTACACAACCAAAGGTTAAAGATTAAAATGAGTGAGGCCCTCTAAACTCAAACTCGCTTGACTACGCAATAATAGATTAAAGAAATGAGATTTGGAAATGGAGGAAGGGAGAAACCAAATAGGGTTACTTAGTAGCACGGTAGTCTTTTTTTTGAAAAATTTATTTTTTATTTTATTAATTATAAATCTTATTGAAAATATATTTTTTAAAATTTCGTGTATAAACGTGTATAAACGGATACCCGCAGATATACCCGGACACGACCCGCCGTTGACGGGTACCTTTCAGGTCTTACCCGATTTGTACACGAAACCCATCAAGGTCATATCCATACCCGCGAAAAATCGTATCAGGTTCAGGTCGTGTTTCGTGTCGTGTCTGAAATTGCCACCCCTAGGTTGAATCATGGGGGAAGAAAAAAAAATATTAGTTTTATTAAGAAAATCTACTTTTCACATGTTTATAAATAAACCCAAAATTATGCGTCAAAACCGCCGATTGAAATGGACGGCAATTTTGATAAAACCGACATATGCCAATTTGATTTTTGTCACACCGTCTTTTTGTCAAAACAGCGGTGGACACCTCTACCAAAAAAATCTTAAGAATCTCGCATTGATATATAATGTTCATTAAAAAAATTTAGTGAGTATTATTAACGTAGTATTATGTCTCTAAATTACATGATTCACATCAATATTAAAGGAAAAATCATCGATAATTGTGTCCTTTTTTCAAAAAAATCTCAAGAATATCTCATTGATGGATAATATGGTCATTTACTAATTGTTAATTTAATAAAAAGATGATTTTATTGTTAAATTTTTTTGATAAACATTATCTATAAATGAAATATTGTTTTGATTTTTTTAAAGGTGGATACAACATCAATAATTGTGATGATTTTCTTTCCTTTAACATTGTTGTGAATCTCTATAATCTAGAAAATTAATACTATTTTAATAATATTTTTTTAATATTGATGATTTTTTCCCGATAAATATTACCTATCAACGGGATGTCCTTTAGATTTTTTTATAAAAAAACAATGCGGTGTCTACTGTTGTTTTGACAGAATCACGGCGTACCAAAAATCAAATGAACATAGAACTGTTCTGTCAAAATCGTCACGAATTTCACACGGCGATTTTGACAAAACCACCGTATATAGTTTTGGGTTTTACTTTCGAACCTGTAACAAAAATAGGGTTTCTTGATAAAGCTAATATATAATTCCTTTCCCCTTGAATCATGCTACTACCTTTTTTCTTTTTAATCATATTATTAGTTTGAACTCAAATTTATTATAGATTTGTTAAGACAAGCTCTTATGGATTGTTCGTCACCACACATCCTTCCAGTTTACATTTTCTATGGCATTGTACCGACGGAAGATTGTAAGTATGCGGTTTTGAGTTGGGAATCAACTTTCCGCAATTACTAGTCCTTCCGTTTCATGGTTTGAAAAATATAAGTATTAAAAAAAAACACTATTTAATGTTATGTCTCGTATTTAAAATTCTGTCTAGTTCTTAGTTGTATCTTTTGACTCATTACTTGATTGTTGATAAACCATAATTAATCATCAATTAGTCAGCACCAGTCAACGGTATAACTCCTGCAGTTCAGCACACAAGAATTACTATCCAGCAGTTCAGCGCACAAGAGTTGCTATTCGGCAGCTCAACACCCAAGCATTGTTGTTCAGCCTTGGCTGCACTTCAGCGGAACTGTATAACACTCATTATGTCGTCGAAGAATATACCAAGGTTTGCACCTCGGCACCAACTTCAGCTTGTTGAGAAATATGTTTGGATAATTTTCAAAGTCATGATTTTAAGTGGTGAATACTTAAAAAGGTCACACATAGTG
Source organism: Eustoma russellianum (assembly GCA_036186865.1). Classification (NCBI taxonomy): domain Eukaryota; kingdom Viridiplantae; phylum Streptophyta; class Magnoliopsida; order Gentianales; family Gentianaceae; genus Eustoma; species Eustoma russellianum. Next base: position 32,745,392 of record AP025059.1, on the reverse strand, counting down.
TTATATGTGTAAAAGTTGAAAAAGTTGACATCGATCTCTCAGGTTGTTGCACATCGATCGATGTCTAGGGTTTTTAGAAATAATTTTCTAAAATGTGTTAAAATAATTGTTTTCATTTGTACATGATTTATACATGTTCATTATGTGATTATTATCTGTTTTTGGTGATTATTTTTGACTTGTGACTAACGTGCCTTGGAAGTTTCTACAACTTACCAAAAAGGGCAAAATTGGTATTTTGAGTTTTGTAGGAACATGATATGATGAAAATATTTCAAGGATGTATTCTTATCCTATTTATCATGACAAAGGTGATATCATGAATATTTATGACCATCCGGGTCATTTCTGGAGTTTTCTCACACCAGGGGTATTTTGGTAATTTTACCCCCGAGGGTATTTTTCGTATTTTCACTCAAGGAATCTCTTGAGCATATTATTATCTTCATTCTGGAGCTGTGTTATTATTATTTTGAAGATAATATGGTGATCTTATATCTTATTCTCTCAACCGATGATATTATTGACTATAGCTGGATATGTGACGATTTGAGATGTCACATTCTATATTTTCTTGAAGACCCTCTTATATATGTTATAAGAGAACATTTATCATCATTATTCAGAGATATTAAGGTGTCAAAGGTGTGGAAATGATCTCAACATATAAGAAGAAATATTGGGAAATTTCGGTGTTACACGTTGACATAATCTTGTCAAGTGTTATCTATTTATTTCTTCTTCAAAAATCTGAGTTGCTACACTTATATATATGTGTAAAAACGTGACTAATCAGGTAGACATGATGTGGTATTCATTTTATGAGTTGGAGACAAGTGGACCAACCAAAAAGGAGCTAGTTGGCAAAATTGCCAACTTGGATTTTTTCTAAATATAGCCAACGGCTATATGGTTTCTTGGAGTATTTTTCAGCAGATTTTTTGAAGTCAAATGGAGCTCTCACATGCCCTATTATGTTGCTTGAAGTTGGGGATAATTTGGTGGTATTATCCTTTCTTATTTTATTAAGAAAAATTCAAAATATATTTGTTGAAAAAAGAGAGTAGCCAACGGCTACTTCACTTTTTTTGAAGCTGAAATTGAATTTAAAATGGTCTCCTACATGCCTATTCTTGTGCCAAAGAGATGAGAAGATAAAGGAGTTGTTATGGTGCTATTATCTTCACAATTTCAAGATAATTCCAAGTCATTTTTTAGTTGAAAATTTCAGCCACATAAAGTTGCCAAGGTGGACCAATCATTGTGTTTTATTTTGCCAAGTGTACAAAGCCAACCAATGATGAGAAGACATTTGGAGTTGATGATGAAGATGATGACACATTGGCATTCTTATCTTCAAGGCTCATCTCACACTATAAATAGAGGCATTGGTGAAGAAGATGAAACATACTTGAAGCTCACAAGCATTCTATAGCTTTCATATTCATCTTCTTGTTCTTGTTGTTGTATTTTGTTGTAGCAAAGTTGTTCTTAATATTTTGGTGAGCTACAAGCCTCTTGAGCTTCATTTGTAAGATTGATTAGCCATCTTTATAAGGCTACATCAATAGGTGTTGGAGGTATTGCAACTAAGTGTTGCTTAGAAGGTGATCTAAGTCTTGAGTAGGGTTGGTGTATAACCCAAGGATCAAGCTTGGCTCTTGTTGTAAGGTGTTCATATCATAGTGAAATCCAAGGAAAGGTGTTCCTTGGGACTGGAGTAGGTCACATTGACCGAACCAGGATAAATCCTCGGTGTTCTTCTCTTGTTCTTTATTTCTGTTTTCTGCCCGTTTTTGACTGCAGTTTTCACCCAACTTCACACAATTTGAAAAAATAGCTAAACATTTTCAAAATTCGTGATTTTTGGTGGAGTTATACTTCAGACTGTTAGCTTTCATTTGCAACAAGAATCACTTGATTTGAGTAAGTAAAAGTTAGTCTTTCAGTCTTTGCAAGATAACTGCTCCAATCTGGCTGCAATCTGACCAGTTTTGAGAAAAGTTAAATTCTGTATTTTTCAAGAATTGTTTGAGGTCAGGGCCTTTTGGAAACTTCATCTACACATCCTAAGGAGTGTTTTGATATAAAGATCAACCTTTTTGGTTGAGTATTCAAAGATAAACACTATTTTCAAAATCAGCAACATTCTGTCCAATTCTGTCCAGATTGACCATCTAAATCTTTTAATTTGTTTGAAGGGTCAAACGATCTTATTTTTGTCTGATTTTTGGACAGAGTCTTGTTAACTCATTGAAGTTTAATTCTGAAAAGTTTCATAATTTTTGGAGTTGTGTACAATTATTTGTGAATTTTTGAAAAACGGGTTCTGAATCTGAGGTGGTCTCAGATTCTGTTTTCAAGAGGATTTTAACAAAGGGTTGTAGTGTAATTTCCGCTAACCACTATTCACCCCCCCCTCTAGTGGTGTTCATTGCAGGTGCACGGTCCAACACAGCTTATGTCCAAATGACGCACTTCAGACTACTTCGGCTAGATTCGACCTTGCACTTCGGTAAGGCTTAGTTGGGCACTTCAGCAAAAGGAATCAAGCACAACGTTACATCGAGGAACCATCAGGCAGAAGTACAATTCAAATATAGTGACCACAGCTGGCTATTTAGCATGTACAAGCCAAGGTCACAACAGCCGGCCTATTAGTCACATCAGCCAGTCTACTGGTCACATCCGCATACCTATGGCGTCCTAGGCTTTCTGCTCCAAGCAAACGTCTCATCCGCCATCAGAGGCCAAAGGCGGGAAAATGTTAAGAAAAGCAAGCCAATACAAATGAGGAAAGGGGTCCGGGATCAAAACATTCACATCCTAAAGCAAATTCATATACTTTGCTCTTCAGCTCATACTGTGAGAAACTCTTAACTCACCATCTAAATTATATTCTTAGTGAGAAATGGCCCAAACTGACTTGAGCGTCGGAGGGTTTTTCCCGGGGTCATCCCCCCGGGACCTCTGATATGTGCTTCCTTGTGTAGGATATTTTGGAAGCTATTCCAGCTACAACCTTCAACCCAGTTAACAACTCTTCAAGTTAACTGACGACATTAATTTGAGGTCATCTTGACCCTTGGTGAAGATCCGACTTCATCATTTGGAGCTAGAAGGAGGGCCTGAAGTCCCTTAATCCAGTAAAAAGTTCAAACTCAAAACAGCCAACGTTTACCTATGACAAAGGTCATCGAGAAGGTTTGGGTGAGTCATCCAACCCACCACGACGTATGGTTACGCGTTCAGGTGTCCCAGAACAGGTTTCTCGGGTACCTGAATTACCTATGCCGAATCCCAATCTTGTCCCGGAAGTTTCAAGGGAAGTAAGGGATAAAGCAATAAAATACGTTGCTGAGAACATGGAAGTGTTCGAAGCCATGGTACAGCATCTCAAAGGCAAGCAACCAGAGGTGCAAAATATAGAGGTGGATCCACCTCCTCCCCAGAGAGAAGTATCACAAGGCCAATCTTCTAGACCGCATAAAGGTCTTATGGCGGATGCTAGAAGACACAGTTTCAAAGCTCCAACCGTGGAGTCAGAACATATGTCTAGACCTCACTTAAGTGTGAGGTCAAAGTTTTGAAAAGCGTCCTCAGGGACGAAGTTCCTGCAGGCCGAGAGCTTATTACGAAGAGCACAGGCAAGAGTTTGTGCTAGCAGTCCAGGAAAGTCCTTTTTCCTGGGATATAGCAGAGTATTTGGCACCGGACAGCTTTGAGGTGCCAAATATGGACACTTATGATGGGACCACAGACCCGACGGACCATCTCTTCCAGTTTCAAACTGCAATGAGTTGAAAACATCCCAGACCCTTTGCGTTGCAAGACTTTCCCTTTATATTTAAGGGGAAAGGTCAGGAGATGGTTCCAAGAGCTTCCATCAAAATCTGTGAAGTCCTTTAAACAGCTGGCCAGAAGTTCAGTCACAGTTCGTGTCCAGCACCCGTTTGTGAAGAACTCATCCCATCTGATGACCTTGAGACAAGGTCCAGATGAATCTGTGCTGAAGTACATGCAGTTTCTCAGACGAGTCACTGCAGGTCAGTGACAGAAAAAGGGTGTTAAAGCTGCAGCCTTCATTAATGGACTCCGAGCTGGTCGCCTCTTCTCCCAACTGGCTGAAGAGGGACCTACAACTCTAAGAGAATGCTTAGAGAAAGCTCATCAGTTTGCCCGAGGAGAGGAGGCAAATAGGTTAAAGGGAGCGAGCAAGGAGCCGGCAGGAAAGCCGATCCAGTTCAAAAAAGAAAGATCGGTGCCATGAAGGAAAAAACCGTGATGGCGCAGTGCGTTCGATCGTATAAGCGGAAAGGACAAGGGTGGTAAGGAGGGCTTATCACTGTTGGCCTCACAAGAGTACATTTTGACCTCATGGAAAAAGACAGCCTGAGGACAGATCCAGAGCCTCTGTACGGGCCTAGGACGAAGAGGAATCCTAAATTCTATTGCCGCTACCATAGAGATATCGGGCATGATACAGAAGATTGCAGGCAGTTGGCTCAGGCTATTAAACGACTTATTGAACAGGTCATTTAAAACAGTTTTATGACCCTCGATCACGCCTGAACAACCGTCTGGATTTCCACAAGGACCCCCAGAAAGACAAGTGCCGACAGAGTCTCCACCTCGGCATCGCAGGAATGAGGATGATGGGGAACAAGGAAGGCATGGGGCTGTAGGTCAGCCCCAAGTCAATGCGATTATATATACAATCTCTGGAGGCCCACCTCACTCAGGCCAAGGAGCACCTAGTTCCTCAGGAACTCGTCAGATCCACCATCTAAAAGAGCCAAGATGGCAAGAGAGCTGACTTATGGGCCGAAAAATCCCATTCCTTTGGACTCCAACAACACAGCTTAGTGATAGAGCTGTGTGTACACCTTCCTCTTGATAAAGTTGTGCAGGTCCGACGTATCTATGTGGATACCGGCAGTGCCGTAAATATAATGTTATATCGGGTATATCAGCAGCTTGGTTTACCCGATTCCTTGATGAAACCAGTTACCTCGTCCTTGTATGGATTCACTGGAGCTGCAGTGCGGCCAGCAGGTCTGGTCATGCTCAGCTACAGTTTTGGCAAACCCCCTGCCTAGATGCATATGGATAGACTTTGTGGTCGTCAAGGACGTCCCCATACAACGTCATATTGGGACGCCCAGCTTTGGTGGCTTTGGAGGCCATTGTGTCACCTTTGCATGTCAGCATGAATTTCCCACTACAGGGGGAGTGGCCACTATACAAGGTGATACACAAGTGGCACAGAGTTGCTACGCTATTGCCACTAAAGGAAATGAATCAGTTCAGCAAGTCAGTCTTGATGAACTGATACCTTCAGATGAAGAACGTTTGTAGTCGGATGATGCAGTACAAGACTTTGTCCTGGATCCAAGCAGACCTGAAAATGGCATAAAGATCGGGACCTGGATGCCGTCCGAACTGTTAGCTCAGCTGCTGGATTTGCTGAGAGAATTCGCGATTATTTTCGCATGGACTACTGAAGACATGCCAGGGATCCATCACATCTGGCTGAGCATAAACTAAATGTTGATCCTTTGGCAAAGCCAGTGAAGCAAGAAGAAGAAGCGACACTTCGCACCAGAAAGGAATAGTCATCGAAGAAGAAGTCAAAAAGTTATGGGCTATAAAATTCATTGTTGAAGTGCTTTATCCGATCTGGTTGGCAACCCATTGGTGGTCCCCAAGCAGGATGAATCTTGGAGAATGTGTATAGATTACACTGACCTCAACAAAGCATGTCCAAAAGATTGTTACCCACTTCCGAAAATTGATAGGTTAGTGGATTCAACACTTGGGCATGAAATCTTTGATTTCTTGATGCCTTTAAAGGCTATCATCAGATTATCGTGGCATTGGAGGATCAAGAAAAAACTTCTTTCATAACAGAGTCAGGCACTTATTGTTATGTAACTATCCATTTGGATTGAAGAATGCCGGGGCCACCTATCAACGCCTGGTCAATTCCTTGTTCAGTGAACAAATTGGCCGGATAATGGAAGTCTACATTAACGATATGTTCATCAAGAGCAGGACTCTTGATCAGTATATTCAAAACTTAAGGGAAGTTTTCACTGTGCTGAGAGACTCACGCATGAGACTAAACCCAAAGAAGTGCACATTTGGAGTAGTATTGGAAAGTTTTTGGGGTACATGGTTTCCAAAGAAGGGGTACAAGCAAACCCTGCTAAAGTTGAGGCTCTACAAAACATGCATCCCCCAGGAATATAAAGGAAGTGCAGAGGCTAACGGGCCGAATTGCCGCGCTGAGCAGATTTCTATCCAAATCTGCTGAGAGGTCCCTTCCTTTCTTCTAGGTCTTGAAGAAGAAGACAGCTTTCCAGTGGGAAGATCAATGTCAAAAGGCCTTCGACGAGCTGAAGTCCCATTTGGCTGAGGTGCCAATGCTTACTTCACCTCTACCTGGAGAAGAGCTTTACATATATCTCTCAACGTGCAAAGAAGCTATAAGTGCAGTCCTACTCAGGGAACAGGATAATGTGCAAAGGCCCACCTATTTCGCAAGCAAAATCTTACATGGGCCTGAAGTGAGGTATCTCAATGCTGAGAAGGTAGTCTTGGCACTCGTAGTGGCAGCGAGGAAGTTCAGGACTTACCTGCAAGCTCATCCTGTTATAGTGGTCACTGACCAGCCCTTGAAACAAATTTTATCAAGACCAGACACATCTGGCCGAGCTGCAAAATGGGCTGTGGAGCTTGCAGAATACGACATTCAGTACAAATCAAGAACTTCCATCAAAGCCCAAGCATTAGTAGATTTCTTAGCCGAAGGGATATCCGTGGAGGAAGATATCAAGCCAGTGGCTGATTGGACATTATATGTGGATGGGTCTTCCTCCAAAGATGGTTGTGGAGCAGGACTCCTAATCATCAACCCCAACAAAGAAGAATTTGAATACGCCTTGCGATTTGACTTTGAATCAACTAACAACGAGGCAGAATACGAAGCCCTCATAGCGGGACTGGGCCTCGCGAGAAAGTTAGGGACAGAACGAATCATCTCCCGAAGTGATTCAACTGATTGTTTATCAGATCAATAGGGATTATGAGGCCAAAGAAGAAAACATGAAAAAATATCTGGCCAAAATGCTGCAGCTCGGACAGGCATTCGAGCACTTCAGCATTGAACACATCCCCAGATCTGCCAACAAAAGAGCCGACGCATTATATCGGCTAGCATCATCCACTTCAACAACTTTGGGAAAAAAAATAGTTGTGGAGCTGGTGAAGCATCGTGCTTATGATGCTAATGAAGTGCTGCAAGTGGACTATCACAATACCTGGATGGACGAACTCGTTAATTTCTCGCAGCATGGCGTTCAGCCCAAGACAAACGTGCAGCTCGGCGCCTTCGTCTGAAGGCAACAAGGTATGCCCTTTTCAACGACCACCTTTATAAAAAATCATTTTCGCAGCCTTGGTTGAAATGCGTGATGAAGAGGAAGGAGATTACATCTTCGAGAGATGCATCAAGGAATTGCGGAAATCATTCTGGTGCCCGGTCGTTGGCAAGGAAATGTTATCTTGCTGGATATTACTAGCCCACTCTACGACGTGATGCAGAAGAATTGGTCAAAAATGTCCAGCATGCCAAGTCAATGCTCCAATGACACATTTGACAAGCCAAGAGCTCACCTCTATTGCAAGTCCCTGGCCATTTGTACAATGGGGGATAGATCTTGTTGGACTCTGCCCCAAGCTCCAGGATCAGTCAAATTTTTGGTTGTTGCCATTGATTACTTCACCAAATGGGTGAAAGCAGAACCCTTAGCTACAATAACGGGGAATCAGATCAAGAAATTCTTGTGGAAGAATATCATATGTCGTTTTGGCCTTCCACAAGTTATATCAGACAATGGAAAACAGTTCGCTGATGACCCTGTTAAGAGTTGGTGTGCCGAGCTCAAGATTGAACAACGTTTTACTTCGGTAGCACACCCTCAAGCTAACGGACAAGTTGAATTGGCCAACAGAACAATCAAGGATGGATTGAGAAAACGTCTATACCAAATTGGAGCAAGTTGGGTAGAGGAGCTCCCAAGCGTATTATGGGCATATCGAACTACTCCCTCTACCTCCACTAAGGAAACACCGTTTTCCTTAGTGTATGCCACTGAGGCGGTCATCCCAGCCGAAATTGGTTCCAGCTCTATCCGAACGGATTGTTACTCTGCTGGAATCAATGACCAGGAGTTACGGTTGAATTTGGATGAACTGGAAGAGAAAAGGGGTGGGCTCATGTCCGCATGGCTCAATACAAGAATCTAATTACGCAATATTACAATTACCGAGTACGGCCAAGATCCTACCAAGTGGGGGACTTGGTATTGCGCAACAATGAAGCAAGCCATGCAGCACCAACTGGAACTCTCAATCCTAAGTGGGAAGGACCTTATCGGATAGAGGAGGTGCGCTCAAATAGGGCTTATAAATTACAAACCTTGGAAGGCAAAACTTTACCAGGACTTGGCATTCTACTCATTTAACGCTTCTACATCAATGATGAATTTCACCTCAGCAGGTCTGAGTGGCTTTCCCAAAGAAGTCTTTCATGGTTTTCTTTTTCTAGCAGTGCTAGAAAAATGTAAATTATTTATTACCAGTGGTATTGAGGACTGAATAAAACAATGTTTGTGACAAAGTCGACTTGTGGTTCATTCATTTTGCCTAAATAGATTAAGTAACAGGTTTTACTTTATCTAAAAATTATTATCATTGGCAAGTTAAAGCATGGCTAAGCTGCACTTCAGTCAAACGGCGAAATATTTTGGCGGAGCCAAGGGTCGAGACTAAATATAAATATTTGCATAACTATTGAAATGGAGCAAACAAAACTTCGCAAACTATTGAAAATAGAGCAAAAGAAGATGGAATTTTGCAGTGCAGAAGATCAAATATTTGCATAACTATTGAAATAGAGCAAACAAAACTTCGCAGTGCAGAAGAGAGATGTTTGCAAACTATTGAAATAGAGCAAATGAAGATGGAACTTCGCAGTGCAGAAGATCAAATATTTGCATAACTATTAAAATAGAGCAAACAAAACTTCGCAGTGCAGAAGAGAGATGTTTGCAAACTATTGAAATAGAGCAAATGAAAATCTCTCAGAGCCGAGGACAAATACTTGCATAACTATTGAAATAGAGCAAACAAAACTTCGCAGTGCAGAAGAGAGATGTTTGCAAACTATTGAAATAGAGCAAAAGAAGATGGAACTTCGCAGTGCAGAAGATCAAATATTTGCATAACTATTGAAATCGAGCAAGCAAAACTTCGCAGTGCAGAAGAGAGATGTTTGCAAACTATTGAAATAGAAAAAGAAGATGGAACTTCGCAGTGCAGAAGATCAAATATTTGCATAACTATTGAAATAGAGCAAACAAAACTTCGCAGTGCAGAGAGAGAGATGTTTGCAAACTATTGAAATAGAGAAAATGAAGATGGAACTTCGCAGTGCAGAAGTTCAAATATTTGCATAACTATTGAAATAGAGCAAACAAAACTTCGCAGTGCAGAAGAGAGATGTTTGCAAACTATTGAAATATAGCAAATGAAAATCTCTCAGAGCCGAGGACAATACTTGCTTAACTATGGAAATGGAGCAAGAGGATTTTCTCAAGCCGAAGACAAACACTTGAAAACTATAGTGCAAGTAAAACTTCGCAGTGTTGAAGACAAATATTTGCATTAACTATTGAAATAGGGCAAATGAAACTTCGCATACAGAAGACAAAGACAGTTAAGGAAACTGAAATAAGCCGAAGAGCAGGAGTTGGAAAAAAGTGGATTTTCATTAAACAAATCTTCTATTACAACTACAAAAAATTTAAGAAAAGGAAAAATCCTAGACTACTCCTCCTCCTCCTGATCAGCTTCTCTGAGGTCAACTCCTTTCTTGAATTGCTCAAGGAGCTTGTCAAATACAGCTTCGGCCTCAGTGTTATAGAGATCAGCAAGTTGAGGATGCACCTTATCCAGGTCTGGATAGACTTCTTGGCAGGCGTCAATTGCACAAGTCTGTCCCATCGCTAACACAGCCCCTTGCATCTTCAGCAGATTTTCTTCAAAGTACTGAGACTTCCTGAACACAGCAACTGCAGATTTCTTGATCTCTTTAGCTTGAGGCTCAAACTGGGAAATGAGCTCAGCTTTGCTCTTCTCTGCTTCAAGCTGCTGAGCCAGTTCATCTTTGATCTTCTGATCTGCTTCAAATTGGCTCTTCAGTTGGGACAGTTCTTGTTCAGCATTATGGAGTCCCTTCTGGAAGGACTCCAACTCAGCCTGGGTCTTGGTAGATGCCAGCTCTAAGTTGGAGATAACTCCCTTCAGCTCGTCCACTTGTGAATTTGCCACCGCCAGCTGAGTGTCGGACTCCTCCCTTCCTTCTCTCAGTTGGGAGTTTTCAGATCTTAGGGAGTCCAACTCTGATTTCGTTGAGTCCATTTCTGACCTTAACGTCTTCAGCTCCGCATCCATCTCATCCAGCCTGGAATCATCAGGTCTTGCCGTCTCAGCTAACTCATCATTGGCCCTTTTCAGTTCAGCATTGGCCACAGAGAGCTTCACTACCAAGCTGCGCATTTCCTCAGCTCTCCTCAGCATGTCACACTCCTGGGCACGGTACTGCAATAACCAACATGGTAAAGATATCATTTCAACAATCTAAGTAAAAGGATTGTAGGATTTGAAAGAAACTCACCAAGGACATGTTGCTGAAGTAAGTGTCAAAGGCAGACTCCCAGTCCTGGAGTGCAAATTAGGCCTCATCCACAGGTAGCACGGGCAGATCGGCTAACTTTCTTGCTACGCCTGGATGAGCCGCAGTATCAGCAACTCCGTACACCAGTTCATTTACGTCGGTATTGATGGGAGGGCTCCCCGTCAGATGGAGCTTTCCCAAGAGGATGTCGGGGGGAAGCCTCTCCTGAAGTAATCACAACTCCTCCAGTAAGGGCATCCTTTGGATCCCTGATAATTGACCCCCTGGAGGAGAAACTGAGGCTGCCGAGGCTTGAATGGAGACTGGTGCAGCGGAAACTGGATCAGGAACTAGTGCAGCCAGGACTGGATCAAAAATGGGTGCCTCAGGAGCTTGATCATCATTGGATGGCACAGCTGGTGGAGTCACCTTGGCTTAAGGAGCCTTGATGATGACCTTTGGAGGAGGGGCAGTCTTCTTGACACTTGCCCCAGCCTTTGCAACGGGTTTGGGAGGCAAGGCTGGGGCCCCAGAAGTTTTCATCTTCAGGGACTGAGCTGCAGCCTGAAGAGATTTTTTGGCTGCAGCAGAAGTGCCAACGGAAGTTTTGGCTACAATAAAAACTCAAGTTAAAAGTGCTGAAATAAACAACAACGATATCAACAACAAAATTGCTCGTCTTTACGTTGTTTGGATGGAGGAACGACTGGAGGAGCAGGTAGGGCCCGCACCTCGGTAGAAGCCTTGGAAGAAGGCCGAGCAGAGGAAGAAGGTTGTTCATCCTCTCTTTTCCTCTTCTTGGGAACCAGTTTCTTCAGTTTCCCAAGACTTTTAGACACCATGGTTCCTGCAAAACAGAAGAACAGATTAGTCAAAATGTACGCACAACATCAAGAAGAGGTAATAGATGCCTAAAGCATGTAAACATACCCAAGATCAAGGCTAAAGCAGAAGAGCTCAGAGTTTCATACTGATGGGAGGGCCACATGTGGTACAGGTCAGCTGCTTTTACAACCGACCTGTCCACCATCTTCCAGTCTATGGCCTGGGGAAGGTGCAATAACCTTGAGGCTTCATCGCAGAATCTTTCGCTTGGCCTCTTGTTATCTGCAGGGCCTGATTTCCATAGGGTTCTCCCGGGTAACCCTATGGCCTTGACAAAGAAAAATCTGCCCTTCCAATTCTTGACAGAAGAGGGGATGTTTATAGCGTGGTTAATAGCTTTATTAGGATGTCTCCTACTAAAGTAATACCAGCTTTCTTAGTGCTTACACACAAACATCCCCCTAAAGACGTCTAAATCAAACTCAGCCTCAGCTGCTCTCGGGTAGAGCAGATAGCTGGCAATGAATTTTAAACCATTGGGCATGATTTGTGATAATCTAAGATGGTAAAAGTCAAGAATTTGAAGAAGAGAGCCAAGGACAGGAAGGTCAAACCCTGACCTGAAGTATTCTTTATAAACTGCCTCATACCCAGCGGGGGAATCATAGTCAGTTTGATGAGGAAGAGGCAAAATTGGGGAGAAAATGTCCCTATCAATATTAAACTCACTGCAAAAGTGAGAGATATCAGCAATCTTTAAAGTGCAGGCTGAGCCCTGCACTATCGGAGAAGGAGAACCCCTGTCAAGAGATGGCAGGGGTACTAGGGCAGAAGAGGTGGTAGCAACCGCAGAAGGTCCACCAACAGGGCGTAACCTTCTTAAAGGACGGTTGTCCTCATCAGAATCAGATTTCTCATGAAGGGATTGAACCTCATGGTCACCCTCCAGATCATCTGGGTATGAATGAGTAAATATATTTTGGGAATCCGAAGAAGGAGGGGTTGAAATAACGAAAGCCATGAGTAAGTTAAAGAAATGCTTACAGAAGAGTGAAGGGTTGATCTGAAAGGAAGAGCACCGGAGTAAGATGAAGAAAGGCTTCGGAGACGGAGAGAAGATGAGCAGAAATGCACAACAGGCTGGAATGCAGAATAGAAGAAGAAGAAAAGAAAGGGTTAGGGTAATTGTCCTTATTTATAAGTGAGAAAAAACGAAATGTCACAACTTTTCATCTGAAAATTCGAAGAGGCGGTGGTTAAAGCGTTTTCCCCCCTCGGGAGCTGAAACCGCCGAAAAGATAATGATGAGGTGTTGGAATTAACGCTTACATTAAAAGCGGAAGTTACGGCGCAAATAAGAGGATAACTGCTCAGTTAATGAAGACACGTCACATACTCATTAGAACAAGATTTGTCTGCCTTCGCAGTTCAGCTCAGCCACACAAAATCTGGGGGCAAATGATAAACCATAATTAATCATCAGTTAGTCAGCACCAGTCAACGGTATAACTTCTGCAGTTCAGCACACAAGAATTACTATCCCGCAGTTCAGCGCACAAGAGTTGCTATTCGGCAGCTCAGCACCCAAGCATGTTGTTCAGCCTTGGCTGCACTTCAGCGGGAATGTATAACACTCATTATGTCATCGAAGAATATACCAAGGTTTGCACCTCGGCACCAACTTCAGCTTATGTGCAAATGCCGCACTTCAGACTACTTCGGCTAGATTCGACCTTGCACTTCGGTAAGGCTTAGTTGGACACTTCAGCAAAAGGAATCAAGCACAACGTTACATCGAGGAACCATCAGGCAGAAGTACAATTCAAATATAGTGACCACAGCTGGCTATTTAGCCTGTACACGCCAAGGTCACAACAGCCGGCCTATTAGTTACATCAGCCAGTCTACTGGTCACATCAGCAGACCTACGGCGTCCTAGGCTTTCTGCTCCAAGCAAACGTCTCATCCGCCATCAGAGGCCAAAGGCGGGAAAATGTTAATAAAAGCAAGCCAATACAGATGAGGAAAGGGATCCGGGATCAAAACATTCACATCCTAAAGCAAATTCATATACTTTGCTCTGCAGCTCATACTGTGAGAAACTCTTAACTCACCATCTAAATTATATTCTCAGTGAGAAATGGCCCAAACTGACTTGAGCGTCGGAGGGTTTTTCCCGGGGTCATCCCCCCGGGACCTCTGATCTGTGCTTCCTTGTGCAGGATATTTTGGAAGCTATTCCAGATATAACCTTCAACCCAGTTAACAACTCTTCAAGTTAACTGACGACGTTAATTTGAGGTCATCTTGACCCTTGGTGAAGATCCGGCTTCATCAATTGTAAGTAATGTATTTTCTATTAGTAGTTTAAAAAAATATTTTTAAAATTAAACATACTTTAATATGTTTATTATGAAATTGAACAATATTTGATATATTTTAAAAAACAATATTTGACAATTAATTTGGGATTGGAATTCGTAGATTTCTTATCCGTCTTTCCTTTTCTTGTACAGTTTGAATATTGGTAAAAGTTGTTCAGAGAGGGATAGGATCCCCTCACCGGAAAGGTGTGCGGTGACGCGTGACCGCGTGACACGTCACAGCAAGGGAGGGTGGTGAGGCTAGATGTAGGTGACCCTCATCTAGCCTTACCATCCTCTCTTATTGCCACGTGTCGCGTGATCAAAAAGAGTAAAGAAAGTGGAGGCGAGAAGATCCCAAACCCGTTCAGAGAAGAGAGGGATCAGTCCATAAAAATGGGTAGCCCTTTGACTTGACATTGATATTCAATCGTAGCTGTCAGAAAAGGAAAACATATATTAGATTATTAAAGAGAAATATGCCACAAAATGTCCCTTTCAAAGAAAACAAATTTGTTGCTATTTAAAGAAACGCCGTGGGAGAGTTGAATCACTGATGACAGATACGTTGGGCTGCTATTGACTGACATTCTTAGCCGACCCATGAGCTCTTGTATGGTGAATTCGCAACAACCATTTCACAGGGAAAAAGAAAGAAAAAGAAAAGAAAATTTGATACTCAACTTCTAAGTGGTGGTATTGACGAACCGAGACGAATCAAATATCAAATTTTCGAATTCGAATTCATTTAGTTAAACTAACTGTTTGACTCAGTTCGTTGACTATAACGAACTTTAAACTTTGTTCGAGTTTGGCTCGATAACACTATAACTGTTTAAACGAGACGAACTGTTTGCGAAACAAACCGAACAACCCGCGAACAGTTCGGCTTGTTTTAGTAAACAAACCTAATTTGATGTTTGAACTCGGATCGTTTATATAAAATTAATGAACGAACTTGAATCAAACTCGAACAGTTCACGAACTGTTTGATTCACTTAACAGGCGTACTTCCAACATGCTTGTTTCGATGAAGCAAGTTACTGGAAATTCTTCGAAGACTTCCCATTACAAGCTGAATAAACACCGAGTTTGAAGTCAAACATTGATAACATTTGTGATTATTTTTATTATTTGTGTATATACAAATCATGTCTATTTTAATATTGAAAACTTTTTATTTGTGTTTGTTAAATTTTTTCACTAGTACACTAGCACACCGTATTTCTACTGTGTCATCGATGCAGATACATATAAAGACGGGAGTCTCACTAGAAGCAAAACCTCTATCACTAGAAGCAAAACATCTATCCATTGGGATGGAAGTATTATTTGTCTGCATCTCATCACTACCTTTACTCTAGCAATAGCTTTTGCTGTCGTTATAATATAATGCGTATAGTTGTTGTTGTTGATAATAATTGAATTATTGTGTTGCAGACCAACTGCATTAACTGTTTTATGCAAACTAATTTTTTCCATATGTTTCAAGACTTATATGCCATAATGTTGCAAAAATTATTGAACTATTATTCTCCAACGCTTGAGCTTAAATTAGGGCTGTAAATGAACCAAGTCGTTCGGTTGTTCGGCTCGTTTGGTTTGAGCTGGAGCTCGAGCTCGCTCGGATAAAAGGTTAATGAACAGAGCTTGAACACCTTTTTTTATGTTCGAACTTGGTATGTGGCACCGTTCGTTTAAGGTGTTCGGCTCGTTAATATTGTTCGTGAGTTAAACGAACCAAGCTTGAACAATTAACTATGTTCGTTTAAATAAACGAACAAGCTCGGCTCGTTCACTAAGTTAAATGAACCAAGCTTGAACAACGCAATGCTCGTCTTGTTCGGCTCGTTTACCGTCCTAGCTTAAATGTCCAGCTTTGATCGAATATATCATGTGAAAATACAAAAAAGTAGACTTTTAAAATGAAAAATAGAATTTGATAAGTGAGATCTAAAATAAATATTTACAAAATCTTTTTATATCCAAAGAAATTATAATTAAAATAATAAGTCACTATCGATATCGACACATATGCGTCTCATTGGCTGGATGGTTTCACTTACGTGAAAATTTCTCAGAATTACGTGGAGTTTTTGCACCAATTGGTTTTGGACTGGAACAAATTACAAAGACAGGAAAGGCCGACACCTTATCTTTTCCAAATGTGCCCATCAAATTTGAATTTTTCCTCCATCTCACATGAGCCTCATTTTTGTTTAAACTCTTTTAGATAAGACATGCAACTGAACGTAATTAGTGTTCGTATGAAGCCAAGGTTATCAAAAAAGGGGTCATAAATAATTAGGAGTCAGACCAATATACAAAAATCAGTTTAGTACTCAGATTAGGAAATTACTCTAAGAAAGGTTGTAGGTTCAAATCAGGATCACTCGTAGCGTAGGTGCAATGCTGCTGTCTGAGCCAATAAGTGTTATGCCATTGTATCCGACCTAATTGGGTTAAAGGGTTGCTGATCCAGTTTACAGTAGACACCTTATGTGGGTTCTGGCAAACCCTTATCACTTAAGAGACACTGAACTTCTAATTTATATCTTCCACGAACTCTATAGGACTGGAACAGTGAAGGCCTATAAAGCCAAGGGATATTGGCCTTTGCTTCAAGAACTGAACGTATTAGTGTTCTTATGAAGCCAAGATTATCAAAAAAAAAGGTCATATATAATTAGGAGTCAGACCAATATACAGTTTTCGTCAGATACTAACTGTGACAACATGTAGCGCCCTGCTCCCGAGCCCTAACATCGGGAACAGTGCACCCGCCGTATCTCACTAAGGAGAATACAAAGCGTCGAATCAATCTCTTACATGTCAGAAATGACGTAGGAATTTTTCGCGGAAACGTAAACCATAACATATATTAAACCCCAATCGTCATTACATTCATGAATAAAAATTCTGATAATATAAGTACTAAGAAGTCTGTGAAAATCCCCAAAAGATAACTACCAAAAATCAGCTGCAGAGTTTCCCTCGTATCCTAGCTGCAGCTATCAACCAGTCCACTCAGCTATGTCCGTCCCGTCCTCAACAAAGATGTGCTCGTAGTCCTCATCCGGCTCACCTGGGAAGTAGGGGTGAGTGACAGAAATCACCCAGTAGATGCCCGCCTCAAACAAATACAAAACGTACATACCGAAATGATACAGCCACATAGCACATAAACATGATATAACATATAGCACATACATATAAGATAACATGCATCAGATAAAGTAAATGCGGTAAGTAAAGCACTCCACATAAAAATGCGCAAGTACGTGATGCATGCTCAATTAACGTGTCACACGCAACAAGAATCATGTCATGCAATATGCCCTAGACCTATATGCAATGCATGATCCTGGGATTGACTGGATGCCTGTAGCCCGTACACTACAATCCACCCTGACCGATGCTCGTGGCCCGTACACCACGATCCACCTTAACCGATGTCCATGGCCCGTACACCATGATCCACCATGACCGAGTACCCATGGCCCGTACACCATGATCCACTCCAAATGCAATGCACGTGCCATGAATGCAGCAACAACCAAATCGCATGGGGCCCGTACGCCCATCCTCACCATCTCCGGCACTCAATATTTGGCTTCGTAAAATTTTCGAATATTGGAAAGTTGTTATTTATCACCACCCTTATTTTTTCCTTAGCTTGTATTAATTTACTAGAATTTTCTACTAATTTACCCTATGATTCCATTATTTAATTTTATTTATTACTATTAATTTTTGATTACTTAAATTTACCAAACTTCAGAAATTAAGTGAAAATAATTTAATTTTAACCTTTTATATTTTCTGAAATTTATTTGAATTTTATTGGTATTTAATTATATTTTCCAGGTCTGATCCGCCAGACCCGATACATTTTTTTATTGAGAGGTAAATAGGCCGCCTTCGGTCCGACCCGCTGGCCAGTCGACCCGGTCCGTTGGTTGGCCTATTCTCTGTCTTACTTTAATTAATTATTTATTTATTTATTGGTTGTTCCACTAGTGGCAACCCGCGCATGATTTGCTTTTCGATCCCAACCCTCATTTTCTCCTATTTCCAGTCTATAGGAACCTATTCTAAGGCCAAAACATAACTTTTTTAAAGGCTCCTAATGTAAAAGTTCCCTTTTTTCCCAATTCTTTATGGGTATTTTGTTTTCGATTCAATCATACCACCAAATTCACACACATACACGCACATAGTAGCTACAAACAATATATCTCATGCTTTCCAACATATACAAAATTAACAAATTAAACAAATAAAAAACAACGAAACAAAATTTACAACTTAAACAAATAAGAACAGCGAAACACATTAGTATACCATCAAAGCATGCATGAATCATACCCGTTTGAGGGGGAATAGGCACCTACCTTTTTGACGAATTAACTTCCTTCTCCTCTAGGCTCGAATCTAAACAATTGTAGTATAAACATCAATACCTAATAATAAAGGTTGATTAGGCTTACTTTATATATAATTTTAAATCTGAAAATAACATGGGTAATCATATAATTACGTATAAAAATAGTTTATGTATAATTCTATATAGTTTTAAATCTTGAAAATAATATAAAATATATAATTCTATCCGAAAACATTTTTTTTGATTGTTTATGTTTCTACATCCGAAACTAAAATAACTAAATATTTAATTTAATGAAAAACAATTTAAATAATTAACATATATTTTAAAAACGAAATCATATAATATATATCTGTAATTCTAAAAAAAAAGTGTTTATTACAATAATTAAATATTTAATTCGAAAATAAAATAATAAAACAGTTTCAAGTTATTATATAATTAAATTATATATTATAAATATAAAACTCTAAAGTTTATCTAAAAACAGTTTTATTATATATATATATGTGTGTGTGTGTGTGTGTGTGTGTGTAAATCCGAAAATAATATTTATATGTATACATATAGATAATTTCAAAAACAGAATTATGTATACATATGAATAATTTCTGGGACACTTTAATATATAATATTTATAATTTTGAAAGGAACATTAAATGTATATATATGTGTATATTATTAATGTCAAAATAACAACAGAATTTATGAAACAGATTATATTACTGAATTCTAAAACAGAAATAAACAGAAATTATAAAACAGAATTATAAAAACAAAATTAGAAAGAAAAAAACAGAATTATATTACAGAATTATAAAAACAGAAATACAACAGAATTATTAAAACAGAATTTTTAATAAAAACCAATTTTAATTAAAAACAAAATTATAACTAATTTATAAAAACAGAATAAATACATAAATAATTTATAAAACAGAATTATATATAGCTAATTTATAAAAACAGTCTAAATACTTTTGTACATATATTTGGATTTTCAGAAATAATATACATATATGTATAATTTCTAAAACTTTGTATAAACACAAGACATAAAAATTTATTGCCAGTACGGCCCCTACAACAAATACATATGTATATACATCAATCTATGCAAATTACAATTACGAATGCATGATCCAATTCGAAATGAAAATAGGATAATAACTTTATAAAAAGCATAGTAAATATAGCAAGGATACTTGCCTCTCGTTTCGATTACACGTAATACGCGAAGAACCAGGATGACAGCCGATTTTCTTAGAAAGAATGGGGTGGAATTGTGTTATGATGGGTAGATGTATGTATAGGTATAAGGATCTAGAGGCCTAGGGTTTATTGTAACAAAATATATCTTTCATCACACAAAAGGAGTGGCTGCCGTGGCTGGGTTTGGTGGGGAAAAAAACAAACTTTGCTGAGGGAAATTGGGGGCTGCCGAGGGGGGAGAAAAATAGGTGTGAGGGTTTTTTTTTTTTGTGTATGTCTATGTATATATAGAGGTTAGGTTTAGGTATAATCCTAATAGAATTAGGACTTTTATTGTAGTTACACTCTATCTTATTCTTTTTCTAGTCTAATTAGGATGCTAGAATTTAGGCTTTGTTTTATTTATTTAATTTTTTTTTCCTTCTCAAACACGGGTTATGACAGACATTCCCCCTTACAATAAGTTTCGTCCTCGAAACTTGCGTATGGCGTAATCAACAACTTAGTACGATTCTAGTTGATCCATCCACCTAGATAATGATCGTACTAAATATCCATTACATATTCCGATGCGTTATCTCTTTTTTTTTTACTTCCTCGATGTATGACTAAGTCCTCAGAATCATTCTTTGTATATCTACAAGGTAATTTCTATGTCCATTATTCTCCGCTTATTTAAGATCATAACACATCTTCTTAAAACTCTAGAACCAAACTTAGGGGTATTGTCATCATATTGGGGGTTCTGTAACCTAATCGTCGGTCGATATCGTACTTATATCTGCTGTTATCAGCAGCCCTCTAAAATCAGTTCTTAGGTGTACTACGATCTTTAACTTAAGTTGTTCAATCATAGTATGACACACTAAATATTAATCGACTTAGGGTATTCTGATTCACCATGCTTCCGCGCGCCACAGTGATCCACTGTACTTCTTCACTTGGTTATTTCAACTGCTAATTCTAATTTAGTTAGATCTCGCCTCGAAAGCACCCACTACTTGTTCATGCTTACTCTATTTCAATTAAAGCCTACACGATACATTAGTACTTAAGTGTTTCTAGGAATCAACACTTAACCCAGACTTGTAATACTTTATTATTCCATATTACTTATTTTAGCAATGCTCACTTATCACTATTAATCAATATCTCTAATAAGACTAATATCTTCGGCCTATTTGATACTCTAAAATTCAACCTCTTAATCATGGCTATAAACTCCTTTGTACGGTATTCTTTGTTAAACTCTACTGATCATATCGCTTATAAATCGTTACTTAGTCTTTATCATTTTACTACAATCATCCATTAAGTTCTACGATCTCCACTTAGACCTAGTCGCGTTCATACACTACTGTCGATGTAGAGGTCTTGTTTTATTTATCATAATGATATCGGTTTGCAGGGGTCAGATCTAAGGAATTGTACGAATGGTTATAATCAACACTTAGGTAAGGCAAATAATTCAAAGTCGTATGGAGTGCCCTAGGTATACGTGGGCATATCCCTTATCCGATCATCACTTAGGTCTAATGTCATGACTTATTTCTAGAACCGATACTTGGTATCATCATTCCTTACTTCTAAAATCATTACTTATTTCTAAGTTCAATACTTAGAATATAATCAAAGCTTATGACTAAGATCAGTGCTTATGTTTAAGTCATGTCTAAGATCACTTCTTAGTTACAAATCGTACTTAGTATATAATCAGCGTTTATGACTAAAACTAATGCTTACGTCGAAGATCAACTCTTAATTAAGATCGTCGATTATGTCTAAAATCGTGACTTACGGGTAGGATCATCACTTAATTTCTAAGGTCACATCTTACTTCCAATAAGATGCTTCATATATAATCATTGCTTACGACTAAAAATCGGTACTTATGTCTAAGATGTGACTTAGGGGCAAAATCATAACTTAATTCCTAATATCATAGCCTAAATCTATGCTTCCGATGTGGATCTAGAGCCATGCTCTGAAAGATCGCACTGTCGAATACGTAATACTTCTTAAACTCATTTTGAAATTAGATCCAAGTGATTGGCGGTGTCAGTTGTGCTGCGCCATCACTCCTCCGCATCTCCTTGTCGAAGAATCTCAGGTCCGAGTGCGATGATGGTGGAGGCGATGCATGCTAGTTCAGCAGCTGGTGCTATTGTGCTAAGGCGTTGGTTATGGTGACTATCGCATCTTCAAGTGCTTGGGGATGATCCCCTGATCCTGGTGGTTCTCACCACCGTTCCCAGCTGGCTCACGTCGTGGAGGCATTTCCTGTTATCCAAGTTCATGAGAAGAAATCGGATCGGTCAATAATAAGTTGGAAGGTTGAACACCGATAAATCGATAGTTAGACAAGGAAAGCTCACCGTCGGCACACACCTCCCATAACCCGATCATAACCTAGGACTAAGATCATATCTTAAGTCTACTTTGTTTATTAGGGGTAAAATCGAAATTTTATAAAAGATCATAACTTATGTCTAAGTGATCTAATGAATCCTGCATTTCCGAGGCGGATCTAAAGCCTCGGCTCTGATACCACCTGTAGCGCCCTGCTCCCGAGCCCTAACATCGGGAACAGTGCACCCGCCGTATCTCACTAAGGAGAATACAAAGCGTCGAATCAATCTCTTACATGTCAGAAATGACGTAGGAATTTTTCGCGGAAACGTAAACCATAACATATATTAAACCCCAACAATCGTCATTACATTCATGAATAAAAATTCTGATAATATAAGTACTAAGAAGTCTGTGAAAATCCCCAAAGATAACTACCAAAAATCAGCTGCAGAGTTTCCCTCGTATCCTAGCTGCAGCTATCAACCAGCCCACTCAGCTATGTCCGTCCCGTCCTCAACAAAGATGTGCTCGTAGTCCTCATCCGGCTCACCTGGGAAGTAGGGGTGAGTGACAGAAATCACCCAGTAGATGCCCGCCTCAAACAAATACAAAACGTACATACCGAAATGATACAGCCACATAGCACATAAACATGATATAACATATAGCACATACATATAAGATAACATGCATCAGATAAAGTAAATGCGGTAAGTAAAGCACTCCACATAAAAATGCGCAAGTACGTGATGCATGCTCAATTAACGTGTCACACGCAACAAGAATCATGTCATGCAATATGCCCTAGACTTATATGCAATGCATGATCCCGGGATTGACTGGATGCATGTAGCCCGTACACTACAATCCACCCTGACCGATGCCCGTGGCCCGTACATCACGATCCACCTTAACCGATGTCCATGGCCCGTACACCATGATCCACCATGACCGAGTACCCATGGCCCGTACACCATGATCCACTCCAAATGCAATGCACGTGCCATGAATGCAGCAACAACCAAATCGCCTGGGACCCGTACGCCCATCCTCACCATCTCCGGCACTCAATATTTGGCTTCGTAAAATTTTCGAATATTGGAAAGTTGTTATTTATCACCACCCTTATTTTTTCCTTAGCTTGTATTAATTTACTAGAATTTTCTACTAATTTACCCTATGATTCCCTTATTTAATTTTATTTATTACTATTAATTTTTGATTACTTAAATTTACCAAACTTCAGAAATTAAGTGAAAATAATTTAATTTTAACCTTTTATTTTCTGGAATTTATTTGAATTTTATTGGTATTTAATTATATTTTCCAGGTCTGATCCGCCAGACCCGATACATTTTTTTATTGAGAGGTAAATAGGCCGCCTTCGGTCCGACCCGCTGGCCAGTCGACCCGGTCCGTTGGTTGGCCTATTCTCTGTCTTACTTTAATTATTTATTTATTTATTTATTGGTTGTTCCACTAGTGGCAACCCGCGCTGTGATTTGCTTTTCGATCCCAACCCTCATTTTCTCATATTTCCAGTCTATAGGAACCTATTCTAAGGCCAAACACAACTTTTTAAAGGCTCCTAATGTAAAAGTTCCCTTTTTTTCCCAATTCTTTATGGGTATTTTGTTTTCGATTCAATCATACCACCAAATTCACACACATACACGCACATAGTAGCTACAAACAATATATCTCATGCTTTCCAACATATACAAAATTAACAAATTAAACAATAAAAACAACGTAACAAAATTTACAACTTAAAACAAATAAGAACAGCGAAACACATTAGTATATCATCAAAGCATGCATGAATCATACCCTTTTGAGGGGGAATAAGGCACCTACCTTTTGACGAATTAACTTCCTTCTCCTCTAGGCTCGAATCTAAACAATTGTAGTATAAACATCCAATACCTAATAATAAGGTTGATTAGGCTTACTTTTATATATAATTTTAAATCTGAAAATAACATGGGTAATCATATAATTACGTATAAAAATAGTTTATGTATAATTCTATATAGTTTTAAATCTTGAAATAATATAAAATATATAATTCTATCCGAAAACATTTTTTTTTGATTGTTTATGTTTCTACATCCGAAACTAAAATAACTAAATATTTAATTTAATGAAAAACAATTTAAATAATTAACATATATTTTAAAAACGAAATCATATAATATATATCTGTAATTCTAAAAAAAACTGTTTATTACAATAATTAAATATTTAATTCGAAAATAAATCATAAAACAGTTTCAAGTTATTATATAATTAAATTATATATTATAAATATAAAACTCTAAAGTTTATCTAAAAACAGTTTATATTATATATATATATATATATATGTGTGTGTGTGTGTAAATCCGAAAATATATTTTATATGTATACATATAGATAATTTCAAAAACAGAATTATGTATACATATGAATAATTTCTGGGACACTTTAATATATAATATTTTATAATTTTGAAAGGAACATTAATGTATATATATGTGTATATTATATAATGTCAAAATAACAACAGAATTTATGAAACAGATTATATTACTGAATTCTAAAACAGAAATAAACAGAAATTAGAAAAAAAAAAACAGAATTATATTACAGAATATAAAACAGAAATACAACAGAATTATTAAACAGAATTTTTAATAAAAACCGAATTTTAATAAAAACAAAATTATAACTAATTTATAAAAACAGAATAAATACATAAATATTTATAAAACAGAATTATATATAGCTAATTTATAAAAACAGTCTAATACTTTTGTAAATATATTTGGATTTTCAGAAATAATATACATATATATGTATAAATTTCTAAAACTTTGTATAAACACAAGACATAAAAATTTATTGCCAGTACGGCCCCTACAACAATACATATGTATATACATCAATCTATGCAAATTACAATTACGAATGCATGATCCAATTCGATATGAAAATAGGATAATAACTTTATAAAAAGCATAGTAAATATAGCAAGGATACTTGCCTCTCGTTTCGATTACACGTAATACGCGAAGAACCAGGATGACAGCCGATTTTCTTAGAAAGAATGGGGTGGAATTGTGTTATGATGGGTAGATGTATGTATAGGTATAAGGATCTAGAGGCCTAGGGTTTATTGTAACAAAATATATCTTTCATTCACACAAAGGAGTGGGCTGCCGTGGCTGGGTTTGGTGGGGGAAAAAACAAACTTTGCTGAGGGAAATTGGGGGCTGCCGAGGGGGAGAAAAAAAGTAGGTGTCAGGGGTTTTTTTTTTTTTGGTGTATGTCTATGTATATATAGAGGTTAGGTTTAGGTATAATCCTAATAGAATTAGGACTTTTAGTTGTAGTTACACTCTATCTTATTCTTTTTCTAGTCTAATTAGGATGCTAGAATTTAGGCTTTGTTTTATTTATTTAATTTTTTTCCTTCTCAAACACGGGTTATGACACAACAACACCCGTTTAAACTTTGATTTAAAATATGGCACCTCTTTGTTGGGTGGCGGAATAACAGAAACAACCATGACGATTGTTAACAAGAACGTACAATCACGCTATTTCGATACAAACGTAATGAACAATAATCAAAGGAACACAAACACGATTTTTTACGTGGAAAAACTCTCAAGTGGAAGAAAAATCCACGGCGGCGGCAAGCCAAAAAATTCACTATCAACCAACTGAGATCTCGGTTACATCAATTCTGCGTCTGACAGGGGCTTTTATAAGGTTAAAGGATCAACATGATTTATAGAATTCTCCTTTTACAACGCTACATTATATGAATAGGACTCTATCAGATATTCTTTACAAAAGATAAATATGGAGACTTTGACTCAGACCAGGATTCCCTTCAATCAAATCTTCAATCAATAAATATTTCATCCCGTAAACTTCTGATGCTTTGCCAAGCTGATGCACTGATGAGCTGAGACAATGCCCAGCTCAGCTCGACGGCGCTGGTGTCTAGCTCAGCATGGCAATACTGATCTCCAAGAGATTTGCTGTAAAGGTCAGCTCAGATGTCCAAGAGATTTGCTGTAAAGGTCAGCTCAGCATTATTTAGCTCAGCACGGCATCTGTTTACTTTTCCAAGTTCTGTTACAGCACGGCAGTTCAGTTCGGCACGGCATCTGTTTAAGTTCAGCACGGCAGTTCAGCTTGGCGGATGACTTCAGTTCCACCAAACTTAACACTCCTAGAGGGTTTTTTTTTTTTTGTAAAGTTTCATATACTTATATAAAATTTTAAGGAGCTTCCTTTAAGGATTCCGCATCTTACTCTCATTGCAAGATATCTATCAAAGTAAATTTGTGTAATCTTCCTCTCATAGTTCACCTTTTTCCAGCTCTTTCGTAGTCCTAGCTACTGATCCTTAATATATAAGAACATCATCTATTAAATTCCTATGTTAATTCAAATGACAATTACAGTATTCTTGTCTCTTGTTAGAAATACTATTTTTCCTTCTTTATTCAATTTAAATTATATTTTTAAGAACGAATTAATCAATCCAAACTAGGTTAATTCAAATGACAATTACCCCTTATTACAGGGTTGCAGCTGCAATGTATTGCAGCAGAAACAACTAACAACTGTAGAAAAATGTAGGGTAAAATTGTACATCAGATCGCAAAACAATCCGGACTTTGGAAGGTTTGTTGGAAACCGTCTCCTTCATGTTTTCTTCTTCCATGTTTTCTTCATTGAATCACCAAACCCTCCACAATGTGAATTGATTGTGCAAACAGATGATTTTGCTGTCACACCTATTTTCCATCAACTAGACATAGGCCTACCATAAACAAATTTGGTGACCAGACTTACTACTAAAGGATAAACATTTTTTAAAAACGCAAAGCTTACACGGAAATATCAAAAGCATTAATTGCAACAACCCTCTTGCTTATCTTATCATAGTCATATTCTGCATAATCAGTTGAGTAACTAAGATGACTAAGTTACAATATTATATCAAATCTTTTCATAAGATTGCAATTTGAGCAAATTAACAACTCATAAAATGGATTTTTTTTAGGACGAAAAAAAAAGAGATTTTATGGATATACACAAAATGACATATAACGACGTTAAACCATCACTCAGCTTTCATTTTTTTTTTTTGGGGAAATGGATCATTTTATTAATATATCAAATATGCAGTATGTACATCATACACTACTTCCACTACATCATCATTCTATGTGTATCTATATTAATGAACATCAAACATTGACGAAGCTACGACAAGTTACGTGGTATCTCCAATAATGTCTTTGTAGGCTTGCCACACAGTCGGGTGGTGGTCAACACTATTATGCAGCAGTCGATTTCTCCAGTACCAAATCTTATGTATTGCTGTGCGGAAAATGTATCGCCGTTCACTCAGCTTTCACTTTATAGGTGTGTGGATGCATTATGTCAGGTAGCTCATCCATCTCCTCACCCCAACTTTCCCCATTCTCTTTGTGACCACGGAACATGTGGCAGTAAGGGGTGGTGAGGTTAGATGATGGTGACTCTCATCTAGCCTCACCATCCCCCCTTGCTGCCACGTGTCGCGCGGTCACGTGTCACCGCACCTTCCTTGCGGTGAGGTGATCCTATCCCCATCACATCCACTGAATCACCATATGGGGGTTAAGATGTGAAGATGCTAAAGGTGAACCGAAATATGAGGCTTCCAATCATGCGTCACCACATGTACAAAATCAGTTTTTTTCTTAAAAAAAGTGTAACAACCCCTTCTTTAAAAATTTTGATGAGGGAGTGGGTTCTCCCCCACCTGTACCAGAGGCCCCTTAGTCAGGTGGGATGTAAATCGAGGGATGTGCTCCATAGGCAGCCCTGCAAAGGGAGAGGACACACGAGACTCAGCCAGCCCAGAGGCAAACCCTTGTAATATTTCAACAAGGATTGTCTCCACACGGACTCGAACTCGGGACGTCGGGGTTCTAGCCCCAATCACCTTTGCCACTTACCACTGGACTATGCCCCTGGGGGCCCCCTTCTTTAAAAATTGCTTTTGAACACATGCCGATACGTGATTGGAGACCTCATATTTTGCCTCATCTTTATTATCCTCAGATCTGAACAGTTATTTTGGTATGATGAATTTCTCTTTTTTTTTTTGTTGCTTTATGATGTTAGACTTGATGAAGCCACACGATGTGCAAAAGTAGTGGGGGAAAAATGAACGGTTTTTTTTGCTTGTCATCTACGAGTAGTCTAACGCTGGTTTTGTGCGTCTTGTCTAATGTTCGGAAAATACATTATCTGAATTTTAAAACGCATAGAGGTGTCCACGTAAATTTTTTTCGTTAAAACTACTATATTCTTGGATGCAGTTTTTCGTTGTTGTTGGAACTATAATAATTTAAATTTTTTCTCATACAACAAAAGCCTACAATTATCGTAATATATGAACTTCTACGTTTGTTGCCTACAGTTTTGTCAAAACTGTGGTGTATGACATATCACGATTCTGTAAAAGTTGTTCTAGGAGGAGCTAGACTAAGGGCACAAACACGGTTGTATTAAAACCATAGTGCACGCTAAGGTTTTCTCAAAATCGTGGTGCGCACTACGGTTTTGATACAACTGTGGAGTGTTCCAACCTATTTTCTATAAAAACATCTCATTCCTTACAGTTTAAGCAAGTTTGTGTCCATTTCTTTAGATAAAATGACATCTTTAAATATTCACATGTCTTTGTATTTCTGAAGTTTATATGGTACAATTACGCAACGAAGATGGATACAATAATCACCCAATCAGATTTATGAGAGTTCTGCATTGTGGATCACACTCAGAATTTGTCCAACGTGTTAAAACAAGACTCGAATTGGATGTAAATAGGAGCCATTGATCTGATGTGTCTTTTTGCTCGTTCTAGCCGGATGATACTTTTATGATTAAAATGCTAAAAGGAAAACAATCCCTTCCCTCCTTTGGTCTAAGAAATAACTTTTCTCACCTTTGTTTTAAAATGTACTAGAAATATGTTCATTCACTTGTACTGCCCATTGATTCAAAAATTAGAAAACTACAACAAAAGGACACAACGCAATGTCTTATAGGCCATCGCAATTGAATGTCGTTTCAAATCTTATGTTGTCCCTTTTGACTTTATCCGTTGCCTATCTTCTCAGAAGTGTTTTCGCATGACGATTCGCGTGCTTTTGACTATTAGTGTGATCGTTATACTTGGCTAGTTTTTGTCACAAAGTTTCATCTCCATTTGTAATGGAGCTAAGCATGGCTTATGCTTTCGCAGTGGAATATCATGGTCCTCTATGTTGCCATCTAAATGTAGCATATCTAGTTTTAACTAGATCAGATCTGTTCTGCCATCATGTGTCAATAACATAACATTAACAGTAACAACATTACCATATTTCTTTACAGTCCCTTGCATATGGCGAGATATGAAGGGTCGGATGTATGCAACCGTACACATGTGTTAGAAACACACAGAGGTTGTTTTCCGATGACCTATAATGAAAATTGCGTCAAGCTGTATCGATCAACAGCTACTTCACAACAGAACAAGCGCATCCAATTTAATGAGTCATTTGCTTTATTCTATCATATTCCAAAGTCAAGAAAGAATATGTAATTAACTCTATTTGAACATGGAAAGTAACATAACCGTAACATTGTGTGCCAATAACATAACAACAACATGTTGTTGGATTTATTTATAAATCCCTGAATAAGACCGTTTAATCGAATCACTTGGTAAAGTAACAAAAGGCAAAATTTTACCTTGCTTCATTTTTTATATTGATCTGCCCACTACGTATGCTCCTGCTATTGATGAATTTGGCATGATCCAAGGATACCTTTCACCAATTGTTGATGCACCCCTTGGACGGATTTAATAATTCACTGCTTTACCCCAATCGAGAGACTAGGCAGTGTGGGCTTTATAAAAAAAGGTTGGCACACCTTCCCCTTTCTCTCTATATGGCCGGCAGCTATTATGAATTGTGTGAGGAGTTGAAGAGCCTCCTCCTTTATATAGAGGAGAAAAGGAAGAATCCTAATGGGGATAGGATTCAGAGTTGTATCTGAAATCAAAGCCTCTTCCTTTATGGATGAGAGCTTTTCTCATCTCAAATACTTGAGGATATAATTGATATTGTCAATTGATTTTTTATCCACTATTAAATATTATTTAATATTTAATAATAAATATTATCTTTTAATATTTAATATTAAATATTATTTAATTTAATATTATGTAGCAACATTTATCTACTAGCCACACGTGGGTTGTCGTCTCTTGGGGACCAGACGTCGTACACTTTATGGTCGTTGCACTTTGAGCCTATCCATTTGGTCTCTGACCATATGACTCTCTACATATTCGGGTTTCCATTTTAGACCACACTATACATCCACAAACATACCCGTTGCTCACTTAACGTATGGATGCTCTTACGTAATAATTAATATTATTACATGACATATGTGACATATAAAATTATCATACATAACGTCTACCTGATGATTAATTCGTGTATACTTAATCAACGTGCTGCGCATTACACGTATCTCGAATTAATCCCAACAATTTCTCACTTGGACTATGTATGCTTCTCAAAGATTATATATCACTCTTTTGAGCTTCCTTACTGAATGTCTCTTAGTGTGTCTTTCTTTTTCTAGTCCATCAGCATATGTTAGCAACAGACTTAAGCCGCACGCCGCCATATTGAATTAGTGACTTGTTCCTCTTGAATCATAATACTAGTATTCCACTGAATGACATGGATGTTGCAATGGATATGTAGTGTGGAATTAATATGCTACGTGATCGTACATATTCAATTCCAACTTTGCCCTAACTTAGCAAGATCAACAAAATTCAGAATGTATACCGTAACTGCTTAATGTACATTACTTCTGCAGAAAACTTTAGTATAACCGAAATGTACGTTATACGGTTTGTCTGAAAACTTGAAAGCAACCTCTTTGAGCATAAGAAAAAATAAACCTCTCAGGCTCCAACTAGAATAAAACAACATTAACCAGACTAATACTCATACGGCTAACATGCTTGTAAAACACTACGGGTTCTACGACCTTAGTCAAAGGATCGGCCACCATAGAGTCTATACTGATATGATCAATTCTGATCAGACCACTCTGAACTCTTTTTTTAACAGCTAGATACTTCATCTCTATATATTTCGCTTTTGATGAATTCCAATTGTTATTTAAATATAGCACCGCAGCATTACTGTTACAGTAAATCCTCATTGGAGACGAAATAGTCTCCACCACTCGCAGTCCTGTGACAAAATTGCGAAGTCATATCGCCGATTGGATGCGCAGCAGCATGCTACGAATTCCGCCTCCATAGTGGAGACGCCAATAAGGTTTGTTTCGCACTTTTCCATGAGATTGCACCTCCATCTAGGGTAAACACGTAGCCTGAGGTCGATTTCATGTTATCCTGGCATCCAGCAAAATCGAAATCTATATATCGAGTGATCTCTAATTCATCAGATCTTCGATACGTCAGCACATGTTGCTTCATTTCTTGTAAGTATCTCAGCACCCTTTTTGCTGTAGTCCAGTGATCCTTAACTAAATCACATAGGTATCTGCCTAACATTCCAATAATGTATGTCAAGTCTGGTCGTGTGCATACTTGGACACATATTATACTCCCTACCATCGAATCATAGGGAGTATTTTGTATCTCTGAACGTTCAAACTCAGTTTGGAGACATTGCTTTAGGCTGAACTTGTCTCCGCTAGCCACAGGGGTATTAAGTGGTTTACACGTATCCACGCTATACCGCTTCAACATCTTTTCGATGTATGCTTGTGGTGAGAGACCTAAGATACCTTGACTATGATTCTTTCATATCTCAAGTCCCAACATAAATGAGGCTTCACCATGGTCTTTCATTTTGAAATGTTTTCTTAGAAAGGCTTTGGTGTTGCTCAACATATTCACATTGTTTGTTGCAAGCAGTATATCATCTACGTAGAAGATCATAAATATGAACTTGATCCTGCTAAAATTGTGATACACTCATTCGTCAATTGGTTTGACTCAAGACCGAAAGAGGCAACCACTTTGGCGAATTTGAAGTACCACTGTCGAGACGCTTGTTTGAACCCATAGATGGATTTTTTTAGTCGACAAATCATACTTTTTGGATCTCCCACTTCGAATTGAGGCAGTCTAACCATGTAAATGATCTCGTCGAGTTCTCCGTTTCTAATGTAGCTCAAGATCAAAGTCTGCCACTAAAGTCATGATTATCCGAACGGAATCCTTCGTCGATTCTAGAGAGGAGATTTGTGTATAGTCTATGCCCTCGTTTGGGTAAACCCTTTAGCAACAAGTTGGGTCTTATATCGTTCTACGTTGCCTTTGAATCCTGTTTGTTTTTAAAACCCATTTACAACCAACAGGTTTTGAAACTTTAGGCAACAAGACGACTTCCCCTACTTTGTTGTCGTGCATAGACTTAATTTCTTCTTCCGTGACCTTGATCCACTTTTATGAATTTTGACATTGTAATGCTTGTTGAACGTTTTTAGGGGCATCGTCCATCATGCCAACATCGAATTCGTGTTCTTGGAGATACAACACATAATCTATAGGTATGGGGTTTCTCCTTTTTACGAGTGGATCGCCTTAGGGGCACTTATTTTGGGATATTGTAGGTTGATGAACTGCATCAGTAGGCAATTCTTCTTGTTCTTAAGTGACTTCCTCATGAACTTGTTCATGTGGTGCGTCACTACTGGGATGAGGTACCTCAGGTGCGGGTATCGCTGATGCTATCTCACCAAATGTTGGTTTGATTCGCATTTCTGTCGCATCTGAGTGACCCTCATCTAACTCAATGATCTACTGATGCAAATTATTTCCCCCGGAACCAAAGTATCCTCAAAGAACTTTACAGAATTTGTAGTAGAATTTATACCCTCATGATCTTTCTGAGTAGCCAACAAAATAGCAACTAACTGTTTTGTGTCCACTTTTCTTTCATTTGGTTTGTAAGGCTTCGCCTCTGCTGGACAACCCCAAACCTTCATGTGGTTAAGGCTATGCATGCGCTTAGCCCATAACTCATAAGGGGTCTTGATTGTTGCTCTAGTTGGTACTCGATTGAGGATGTAAGCTGCAGTTTTAAGCGCTTTTCTCCAGAGGAATAATGGTAGTGTAGTTTGACTCATATCGTCTTTTAGCTACACCATTCATGCTTGGTGACCCAGGCATGGTGTATTGAGGGACGATTTTGTTTTTCTCTAGGTATTTAGCAAATGGTCCCGAACATTGTTCTCCTGATCCATCATATCGACCATAGTATTCTCCTCCATGGTCTGATCTGACGGCTTTCATCCTTTTGTTCAGTTGTAACTCAACTTCAACCTTAAAGGATTTGAACATGTCCAGCGCTTGCATTTTTTCTTTAAGTAAGAACATGTAGCCAAATCGTGAATAGTCATCAATAAAGGTGATAAAATAAGAGTGGCCATTTCGGGTGGCTGGATGAAATGAACCACTAATATCGGTATGAATCAACTCTAATAGACTATTTGCACGATTTGCTTCATATCTTTGGACTTTAGTTTTTTTTCCTTTAGTACAAAATATACACAATTCTAGATCGGTTAAGTCTAAATGAATGAGAATTTCTGTTTTAAATGGATGTTATATTCTTTTTTGGACAAGTGTCCTAAACGTCGATGCCATAATGATCCTGAATTCGCATGAGTTAATTTTGATTTAGCATTTCAGGTAACAACATGCAAGATTGCTTGATTGAAGCAACATTTATTTAATAAAGTTTATCAATTTCAGACATTTTACCGTGACCAATTAATCTAGATGCATGGTAAAGACTGAAATTTCTATTCCCAAGAAAAGCACAAAATTCACTTTTATCCAATCAATAAAACAAAATAAGGTTTCGTCTAAACTACGGTATTAAAAAAGTGTCATGCAAGTCTAGATAGAAACCAAAAGTCAACAGCAATCTGAAATGTCCAATGGCTTCAACCTTTATGCCGCTGTCATTTCTTCAATAGACGTATCTCTTATCGTTCCTTGGTCTGCTGTGGCTGAGCCAACCTTGCATAGTCACAGATAAGTGAGTCGTGGCTCCTGTATCGACCCATCAAGTGGATATATCTGAAACAAAATTAACTTCAACACAAACTAAGAACGTACCTTTCTTCTTGAGCTAAGAATGATATTCGGTACAATTCTTCTTTAAGTGTCCTTCCTTCTTGCAAAAGAAACAAGACATGCTTTTGAATGCGACAGCATTAGGCGCCCCTTTTTCCTTCATGCTTGCCTTTTGCACATCACTTTTCTCCATAGCTTTACGTTTTTTACCACCGAACTTGGTGGTGGCAGCATTCACAACCTCATGCCCCTCATTTTTTCGCCTTCCCTCCTCTTGCACCCAATGCGAGATAAGTTCATTCATTGTCCACTTTTCTTTTTGGCAGTTGTAATTGCCCAGGAAGTGTTTGATCTTAGGAGGAAATGAATTGAGAATCATGACAGCCAGCATGTCGTCAGAGACATCTAGTTTCAAGTTTCTCAATTGAGAATCAATTTGAGTCATCTCTAGGATGTACTCCCTTATGTTGCCGTTTTCACGGTACTGTTTCGAGCATAATTTCTCTAAGAGATCGTTTGCCTCGGCTTTCTCATTCTTTGCAAACCTTTGCTCGAGATCAGCTAAAAATTATTTAGCCATTGTAGATTCAGAAACGTTTCTCCTGAAGCACTCGAGGATAGACTTTTGTATGATCATAAGACACATACAATTTGACCGAAGCCAGCGTGCCATGTGAGCCTTTTCCTCACTTGTGCTATCATCTGTTAGCAAGGCTAGGCGGTCTATCTGTAACGCAGTGTCTAGATCAGCAATCCCCAGAAAGATCTCAATTTGATATTTTCATTGCTTATAGTTTGAACCGTTTAATGTAGGAACGTCTTTAATGTTAGACATTATTGTTGAAAAGCAAACAAGAAACAGGAGTAAATACACAACACATGTGATCTTTAAACTGCATAATAAATCCAAAATCAAAATAGAACCTTAATTCTATTTACCAATTGTCTTTCAACATTAAGGCTCTTTGGAGTCATCCGAATATCTTCTAACAATTGGGTGTAATGGTTACTATGACGGCTCTCCAAGCACGGGTTAACCACCTTCCTTTGGTTGATGAGTTAACTTATGCATTTAAAGCTTCGTCGCCGGGCCCATTTGGGTCCACTACCATACCCATATGTGCTTTCGACAATCACACATTCCTTTGGACCGGTCAATAATTGCGTCCAACACATACGTGTCCTTCACGATCATAATAAATATAGTGGCAATGATATGATTGCCGCACTTTAAGGGGATTATATTAAAGCCCTACATTTGCTAAGTCGCGTAACTTTATGGTTCTAAGTGATCCGCAGTTTCCTGACTGACCCTTTTACACGTACCGTGCATGCTTGACCTCAACATACATTTTTATTTTGCTTAAACCAATTTGAACTAGCTTGATTCCCTTTACGGCTCAAATAAGAACCACCTTGAACCAAGCTTGGTTCTCCTTACAGGTTAACCACCTTCCTTTGGGCCGATGAGTTAACCTATGCATTTAAAGCTTCACCGCCAGACCCATTTGGGTCCACTACCATGTCCATATGTGCTTTCGACAATCACACCTTCTTTTGGACCAGTCAATGATTGTGTCCAATATATACGTGCCTTTCACGATCATAAAAAATATAGTGGCAATGATATGATTGTCGCACTTTAAGGGGATCATATTAAAGCCTTACATTTGCTAAGTCGCGTAACTTTATGGTTCTAAGTGATTTGCAGTTTCCTGACTGACCCTTTTACACGTACCGTGCATGCTTGACCTCAACATACATTTTTATGTTGCTTAAACCAATTTGAACTAGCTTGATTCCCTTTACGGCTCAAATAAGAACCACCTTCAATCAAGCTTGGTTCTCCTTACCGTTTAAGAAAACAATGTCTTTATCAATCACTTAAACAAGTGATATAACCTTATGATGAGACATATTGAGTGTGAAATAAACCGATTCAGTAATACCCACTTGCCATAAGTGTGTATTGGCATTCCACATGATTCCTAGGCCACCGGTGGAGTCACAATGGTGTCGCTTAAGAACCGACTTTCTTAGACAGAATTATGTATACGGTGTTTTTATCACAACTCAATGCGTCATCTATCATGAGTATTTAAACTGTATTGATTGATAAGTCTGGATAATATTGATCAACACAGTCAACTTAGCCGATCGAATTAATTTGGTTGAACTCAGTCAAATCGGGTCAAACAAGATTCGGATCCTTATTGAGTTAAGTTCCAAAAATTATTTTACTTGTGTTTATTTGTTTATTAATTTGAAAAACAGCATAAATAAATAAATGAACAAATAAATGCATGAATAAACAAATAATGTAATAACAGAAAATTAAACTTAATACATAATTATTATTATTTTGGATTTCTTTCAAATAATAATAATAACAAGAATTTATTATTACTATTACTATTACTATTCTTCTTAATAAATTTTAAATAATAACGATAATAATTGAATTATTATCATTATTATTTACTTTATTTTCCTTTAAAAAACTTTAAAATAATAATAATAATAATAATAATGAAAATTATTATTATTACTATTTATCTTAATAATAACAATAATAATTGAAATATTATAATTATTATTATTTCTTTAAAAGAAACTTTAAAATAATAATAATAATAATTTATTTTTATTATTACTATTTTTCTTAATAATAATTGAATTATTATTATTATTTTCTTTAAAAGATACTTTAAATAATAATAATTATTATTATTATTATTTTTTACTTTATCCAAAATAATAATGATAAACAAAAATAAAAAAACTGAAATTAAAAAAATAAAGGAGGTGGAGGCGCGGGTCGGGTCAGGCCGGGTCGGGTCAGAACCCCCTCCAATCCTGAATCTTTTCTTATTTATTTAATTTTATAATTTGGGCCAACCGGGTTAAGACCGGATCGGATCAGACTTTGAACATGGTTACATTTACCAAACACAATTATATCTATAATTACGGTTCCAAACACAACTTCCCACATACGTGTTTTTCTTAAAAGTTTTTTTTTTTTTTTTGAGGGACCAGAAGTGGCATGAATATGAAACCACAATTTCGCTTTTCTTAAGTTTTTTCCTTTCACCACATATGTTGCTATTGATTTTCATCATACCATTTTCTTTTGTGTGGTACCAAATCCACACTTACATATGCTAATCCACACCTTAGTAAGAGTACATTTGTCACTCCGGACTTTGCTATTTAGTTTAGTTTCATGTCGTCTATCGTCTTTTTTTCATTTCAACGGAGTCAAAAACATACTCTTCTTTTGACTTTAGAATATGATAAAATAAAGCAAAATGACTCACTAAACTGACCGCGCTTCTTATATTGTGGAGCAGCAGTTGATCGACGTACACAGCTTGAAACAATTTTCATTATGAGTTATCGGGAAATAATCTCTGTGCGTTTCTAACACATCGGTTGCGTACATCTGACTTCTCTATATCCTGTCATAGGCGGTGGAATAATGTTGTTGTTCAATCTTATTAAATCAATCCCTCAATCTCTTCTTCCTCGTTGAAAAGCTATAGAAGCTTATGAGAGATCCTTATCTTCATGCTTCCTGTGTGCAATATGGGCAATCAACAAGCTACACTCTTTTGTCTTGATTATTGTAAAAAAGAAGAAAAAACAAGTATGGCATATTATGTTAGGAAATCAACGACATCATTGCTATCGAAAACGTACAGCGGAAAAAAACTCGATTTCTGATTTCCTACCAAGAATCCATGTTATTCGTTTAATTCGATAGAAGAAATTCAAAAACTAACCTCTGTAGATTCAAAATCCGCAGACGAAGGAGGTGCGATGATACGATCATCCTCTATCGGTATCGACGCGAATGCTTCCGCTAGAGTGCTAGCTCTCTAGAACGCCGCGGCTTAAAGAAATCTTTTTTCTCCAAAAGCAAGTTAAGGTTTCTGTTTGTTCTTGTAATCTCTGTATGAGAGAGCGCTACAAATATATGTATATATAGACCTTAAATCCGATTCAAAATCGAATTGATTAAGGCCAATCAGAATCCATATCAGATATAGATTCTATCAAGATTGGATAAGACCATTCAAAATCCATATCAGATATGCATTTTGTTAATATTATCCAATAATATATATATATATATATATATATATATATATATATATATATATATATATATTGGATAATATTGACAAAATCCATATCAGATAAGACCATTCAAAATCCATATCAGATATGCATTTTGTTAATATTATCCAATAATATATATGTATATATATATATATATATATATATATATATATATATATATGTGTGTGTGTGTGTATTTTAAAAAGGAAAATAATAATGATTAATATCTAATATTAATCTCATCCTATACGCATTCTTGTGTGTGACCCGATAGGTCTATATTAATTGGCAGTCGGTTAAATCTCTATTAAACCAGCAAGTCATAATTGGCCTCTAGCAAGGCATTACGACTATCCAATGAATACGAGTACAATTCAACTAGCCTAATAATAGTACATGCATTAATCCCTTTGTCACACGATATCTAGTTTGAACAAAAGTCATGGTCAGCGTGATACTTAAATTGTTCAAACGTATGATTGCTCAATCTCCAAGTAGATTGATAAAACAAATGATATTGATCACACTATCGATTCATTTGAGCACGATCATGCATTTCACAGTCTCACTAATTGAGGGGCCCAAAAGACATCTCTCTCAAAAGAGAGGGACAAATCCTATTTTGATTGTTCAATATCCTCTATATAATTTCTATCATATTCAATCATGACCTTTATTATTATCCAGCTACAGATAATGTTTTGGTAATGTCAAAATGTAACAGTCCTTATGTTAGAAACTATGACAATCTCAAGTCTAAGGATTAAAACATAACTATCATGAGATTTATTTATGACACTAATCCATGCAGTAATCTCATGATGGGTCTATCCAATACATTCTTCTTTACAAGTATCCATGAAATTGATTTGTATCATCCATACACATAATCAATTATTGCATGATTATCAAATCAATACATATACTAGTTATAAATTATTTTATCTCTATAAAAATAATAAACCAGGGACATATATTATAATTTTTATACATACTAACCAACAGTAATGATAATAAAACCTCTTTATTAATAATAAATGTATAATATAAATATCCAAGACACATATACTAACATATTACTCCATCTTTAGTATATTAGATCAAGCAAAGCAAATGACTAATCGCCAGTACCAACTGAAGACAACCGCAAAATTTTGGAGAAAGAAAGATTTATTTAGGTATAACTTTTGTTGTCGTTAAAATATACTGGATATAATTGTTGTAAATAAAAATCTAAAATTCAAAATCTTTCAATAGTCGTCATGGATCAGTCGCGAAAAACGGCAGCAAGTTGCTTTTAAACAGAAAGAAAGAGTGTAACACTTGAAACAAAAGAGAACAGTGAAAAAGCATCCGATTCTGCTTTTAAAAAAAAGACATGGCATATTATTCCACCGTTAATATATTATCACTAACTGCCAGTGCCGAGTAACTGAACGCAAGCGCAAAATTTTGGAGGAAGAACGACTTATTTAGATATAACAGATTTTAACTAAAAATCTAAGATTCAAACTCTTTCTATTGATGTTATTTCAAAAAAAAAGAAAAAAAAAAAAGCATGGCACATTACTCCACCTTTAATATATTAGACCAAGCAAAGCATACAGCTAACGAGATCGGCTCAGAGGAGGCACAAGGTGAGGCTAATTGAGGCACCCAATCCTCAACCGCCACGTGTTAAAAAGACACTTGTTTAGAGAAAAAATCAAATGTCTAAAGTTTTTAACACGTGGCGACTGGAGATTTGAGTGCCTCAAAATTGGTGCCTCGTCTGATCCGATCCGCTAACCGCCAGTACAAAGTAACTTAACGCAAACGCAACAGGAGATTAGGAAGAACACAATATTGGTACTATAT
This sequence comes from Eustoma russellianum, assembly GCA_036186865.1. Lineage (NCBI taxonomy): Eukaryota > Viridiplantae > Streptophyta > Magnoliopsida > Gentianales > Gentianaceae > Eustoma > Eustoma russellianum. The sequence goes on along the minus strand of AP025059.1, from coordinate 32,705,340 downwards.
ACCAAAAGTAATATAATAACGCATGACACAATGAAACTCCAGATATCCCCAATCCCCAATCCCAAAGTCGAATCCACAAAAAGGGATTCAATACACACATCTAATAGCTGCCCCCAGTATTTTCAGTAGAGAAACCTAAAACATGTCAACGCCCATTATTACTAGGTAATATAATTACATGTCAGGGAGACACGAAAGGTTGGCAAGCCTCCTCCCACGCTGTACAGGAATCCGAGCTGGCACCTTCTCGGGCCACTATGCACTTCATGTAGGACACTTGCAGAACGTACACACCCTTCCATGTATCTCACGCAAGAACAGAACTTCCCTCTCTCGCTGCAAGCTAAAAACGTGTCAAAAACACGGGACCAATATTCTCATTGGCACCACTACTCGAAGTTGTACCAAGATGCTGAAATCATCATGTCAACTGGCTGATCCAATCATTCATTTCCACCCGAAAGAGGTACTTTGCAAACCCAATCGGTGTATCAATCCTTAAGTGGGACCTTAGGACAATAACGTGGTCGCACATAACAGCAAAGATCAAGTTGCTGAATGAGAGGACAATCACCAGTCACCCAAAAAACATACCCTCTTCAACCATTGTAATGAAGATTTTGGTTTTGGGAACCTTTGACATGTTGGGACTGCTGCTGTTGCTGCTGAGATGACTGCATTAGCGGCTGGGAATTGTAGAAATCAAAAGGCTGGGAGTACAGCGGATTTAGCAAACTCTGTAATTGACGAACACGGACTTAGATATTCCCAAGGAACAGATAGCACTTGCAATTCGATAACAAGGAAGATGCCCAAAAAAATTGGCATTCCAAATAAGGAGGATTAGAAAGGCTTTAAATGACCTAAAATAAGATGTATGCATTTGAAACAAAACCTGAGACTGAAGCATATTAGAGTTGGGAACATTGAAGTGGTTATGAGAAGTCTCATCTTGAGTTGGATCAGTAAACGCAGCCTGTGTGAATAGGCCCTGAGAACCATGAGTCACATAGTCCTACAACAAAGCATCAACATTAGAAAGAAAAAAAAAGGCACGATCAGAATTGAAACAACATTAAACCTCAGAGCGGACTGCATTTAACTGAACATAAATAACGTAATAAAGACAAAACTGTTCCAGGAAGTGCCAAAACCAGCAGTGCCATTCCTTACAAAAATTTAAACGAGCAAGGCAAAATTAAGCAAATAAATTAAGATTCTGAACTTTTATCATGGGAATATCTCCTACATTACCCATGATATGAAGCATCAATGTATCGTCATAAAGTCTGTCATGCTGCTACACGACCACAAACCATATAAGGGAAAGGACAGACCCATCAAACAAGTCATTTGGCAGAGACTATCTAACTTTTTTTGTGTATGGAGGTCATATTGGGAAAGGGAGGCTAGGTTATTTACATCTGTCTCCCTTGTACTTTACGAAACTAGAAGCCACCCATTGAGATTGAAAACTCCAAAATACCCCCCTAGATACATAATGGGATAGCATAGTAATACCACTCTTATCATCTAAAAATCAATAGAAACAATATGTAAAGTATTCACACAAGATTAGAAAAGCTTTACCTTTGCTGTATGAATCATTCTAGAAAGCACGTGGGTGGTACACGTGGTTAACTTTAAAACTTAAAGAGATAAAAACTATTAGAAAAAAGGAAAAGGTAAATAACCACCTGAGACATAAAATCATTTCCAGTCCCAAATCTAGAATACCCTGCTTGTGAGTTCTGATGTAAGAAGCTTCCAGGAAATCCACCTTGAGCCCCCTGCCAAACATAATCAACAAACCCATATTCATAAGTCCAAAATAAAGCAAGAACAAAAAGACATGTCCAAGATCAAACAAAATCGTTATTCCACATATCTTTTCCCCCCTAGAGTGGAAAAAAAAAAAAAAAAAAAAAGTTCATTTCACTGGTACCTGAGTAGAAAAGTCAGCAACAGTATATGGGACATGTGATCCTTGACTGTTGAAATCATCTCCAAGAAAATCCTGATAGACAACATCAAAACGGTAAGAACAAATCTCAAAGTAAATTCTCAGGAACAAAATAATACACCCGATTCAAATTACCTGTGACATGCCACCCATAGAGAACCCATCTCTAAAATTCTGACCTGGAACCTGCAGTAGCATCTACCATATAAGATCCAAGAACTAAGGTATCCAGCAAATGAAAACTTAATCACAGAATAAAAATAGAGCATCATGAACACAAAGGAAAACAGGCACTAACATTAGAAACATAGCCAGGTTGCGATAATGGTCCAACAGACGGCTGGCTATTTGGACTTTCCAGCGGAGGAAAGTTAAAATTTGAGCCAAGGCCCCCAACAGGATGCTGCGAGCCTTGACGGTTAGAAAGATGGCTACCAATCGGAGTACCAGTACTTCCACGCCCAGCCCCAAAACCACGGCTTCCAGGTTGCGGTACATGGGGTAAAGCTCCAACCGGTCCATGTACAGCACCACGAGAAGGAATAGCATATGGTTGAGATGGCGAGGTGCCATGATAATGTGGCAGAGGAACACGAGTCATAGGATAACCAGTTGGATGCATACCAGCTTTGGGGGTACCATTTGAAGGACCAGGAGGAATATAAGATCCTGGATAAATATGGAAGTGTTAATGCACTAAAATAACTTTCAAGTGTTAAGGACCACTTGATGTCACTACTTTTATCAACATGAAAGTATTATCCCTTCCCAACAGCACATCTGAAAGGAACATAATGACATTCTCGTTCAGTATATCAACGGTTATTCCAAATTTAAACGCCTGACAATGGCACTGAACATGTGCCTCAAAGAAATCAAAACACATACACAGACTCGTTCAAACGCAGAAAAATAAGAAATTTACGCAAGGTGCTGGAAGGTCGATTGTCAGACAGTATTACTAAAACTAATTGACAAGCCACTTCAGGAAAAATGAAAAGCTCTGCCTGGATAGAAAGAGATGGATATACCTCGAGAGCGAGTGCTTCTTCTATCAGCATTTGCACCTGATGTCGGAAGAGATGCCAGCGTTTCATTGGGGATACCAGCACTGCCCCCAAAGAAAAGTCGACGGTCATTGTAAATCTGAGGCATGAAGGAGAGCAGATTTAAAATAACCATAAGCAGTTAAATAGAGCACATAATGCTTAACAAAGAGGTAAATGAAATAAAAGCACCACCCCAAAAAAAAAAAAAAGGAGAAACAATGAATGGCATAAATGGAGTAAAAGACTAGGAGCAAACAAGCTTCCACTCCATACCTTTTTCGGCTTTTGAAATTGAACCATACTCTGCTTCAAGTTATTCAGAGGTCCTTCAACCAAACACTCATGCTCCTACATTTTAAACCAGCGTGTCATCAGTAAGACAAGAAAGACGAGAGATCAACAACACAACAACAACATTACTCCATTGCCTTAGAGGCTCCCGCCTATGACGGGGTATGGGGGTCGGATGTACGCAACCATACCCATGTGTTAGAAACATACAAAGGTTGTTTCCATGACCCATAATGAAAATTGCGCCACACTATGTCGATCAACTGCAACTCCACAATATAAGAAACGCAATCAATTTAGCGAGTCATTATGCTTTATTCCATCATATTCCAAAGTCAAGAAAGAATGTGTCCTTGACTCCCTTGGAAAGACGAGAGATCACTTTGTTCAATTTTGGGATCTCTCAACATGAATAGAAACAGCGAAGAAATAGTTGAGGACGCCAGAAGATGCATTAGCACCACAATGAAGGTGAAGAGGTCACTATTCGACAATCACACTTGTACTATCATCTTCCTTCTCAGGTCCTACTCTCTAGGAACACCATCAGAACTTCAATGATGCAGCATCCATGCTAAAGGAAGCAAAAGTACCTTGTAGTGAGTCAACAAGCTATTCCAAAGATGTTGCTTGCTTAGAACTTTAGGATTTCCCAGGATCACAATGCCATACCGAGCACGGGTAAGGGCAACATTAAGCCTCCGAGGATCATTCAAGAATCCAATACCCTAAGTAAAAAAAAAACTTTCAGCTTAATGTCACAAAACAAGAATTGTTGAGTCATTTACTTCTGGTTCAAAACAAGCATGATGTAAAATCGTCAAGTAAATATGTAATACCTGATGCTCATTACTCCTCACACAAGACAGAATTATATAATCTTTCTCCCGTCCTTGGAATGAATCCACACTAGCGACCTGATACAAGCATATAGCAGTCCTTTGTTTGACATTTTTTATAAAAATAAATGCATCTTTGCGAGGCATATTTATTAAAAATAACCTCAATTTCCTTGTATAGTTGCTGCCTTAAAGAACCATTCCTGGCCATATAGTTGACTATGTATGCTCGCTGACCCTCATATGGAGTTATTACTCCAATCTATAAAAGTTGAAAAAGAATAAGCAACAAGGCAAATCATGAGAATTTCCACAAGAAAAAAGAAAAAAAGAATGCCAAGAATATATAGGTGGACAATGACCTGACTGGGTATTACACCACTTTTCAAGAAAGTGGTCACAATCTTTTCAACGTTTGCAGCCTCAGTGCGGTTCAGATAAGAAGTACCACTTGCACTAATCTCCTCTTGTCCCATCTAGAAGAACATCATACAAATTCAAACACAATACTCATGAAGCTGATACAACCATCAAAAAGAAAGACTGGCAAAAGAAACAAATAAATTCAACATCCTTAAATCAAAGCTTCTTTCATTATCATATAAGAAAACTTATACTGGATAGTTTCTAGAAACAGAAGAACCGCATGAATACCTATACCTCCCAACTAAAGAGGTGGAACAAGAATTTCAAAAATTATGAGATACTGAAATAAACACCTCCTTCAAACAAAAACAAAAAAAAAAAAAAAACCCTCAGAGCTGCTGTGCTCCTCTGTAGCAACCTCACGATGACTTAAGTACAAGGAAGCATAAAGAAGATAAAGAATACCTGGACATAGAAAAACATAGGCCGATTCGGGACGGGCCATGGGAAATCAATACCAGTTGACTGCCTTTCAGTGATGGTAACTCCATTTTGGAGAGTGCCTTCATAAAAGCTGTTGGAAGGAAATTCTGAAAGGGCAGGATGCATTCGGTATTGAACCTGAAATTCTCACAGAAAGCCAAAGAGTATGATGTCAAATTAGCAAGCTTTCAGGACAGTATAGAACAGCCAACTTCCCGAATCAAACGAATAAAAAAAACAACACGCACTTAACAAGGAATCCAGCCATTCCTCTCGCTTAAAAGAATCGTTTAAACGTCTCCAAACAAGCAAAAGAAAGTTTAAAAAAAAAGAAAAGAAGAACCATGGCAAACTGTATTTTAAGTTTAAAACATTTTTCTCTCTTCTTGTTTTATTTTCTTAGAGGGTGCATGGCAATGGTGGTAGAGGTGCAGGTTTAGGGATAAAGGGGTTATGTTTGGTTGTTTGCTGCAATCTACAAAACAGTGATAAACAGAAGTGGATCTAAAGAGGAAATAGGCCTTCACATTTTCACAGGAAAAGTCCTCGAATAAAACACATGGGAACATATATACATGCAGCAGGAAACACCTGCAATCTTATCGGCTTTACACCAATGAGAACAAGGCGTTCAAAGAGGGATTGAGCAAGTCCAGCACGTGCTGCTTTCTTGCACATAATTACAGGACCGAGCTGGCAGTGATCACCAACAAGCACAACCTAGAGAGAATATAATTAGATATATAATCAAAACAAAAATAAATATATTCAAGAGAGCAAAAGAACAAATACCTGCTTCACACCAAGAACCAATGGAATTAAACATTCAGGCTCAGTTGCCTGAGTAGACTCATCAATAAGCACCTACAAAATGTGTTTATATCTCATAAATCTTGACCAAAAATGGTAAACAGATGATCACCATCAGTCCAAGAACTAGTGAACTAAAGACATCAAGAGTTCAAGAATCCTCTAAATCACCTGACGGAACCTGAAATTGGCCAATCGAGGATCCCCTGCACCCACACAAGTACAACATATGACATCAGCACTTTGCGATATCTCCCTTTCTGTTGCTCGCTTAAGAGCCTTATATTTCTTCTCGTCACTGCTAGACAATTCTCCTGTAAAATTTAATAAAGGCAAAGAGTCAATATACAGATATACCCAAATCTGAATCAGAGCAGAGACAAAACATAGCACGCCACAAGTATGCTACCACATGATTGTACTAGGAAGCTACTAAAAGGCTGTACGCCACTAATTAAAAAAATAGACAAATATAGATTCAGTAGATATCTATCTGCAATGCATGCAATCAACAAAATAACACAATCCAAGACATGGCAACCCTTGACCAAAGCAGGTGATTGTCAAATTAAGCTGTTACAACATTTTATTCCCAAAAGAAGCACGGAGATACAGAACAGAACAATACAGTTAAACCTGCTCTAATTAATAGCTTAAACTCAATTAATCCAAGTCTCCCGTCATGTTTGAATATGAACTGCAATGAAGGATAGGCCTGAGAATTTAAGCCAGAAAGGTTTGGAAGTTCAGTCGAATAAATAGAAAGGATAGCTCATCAAACCTACCGCATCCATTTCCATCAATGTACTTGTGGTTCGCCCTAAAGGTCACTTATATATTTAATGGTCTTCTGAAGAGGAGGGGACAGGTTTGGGGTGGGGGACATGTGCAAATTTAGACAGCTGAACACAAATTTCAATCTACTCTCTCTGATGTGCAGCTGTTGCAAACAAGCTATCACTACTTCCATGAGTGCATGACCTGGTTGGCAACAAATCTCCAGCCGACCTCCATAAGCAGTCCATATTTTGCAATTTTTTCTTTTCTTTTTGTAACTCAAATTTCATATATATTTCCAAATGTTTACAAAGTAGTTAGCCAGTAGGAGTGGCAAATAGCAAGAGTAACATGCTCAAAATACAGAGATGTGCCTAGGATATCCAAGAGCTAGCTATCAAACCAGTAGGCAGGCCCTAACATTTAAGAGTGGAATAGCATAAAATAGAGACCTAATTAGGTAGCAGCCTATTATAGTCTGTAGCAAAAGCAGCATAAGCTGGATTGCTAGAATCAGAAAGCTAAAACAGTAAGCCAGAAGTAGTCCATCTATTTGCAAGAATCACATTATAAAGTCTAAATGCTTGGGGAAGATGGAAAATTCGCTATGGTCTGATCAATCTAAGTTTCTCATCATCATCTGATTTATTTAAGGGATGACAGCTTGCTTGTCTTCTAACAGCCAGTGATCTCTTTCTAATCTTCAATAACTTTCCCTCTCCAATAACTTCTCAGCTAAAAACATCCTCTTCTATATCTTTTTGCTTCCCTACTCATTGTAAGGAAACAGAAACATAAAGTTTCCTACCTACTCCAGAAATTCAAACAAACATTCAACTCCGGAAGATAGAACTCCCTGCAAACTACTAACCTAACAGGTAAATTTGAACACCTTCACCCTCCCTCCACCCCTCCCCAACCACCACCACCCCCCACTTTGGAAAAAAAATAGAGAAAGGAGTAAAATATCCCACCATAAGAAACAGCAGGGAGGCAGGAATTTGTAGTCTACTTTACCAATCCTGAATATATCTAACAGCTAATTGGTTTGAAATTAAAGAAGCCATTAACAACAATTTATGTAATCAGGAGAAAAGAAAATAGACCAATAGGAAATGGATGTTGTACCTTGTTCATCTTTCAAAAGCTGTAGCTTGTGCAGTTCACTCTTCTCAGATGTATCAAGATGCCGAACCTGCAACACAAAATTAGAAGATTCATAACCAGCTCTTGCAAGGACTAAGCTGTCCCCATAACAACAACACCATCCAACAGCCAAAAAAACTCCAGAATAGAAGAGGGGATAAAAAGACATCCTCCAGAGAAGGGGGGAGATCTTCTGGAAACCTGATAGTGCAAGGTTAGGTGTTCAACAGGCGAACTAACAGCCTCCCTCGACTTCGCACATAATCTAACCACCTGACATTAAAAAAGGAAAAAAAACTACATTAGCATCAAACCAACTAAAGAAAATCATCCAAAAGCAAATACTAGGTAAGTGTGCTATTCAGAACCATTTTCTCATTCCCGCGCTAACCTAAACTCAATTTCTCACTCTACTCAAAGGCTTCATGTACTGGAGAAGTCCCTCTGTCCTAATTTCTTAGCTCCAATTTTTGTGTGTTGATGTGTCCCAGATTGTTTGTCCATTCACCATTCCATTTAATTGCCAAATTCAATAGCATTCTTCAAAGACAACATCTTAACATGGATAAATATTTTAAGAAAACAAAGTACAATTTAAGCATGGTCTCAGGGTGGCTCAAGAGGTGCATGACCATGACCGCGTGTACCACTCTAGTTAAATGACATAGATTATGCCATAATTTACCAAAGGACAATGGTCATTCCACCTTTCCATTTAGGGGTAAGGTCACAAACATGGAATCTAAATGATGTTTTCATAAATGTGGAAGCTCATGGTGAACTTTGATACACTTTCAAGAATAGAATGTTTAAATTGCACCACCTCCGGGGGCAAGGGATTGTGCAGAGGGCAAGAAGATGGAGATGTGTCACAAGCAACAACCAACATGAAAAACAAGTTTGGTAACAAAATAAATAAATAAGGAACTAGAAAAAGATCAAACAATATGATAACATCCTAAGCACGTAAAAGACCAAGTCACTAAATACAAGAACATATGTTTGACGACAAAGTTCTATTAATATGTATATGATACCAAGAGAATTGCAACATGAGGACAATGACGGCTCTATATCAAAATAAAATAGAAACCAAATGGATAGTCGCCACATTACAAGAAATAGGGTTAACCTTTAGTCCAGTAGCACTAATTTTTTCAGCTAGTTGGTCCACAGCAACATTACTTGGAGCACAAACCAAAACCTGATCAAGAATTTGATTTATCCCAGAGCAACTAAACACATCCAAAATGAGGGACTATTAACTATAAAAAAAAATTATAACAAAGACATGAAGCAAGATTTACCTGACCTTGACCTTGTTTGGCCATATGATAAACAATGGCAGCAGAAGTTACAGTTTTTCCAGTGCCAGGAGGACCTTGAATTAGGTTTATGGGCTTCTGTAAGACATTTTTGACAGCAAAAACCTATAAAATACAAATCCGTGTTAGAGACAGAAAATGTAAAGCATAAATGCATATAGGGAAAACCATCTAAAAAATAGGGGGAAAACATCAAATACAGTTTGAGACTTCAGTCAAAGCCACTTTCAACTAACAAACACCCCCCCCCCTTTGCTTCTCCCAACCACCACCCCCAGGAAACAGAAAAAAGGGAACAGTGAGCATAACCTGAATATTGGAGAAAACTAAAGGGAATTCCAAATAAAAACTATGCACCAAAGGAAAAGGAGAATAGAATATTGATTGGAACTTAACCCGCCCAACTGAATAAACAAATACATCTTCTCAAGAAGCTCTGAGACGAAGGAAACGGGAGCGGACCGGGGGGGTTGGAGACGGTGATGCGAATCGAGGATTCCATCATTTAGACTCCGAACCTATGACAAGAAATCAAGCTAAGGAACTTGAGATCGACATTGCAAACTTTTTGTTTAGGCATGTGCAAGATGAACCAAACGTGCATTGGATTCATTTACTTGAAACTAAACACTTTTAGTTAGTATTGCATATTTGTGTTTGTATATGCGTTATTCTATGTTTGACTTTCTTATTCTAATGACCTTTTGTTGCTAATGATTCTTGTCTACTTGAGTTTATCTTGTTTAGAAAGGCTACTAGGTTGAGGAGAATGTTTGTCAATAGAATGTTTGTCAAGAGGATGATGTCTTGGAGACACAAAAAGGAAGCCAAATTCATCATCATTAGGGCCGACCACTATAGGATAAAGATGGATAAATTTTGAGATCAAATTCAAGTCCATTCAAGATCAAATTTCAACCAACTTTTTGAAGACCATTTCAAGATTATCTCAACCTACAAAATTGATCCACCAAGTCATCCAAACATATCAAAATCGGCTGGAGCAAGAAATAGCCTAGATAACTCCCCTTTTCAAGATAGATTCTAGTCCAAATTGTAATTTATCTCTTTTCAAATTTTCGATAGGCTTTTAGGATAAAGTTTGTCTTTTGAATTGTTTTAGGACTGAAAATTTCAGCCATATTTAGTCATAAGGCCGCCGGCCACAACATAACATACATGAATAAAATTTGATTTTTGTTTTCTTCTCCCAAAAGAGTGAATCTTGTTTTCTTGATTTTGCATCAAAAATCAAAGCTAATAACTCTCAATGTTGAGCAAATTGAATGTGATTGCCAAGGATAAGAGTGTCATCTAGGAGGGCCTTGAAGGTTTGCCTATAAACGTACGCTTGAATCTAAGCTGTTGCTTAAGCCGGCGATTTCTACCCAACTAAAGCAAGGAGAAGTTTACTTCTTTGTGTCTAAACCCTTATGGAAAGATTGTTGGAGGTGGAGAGTGGATCCTTACCGTGTCAGCTTGCATCAGGGGGAGAGGGTGTTTGTAAAGAACCTCACAAGTGCACCATTAAGGTGCAAATGGACTCAACAATTCTACTTGCAAAAAAAAGGACTCAACAACCCTCTCCAACATGGCAGACAATAAACTGAGTATGGCAGAAGAGGCGAAACTAAAACAGAAGTCATCTCATCTTAGGAGAGAGGAAAAAATCACCAGCAAAACCAAAAATAAGACCAAATATACCAAAGCATACATTTCAAGAATAATGTTCGGGCATAAGTGACAGAGCCTACCTGAGATGCATTCAGCTCTGGAAGCCCAGGGGCACCAAAGCGACGAGGCAGAGCACTACGGACCATCTGCATCTCAACTTCATGTCCTAACAGATGGTGGTAAATATACCTGGGACAATGTAAACAGGTCATGCATAACATAAAACAACAAAAGCCCTCACCTATGCGCCGTATACAATCATGCATGTCCGCAGAAAGTGGACAAGGAGTATATCCACACAACAAAAATGAAGAACAGAACAAACACTGCTTGAAACTCACCCACTGACACTAGTTTCATCCACAGCGAAAGTTTTCATTGCCCCCTGCATCCGATCAAAACTTGTGCTCTTCCAGACAAAATCAACACTATAACCATGATTCACATCCACTGGAACACCCTACAGAGCATAAACCAACGTCAATGAGCAGTTCAAAAATCACAAGGACACTACTTGATGGGATTAAAAAAAAAAAATAACCACCTGACTAGCACGAAGCTCAAGAGCCACCTCCTCTTGTGCAGTTAATTTAATCTGAAACAGTTTGTTGATGTATAAGTCAGTTAACAAATAAATTTCAATAGAAAGCAGGTGACATGCCCACATGCCCATTAATTCCAAGTAACGTATCATAGGAATTGACCCTTTATGAAACGTCTTACCACATGTCCTACTGACTGCCAAGCTGGATGGGCTGCATCCCCTGAATATCGTAAGCGCAACTCATCGCCAGGGACAAGACGCAATTCATTATCTTCCTGCAGGCCAATCCATAAACATGGTTCAATTAAATTAGACATGCAATACAAAATACAGTATTGGGGGGAAAGGCTCAGAAGCATAATGCAGAAAACGGAATCCCACAAATTCATAAAGGTAAACAACAGAGTTGCAAGAATACCTTCGGAAAAACAAAATATGCAACCCGTTTCTTGTTGAGGCCAATGTCCCAGCGCACTGTCAAATTATCTTTGCTTTGAGACTCTTTCATCGTCTGTAGTTTCAAAATCGCAAAGACAGTTAATTTGAAGTATCAGAAAATGAACAGCTTCATGCATCCTTTAGTAAGAACGAAAAGATTACTTATAGGCAAAAACAATAATAAAGAACTACAGGTCTCAAATGAAGGAACCTACATGAAGACTGCCACAAAGTAAATATTGCATCGATAATTTGATGAGAGAAATAATCATAAAAGGGGAAAAAGGATGAAGATCCAGTTTCCTATTTTTTTCCTTCTTCCTTGCACTGCTTAGATAAATTGATACTATTTCCTTTTTCTCCACATAGAAGGCCATGAAGGACGGGATTGAATGTACCTTATCGTAGTCAGCTTCAAGCTTGATCAGAGGTGCGAAGACATTTTGATACTGCAACAGAAAAAAGTGTAAAAAACCAAAATAACAGAACAGAGACACCCCCATAGTGAACGTCAGAATGCCTTCTTTCCTATTCATTAACATTTACCAAAGTAAGCACATGAACATCCAAAAGAAGTATACACCATCACAGCACACACCTGATAGGCGTCCTCATACTTCAATGCTACCTGCTGAGGTTCATCATCCACACCAGGCTTCTTCAGATCTTCCAAGGTAGCATCAGGATTTGTCTTCCAGAGTTCTTCTACTTTGTTTATCTGTTGAGCACTGACTTGGCGTGCCCTCAGTTGCTCTTGTTCAGATGGCACCTGCATTTTGCAACCAATAATGGTGTTCAGGACCATCTGAATATCACTAGTCAACAGAAAAAGATCTCAGAAATGTTTTACCTTGACAAGCCACTGCAAGAAACATCGATCATCAATAAGGGGGCACCACTGACTCAGGTCCCAGTTCATGTCCTTCAAGGCATTAACACTAAGGCAAGGTTCCCTACAAAGAAGAACAACAACATTCTCGGTCTTTGCAGATATGAACCCAAGGAGGAAGACATTTCGACATCCACAGTTGTAACACTCCAGAATTGTTTCTCCAAGAGGGCTATCCTTATGAAGGCACACTTCTTTGTGCTTGGCACGCACCTAAAAGAATTCCAAAAAAAAAAAAAAAAAAAAAAAAAAAAAAAACACTTGAACATCCATTTACGTGCACAAATGGCAATTGTACCCGACTGAAACATCCCTGCCCCCGCCCCCCAAAAAGAATATATAGACTAAGATTAAATTGAGAACTTGAAATGCGCAGAAGATATTACAAAATTTCACAGAAAATGCAGAAAAATATGAAACTGCATAATGCACTTTTGAGTAGAATCATGCAGGTAGAGCAAAAAAAAAATGCAGAAACTAGAAATAGACCAGATACATAACTTCATGTAAAATTCCAGTCCCACGCCCCACATCCTAGTTACAGGATACATGGATAAAAATATATCTCCACACAACCACCACCACCCCCCCCCCCCCCCCAAAAAAAAAAAAAAGTAATTGCAGTACGAGGAAATAGCAAAGGTCACCAAAGTACCAGGTTTCACCCTTCAAGCCTCCAGCCAAAAAAAAATTAAGGTATAACAAGTCACTCAGATAGACCACAAATCCACGTTACAGAAAAAGAATTGACATTTAGTAGGAAACAGTAGCTTTCAATCCCTTCGTTTTACTTACCAAATGATTCACAATATGTGATCCCGACGTATTGCCCCTTGAATTGCAGAACCATTTCCGACAAGAAGGCACATTGCACCTGGCAACGCACGCAGGATTAGAAACCCCGCAATAACGACAGGCATGTTCCACGGAGAAATCCCCCTTTCCATACTCAGAACCCTCATCATCCCCTGTCTCCTCAAAGCTCAACCCGCTCATCCCAACCCCCAAAGCATCAACGGCAGCAGCCTGACTACTACCACCACTATTACCATTACTACCACCAGTAGCATTATTATTCCCTCCGCCTCCACGCGATTTATGAGACGGAGAGGCGTCAGAAGACGACGTAGGCCTGTCAGGCGGAGCGACAGCAGCATCAATAGAAGAAGACGAGACCATAGAATCGGAAGGCGTAGGCCATACTGACGATCGGATAGGTTGCGAAAGCTCCCGAAATTCAGGGTAATCAAAATCCTCTCCTTGCGTGCTGAACTCCAGAAAAGTATACGCGTCGTTGCCGGTGTCCGGCTGAGACGCCGTTTCGAACAAATGATTCTCCTGAGGATCCATATTTGTCAAATGTACTTTCAGAAATAAATTAGGGTTAGGGCCTGAAGATTATGGATAGAATTGAAAAGGTACGTTAAAGTGAAGGATAAATCTAGGGTTTCGTGATTGAAATTAGGTGAAGTAGAAGGCGAAAGAGAAGAAGTGCAGTTGAATTTCTGCGAAGTGAGAGAGAGTACGACCCTCTATGGTATGTAGCGACGGTGAGGGGTTAGGGAGGCGAGGCAGAAAAATATTGCAACGATCGACACAATAAAATTATGTTAATAAAAGCTATTTATATACAATTGATCATTTGGATTATTTTATATTTATATTGTACTAGATGATCCAGGATAGGAGTTCATGGAGGTAGATAATTAAGGTTAAAGAGGTGTAAGTAGGATATATACGCACATAGGTTATACTTAGAGGATTAGATACTATCTACATTTTAGATTGACTTACATTTTTTGTTTTGGTCTTCATCTTTTAATTATTTGTGCATATCTACTCTTATTACTATTTTAATATCAGAAGATTTCTGTTTATGTTTAATAAAATCCTTTCACTAGTGCATATTCCTATTATTGTATGCATGTTCCTATTATTGTGCTATCTATGCAGGTATATATAGGCTGGTGGTCTCAATAGAAGCAAACTCTCTATCCCTTGGGATGGAGTTATTGTTTGTCTGCCTCTCAAACTCCCTTGGCCCTAACGATAAGTTTTGATGTCGTTGCGGGATACTGGGTATTATTGCTATTGTTTGTTGTTTATTATACAAGATGATATATCTCTATATATAAATATAATGTAGAATAATTATTCGAATGAATGATTCAATGGATTGAATCAAGAATCAGAGAAATTTTCTACAATTAGAAAAAGTGAAAAAGCCTACTATTTAATTATAATATTCCATTATATTGACAACTTCAAAAAAATTGGAATAATTATCTTTTGTCCCCTAGTGTCTGGCATAATCGTCAATACATCCCTCAATGTTTAAAAATACATCTGTTTGAGAGATACATATTTAACCCCATTGATTTAATTAAAAAAATGTTATTCAAATATATATATATATATATATAATATGAATTGCCTATTTTGCCCCAATCCCTTTCATCTTCACCCCATCAACTATTGGTCACCAGAAACGTCACCACACATCTCCACCAGCCACCGCAAGCCCCTTCTCCCTTGCCACATCTCCACCAGCCACCGCCCGAGCCTCCTCTCCCCTGCCCCGCCCCGCCCCCCACCAGCCGCCGCCCGCTGGTTTCATTTTGACCTCCGCCTCAAAGTTCCCGCTTCATTATGCAACGAATCGTCATCCCGAAATCCAGCCGTGGAATCTGTTGACACTGGGTTTTTGATTCCGACTTGCACCTCTTGTTCCGAGTATAAACCCTAACAATCTTAGCACGGCAATGATCGACAGCAGAAAGCGCACCGTTAGATTCTAGGTCCGGAATTTCTGACCCATCATTCGCATGAAGAAATGGAGCTGGTATGTGAGACTTATCCTCCATTGCGTATGATTTGAAACCAATAACTCTGTTTACCAGTGAACTAAACGAAAACAAACTTCATAAACATACAAATTAGCAAGTGGATACAAACATTATCTCTTGTGTAAAACTGCTTCTCTGAGCAGAAAGAGGTATAGATCGCGGTCGCTGAAGGTGGAGAGCATGGCGGAGTGGGTGTGTCGCGCGAGGGCGATATGTTACTGTTGGGTTGATTACAAGAGAGAAAATAACCAAATGTAATATATGAGGTGGCTCAAAAGAGTAGATTCTTGCTCTTCCTCAGATTCAACATTCATTTAGCATTCTTTTTCTTTTTTTGCTGGTTTAAATGGGGTGATGATGAATAGTGAAAAGGTGAGAGGGGCATTGTTGATTTTTCCTTAAATTTTTTTAATTTTATATTTTAAAATATCATTTTACCATTTAGTCCACACATCAGATGAGTTAAGAGTGTATTTTTAAACATTAAAGTGATTATTGAAGATTATGTCAAACACTCGGGGAGCAAAAAATAATTATCCCAAAAAAATTTGGTATACTATTATCATCGTATAGTAGCGGTTAGGCAAATAGGCCTCCATCGTCTGGTGGTTAAGACATCTCTCTTTCAAGAAGGCAGCGGGATTCGACTTTCCTGAGGGTAGAGTGGATACTACGAAAAGAAGTTGATCATAGATTAAGAAAAAGCCTAAAAACGTCTACATATAATTTGTATATTTTATTAATCAAATCAAACACAGAGTAATCATAATATTTTTGTAATATATTAAGGGCGGACGTGCGGTGGACAAAAGGCATTATATACGGGGTTAAGATCATAGGCGTAAAGTGAGGCAAAATATGAGGCATCTAATCACGCCACGCTACGTGACAGTTTTTTTTTTTTTTAAAAAAAGGCTATTTTATACACGTATCGTCCGTGATTGGAAGTCTCATATTGCCTCATTTAAGCCCTCTTCTCGTATATATTCTATGCAGCGCGAATAACCGTTTAGTATTCAACATGAGGGTAACATATACATTTTAAATTGCATATTCGCAAGGCATATCCCATTAAGGTCTTCTCAGGGCACTCAAGGCTAGGCAAACCGAAATCTATTATCAGTATTCTTATACCAAAATAAATTTAGATTCAAATCTTTTGTGCGATTACTAGATAAAAAATACAACTTTTAAAAGATATTTATAAGATATATATTTGAAGTTACATTCTGCACATAGTCGTATGAAGAGGATAGTAAGATTCATCAAGATTGTAGATTCAACATTTATATAAACTGCATATGTGCAAAAAAATATTTAAACAGTAATTGAGAAACATATCTTTCACATAGTATTTGAATTCGAGTCGACACACAGTTTATACGGGTTATCACTATTAGGAATGCATTTTTATATTCTGACATTTTTTTTGGAAAACAATGCATTTACTTTTTCCAAACAAGACGGATGGAAGATATTTAAATTAATTAAAAGTATTGATGAAATTTACGAATGGACCGAAAATGTCCATCTTAGCCACCGTTGTGCAAGTCGTGCAAAAAGTCACACAAAGGGCGTTTCGTACTAGACCCCTTGTTTGCATAGAATACGAGAAAAGACCAGATTATTTTACGGTCTGATGAAGCAGTTTTATATTATATTTTGTATAAGATGTTGTTTTTATGGCTCGAATCCCTGATCTGAAATCACATAATGTTACCATATTAATCAAAGAGTAGAGTTTTTAAAAATGATTGATTAAAGAGTGGTTTAACCAAATCTAAATCGATAAAAGCAAAATATAATTCTACTCTATTTTGATTGTCCGGTGGAGCTATTCTCACTGCCTTTTTTTTTTTTTTTGCATTTCCACTATTTTTCTTTAAAAACCTACCCAAACATGCTATTGCAAAAATGGTGGAAATCCAAAAATAAGTTGGTGCCAATTAGGCATTACTCCCATGGTAATGTTGAGGTCCATAACTAAGAGGTCATGAGTTCAATCCTTGTCTGGGGCAATATCGCTTCAAATGAGTCAATACTCCACAGAATGTGGCATGATCTAGAAAAAAATTGTAATCTTCATTTGGGTCACCTATCCACGAAGTATGACATGATCAAAAAAAAGTCCTCTTGATTAATATGTTAAAAGTCTTAGCAATATTTCAAATCATACAGTCAATATTCCAGTCTTTTATACGGTGTATAAAATTATACATGTACATGTAATTTATACTTATGCCAAGCATTGAGCCACCATATTCAATTGCCGAAAACTTAAGGACAATGTTTGTTCTAGAGTAATAATACGAAGAAACGTGCATTCTCAAAGAATAAATGAACATTGAAACTAATTTCCACAAGGATCAGAAAAATAGAATATAAAATGTCGTTTTTGGTGCACTAGACTCCTGCATTTGCACATGGTTCAGGATGAGGCCGTGTCGCTTCGCGATCTGACATACGCAGCCTTATCTTATACTTTGTGCAAGAGACTGTTTTTACGGCTCGAACTTCTGACATCAAATGATATATAAGCTTTGAACAATAAACGATTTACTACCAGGGCTGGTTCAGAATTAATATAAAAACATACTAAAATAACTTTTTTTCCTATAAAAAATAAGAAGAAGAAGTGTAAATATGTAATTAAGATATCTGTCTCGGTTTTTCAGCTGTTAAAACGTGCTATTAGGTAATGATAAATTTTACAATTTAACATGAGTTAATAATTCACAACTGAAAATGCTTCAAAATAGAAACAAGACAAATAACTAAAAGTTGTAAGAGCATGTAAAAAATGTACAAATAAGTGAATAACTGAAAGATTCGTACCACAATAACCCAAGCCTCTTGAATGTATAAGATTCCTCGTACGATTCTAAGACAAAAAAAAAAAAAAAGCTGGAGTAAAAGTCATGCTTTGCCAGTTTCTATTTGTCTCATACTTTCCAACGTTAAATTTCCCTTTAAAAAAAAAAAGAAAAATCCTTGTACGTTAATTAGCGTCTCAAAATATTCTTCGATTTGGATTGCGTGGCATAATTGCTTTAAAAGAATTATGTTACAGGCAGACCAAATAACTCTTTCAAGCATCTTGTTTTAGTTTACTTGTTTCTCCATTGGAATAGTTTTCATTTCCAATAAAATTAAGGAAACACTTTCTTTTGAATTTGTAGTATGATAGAATAAAACAAAATGACTTAGAATAAAACAAAATGACTCATTAAATTAGCTACGCTTCTTAACTTTGAAACATGATGAAATAAAACAAAATGACTCATTAAATTGGATGGGCTGAGCTTCTTATATTATGGAGTAACAGTTAGATCTCTTATATTGTGGAGTAACATTTCATCGACACAGCTTGACGCAATTGTCATTATAGATCATCGGATTTCTAACACATGGTATGATTGCGTACATCCGACCCCATAACCCGTCATCGGCGAGAGCGGGGGGGGGGGGGGGGGTGTTGTTTATCCATTGGAATATTGGACGCAGTTCTTGAATGAAAACTTGTTTTCCACCATAGTATTTATATGTTTAAAGGGGAAGGCGAGTAGCCTTTCTTTGGAAATCACTGGGCCATTGCTTTTCTTCCTTATGGCAAAAGATAATAATTCTATGAGCTTGCATGCTCTCAAACCAGTCAGCTTTCATGATTCATTTGATTGATTAATGGTGTATCAATAATTCAATCTAAAGAAAACCTCTGAAAGTAATAGTCAGAAAAAGCTCACAACACGTAAAGAAATTGATGATCCAAATACCAACACAAATCAAAGAAAATAGGCTACCAATGTTCCCAAATGATGATGTATCATTCACCTGAAGCGACCTCTGAACAACTATCTAATATTTTCTGGCCATGAAAATGTAGAACTCTACAACAATTTTTACCCCAGCTTATGCTACGCCATCTCCCGAAACCTGGCCATTGCCTTCTTCTGAATGAGAGATTTGTAGCTGTCTCCAGACTGCACCTCTAGGCCTGGGTCCGCCTTTTTAGGTCGACTACCTAATCCTGCTCTGCGTTCCACGCTCTGTGTTTGGACCGGCTCCACCATGCCACTTCCGTCTTTGCCCAATCCCTGCGATTCAATCAAGACACAAAAACCACAAAATAAAAAAAAATAAAGAAAAAGGTTAACACTACACTTCAATCGCTAAATGTAACACCAACCAGCTACCAGGTCCACTATAAGCCCAAGAATAGCAGAGGTCAGATTCGACACTACTGTCATGCAAACTATGGGGGTAACTATAAGTACCCGCTGATACTGGAAGGGAAGGAGGAAAGCAGAAACTGTTTGGTCTCAACCAACCGAGAGGTTTTATGTTGATCCAAGAGCTAGTAACACATGGGTATGGTTGCTTACATCTGACCCCCATACTGCGCCAGACAATGGGATAATGTTGTTGTAACAGCTAGTAACAACAATTGTTGGCCGAATAGGTTGATGCCACATCAGGAAAAAATGTCAAAGCAAGGAAGGTGGTCATATATCATTAGACAGAACCACATACATCTCATGGGCTTCATTAGTGGGGTATAACTAATCATACTTGCTCAGGAAGCGATTAAAATCTGCGTAATCGTAGTGACACATTCATGTGGGAAACCTCAACATTGGCGAATATTGCCTAATAATATACTTCAGGGAACAAAGCCATATAAATTATAGGGAAAGAAACGGTACCGAGCCCTCATGCCAGCCCATGTTACGTAGCATCCGATTTCCAACGTTGCTCTCATCTATAGCCTTGTCAGCTGTAATCACTTCAAAGCTTTGAATATTAGCATCTCCAGAACCACGACCACCACCCACGCCAGGAGGAAAAGGCATAGAATCTATAGCGCCCCTTCTGTATGTTGCATCTCGATCTTCAACATTCAGCAAGCAAACAACATATATTCTCCACAAGTTAATACAGATCAAAGTGAAATGAATTAGCAATCGACCATTGGAGCCGGTCTCTTTTCCTCATAATTCTTTGTTTAAATAGGACCATTATGCTAGTGGCAGCCTATTGTCAATAGCATCCATCTAGTAGAAAACCAAACCCAAGGGGAGTCAACCATCAATAAGATACCTAGGCAAGCTCTAGAGGCATAGAAGGAAATAGGACAGCTCATAAAAACTATAATTAAATAGCTTAAGAAGATAAGAAATTGAAAAAACCACAAATAATTGAGAGGTACCATACTTGAGTCTCCAGGGTCTGATACATCATCTCCGAATGACGATGATGAACCATATAGGCTTCTCCTCTCAGCTGCACGATCCCTGTACATCGTCTGACGTTGATCTTTATTCAATACTGCAGGTTGTGTAGGCATCTCGGAAAACCTTCTTTTGCCAGTTCCAGCCGCTGGAGGAGTTGCATAAGAACCCAAAGCAGATGAATCTGTTCTGAAAGGTGTAGCAGACACATCAATATTGGTCAATGAAGATGATCCCACAGAGGATGCAGCAGGTACAAGGGTGGAAGTACTCCCCGATGATCCTGTATATTGAGTGTCTGATTTCACCATTCCAATTCCAGAGCCCCTAATTACTCCTTTTATTGTTCCACTGGAAGTGTTAATAATATGCTTAGCCCTATCCTGAGATTCGTCACTAGACTGTAACAAAGCAGAGGTCGTCGCGACACCTACGCTTGTAATACTTTCCTTTGTCAATTCAGCTTTAAACCTGTTCTTTGTAGATGTGCCAACTGCGGTTGACCGATCTTCAGGCATGGTAGAAGACGGGTTATCATCAAGAGCCACACGTGGTGCTTGACCTTCATGACTTCGCTGCTTCCACATGGACAACACATTGTTCATCTTCTTTTTGTTAGCTAATATGCTGCTCTTTGAAGCAAGCCTTATTTCCTTCGCTTTCTCTTTCTCTTTCTTCTCTGCAGCTATAGCGGCATTAGCAGCAGCCTGAATAGCATCTGGCAATGAAGCAGCTTTTTCAGTTGAGCTGATGGTGGCGGCTGGTGCGGATATAACTACTTTCCTGCTGCTAGATCCATCAATCATCTTGGATGCTTCACTTTGTTTTTCAGCTGTCTTGTTATTCTGGTCAGTACAAGGTATATACTGCTGTGTCTGATGGTCAAAAGAATACCAAATGCCATTGTTACCATCATAATATAGACCTGCAAATTTTACATAAGGTAACCATTTTGAAGCAACAACCAAAAAACCTGGGAAACTAACTCCCATCCATTGAGAAGAATATGCTTAACTTTGAAGCCTAGTATGAAAATATTTGCTCTTAAAAGAGAAAAAAAAAAAAAAAAAAAGAGTATACAAATACCAAAATGAACTCAGACCAAAAAGAAAGCATAAAAGACAGCCTACCCGAGTTCCCATCATAATAAAATCCAGAGGCAGCATCGTAGTAATAACCAGAGGCTTCATCCCAAACAAACCCAGATTGTGGAGCTCCAGCAGCATTTGGGCCTCCAACTTCAGCACCCTGCTCTTGCCCGCCCGCAGATTGTTTATCCTCAGGGTTATATTCTTTTGGTGTCCATCCAACAGCATCATACTGAAATGAAGTAAACCATAACCAAACATTCTGATGATACACACTAACCGGCAGTCTAAAATGCCCAAAGCTTTCACATACAGAAGCTGCTTCTTAACATGTTTTCCATACATCAAAATCCTATACCTTGTGGTCTTTCAAGTAAATCATGATCATAGATATCTATTCAAGATACGTGGACAAGATGGTAAAACAAAGAAGCACCTGTTGTGCAAAGGTTGCCGCTTCAATTGCAGCAGCAGCAAGACTGCTTGACTGAGAGGCTCCACCTTGCCCAGATCCTGGCCCAAGAATACTCTTTGCATATGCAACCCGAAGTAATTGACCATTCTTTTCCAGAGTAGTCCCGTTAGTTACCTCTAAAGCTTTTGTAGCATCCTCAACCTGACATTAGCAAAAATATTAGGCAGTAAGCAGATCAGTAGACAGCACCAATATAACAGATCAGCATCAAAGTCCCCTCAAATACAAAGAAAAACAAACTTCTATAAAACCCAGAGCATTGCCCACAAAAGCTGCAGCGTAACAGAGTTAGCATAACACATCACCTTACGTGAAAACCATGGGCTTCCATTACCAATGAGTATAACCATGACATCGAAAGTTTAAATATAAACCACCTCCAAACACCCACCCCAACAAAAGAACAGAAAAGAGACTCTTGTAAGGCTTTGCGCTTTCTAAAAATATCTATCAACACATGCCTCTACTGCCTGAAGTGCGCCCAAAGAAAGCATTTAAATGTACACATATAACCGATGCAGACCTCTTAAAAATCAGCCAGCCCCTACACTCTACCTCAATTGATGGCATTACATGGATGTACAGTGCAATGAGGTGCAAAATTTAACAATGTCAAACAGCCAAATCTTAGGGTCAACTAAATGCCGTCATAGGAATGAAATTTATGCAATGATAACTAAACAAGGAACTCTGCCTAATGACACAGTAAGTGCACTACATGGGTGCACAGTGCAGGCACTTAATGCCTATAGCCCTATAAAATGTATAATCGACCAAATGACAAGTAAAATAGAACTCACCGAATAAAAATGGACAAATGCAAATCCCCTAGAAACATGAGTAAATTTGTCCCTGACAAGTCGAAGGTCCTGCAAGAAAGTATTTCCACATAATAAGCCATAGCAAGAATTGACCATAAAATCGAAATAAACATGTGAAAGGCAGAAATTGAAAGGACTGTCATACCACCAGTTACAAGGCTTACCTTTATGGGAGCATGTTTCGAAAACTCATAGCGAAGCATTTCCTCATCAGCGTTTTCATCCAAACCACGGACAACTAAAACATGAGTAGGCCCTGCTAGAAACACCAATTAGGAAATTTTGTATCATATTCCTAAGTAGAACATGGGTACAAAGACCAAGCAACAATCACCTGCTTCTCCTCTTTTCGCAGAAGGGGCTGGATTTGATGATCCCATATCTGCAGAAGGGGCATCGTCCGTTCTTGCTTCGTTACACTAGAATAGCAAGCAATAAGGGAAGATTGATCAGGAACTACAACCGCTTTCAGTAACACTTCTCTATTGCAGATCCATTTTCAGATTGGACTTCTTAAAATAACTTGAGGGAAAGGTTTCTTAAAGACAAGCATCATCTCCAGAATTAACATTACAGAACTGCTCTTTAACTTGACGTGTTTAGAGAAACAATGTGAGACAATCATCATATAACATCCTTTCTGATCTGATAATATCTGAGTAAGCGAAGGGAACAGTCTGTTGAAGACACTGAACTTACGCATAATGTCAAAATACCAAGTAAAAATAAAAGTACAGTCATAGCGGTCCCAGTATGCAAGAATGATATTAGGTAGGTTGCATAAGTGCATTGAAATGGACGGCACTAGGCTTAGAATTAATGCATACAAAATTCCAAGAAGTCTACACTGGAGGAGCCTCATGACATGACATCTATACGACAGACTCTAAAGAGTCCAACAACATAAGCCCACCAGCGCTTTTTCTAAATCCAAGTGCTTCAGAAACAAGCGCATGCAGCTCCCACATGAAGTTCCAGAAATTTAACCAGAAGAACTTCCATAATCACTTAGTAATGAACCTAAGAGCGCCTCAATTGACAAACACTACATAACATGAAAAATAAGAAACAAAATCAAACTTCTGCATATTAAGGTAAAAAGTGTGACAGTGTAAGGGATAACATAACCCACATGCAATATAACAGCACCATGAGCTTCAGGGACTCGCACATTCAGAAAAATAAAAAAATAACAAAATAAAAAATTTCCGAAAGTGAGGACAAATGCAAAAGTAGCTGGCTCAAAAAGTGTAACATACAGCAATGAAAAAACCCCACCATAGGAAAATCATTTGTACCTGAAAACAGGACGTACGGCGTGCAAAATTTACACAACCACATAAAGTGCATATCCAATCAAATGGTATTGCCACACTCCGATGACTACCATAGCCTGATCTCGATGTATTTTCAGTTCCAGAAGGTCCAGTTGCACTCCCTGTTGGCTTGCTACTGCAGCAGAAACACATCAGAATTCCGAAACTAAATGATAACAACTCGCTCGATAAACCTTAGCTAGAACAACTCTAGCCCGTATCGCCGTCTTAAAACCGAAGGCAAAATTTCCAGAACATGCTTCGATATAACAGACCAGATAGCATACCTCAAGTCCAAAATAATACAGAAACACAGAAATACAAAAAGGAAAAGCAAAAGGCTAGATTGTTAAACCTCAAGTTCTGAAAGTTGAAAAGCATTGCCATCCTATCTATGGCTAAAAGAAGTGGGAACAATCAAAAGCAGCAACACTAGCATTTATTTTCAATTGATAAGGACTGCACAGATCAGAAATGAGTGGACGTACCAAGACACCATATGTTTATTTTCATGTACAAGAATATTGATTCATTGATGAAAATATAGGACAAGATCCATTGATTAAAAGTGACACATTATTATGCTTAAATACAAAAAATAAATAAAATAAAATAAAAAATAAAAGCAAATGGCCTCACCTGTACTCAAAGAACAACTTTCTTTCATCCACAACAAGCCCCTCATCCCCAAGCTTATCCATCATTGCTTGGGCAGCACTCTGCTCCACAATCACGACCATTTTATACTTTACATAGTAAAATAAACAAGAATTTCACGCAAATTATTGTTCATACCACTGTGGGGAAATCAATAAAGGCAAAACCCCGAGATATGCCAGAATTACGTTCTTTGATGACACGAACATGACGAAGAGGACCCCATTCCGCCTAATTCAAATAAAAACATTAGACAGACATCCAAATGTGAGAAGACCACATATACGCTGAATTTATAATACAGATAAGATAATATTACCAATATCTGGTATAGATCTTCTTCAGTTGTCTTTTGAGACAAGCCCTTTACAACAACTGTAGCTGATGGAGCCTAAAGAAATGAAAAAGACATTCTCCGTTAAAATTACATGGATAAAAATATAACTAGAAACATATTATTCAGATTAGAAACTAAATGAACATATAGCACACCACAGGATTATGATCATGATGGTGTTTTCCTTCCCGTTCTCTTCGCCCACCACTTCTCTCGTAATGACTATCATCATAACTATCCTCCCGATGACTTCGGCCACGACTTCGACTTCGAGGAGACTTTGATCTTGTCCGGTCATCCCGCACATGAGAACTTGAGCGAGAACGATCATACCTTGTATATGGACTTTGGTCCCTTTCTTGACTCACATCCCCCTTGCCAGAGTCACGGTCTCGATCACGGTCGCGGGAGTCCCGCCTTCGCCAGCTACCATCTCTCTTGCTGCCCCGCTCATAATCAGAATCATAACTGCGCCTACCATAATCATAATCTCTCTCTCTGCTATCCTCTCTACTAGATACACGGGTTCTGTAGTCATAATCATCATACTCATAATCTTCGCGATCACGTTCTACAAATCTTGAAGACCTATTAAATCCATGGTCACGGTAGTGGTCCATCCTTCGAGAATCAATGTCATTGTATGGATCACTATATGACTTTTCATGGTGCCTTGAATACCTCTCAACAGGATATTCGTCATCATAGCTTCTCCTCCTTGCTTGAGGCCACGGGGAAACAGGATGCAGTGGGTAATTCTCTCTTTCCACAACATCCCTACGAAAGCTACTTCTTAGATATCCATTTTCCCTTGCATATCTATCATCTATAAACCTCCTGTCATCATATGAACCTCCAACACTGCCAAAAGATTGTATATGCAGAAAGAAGAGAAAGTGAAATAGATTAAAAGGGCTAAATATTTATAAAAATTATACATGAAAACAACCACTTTAAAGTAAATGTCAAAATAGATCTATTACATGAGAAATAAATTCTAAAAAGGAAAAACGAACCATGTTTAATCCATTCATCCACGTATAAAACACATTACCCAGTGCATCAAAACCAATAATCCATACTCACCGGAGATTTGGCTCGTGAACCGGACCATAACTCTCCAAAGCCTGTAAATTGAAGAGAATAATCTATGTCAGCAATTAATAATCAATTTACAAGGTTGAGAAATCCAATCCACATCCTCATTGTCCATGGCTTTCTCATAGTTCCTAAGCATGAGTGCCCCAAAAAAAGGGGACAAACTCATGGGACTAATTTCTCGCATATCATCACATATACGTGATTAAGAAGAAAACCACAATTACGCTGTTATATTCCCATCCATGCTGAAGAGCATATCGGTGATCCATTTCTCGAGAACACTCGTCAATGCTACCCCCTGCAAAGCTCTTGATGATTGTTCAGAAGTATCTGTAATGGAGGCACAAACAGATATAATCATGCCACGGTAAAATCTACAAGCAACCTTCTCGACCCACCTTTTCTCTTTAACTGGAATCCTCAGTTTCAAGTTGCTCGTAGAGCATCTCTCAGTTTTCTAACAGGACAAACTAAGGCTCTTGTATAGAAAAGCCATCGAGTGAAAATTGATAAATAATGATTGGAGGCGATTTCGCGACAAGTGTGCGTACCTGCGGAGGATATATGGATGATCTGAGAGCTAAATGCGATCGAACGAATAAACAAGATGAAACCTTCTGCTTCTTGTCAGTGATTTCGGACAATAATAGCTGATGATGAATCTTCCCATCGGCGTCGTGGATGAGTATCGATATTCTAGGGTTCGTGATTAAATTTTGGGAATGAGATAACCTTTTTATGTTCGCAGCCTGGAACACAAGGGTTTGGATCACCTCACCCCAAAATTCCTCACCTCTCTCTCCACCATACGACACGTGGCAGCAGGGGAGGGTGGTGAGGCTAGATGAGGGTCACCCGCATCTAACCTCACCATCCTCCTCTGCTGCCACGTGTCGTGCGGTGGGGTGAGGGGTGAGGGGATCTCATCCCGGAACACAAGGGTTATCTTTTTTATGAATATATTGGAATCTCAAGGATAAACATGACGTTGATATACATTGTCTAGATAGACATTATATTAGATATAGATATCCAAAGTACATATATCTTTTGTATTATCTAAAAGGTTTGTCCAAATTTATGTTCACTCTATGAGTCCTATAAATAGGACCACATATCATATATAAAAGATATGAGATACAAAGTTCTCTAGTTTCTCTTTTCTCTTCTCCACTATATTCTTGCTTGAGTTTATAAAACGTTATCAGCACGAATTGCTCCAAAGAAACAAAAACAAGTCGTCAATAAAAGTATTAGAGAAAGAAGGGAAAGAGGGAGAACATCCTTAAAATTTCGCAGCCTTGCGTAGGTCCGGAAAAACTGAATTTCATAGGCATCCAACGTTGGATCATCACCAAATTTTGACAGATTACTCCTAACACATGAAGGTATGCTTTGAACGGTGGAGATGTGTTTTAGACACTCCTAGGTCTGGCCGAAATGGTAATTTTCGAGACTGATTTTTCTGCCGAAATTTTTTCAGAATTATGATTTGTTAATTTGTGGTGTTTCCCTTGTTACCTATTTCTATCTTATATTCGAAATATTTATAAAAGAACTAATATAGCCTGAAATCTAAATTTATTTTGAAAGAATAAGAATAGTATATGGCTTGCAGCCATATAGATAAACTTTTATCATGCCCAAAGCATGAATTGTTAACATGCCTAAGCATTAATTGTTATCATGCCCGAAGCATGAATCGTCTTATCATGCTCAAAGCATGAATTGTTAACATGCTTGAAGCATTAATTGTTATCATGCCCAAAGCATGAATCGTTTTATCATGCCCAAAGCATGAATTGTTAACATGTCTGAAGCATTAATTGTTATCATGCCGAAGCATGAATTGTTTGACATGCCCGAAGCATAAATTGTTGACATGCCCGAATCATGAATAGTTGTTATGCACGAAGCATAAATCGTTGTCATGAATAATAATCATGCCTATAGCATGAATAATTAGATATACCTGAAGCATAAACAATTGATTGAAACATTGACATGCATGAAGTATGATTAATAGACATGCCTGAAGCATGACGTACTCAAAGCATGAATAGATGACATGCCCGCAGTATGAATAGTTGCCAGAAATAATGAATGATTAATATACCTGCAGTATTGATAGTCGAAATACCATAAGCATATGTAATTCACACGCCAGAAGCATGTGTAATTCACACGTCAAAAGCACGAATAGTTTCAATGCTAAAAGCACAAATAGTTCACATGCTGGAAGCATGAGTAGTTAACATGCCAGAAGCATGAGTAGTCAATATACTTGAAGCATGAATAGTTGTTATGCTCGAAGCATAAATCGTTATCATGAATAGTTATCATGCCTATTAGCATGAATAATTAGATATACCTAAAGTATAAACAATTGATTGAAGCATTGACATGCATGAAGCATGGCGTACTCGAAGCATGAATGACAACGATTTATGTCATAAAAGTTAGACAAAGTTTTTTGGTTAATGAACTTCACTTGGTATCGCATTCTTATGTCCTGCCAGCGGGAAATGCCATGCATTATGCGATTTTTTTGGTTGATCATCATGTAACATTTGGTAATGGAAAGTTTTCCTGCAGAAATTGCATCGACAAACAGTGATGCATGCTACACTTGTTGATTATAGAAAACTGTGATTTGTGACAAAGCAATAATGTGCTTTTTATGACTATGTTTATTTGCACGCCCTGATTATGTTGCAAGTATGCACAACAAAATGTGATACTCATATTCTTTGACAATAGTATTTTTTTATGTTTAGGAAAGTGGAATATTTTCTATATTATGGCAAGTTTACTACCTGCCATGACACATTTAAATCGTGTTGTATATGCATTTTGTACTGGCCTACTTGGATAGAATCAGAATGTGCAATTGGTTGTCATTGGCTTCCAAACAGATTTAACCTGTTTTAACATAACTGGATTTGTTTGATTTTGCAAACCAAAACAATCAAGCATGATTTGTTAGATAAATTCAGTTTTTTTAGAATGGTTATGAATAAGTTTCGTTTTTCTATTATAAGAATGCAACTAAGTTAGAATTTGCACTACTGTTTTTCTGAATAAATTTGTTTTCCATGATTATTATATTTATTCCAATAAATTAGAGCGTTTCTTTTTTACTATTCTTTTCCTGATACTTGGAATCAAATAATAAGAGTTGTATACGTTATATTAGAAATTTACTCAAGACGAATGTTTTGAATATATGTCTAGTTGACAGTGAAACGACACACACAACATTGACTGAGGGTTCCAGAAGAGTCCCAATTGGCAAAAGCAATTTGAGTACTACGACATTGATTGGGGGCTTCAAAAGAGCAACCAATATATTGACGGGTAATACACATATATGATTAATATGGCATCATTTTCCACCAAGCCGAAAGGAAACTATCGAGTTTAAAAGATATACGCCTTAATGGCATTCATATTGAACCATGAATGAGGGGAATATGAATTTTTTATACACAATAAATCAAGCCAGAAGCTTGTTAAAGAAAAACTCTCAAATTTCTCTATGGATTGTATTATGCGACTATACATCCAGTCGAGTGTGATATTGTGATGAAACAGAAGTTCGATAATCAAAGTTATTTATGACATAATCGACTTGGTCACCCAGATAAAATAATGATACGTGCAATTGTACAACACTTACATATGTACTCTTTAAAGAACCAGAAGATTTTAATAACTCTTAAAGAACCAGAAGATTCTAGAAACTCTTTTATGAACAAAAAGATTATATAATTTTGTGTGTGTTGCTTGTTCATGTGAGTTTGCTTTCAAAAAAACTAGTAGCTTTTGCCAACTTCTTGCTCAGATTATATGATTATTCGATTAAATTTATTAAGTATTGACATTACATGTGATTTTATAGCCCAAGCTTTCAATGATTATTGTATGTCTTGAGATTGGTGTCGACCATTCAGTTGTACGTGTGCACACTTAAAATGGCCCATCAGTGTCATTTATTAAACGTTACAACTGACTGATTCTAAGGTCCAATTTACCCACCAGAGCTTGGGGACATGCAATTATACATGCATCAGCATTGATTTGATGAGCTAGTTTTCCTGCCGTTAGGGGGAGATAAAGTGCTGGTTCGTGAAGAACGGCGTGAAATTACATGGAACATTCCTTCACTATCTCATCTTAACATACGAACAAATCAATGCGAGCAAGAAGTAAAATGACAACAAAATCCCATGTTTTGGCGATGAATATGCCGATTCGACTTGATGTCCCTGAAGGGCATGATAATGGTATATAAAAAAAAAGTCTAAAACGCGGACGCCCAGTTGGTATAAAAGATAAAAGCCCTCGAAATAGAATGATACAAATAATACTCCAGAAGAGAATACTCAACAAGAGATTAGATGTTCACAACTTGAAAGCGCTATAGAAATAAGAATTGATCAGTCTAAAAAATCAATAAACAAGTTGCTCCCGAAGAAGCAAGTGAACATAATTTTGAAAAGATCTCTTTGAATTATAAGAGAAAATTAGGATAGACAAATGATTATTATCGATTGATAGATTGCATGTGAAGTTATGAATCAGGATCATAAACCAATGTTAACTGAAAAGTGTCGACACAGAAATCATTGATCAAAATCAAAAGATGCAATCCAAAACCCTGAAGGGAAAACGCAAAGCATTTGAACCCGCATTCCAAAACCCTTGAAGGAAAAGTCGCATTCGCAAATTATTTGACCTGCAGTCAAACCCCTGAAGGGTTCAAACATATTGGATATAAATGGGGTTTTCACAAAGAACTGGGCTTGACTATGATGAAACATATGCCCCGATAATTAATGCCATAACATTATAATACTCAGTTAGCCTAGCAGTCACTTAAACCTTGATATGCGGTTAATGAATGAAGCTACCGCTTATTCATATGAATTATAAGATGATATAAATCCCTGAAGGATTTAAATTGCCTGTAGTGTGTAATCAAATGATGAATGAACTATAATCAACCAAATTATAAAAATAATTATATGAATTAAAACAATATGGCATGACGTACATGTCGATGATCTAAATCTTGTTGGAACTCCTGAAAAGCTTACTAAAACATCTAATTGTATCATGAAAGAGTTTGAGATGAAAAACTTCGAGAAGATCAAATGTTCTCTCGGCCTGCAGATCGAGCCTTGAGTAGTCACAACGTGGTACGATCGAAAGACTCATTTCCACCACCAGAATATAACGAAGAATTATTAGGTCCTGAAGTACCATATCTTAGTGTTGTTGGTGCTTTAAAGTATCTTGCAAATTCCGATACCATATATAGCATTTCAGTGAATTTATTGGCAAAGTATAGCTCAACACCAACACGAAGATATTGAAATGATGTCAAACACATTTTTATCTTCTTGAAACACCATAGGAGTGTTTATACTACTCAAGGAAGGTAGCACCACAATTAGTGGGTTATGATGATGCTGGCTATCTATTTGACTCGCATAAGGAAAGACCACATAATGAAAATGTTTTGGTGCAGTCATATTACGGATATGAGTGAAACAGACAGTAACAACCATCTCTTCATCATCATAAGATTTTGGTGTTGCATGAAGCAAGCTATGAACACATTTGGTTGATGTCGATGATTCAGTATATCGAAGACGCCGAAAACAATGTTTGAGGATAATGTAAGATGTATTGTTTAAGTTGAAAATGGCTCCATCAAAGAAGAATGAAGCATATATCACCAAAGTTCTTCTACACTTATGACCTCGAAAAGAATGATGATATTAATATCCAGCAGATACAATCAAGCCAGAATTTTGCCGACTTGTTCACGAAAGCACTAACACTACAACATTGCAATGCATTGACTCAAAAATCTCTTGCCAGCATCACATGGAGTGTGATTACTACATGCACACTGTACTCTTTTTCGTTCGTCCAAGTTTTTTATCCCACAGGGCTTTTCTTGACAAGATTTTAAGGAGGCAGTGTATCACACTTATCAATTATTATGAATATGCTCCTTTTCCTTCGACCAAGTTTTTATCCCACTGGGTTTTTCTTGGCAAGGTTTTAATGAGGCATATTCTATAAAGTTTGGATATCCAAGGGGGAGTGTTATGGATATATTGGAATCTCAAGGACAAACATGATGCTGATATACATTGTAGAGATAAACATTATATTAGATGTGGATATCCAAAGTACATATATCTTTTGTATCATCCAAAAGGTTTGTCCAAGTTTATCTTCACTCCACGAGTCTTATAAATAGAAAGATACACCTTGAGATACAAAGTTCTCTAGTATCTCTTTTCTCTTCTCTACTCTATTCTTGCTTGAGTTTATAACAATCTTTTTCTATTTCCTTATTTTTTCTAAGTTCTAACAGAATACAAGTAAATTTGCAAATAAAATTATCCATAATATATACCTATATAAGCATATCCGTTGTTTTTGAAGATAATTATATTTTAAAATCCAACAAAATTAAAAAAAGAGAGAGAGAAGAATATACACCTTAATCATGGAGTTGATGGAATTTTCATGTTTGAGATATCATAGATATGGTTCGCATGGATAGAGTATTTGACGTTGCTGATGAAAGCCCTGGATAGGATATGCTGTTTTAGGGCATCTCCAGCACCTAATCATCTATTTGGTGCAAAATTCTTCTCCAATCAAGCATCAAATTGTATATCTAATAGGTGAAAATGAATAGTGTTGCAACAAATAGATGCAACACTATTCATTGCACCAAATCAATATTCATCCGCCATATCATCATTTTAATTACTTTTTACTGTTTTTCTGTATCAAATAATTGATTTGGTGCAAAATTTGGTGTTTTAGTCGGAGATAACGTTATTTCGTTAGCTTCTGTGTAAATTTCATTTATGTACAGTTCTATACTTGAAGTAACATAAATCAACCCATTCGTGATTCGTCAAAAAAGTTTGCAAGTTTTAGCCTATTAACTATTTCGCAAAGAATGTATTTTGATTATAATCATGATATAGTCAACAAGCCAAAAACAACCAGCTCTCTGTTTTATTTTCCTTGCAAGGAAAGTAGTATTATTAGGATATTTTCCCTATTATAAGCAAACCACAATTGTGTCTGCCGCTGAATGCAACCAGATTTCATGCTTATTCACATAGAAAGCTAAAACTTTACAATATATATAAATAAAGAATGAAATTGACAATATTTCATATACATGACTTACACCAATAAATGAAATGGGAAATGATTCTCTTTTTAACCAGCGTTCTCACATGTCGTGAATTTCAAATTAATTCGAATGCTTATCAAAACTGGAAATAGTCAGTCTCTTTCATTAACTCGATCTTTGTAGGGTGAGCTAGATAAAAAAAGGAGAAAGTAGAAAAAAGATTGAATCAACTTTAATCAAAGTAAAATTAGCTAAATGAGAAAGAATCAAGTGGAAGAAAGACATATTTATATCCGCTGCTTAAAAATTAAGGCTAAGACAAGAGTTTCGTGGAAAAAGAAGCCCTTTCTAAAAGATTTGAAGCGCATACGTTATATTTTGTTAATGTTAAAGAGAATAATATTCTCCTTTGACCCTTGTAGGTGAAAAACCACAAGAGTTGGATAGAATTTCTGTTAGAATACTACAAAAAAGGAAACAAAGGTCAAGGCAAATCAGAGAAATTAACGTGATAGATATGATTGTAATTATTGTAATCCTTAATTGATGTAATTGGTCCCGTAATTTTAGGAATGATGTAATATTTATTCTGGCCTAGGCCTTCAATGAAAAGTAAGAAAGAAACGTCTTTCTTCATCCGAAATATGGTATCAGAGCTTGGTATCTCACTAAGTATAGTAGTGAAATACTCAAATTAAGCTCATCACCTACCTTAAAATACCTGAAACCTTTCTCCATGGCCGACCAAACACCCCAGTCTGGTACATCTCAAACCGGAGGGGCAACCAACCCAATGGCAGAATCGTTAAACTTGTCTCAGGTCTTAGAATTACTGCAAAAATGGGCACCAAAAACGCACCCAGCAGAAAATTCGTCCAATGCTCAATTAAACCTCAGAGACAAATTGAATGACCATAATTACAATATGGGCTAGAAAAATTAGCCTAGCAATCGACTGGAGGGGGAGGCTCAGGCAAATCACTACCCCCCTCCACAGAAGGAAGATCCGACCTTTGAACAATGGACAGTCAGATTCCATTGTCCTTACCTGGATACTTGAAAACATTGAGCCGGACATAGTCAACCAGTATATCGATTATCCTACCTCATGGGACTTGTGGAAAGGAATTGAATCTACATACAGTAGCAGCAAAGATCCGTTGCAGATCTACGATTTGACTATTAAAGCAAACAGTCTAAAGCAAGGCTCGCAACCATTAGAGCGTATCTACAGTCAGCTGCAGTCTATCTGGAAGGGCATCGATCGGAGATTGCATAATCCGATGAAATGTCCAACAGATATGACCATGTATAACCAAATCCGACAACAACACCGATTATATCAATTTTTGCAGGCCATAAGCGGAGACTATGATGCAGAAAAAAGGGACATACTGAAAACGGTTCCTCTACCCACGGTAGAGGAAGCTTACTCACAGATCCGAAGGGAGGCACATCGCAGAGAAATCATGAAAAATGGAGGGGAGAGAGTCTCAGACAGTGCTTCTGGCATAGGCAGTGGGCTAATCACCCAAGGATACCGCCCAACACAGAAGAAGGAGGGCAAACCAGACAGCAGGCGGTCAGATCAGGGGAGGCAGGCTCCACCAACATCCTCATCCCGCCAAGAAGATGAGAAAGCTCATCTCCGATGCACGCACTACGATGCAGTCGACACACAGCGGAGAGGTGCTTCCAAATCGTGGGATACCCAGAATGGTGGCCAGATGCAAAGAAAAGAGGCAAGAAAGGGAGACCAGTCACGGGCAACAGTGCAGTCACCGGCGCAAAACTGGAAGAAGCAGGAGGATTAGGTTTTGGAGGCATCACAGGCATGAGAATCCCAGAAGAAGAAAGAGGCGCCCAGAATGTTCCAGAGGAGGCGGGACAAATTAAAGGCATAGGGTTTGGGGAAGTATTTTTACCCCCAAACCCTTCTAGCGCTGCTTCCTTATTTAATAAAGCCAAGGGCAATTCTGGAATTCCGGTCAATAAATTTATTTTCCAGCATTATAGACATTCAGCTTGGCTTTTTGACTGTGGTGCGACTGACACAATGTCTTATGACATCCGTGATTTTTAACATCTCTCCCTACCCATAAAACAGGGTATCTGCACTGCTAATGGGGGATATTCTACTGTAGCGGGAACAGGGAGCGTTAAAATAACTCCATCCTTGAACCTTCAAAATTGCCTCTATGTCCCTACTCTTTCCCATAAATTGCTCTGAATAAGTCATTTGACAAAAGAATTAAACTGCACCGTACTTATACATCCGAATTTTTGCCTCTTGCAGGATATACGGACGGGGAAGATCATTGGACGTGGTTTTGAACATGGTGGACTCTACTTTGTTGATGAGGTGGACCAACACGGCACGATAACGCTTACTCACGGGACGGTCCACTGGCAGGCATGATTATGGCACCGCTGTCTCGGGCATCCTTCCTTAGGGTACCTAAAAATACTATTTCCTCGCATATTTAATAAGTATTCTTCACTTCCATGTAACACCTGCATTTTAGCAAAAAGTCATAAACATTCATATCCTTTAAATAATACCAGAACTGATGTTCCATTTTTTTTATTCATTCGGATGTTTGAGGACCCTCACCAGTTCAGAGTCCAACTGGATTCTCCTATTATTTATTGTTTGTCGATGACTGGATTTATTTTTTTAAACATAAATCTGATGTCTTTCAAAAATTTGTTTTCTTTTATCATATGATTGGAACTCAATACCAAAAACAGATTCAAATCCTCCGCACAGATAATGGCGGTGAATTTGTAAACCACCAATTCCAGGAATTTTTTCAAACTCACGGACTCATCCACCAGACTACCTGTCCTGATACTCCTTAGCAAAATGGAGAAGCCGAACGGGAAAACCGTATTCTCCGGGAAATTACTCGCTCTTTTTTACTTGAATCCAACGTTCCAGCCTAGTATTGGCCTGACGCGGTTGCCGCTGCAAATTATCTGGTCAACCGACTCCCCACAAAAATACTTAATCACCGGACACCTCTATCCTCTCTAGCCATATTCCACCCTATTCCACACCATCTCACCCTCACTCCTCTGTTCTTCGGGTGCACTGTCTATGTACATATTCCAAAATCTCACCAATCCGACCCTTGTGCAGTCAAATGTGTCTTTGTCGGATATGGGGTAAATCAAAAAGGGTACAGATGTTATGATCCTACCACTCGTCGCCTATACACCACCATGGACTGTGATTTTCTTGAGACATAATATTATTTCCAAACCACCACTCACGCTCCGGGGGACATCCGGAATGAGACCCTCGGGTGGTTACATACCCCTGTCTTGCTAGAGACTATTCCAACAGAGGAAGTAGACCAAGCCACCGGTCCTGCTTCCAGCAAAGACGCAGAGCCCAATCCGTCAGACCATAACCAAGTGACAACTCCGGACGAATATCCTCAAGTAAGTGAGCCCATACCATCTCTTACGCATTCTATAAGAGAATCTAATCCGGTTGTTGAGAATAGATATGTATTACCCCCCATAAAAAATAGGGGAATTCCTCCAGCTAGGTACGAGCCTGACAACGTGCTTAGAACGTCCAGATATTCGGTTGCTCATCTAAACACACGCAAGCTTTTCGAGACAGCTATGGCATTTTAGTCATCTCTATACGAAGTACGAGTCCCTAAGACGGTAGACGAGGCAAAAAAACACCCACAATGGATGGAAGCAATGCAAGCAGAGATGGATGCCCTTGAACGGAACAAAACATGGGAGAAGTGCAGTCACTCTCCTGAAAAAAAACCAGTGGGGTGCAGGTGGGTGTTCACAGTAAAACGACGAGCCGATGGGACAATAGAGAGGTACAAAGCCAGACTGGTCGCGAAAGGTTACACACAAACCTATGGGGTTGATTATTCAGAAACTTTCTCACCTGTGGCAAAGATAGACACCATCAGAGTATTGTTTTCAGTTGCTGCTAATAATGAGTGGCCGCTATACCAGATGGATGTAAAAAATGTTAGACCGTGCACCTGCAATAAACACCACTAGAGGAGGGAGGTGAATAGTGGTTAGCGGAAATTACACTACAACCCTTTGTTAAAATCCCTTTTGAAAACAGAATCTGAAACCACCTCAGATTCAGAACCCGTTTTTCAAAAATTCACAAATAATTGTACACAACTCCAAAAATTATGAAACTTTCCAGAATTTAACTTCAATGAGTTAAAAAGACTCTGTTCAAAAATCAGACAAAAATAAGATCGTTCGACCCTTCAAACAAATAAAAAGATTCAGATGGTCAATCTGGACAAAATTGGACATAATGTTGCTGATTTTGCAAAACGTGTTTCTCTTTGAATACTCAACCAAAAAGGTTGATCTTTATATCAAAACACTCCTTAGGATGTGTAGATGAATTTTCCAAAAGGCCCTGACCTTAAACAATTCTTGAAAAATACAGAATTTAAGTTTTCTCAAAACTGGTCAGATTGCAGCTAGATTGGAGCAGTTATCTTGCAAAGTTTGAAAGACTAACTTTCCCTTGCTCAAATCAAGTGATTCTTGTTGCAAATGAAAGATAACAGTCTGAAGTATAACTCCACCAAAAATCACAAATTTTGAAAATGTTTAGCTATTTTTTCAAATTGTGAGAAGTTGTGTGAAAACTGCAGTCAAAAACGGACAGAAAACAGAAATAAAGAAACAAGAGAAGAACACCGAGAATTTATCCTGGTTCGGTCAATGTGACCTACTCCAGTCCCAAGGAACACCTTTCCTTGGATTTCACTATCAAACAAACACCTTACAACAAGAGCCAAGCTTGATCCTTGGGTTATACACCAACCCTATTCAAGACTTGGATAATCACCTCTATGTAACTCTTAGTTACAACACCTCTACCACCTATTGATGTAGCCTTATAAATTTGGCTAATCAATCATACAAATCCAACCCAAGAAGGTGTGTATAGTGTAGCTGGACAACAAAGAAAATTGGAACACCTTAGCTACACAAAGTATGAACGAAAATATGAGAAGAGAATAACAAGACAACAATCTTCAATTTTGCTTTCAAGTGTGTGTCTTCTCTTCTTCACCTTGCCTCCTATTTATAGTGTGAATAGATGACATATTCTCTCCAACTTTTAGACCATGTGATGGCTGAGAATTTTGAATTAAAGCACCTCCATAATCATCTCCAACAACCTTGTCTCCATTACATTCAAATTTGAAATTTCAAGTTGGCAACTTTTGTCAACTAGCTTGTTTTTGAATTTTCCACTTGTCCAAAAGTCATAAAATGAGTACACCACCTTCTCCACCTATTTATAGACGTTTTTGATGTTGTATGTATGTATACCAACTCAAATTTTGTGAATAAAAAATAATGAATAAGTGTTGACAAGATTATGTCAACATATAACACCAAAATTCATACTTTCTTCTCCTTTACATATTGTGATGAATCTTGCACCAAGGACACCTTGTAATCTCTAAAAGATGATGATTAATATCCTCTTATAACATATATAAGAGGGTCTTCAAGAAAAAATACAATGTGACATCTCAAATCGTCACATATCCAGCTATAGTCAATAATATCATCGGTTGAGAGAATAAGATATAAGATCACCATATAATCTTCAAAATAATAATAACACAGCTCCAGAATGAAGATAATAATATGCTCAAGGGATTCCTTGAGTGAAAATACCAAAAATACCATTGGGGACAAAATGACCAAAATACCCCTGGTGTGAGAAAACTCCAGAAATGCCCCCGATGGTCAGAAATAATCACAATACCACCTTTGTCATGATAACCAAGATAATAATATGCACTTGAAATATTTTTCACCATATGATGTTCCTACAAAACTTAAAATACCAATTTTGTCCTTTTTGGTAAGTTGTAGAAACTTCCAAGGCATGTTAGTCACAAGACAATAATAATCACCAAAAATACATAATAATCACATAATGAGCATGTATAAATCATGTACAAATGAAAACAATCATTTTATCACTTTTTAGAAAATTATTTCTAAAAACCCTAGACATTGATTGATCGAAGTGCCTCAGCTTCATAGATCGACGTCTCACATAAAGGTTCAGGTTTTGTCTCTGACCTACGTCGATCGATCGAAGTGAGAGTTTGATGTACATCGATCCATCGATGTGTCTCAGGTTTAGAGATCGATGTCTCACAGAAATGTCTTAAACTTTTATGCCTTACATAGATCGATCGATGTGAGAGATCTATGTACATAGATCGATCGATGTGCAACAACCTGAGAGATCGATGTCAACTTGTTCAACTTTTTCAACTTTTAATCACATATAACACCATGTGTGACATTTTTAAGTATTCATCACTTAAAATCATGACTTTGAAAATTATCCAAACATATTTCTCAACATTCTCCCTCTTTTGGATGATTTTCAAAATAACCTAACATGATTTTAATGTCACAACTTATAACCAAAAGTTTAACCAAAAGTTTAACCAAATGTTTTCAACTATGTTTTCAACTTTTAAATAGTATGCCGCTCCCCCTCAACTCATACTCTCCCCCTTAACCTATGCTCCAAAATTTATACCAATAAAAACTTAGCATATGATTAATCATGACTTACTAACTAAAACATGACTTACCAACTAAAATCATGTTCTTATTCTATCTCCCCCTTTATTTTGCAAATCATGCAAAAGATAGAACTATACAATGGTATCTTAAGTCATCATTCCTAATTTGGCTCGTAAGTTTTCAAAAGTGGCTTGATTAAGGGGTTTGGTGAAGATGTCAGCGATTTGGTGATCAGTTCTTATATGGTTTATCACTATGTCCTCATTTTGAACATGATCGCGAAGAAAGTGGTATCGCACCTCAATGTGTTTGGCCTTAGAATGAAGCACCGGATTTTGGGAAAGATTGATTGCACTTGTGCTATCGCAGAAAATTGGAATCTTATTCATTTTAATTCCAAAATCACTAAGTTGCTATTTAAGCCAAAGTATTTGGGTAGTACATAAACTCAAAGCGATATACTCGGCTTCAGTGGTAGAAAGAGCTACACTAACTTGCTTTTTAGAAAACCAAGAGATCAAATTGGTTCTTATGAATTGACATGTGCCGCTAGTGGATTTTCTATCTAACCTGCAACCACCATAATCAGCATCACTATATGCGTGTAATTCCAACTTAGCGTTTCTATCATACCACAGTCCTAAGTGAGGTGTATGCTTAAGATATCTAAAGATCTTTTTCACTGCATTGTAATGTGATACCTTAGGACAAGATTGAAACCTAGCACACATAAACACACTAAACATAATATCAGGTCTTGATGCAGTTAAGTATAACAATGAGCCAATCATAGACCTATAAAGTGTGTCATCAAAAGGTTTACCATTTTCATCCTTATCAAGTTTGGTACTAACACTCATAGGGGTAGTTGTAGGTTTCAACTCTTCAAAGCCAAACTTCTTAATCATATCATTGACATACTTAAGTTGGCTGATGTGAATTCCTTGAGGGGTTTGTTTGATTTGAAGTCCTAAGAAATAATTCAACTCTCCTACCATTGACATTTCAAATTCTGACTTCATACATTCTTCGAAGTCTTTTACTAAAGTAGGGTTGGTTGAACCAAATATTATATCATCAACGTATATTTAAACTATTAACAAATCATTACCTTTTCTTCTTAGGAATAATATGTTGTCGATGGTCCCCCTTTGATAATTATTTGCAATAAGAAAGTTTGCAAATCTATCATACCAAGCTCTTGGAGCTTGTTTTAAACCATATAGAGCTTTCTTAAGCTTATAAACATGGTTAGGATTCTTTGGATCTTCAAATCCAGGGGGTTGTTTGACAAACACCTCTTCTTGGATGTATCTATTCAAGAACGCACTCTTGACATCCATTTGGAAGAGCTTAATTTTGCTTAGACTTGCAATCACAAGTAACAATCTAATTGCTTCTAGTCGTGCAACGGGTGCAAAGGTTTCTTCATAATCTATTCTTTCTTGTTGATTATAACCTTGTGCGACTAGTCTAGTCTTATTCCTTGTAATATTTCCTTGTTCATCCATTTTATTCCTAAAGACCCATTTAGTTCCTATGATAGACTTGTCTTCAGGTTTAGGTACTAAGTCCCACACGTTGTTCCTTGTGAATTGATTTAATTCCTCATGCATAGCATCTATCCATGATATGTCACCTAAGGCTTCCTTTA
Organism: Eustoma russellianum; assembly: GCA_036186865.1. Taxonomy (NCBI): domain Eukaryota; kingdom Viridiplantae; phylum Streptophyta; class Magnoliopsida; order Gentianales; family Gentianaceae; genus Eustoma; species Eustoma russellianum. Next base: position 32,663,467 of record AP025059.1, on the reverse strand, counting down.
CGTTCTTAGGTTCTAATTGTGAAATTAAGCTATGTCCTTCAAGTTGACTTATATTTCTACGTGTTCTAACCCCAGCACTTGGATCCCCAATGATTAGTTCTCTAGGGTGCCACCAATTCCTAGATTGACTAGGTTCACCCTCATCTTGTTCAAATGTTTCATTAGTGTGAACATTATCATATGTAATTGGATCATTAGTTGTATCTTCCAATTGCAGAGTCTCTTGATTTATTTCATCTAAGGGTTCATGTATGTCTTGTTCAGGGGGAGTTGGTTCTAGATGATCAAGTACAGGCTCAAGTAATACATCATCATCAAACATATTTTCAACATTTGTTTCTTGTTTATGTTGATGTTTATCACTAACTTCAAAGCATGCATTTTCATTGAATTCACATGTATGGATTCAATTATTTTTCTAGATGCAGGATTATAACACCTATATGCTCTTGAGTTAGTTGAATACCCAACAAATATGCATTCAATAGACTTTTGTTCAAATTTATCTAGATTATCCTTAGTGTTCAGCACAAAACATTTACATCCAAATACTTTAAGATAATCTATCTTAGGTTGTCTATTGTTTAGCAATTCATAAGGCGTTTTATTTAATTTCTTTCTAATAGTGAGCCTATTTATAATATAGCATGCACAACTAACAGCTTCAGTCCATAAATATTTAGGTAATTTATTTTCACACAGCATTGTCCTAGCAACTTCTTGAATCGTTCTATTTTTACGTTCAACAACTCCACTGAGTTGTGATGTTCTAGGTGGTGAGAATTCATGTTTGATTCCATATAGTTCGCAAAATTTGATTATCTCTTTGTTTTTAAATTCTCCACCTCTATCGCTTCTAATTCTTTTAACATTTTCTTCATAAATGTTTTCAAGTTGCTTAATAAGGGTTTCGATTGCTAATGGAGCATTGTCTTTGTGTGTTAAGAACAATGTCCATGTGTAGCGTGAGTAATCATCTACTATGACACACACATAGTAGTGTCCACCTAGACTTCTTGTCCTACTTGGACCAAATAAGTCTAAGTGAAGCAATTCTAGTACATGACTAGTACTCACTTCATGTTTCGGTTTTAAGGTTTCTTTAATGTGTTTTCCCTTAATACATGTTTCACACATTTGAAAATTATCTAAGTCTAACTTAGGCATTTCTCTAATTAAATTCTTTTTAGACAATTTCTTAATAGTTGAAATTCCTATATGACCTAATCTTCTATGCCATAAATTGACATCTAAGTCATGTGATATTAGACACTTAACCTTAGCATCTAACATGTTATCTAAGGTAAGAGTATAAATATTTCCATCTCTATTTCCTTTTAAAACCGTTTCTCCTTTTTCATTTATTATATCACAAGAATTGGGAAGAAAGGAGACATTATAACCACAATCTATAAGTTGAGAAATGCTAAGTAAATTATATGATAGATTGCTTACTAATAACTCATTTCGTATTTGAAATGTGTTAGAGTCCCCAATTGTTCCTTTTCCAACAACTTGTCCTTTGTTGTTGTCACCGAATGTTACTTTTCCTCCATTCTTGATATGTTCCAATTCGATGAATAGTTTGGGGTTCCCCGTCATATGCCTCGAACATCCACTATCTAAAAACCATTTGGTTTTTAGATTCTTTGACTTTGCCTCCTTCTTGCATTCCTTGCATTTATCCTACAATGGAGACATAGTTTTAGGTACCCTTTATTTGGGTCCTTGAATGTTAGGGGCGCTATTCTTGTTTAGATATCCCTTAGGCATCCAAACTTGAATATACCTTCTAGGCACATTTTTAGCATTGTTATAATTTGGAAAATAAGAAGAATTAGCATATACATGATTATTCCACATAAGTGAATATGCATTGTTATACATGTTGTGCCATGGTTGATAATTATTATAGGATGGTCGAATTGTATAAGGCATGTGACTTTGTTTCTTATATGACGCTATATAAGTGTGTTCATATGTATTTCTAAAAGATTTATATGAGTGTTGTCTATACTTAGGTTCATAATAAGTTGTATGCATTTTATTCGGTCTAATTGCATTTGTATACAAGTAGGCATAATTTCTAGGTTGTCTAGATGCAAAGTTTGTCCTAGATGTATGTTTATGCGTGTGTGCTTTTATGGGTGTATGTTGCATTTTTGCCTTGATATTAGTAGAAGAAGGTGTAGAAGAAGATGTAGCAGGCAAAGTTGATTTTATTGTATTATATGGCAACTTTGTACTAGATGAAACAAACTTAGTCTTTTTATTTACTTTTTCATTTTCTTCTTTATAGCCTAAGCCGGTTTTATCATTACCATACTTTTGTGATGAGATAAGTGTATCTAACATATTTGCACCCGATTTAAATTGTTCTAACATTTTTTCTAAGTTAAGTTTAGACGACTTAAGTTGTGTTATTTCATGTTCACAACTTTCTAACTTAGACTTTAACATCTTATTTTCCATTTTTATCTTATGTTCATCTTTCCTATATGATTCAATTTTATTCTCTAAAGAATCAAGAGTATTAGTAGACTCTTGTTTAAGAGATTCTAGTTGATCGAAAAATTCCAAGTTGGACGTCTTCAACTTGTCATTTTCTTCAACTAGTTTCTTCTTTTCTTTAGAGAGCCTCTTAAAGTGAGCATGCATTCTTAGGAATTCTTCATACATTTCATCAAATGTCATGTCACTATCAGAAGAACAACATACCTCGTTGGATACGAAGCAGACTTGAGCTTCTTCAGTTTCGGATTCTGGGTCGGATGAGTCGCTCCATGTGCTCACCTTCATTGCTCGTTTCCCTTTTCTTGCCTTAGACTCCTTTGTCTTTGTCGTTTGAGCCTCTTTGTCCTTGACTTGTTTATTATTGTTGTTGTTATTATTATTTTTCTTCGTGGGACAGTCGTATGAAATATGTCCTTTTTGACCGCATTCATAACACTTTAATTCTTTATTATACAATTTGTTTGTGTTATTCTTCCTAGGTTGAGAAGAAGAAGAAGAAGAATTACGTTGTCTATTCCTATTTGGACGTTTGAAAAATTTTCTTAGTTTTCTAGCTATCAATATCAAGGCATCGTCTAATTCAGTATCACTATTACTATCATCGTTACTAGCATGTGTTTCGGTTGTTTTGAAAGCTATTGACTTACTGGATGACTTAGACGATTCAGACTTTCGTTGGTTTAGTTTAACCTCGTAAACTTTAAGAGACCCGATCAATTCATCCATCTTAGTGATTGACTTTGTCTCCTCGATTGCAGTCACCTTTGGATCCCATTCAGCAGGGAGGCTTCATAGCACCTTTTGAACCTTTTCACTGTTCGAAAATGACTTCCCTAAAGCTTCAAGGGCATTGAAAATATTAGTAATCCTCAAATCCATAGATGTTATGGATTCGTTTGGCAACATTTTGAAAGTCTCTAATTCAGTCATAAGCATGTTTATTTTTGACTCTTTAACACCACTAGTACCTTCATGCTTTAATACAAGTGATTTCCACATGTCGTGTGCGCTTGTGCAATTTGACACATATCCTGCTTCAGAAGTTGTAAGTCCATTTAAAAGTAATTGCATAGCTTTAGCATTCATGGACATTTTCTTTTTATCATCCGATGACCATTCACTTTTATATTTTTCAACCTCTTGAGTTACTCCACTAACTTGTATAACTTTCGTTGGAGTGTACGGCCCATCTTCAACTATAGACCATAAATCGATGTCTATAGCCATTAAGAATAGCCTCATTCTTAGTTTCCAATGAACAAAATTATTGCCATCAAAAAGAGGAGGGCGTTGTGTAGACATACCTTCCAACTCACCTTTGTGAGAAACAATAGCCATAGTATGTACCTTGGATTTGAGACAAGCAGTATATAATTAATCGTTGTTTCTTGGCCTTATATTGTTCGTATAGTGTAGCGCCCCGCTCCCGAGCTCCATCCTCGGAAACGGTGCACCCGCCGTATCTCACTCAGGAGAATACAAGGCGTCACATCAACCTGCTACACGTCAGTGCTGACATAGGAAGGTTTTCCTTTTTCTTTCTGCGGAAACGATAAGTCACAACACTAAATTGAAATTAATGAACTTTAAGGAAATAACGAAAGTAATTCTAGGCTGACCAGGCCTTACAAGTCAAGGTCAAATGTCTAAATTCAAAAGCATGAAATTGTTTTCAAAAGTAATACTGAATATTAAAATGTCTGTGTCACCCCAAAGCATCACAAAAAAAGCCTGTCTCCATCCTTGCCGCAGCCGTATCTACGAGTCACTCGGCCCATTCCATGGTATCGGACTCATCCTCAACGAAGATATAGTCATACTCTGTCTCGGCTACATATGGAATAGTAGGTGTGAGTGATGGTAATCACCCAGTAGGTGCCTCTCAAAACAATACAAAACTTACATACCCAAAAAGATATCACCACGTAGCCACATAAGACAGATAGCATACCATCGAAAAGTAAGACACACCATGTAACCGACATAAAACAACATGACGTAACTCATACGGAAGGTAGACAATCCACACAAGATGTATGCGCAAGTACGTGATGCATGCTCACATAACGTGTCACGCACAACTAGAAACATGTCAGGCAATATGCTCCTAGGCCTATATGCAATGCATGCTCCCGGGACCTAGTTCCAGCGTCATGGTCTCTAGCCACCACTTGCCGTTCTGGACACCCACGCCCTATAGACGCTGCGTATCGTACGGCACCCACGCCCTATAGACGCTGCGTATCTCATGACACCCACGCCCTATAGACGCTGCGTATCCGTACGACACCCACGCCCTATAGACGCTGCGTATCACATGACACCCACGCCCGACCGACGCTGTGTATCATCACGGCCCCCACGCCCTATAGGCACTACGTATCCTCCGAACACGCACACCCTCAGATAATGGGTACCTCATGCAATGCACGTGCCATGAATGCAAGGGAAAGGGGAAGAAAACAGTGGGACGTCATCCTCTGACGTCGACCGATCGACGTGGTTCTGAGACACGTCGAACCCTCAGCCATGGGACGTCGATCGATCGACGTGGTTCTGAGGCACATCGAACCCTCAGCCCTGGACGTCGATCGATCGATGTCCATCTGAGGCACATCGATCTCTCACCCTCTGGACGTCGATCGATCGATGTCCATCTGAGGCACGTCGAACCCTCAGCCTCTGGACGTCGATCGATCGATGTCCCCGAATTTCAGAATTCTCATTCTGAAATTTCTGCAGTCCATTCGTTCAATCTCATTCAACCTTTCACCCCTTCCCCACATATCCATACACGCATAATGACATCTCAACCCCACAAAGAAACGTACAATAACAAGATCACATTGAATACAAGAACGTAAAACGGAAAATAAACACATTGGGGCATATAATCAAGATCCAATCAAAACCAATAACCAACGACATCAACAACACCTAAAAATACCCTTTTTGTCTATGCGAGCCTTTATACCGTTTTGAGGAAATAATTAGTATGCACCTACCTCGATTCCTAGCGAGAGTTGAATCGGTTTTACGAGTGTGTGATGGCGTTGGCGGTATGATCTCCCTTCCCTTGAACCTTGGATCAAAGATCCTTCTTTCCTCTTCTTGTTGTGGCCGAAATTTTGATGGGGAGAAGGGGAGAGGAGGCTGTCGAATTTGAGATAAAAAGGGGAGAGGGATTAGGGTTAATGAGGATTAAAAGAGAGAGGGAGAGATTTGAGGGAGAGATAAGGGTGATGATTAAGGAAGAAAGATAAAATTTAGGAATTTTAAATATTTTGTTATTATCTCAAACGTTTCTTCTTTTTTTTTTCCTTTTTTTTCGGATATAACATCCTACCCCCCTTACAAAAAGTTTCGACCCCGAAACTTGTCGTACCTTAATCAAATAGGTGAGGGTAGCGGTCGCGCATTTGCTCTTCTAGTTCCCATGTCGCTTCATTCTCTCGGTGGTTGCTCCATTGTACTTTGACATAGGGAATAATCCTACTCCTCAGCTCTTGATCCTTCCGGTCAAGAATTCTGATTGGTACCTCTTCATAGGAAGCATCGGGCCTGATCTTAAGTGGTTGCGCGTCTAGCACATGACTCGGGTCAGGTACATACCTCCTTAACTGCGAGACGTGGAACACGTTGTGCACTTGAGCCAACGTCGGAGGTAGTGCCAATTTGTAAGCCAAATCTCCAACTCTTTCGAGTATTTCATATGGTCCAATATAACGCGGCTTCAACTTCCCTTTAACTCCAAACCGTGTCACACCCTTCATGGGTGACACTTTAAGATAGACTTTTTCTCCCTCCTTGAACTCTAAAGGTCGCCTCTTCATGTCGGCCCAACTCTTGCTTCTATCTTGAGCCGTCTTAAGACGTTCCCGAATTAGCTTCACTTGTTCTTTAGTTTGCTCAATTATTTCTGGAGCCGTCAACCTACGTTCACCAACTTCGTCCCAATGCACAGGTGACCTACACTTTCGTCCATATAAGGCCTCGAATGGTGCCATGCCTATGGCACTGTGATGGCTGTTGTTGTAGGAGAACTCTATCAATTTGAGCATGCTGTCCAAATTTCCTTTAAAATCCAATGCGCATGCCCTCAACATATCCTCCAGAGTCTGAATGGTCCTTTCAGATTGGCCATCGGTCTGAGGGTGAAAAGCAGTACTCAGTCGCAACTCAGTCCCCATCTTCTTCTGACACGCTGCCCAGAACTGAGATGTAAACTTCGAGTCACGATCCGATACTATGCTAACTGGCACTCCATGAAGGCAAACAATGTTATCAATGTACATGGTTACCAACCTCTCCATAGTAAGTCCCGTGGGAATAGGCAAGAAGTGAGCGGACTTAGTCAGTCGATCCACGATTACCCATATCACGTCATTTCCATTTCTTGTTTTAGGGAGTCCAACCATAAAGTCCATCGTTACATGCTCCCACTTCCACTCGGGTATCTCTAGAGGTCGCATCAGTCCACCCGGTCTTTGGTGTTCCGCTTTAATTTGCTGGCAAACAAGACATCTTTCCACAAACTCAGCAATATGCCTTTTCATGCCATTCCACCAATAGTGTCTCTTGAGATCATTGTACATCTTCGTAGCACCAGGGTGAATAGACAGTCTCGAATTATGTGCTTCTTTCAACAACTCCCTCCTAAGGTCCTCAATATCAGGTACACACAATCTTCCTTGGTACCACATACTGCCGTCATCATGAACCTGAAATCCGTTCACTTGGCTGGTTAACATTCTTTCTCACGTCTCTCTAATTGTTGCATCGTTCTTCTGTGCTTCCTTAATTTGGTCTACCAAGGTTGGGGTGATAATTAGCGTCGCCAAGATATCGGCAGTAGAATCTACAAGATCCAAATCAAACTCCGCCATCTCTTTTTCTAGAGTAGTCTGCCGTGCATGGCTCGACTTCCTACTTAAGGCATCAGCCACTCGATTGGCCTTCCCTGGATGATAGCTGATGGTCAAGTCGTAATCTTTCAACAGCTCTAACCATCTCCTTTGGCGCATGTTCAGCTCCTTTTGTGTGAACAGATACTTAAGGCTTTTGTGATCAGTGAACACTTCGCACTTCGCTCCATATAGATAGTGACGCCAGATTTTCAGGGCGAACACCACCGCTGCAAGTTCCAGATCATGAGTCGGATAATTCTGCTCATAGGGCTTTAGCTGTCGTGAAGCATAAGCAATGACCTTGTCGTTTTGCATCAACACGCATCCTGAAATATAGGGATTAGACCACATCTTTAATCGTACACAAAATCAGTTGAAATCATATACATTTACCTAGCCCGTTCTTAGAAGCGTCACTGTAAATGACAAACCCTTCGGATGCGGAGGGCTGAGCAAGAATAGGGGCTGTGGTCAGTCTCCTTTTTAGTTCAGCGAAACTCTGCTCGCATTCGGTGGTCCATTCAAATTTCGACTTCTTCTGCGTCAACCGGCTCAGAGGCACTGCAATAGATGAGAAGCCTTCTACAAACTTCCTGTAGTATCCGGCCAGACCGAGAAAGCTCCTTACTTCAGTCACATTGGTGGGTCTCGGCCACTCGGTGATCGCCTCTACCTTCTTTGGATCCACTGAAATTCCTTCTTCAGAGACCACGTGAGCCAAAAAGGCTACGCTCTTCAACCAAAACTCACACTTGCTGAACTTGGCGTACAATTTGCTTCTCCGAAGTGTCTCTAGAACTTCCCTCAAATGCTCCGCATGAGTATCTTCGTCAGGAGTGTATATAAGGATATCGTCAATGAACACTACTACAAACTTGTCCAGTTGTTTCCGAAATACTGTGTTCATTAGGTCCATAAAGGCAGCCGGGGCGTTGGTTAATCCAAAAGGCATAACCAGGAATTCGTAATGGCCATAGCGTGTTCGGAAAACGGTCTTGGCTGTATCCCCAGATTTGATCCTCAACTGGTGATAACCGGATCGCAAATCGATTTTGGAAAACACTCTAGCTCCCCGTAGCTGATCAAAGAGATCCTCAATTCGAGGTAGTGGATACTTGTTTTTGATAGTGATCTTGTTGAGCTCCCGGTAGTCTATACATAATCTCATGCTCCCATCCTTCTTCTTTACAAACAGAACTGGAGCACCCCAGGGTGATACACTAGGTCGGATAAACTTACGGTCCAACAGTTCTTGTAACTGTTCCTTCAACTCCTTGAGCTTTGCTGGAGCCATGCGGTAGGGTGCCCTGGATATGGGTTCAGCACCAGGTATGAGATTAATCTCGAACTCGACCTCTCTTTCTGGTGGCAGTCCTGGTAACTCCTCGGGGAAAACGTCTGTAAATTCACTTACCACAGGGATTTGGTCGATTTGCGGAACTTCCTGTTCAGCACCCATTGCGTAAATCAAAAATCCTTCTCTTCCATTCTTCAGTGCTCGAAAGGCCTGAGCCGCAGTCAAATAAAACTTTTGGGGTGCCTTCTTTAATTTAGGATTCCCTTGAAAAATAGTTTCGCCCAGTTCAGGTTGCTTCATGCTGACTTGGAGTCGTCGGCAATCAATGTTTGCATGATACCTTGCTAAGAAGTCCATACCTAAGATGATGTCGAAGTCGTACATTTGAATCGGTATCAAGGTCACAGAGAACTGCATACCGTTAATCTCCAATCCACATTCCTTGTAACGGTGATGAGACACGAGTACTTGGCCGCCCGCGGCTTGTATACGGTATGGAGTCTCAATCCATTCGGGAAGAATATCCAGATTCTTGGCAAATCTCTTTGCCATGAACGAGTGACTCGCTCCACTATCGAATAGAACATTTGCTGGCACTTTGTTAACTAAAATCACACCTACCATATTCAAGGTTTAGCACACAACATGCATCAATAGCAACTAGAATTTAATCCAAATTCAAATTTAAGTACTTAAATAAATATACACGTCACCACGTCGCCCGACTCCTCGACTTCGGCATCCGTCATCGCATGTACCCGGGCATTGGTCCGGCTTCGTCCTCCTTGCTGAGCCTGTGTCCGCGAGTTTACCTGAGCCGGTGTTGAGCATTCCTTAGCAATATGTCCTTGCTTCCCGCAGTTATAGCACGTTCTCTGATCCTTCCGACATGGTCCCAGATGGAAACGTCCGCACAGTGTACACCGTGGGATAGGTGCTGCAGCCCTTACTGGTTGTGCATCAGTCGGTGCCGGACCCTCAATCATCGGGGTCTGAATCGCTGTCCTCTGCTGTCGTTCTGGTCGGAATGGTTGCCCGGACTGTGGGCGCCGAGGTACTTTCAGCCATCTCCCTGATCTGCCTGTCTGCAGCTCCTCACGGGTCCTCTTCAGTCTCTCTAGTGCAGCTGCCCTTTCCAAATTCCTCTCTACACGTCGACATACCTCCAGCAATCCCTCAAATGTTGTAGTCTCTGCGCAAACGATCGCCTGTTGGATGCGAAAACTCAAACCTGTGTGGAACTTTAGCATCTTGGCCTCTTCGTTGTCCATTATGCATGACATATATTGGCCCAGTTTATGAAATTTCTCAGAGTATTGATCCACCGTCATGGACCCTTGAGTCAGCAGCTGGAACTCCGCCATCCTTCTCTGAATAGCACTACCCGGAACATAGTGCTTCTTATACTCCTCAACAAATTGCTCCCAAGTCACTGGTGGAGTCAATTTGCGTTTCACTTCGTTCCACCACCTCTCAGCTTCCCCTTCCAAGAACGGGGTAGTCACCTCTACTTTCAGATCCGCGGGTACTTGTATCAGTCTTATCTGTTCAGTTATGTTTTTGAACCAAATCTCGGCTTCCTCAGGCCGAGTGGTACCCCGGAACATCGGTATTCGGGAGTTCTGCATCTCCCTGTAATAGAACCTCAGACCTTGCTGTGGTGCTGGCGGTGGCGGTGGCGGATGTTGTTGCTGTTGCTGCTGAGTGTGCTGAAGTATTTGGGCAATTTGTGCCTGTTGCTCTGCCATCTGGATATATTGCTGGGCCATCTGTGTTTGCTGATGGGCTATTAAGGCCGTCAGATTGGCCAGTGTATCCGCGAGGTTTTGGGGAATCGCCCCTTGCCCCTGACGTTCGTCTCCGTCATTTCCACTATTTTCTGATGGCTCACGTCGCGGAGGCATTGTCTGTGGACAATTTAAAACACGTTAGACAAAATTGACTTAAGAGTATTGTAAAAGAGGTACAGGAATGGAGGCCAAAGGAAAAGATAACCTATCCTGTCTACATACTAACGACACTCACCAACCAAAACCCCAATCATAGCTTATGTCTACTTCATTTTATTCAAATTTGAAAAATCATTTGAAAACGGATCGTCACCTATCCTAGGGTAATTAACTAATCTATTACGTTCCCAAGGCGTATCTGAAGCCTGGGCTCTGATACAACCTGTAGCGCCCCGCTCCCGAGCTCCATCCTCGGAAACGGTGCACCCGCCGTATCTCACTCAGGAGAATACAAGGCGTCACATCAACCTGCTACACGTCAGTGCTGACATAGGAAGGTTTTCCTTTTTCTTTCTGCGGAAACGATAAGTCACAACACTAAATTGAAATTAATGAACTTTAAGGAAATAACGAAAGTAATTCTAGGCTGACCAGGCCTTACAAGTCAAGATCAAATGTCTAAATTCAAAAGCATGAAATTGTTTTCAAAAGTAATACTGAATATTAAAATGTCTGTGTCACCCCAAAGCATCACAAAAAAGCCTGTCTCCATCCTTGCCGCAGCCGTATCTACGAGTCACTCGGCCCATTCCACGGTATCGGACTCATCCTCAACGAAGATATAGTCATACTCTGTCTCGGCTACATATGGAATAGTAGGTGTGAGTGATGGTAATCACCCAGTAGGTGCCTCTCAAAACAATACAAAACTTACATACCCAAAAAGATATCACCACGTAGCCACATAAGACAGATAGCATACCATCGAAAAGTAAGACACACCATGTAACCGACATAAAACAACATGACGTAACTCATACGGAAGGTAGACAATCCACACAAGATGTATGCGCAAGTACGTGATGCATGCTCACATAACGTGTCACGCACAACTAGAAACATGTCAGGCAATATGCTCCTAGGCCTATATGCAATGCATGCTCCCGGGACCTAGTTCCAGCGTCATGGTCTCTAGCCACCTGTAGCGCCCCGCTCCCGAGCTCCATCCTCGGGTACGGTGCACCCGCCGTATCTCACTCAGGAGAATACAAGGCGTCACATCAACCTGCTACACGTCAGTGCTGACATAGGAAGGTTTTCCTTTTTCTTTCTGCGGAAACGATAAGTCACAACACTAAATTGAAATTAATGAACTTTAAGGAAATAACGAAAGTAATTCTAGGCTGAACAGGCCTTACAAGTCAAGGTCAAATGTCTAAATTCAAAAGCATGAAATTGTTTTCAAAAGTAATACTGAATATTAAAATGTCTGTGTCACCCCAAAGCATCACAAAAAAAGCCTGTCTCCATCCTTGCCGCAGCCGTATCTACGAGTCACTCGGCCCATTCCACGGTATCGGACTCATCCTCAACGAAGATATAGTCACACTCTGTCTCGGCTACATATGGAATAGTAGGTGTGAGTGATGGTAATCACCCAGTAGGTGCCTCTCAAAACAATACAAAACTTACATACCCAAAAAGATATCACCACGTAGCCACATAAGACAGATAGCATACCATCGAAAAGTAAGACACACCATGTAACCGACATAAAAAAACATGACGTAACTCATACGGAAGGTAGACAATCCACACAAGATGTATGCGCAAGTACGTGATGCATGCTCACATAACGTGTCACGCACAACTAGAAACATGTCAGGCAATATGCTCCTAGGCCTATATGCAATGCATGCTCCCGGGACCTAGTTCCAGCGTCATGGTCTCTAGCCACCACTTGCCGTTCTGGACACCCACGCCCTATAGACGCTGCGTATCGTACGGCACCCACGCCCTATAGACGCTGCGTATCTCATGACACCCACGCCCTATAGACGCTGCGTATCCGTACGACACCCACGCCCTATAGACGCTGTGTATCACATGACACCCACGCCCGACCGACGCTGTGTATCATCACGGCCCCCACGCCCTATAGGCACTACGTATTCTCCGAACACGCACACCCTCAGACAATGGGTACCTCATGCAATGCACGTGCCATGAATGCAAGGGAAAGGGGAAGAAAACAGTGGGACGTCATCCTCTGACGTCGATCGATCGACGTGGTTCTGAGACACATCGAACCCTCAGCCATGGGACGTCGATCGATCGACGTGGTTCTGAGGCACATCGAACCCTCAGCCCTGGACGTCGATCGATCGATGTCCATCTGAGGCACATCGATCTCTCACCCTCTGGACGTCGATCGATCGATGTCCATCTGAGGCACGTCGAACCCTCAGCCTCTGGACGTCGATCGATCGATGTCCCCGAATTTCAGAACTCTCATTCTGAAATTTCTGCAGTCCATTCGTTCAATCTCATTCAACCTTTCACCCCTTCCCCACATATCCATACACGCATAATGACATCTCAACCCCACAAAGAAACGTACAACAACAAGATCACATTGAATACAAGAACGTAAAACGGAAAATAAACACATTGGGGAATATAATCAAGATCCAATCAAAACCAATAACCAACGACATCAACAACACCTAAAAATACCCTTTTTGTCTATGCGAGCCTTTATACTGTTTTGAGGAAATAATTAGTATGCACCTACCTCGATTCCTAGCGAGAGTTGAATCGGTTTTACGAGTGTGTGATGGCGTTGGCGGTATGATCTCCCTTCCCTTGAACCTTGGATCAAAGATCCTTCTTTCCTCTTCTTGTTGTGGCCGAAATTTTGATGGGGAGAAGGGGAGAGGAGGCTGTCGAATTTGAGATAAAAAGGGGAGAGGGATTAGGGTTAATGAGGATTAAAAGAGAGAGGGAGAGATTTGAGGGAGAGATAAGGGTGATGATTAAGGAAGAAAGATAAAATTTAGGAATTTTAAATATTTTGTTATTATCTCAAACGTTTCTTCTTTTTTTTTTCCTTTTTTTTTCGGATATAACATATAGTGTTGAATCTTACTTCTTTTTAGTGGTGTTGGTCTGGCTCTGATACCAAATGTTAGACCGTGCACCTGCAATAAACACCACTAGAGGGGGTTGAATAGTGGTTAGCGGAAATTACACTACAACCCTTTGTTAAAATCCCCTTTGAAAACAGAATCTGAAACCACCTCAGATTCAGAACCCGTTTTTCAAAAATTCACAAATAATTGTACACAACTCCAAAAATTATGAAACTTTCCAGAATTTAACTTCAATGAGTTAAAAAGACTCTGTTCAAAAATCAGACAAAAATAAGATCGTTTGACCCTTCAACAGTTTTGAGCATACTATGTAGCTCAGGAATGGATTTTTCCATATTATTCATATTGTAGTTCATGACGAACTGAGAGAAACTGCTAGGTAAAGAGTGTAGGATCAAATCCGTAGAAAGTTCCAAACTCATGGGATATTTAAGTCTTGAAAGGTGATCTATATAGCCTTTCATCTTCAAAACATGAGCGCTAACAGATTCATCTTCAGGCATCTTACAGTCAAAAAGTGCAACAGCGGTGTCAAACCTATCCTGCCTAGCCTGTTGTTGGAAAGCTTGTTTGAGATGCACACTCATCTCATAAGCTTCTAAGTGTTCCAGGTCCTTCTGAAGTCCTGGACACATAGTTCCTTGCATAAGACATCCTATGTCGTTGGAATATTCCACATGCTTCTTATGCTTACTCCTAGCAGCAACAGAAGCATCAGCAGGAGGGGGTTCAGGGACAGGGTCATCGAGCATGTAGGACTTCTTTTCTTGCTTGAGAACAATTTTCAAGTTTCGAAACCAGTCAACAAAATTAGTCCCATATTCTTTCAGTTTTTTCTTCTCAAGGATAGATCGCAACAATAAGGTGGAGTTGTTATTAGCAGCCATTTATGATCTACAAAACATGCAAAGTAGCACTTTATTAATAATAAGGTTAAAATTTATAAAACTCCCACTAAAACATAACCCTTAAAAGAAATATTTTAGTGAGCTAAGATCCATATTTGACTTAATGCTAAACTCAGCTTTGGCATGACGCTTAAAATTAAGTTATTTAGGTAGGTAAGTTCTTTACCAATTACATCTCATGCAACTCTTAGAATTTATGGAATAATGACATCATATATCATTGTATGTTAGATTCCATCTAATGCCTTGGGCCCCAAACCGTTTTGATAGCCCAATTAAGTCTAACCAATTTTAAACATATGAGTAACACTATTACTCATCCTACGTAGCTAGGAATGTTTAAAGCACATCGCTTTGGCAATACCTACTTTAATACAATCCCAGTTTTAATAGGTGTTTAAGACATGGATGGCATCAAGACTTAAATTATTAAAGAGGGTTCAATTTAGTTTATGTCTTGCATTGCATATCATTATATCATAGCATCCTATATGTATATATATAATCTATCATCCACGCATCTCATACAAAATGATAAATATGTAAACGTGACATAGCATGACCAAACTAAATATGATCTTCATGAGACTTCCTATTACAACATTTGCAATGATACATATCCTCTACTCTTGAGCTCGTGCCTCCATCTCCATGGAATTCACTCGTCCTTGGTGTGTGTCGCCATCACCACTTTGGTAGCTTGATTCTTCACTTATTATAATAATAAAGAAAACCTAACTACCTGTGAAATAAAATACAACAAAAACAACAATGGCACGCAGGCCGTGAAAACCCAAAATAAAATATGACTAAGTCAATCACATAGGTCCTAAGGCCATGTTATGCACCATGCAAAGACATCAAATAATTATAATATATCTTACACAAACGTATTATAACAAATAAATATATTAACATTCTTAATGTCACAACAACGAACTATAGGGCGTACGCATACGGTGGTCCCTAACACAGACGCCAAACAGAAAATATCAATCAGATTGATAATTTTCTTTTCGGAATCCTAACACAGACGCGTCAATCATATTAGCGATCTTACTGTTTTGAATACATGTAAGCTCTTATAGAAGCATCGATCGAACCGAGAGTTATCATTCGAAACCCAAAACAAAATCATCAATCCAATTGATAATCTGCTATTCGAAGTCCGAAACAGAATCATCAATCGAATTGATAATCTGCCATTCGAAATCCGAAAACAGAATCATCAATCGAATTGATAATCTGTCTGTTTTGAATATGCATAAACTCTTACAGAATCATTATCGGTTGTTCATATCGATATAAAAATAATCGTTTTAATCATCACATGAAAAACAAAAATATTATATCACATATAACAATCTCTAATTATAACATCTCATGAAAACAATTTGAAAACACCAATCCGCTCTCATCAGATGAAATTCGAATATGGTTTTACACATATCATGGCATATCGTGTGTTTATATTTAATATAAACAGAGTCGTTTTAATCATCACACGACAAACGAATTCTGCCATATACAAATCATCTCATGAAAACATGTTGAAAAACACCATTCTTCTCTCATCATATGAAATCCGACTTTGGATTTGTACATATATCATGCCATATGAATTCAAACAGAAAACATATAATCACATAAGCATGATATAATCGATTTAAACGAGAACAACAAGTGGCTCTGATACCGCTGTTAGGAAATCTGACAAGATCATCGCAAAACGCGCAGCAGAAAAACAAAAACTTGATCTCCGATTTCCTACCAAGGATCCATATTGTTCGTTTAATTCGATGAAATACATAAAAAACTTTACCTCTGTAGATTCGAAATCTACAGACGTAGGAGGTGCGAACGTAGGAGGTGCGATGGCACAATCATCCTCTGTCGGTATCCACACGAATGCTTCCGTCCGAAGTGCTAGCTCTTGAACGGCACGGCTGAGAGAACTCGTTTTTCTCTGAAAACGACTCTAGGGTTTTTCTGATGATTGTGTGTTTTCATGTGTCTCTGTATACGATATACATAGATATATATACACATATACAAACATCAAAATCCGAGTCCTAATCAGATTAGTTGATGCCAATCAAAATCTATATCAGATATGGATTCTATCAGGATATTCAAAATCCATATCAAATATAGATTCTCTCGTTATTATCCGATAATACACACACACACACACATATATATAACTATATATATATATATATAATCACCACAAAAAACGAAAATAATAATAATAATTAATATCTAATATTAATATTATTAATATTATTAATATAAGCCCATACGCATTCTTGTGTGTGACCCGATAGGCCCATATTAATTGGCAGTCGGTTAAATCTCCATTAAACCAACAATTCGTAATTGGTCTCTAGCAAGACATTACGACTACCCAATTAATACGAGTAAAGTCCAACTAGCCTAATAATAATACATGCATTAATCCCTTTGTCACACGATATCTAGTTTGAACATAAGTCATGGTCAGCGTCATACTTATATTGTTCAAACATATGATTACTCGATCTCAAAGTAGACTGATTAAACAAATGACATTGATCACACTATCAATTCATTTGAGCACGGCCATGCATTTCACAGTCTCACTAATCGAGGGGCCTAAAGATATCTCTATCAAAAGAGAGGGACAAATTCTATCTTGATTGTTCAATATCCTCTACATAATTTTTATCATATTCAATTATGACCTTTATTATTATCCAGTTACGGATAACGTTTGATCATGTCAAAATATAATAGTCCTTATGTTGGAAACTATGACAATCTCAAGTGTAAGGATTAAAACATGACTATCATGAGATTTACTTATGACGCTAATCCATGTAGTAATCTCATGATCGGTCTATCCAATACACTGTTCTCTAACAAGTATCTATGAAATTGATTTGTATCACCATACACATAATCATCTTATGATTATCAAATCAATACTCATACTGGTTATAAATTATTTTATCTCTATAACAATAATGAACCAGGGACATATATCATAATTGTGTAACATACTAAACAATCAATAATGATAATAAAACCTCTTTATTAATAATAAATGTATAACATAAAACATCCAAATCATGGCTTAGGGCACATACACTAAGAGACCATCCTACCCAATGATTTACTTTTTTGGGGGGAGAGGGAGGGGGAGGCAAACAAGAAACGACTAAATCTATGTAGCAAACACTCCCTTTTCTTTATTAAAAGCCAAAGAAACCCAAAAAAAATTAAATAAAATTGAACAGCAAATCTTATAGTAATCAACACTTGAACAACAAATTTAGCATCAGTTCTTTTTTCCCCTGAAAGCCGCAACAATTGAGTACGTGACTATGTAGGAAATATATAGATGCTATTCTTGGATGATTGAATTTTCTGGTCCAAACTTCTTATCTCATTTCCGTCTCATGTAAAAAAAGAATATTTCGATTTCATTAAAAATTCCAAAACACCAACTTTGACTATTGGAACTTTGACTTTGACTATTAAGATAAGAAAGTGAAATAAAGAATTGAACTAGGAAATTCCTAACCCCTCATAAGGTTAGGGTTTGGGTTAATTTGCTCAGCAGGTTTTAGATATCCTTAAGCTTCCTTTCCGGTTTAGACTTTAGATATGTGAAGTTATTTCTATTTCCAATAGAGTCTAATTTCTTGACTTTAGAATACGATAGAATAAAACAAAATGACTCACTAAATTGGTTGCGTTTCTTATATTGTGAAGTATCAGTTGATCGACACAGTTTGACGCAATTTTCATTATGGATCTGTCAAAATTCATGTGAGATTCAGAACTAATGATCAAGTTGATCAATGTATAATGAACTAAGAACGAATGTGAAAGGAGAAAAGCAAATGACGAGCAAACAAATGCTCTGGCGCCAAAGTTGAATGTCTTCAACTTGAAGAAAAACGAAAGAATCAGAAATTTTATTATGCTAACTCACTTAGTAGTACAATCATTACTTGTATTTATACTAGTCTAAGGAACCATCTAGAAACTAAAATTAACACGTGAGAAGTAAGCTGGTTTAATGTTGAAGCAGTAGCTAATGCTGCAGAACACCAAGCGTGCCACCGTGCCAACCTTGCCATGTATGCCAAGACCAATCGTGCCATGTACGCCAACCATGCCATGCGTGCCAAGACTAATCGTGCCATGTACGCCAACCATGCCATGCGTGCCAAGACTAAGCGTGCCATGTACACCAGCCGTGCCACTCGTGCCAGGACTAATCGTGCCATGTACGCCAACCGTGCCATGCGTGCCAAGACCAAGCGTGCCATGCACACCACCGTGCCATGCGTGCCAATGTCATCTGATTACAGACTTCTTTTTCTTCTCATCTTCATCTGTATCTTTAACACCCCCCCTCAATTCTGACTTCTTGTAAATGTTGCAAACTCCTAAAGCAGAAGTCAGAAATTGCAGTCTCTGTGAACTCAATGGCTTAGTAAACAAATCAGCCACCTGAAGCTCAGTCTTGACTGGCATTGGCTTAATCACCCCTTCTTGAAACTTGTCTCTAACTACATGACAGTCCACTTCTATATGTTTTGTTCTTTCATGAAACACTGGATTTTCTACTATATATATGGCACTCTTATTATCACAAAACAACTCTACAGGTTCTTTCTGTTCTACCCCCAAATCCTTCAACAGATAAAGCAACCACTGCACCTCACAAGTAGCTGCAGCAAGTGACCTGTACTCAGCCTCTGAAGAGGATCTTGACACTGTAGATTGTTTCTTTGCTTTCCAAGATACCAGAGCATCACCAAAGAACATACAATACCCTGTAACAGATCTCCTGGTTTCAGTACACCCACCCCAGTCTGAATCTGAATAAGCTTTAAGCAATTTTGAACCTGTGCTAGGAAACAACAGTCCCTGACCAGGACTACCCTTCAGATACCTAAGCACCCTATGAACAGCCTTCATATGCATTTCTGTGGGACAATCTAAAAACTGGCTCAATTGTTGGACAGCATACGAAATATCAGGCCTTGTAATAGTAAGATACAATAACTTGCCAATAATCCTCCTGTAACAAGACACATCTGAAAATAAAGGTGAATCATTATGTTCCAGTTTTAGATTCTGCTCCATAGGTGTCAAAACAGGTTTAGCTGCCAAAAAACCTGTCTCTTCTAACAATTCCAGTGCATATTTTCTTTGGCAAACCATAAACCCCCCCTGAGACCTTGCCACTTCAAGCCCCAGAAAATATCTAAGAACACCTAAATCTTTGATTTGAAATGTAGAATGCAAATGCTCTTTCAGATGTTGAATATGAGATAATGAATCACTAGCTACAATAATGTCATCAACATAAATGAGCAAAGCTATGAAAGAATCTGAAGTTCTCTTAGTGAACAAGGTGTAATCATTTTTAGACTGTGTATAACCCTGAGACAGTAAGTACAAAGTAAGCTTTTCATTCCATTGTCTACTGGCTTGTTTAAGTCCATAAAGAGATTTCTGAAGTCTGCAAACTGCATTAGGGATGGATGACTGGACACCTTGAGGCAACTCCATATAAATCTCCTGATATAGATCACCATGAAGAAAGGCATTATTGATATCTAATTGATGCACATGCCAATGATTCACAGATGCCAAAGCCAAAAACAGACGCACAGAAGTCATCTTGGCCACAGGGGAAAAGGTATCAACATAATCTATACCTGGTTGCTGGGTGTACCCCTTAGCCACAAGCCTGGCTTTATACCTCTCAATAGAGCCATCTGCCTTGCGTTTGACCTTGTAAACCCATTTACAGCCAATAGGCTGCTTACCCAGTGGCAAGGGAACAATGTCCCAGGTATGTGTGGCCTCTAAGGCTGCCAACTCAAGCTGCATAGCTTGCTGCCAGGCTGCTGATGCAGCAGCCTGCTGATATGTCACAGGTTCTTGTTCAGCACTGATGCTGAGGATGTAGGATCTGTATTCAGGAGCCAAAGCTTCAAGAGAGTGATATGCTTGTATAGGATATGGCACTGGGCCAGAAGAATCAAAGACGTCAGAAGAATGACTAAGATTACAATAGTAATCCTGTAAGTATGACGGGGCATGCCTAGATCTAGTATGTCTGTGATTAGAACCTGATACTGGAGGCAAATGAACTTCCAACTGAGTTACAGGTATCTGATCATTTGGATGGAATCCTGAAGCCTTGGAAGACGAATTAGGAGAAGATGACACTGAAGGCAATGGTGACTCTGAAGGAGACACAGTGTCACTTGGATGAAGAGTATCAGGAGAAGGTGGTAACTCATGTAAGGGATGTACTTGAGTAGGAGATGGACAAGAACTCAAAGGAACGTCAGCCACAGCATGAGGAACTGGGACTGACGCTGCTGGCAAAGAAGATCCATTGGAAAATGGAAATGAACTTTCATAAAACATAACGTCTCTAGACACAATAATAGATTTGTCATCCAGCTTTTGAAGGATATACCCCTTTGTATTCATAGGAAAACCAAGAAAAACACAAGGCATAGACCTGGGCTCAAATTTTGCCTTATGAGGGGTGTTGTCACAAGCAAACGCCAAACACCCAAATACTCTCAAATGAATATAAACAGGTTGATTCTGATGTAAAACCTCATAAGGAGTCTTATTTTGAAGTACGGGTGATGGCATCAAATTTATTAAATAAGTGGCATGCTGAAGACAGAATCCCCAATACTCAATAGGCAATGAGGCATGAAACCTAAGTGCTCTAGCTACAACCAAAAGGTGTTGATGCTTCCTCTCAACCACCCCGTTTTGTTGGGGAGTATAGTTACAGGTTGTCTGATGAACTACCCCATGTTGCATATAAAACTCAGACATTTTGAATTCAAGTCCATTATCACTCCTAACAACCTTGATACGAACATTAAACTGAGTAAACACATAGTGAAAGAAGCTCTGCAAAACTTCCCTAACCTCAGATTTTGCTTTAAGGAGATATATCCAAGTATGCCTTGAACAGTCATCAACTATGGTCAGAAAATATTTTTGACTGTACATTGTAGGGTGCCTATAAGGGCCCCAAATATCAACATGAACAACATCAAAAGGAAGCTTAGAGGCTGTAACAGAAGTGGGAAATGGTGACCTCTTTAATTTTGCTAAGGGACACACTGTACAAACATTATTCTGATTAAAAGAAGGTATGTCTGGATGTAGCCTATGCAATTCTTGTATTCTAGCGGATGAGGCATGCCCAAGTCTGGCATGCCACAGTACGCATCAGACTCAAGACTGGTAGAAGACAAAGCAGAAGGCAAAGGACATGTTCTGGATACTTCACATTGCAGAACTACACTGGAATCATATATGTAATAAAGCCCATGATACTTCTTAGCTGAACCAATCATCCTCCTGGATAACTGATCCTGAATCAAACAACCAGAATCATGAAATGAAACAAGCAGATTTGGAGAGTCAGTAAGCTTGCTGAGAGAGACAAGGTTGAAAGAAAACGAAGGAACGTATAAAACATCTTTCAAGATCAGACCACTATGCAAAACAACGATTCCTTTGTGAGTGGATTCAACTGTGATATTGTTAGGAAGCTTAATAGAGACATGATCAATAGGATTATAAGACTGAAATAACGACAAGGAACATGAAATGTGATCAGTGGCTCCTGAATCCAAAATCCACACACAATCAGTGCTTACAGATTGCTTACCTGTGAGCATACCAGTCTGTGCTGTCATGACAGCTCCTTGTACCTCCTTATTTCCATTGCTTCCTGAAACAACATCATCAACATCCAACAACTTCAGTAGTTTAGTAAACTGTTTTTGAGTAAGAGATTGTGTAGGTTGTGAAAACGAAACAGACGGAGACAATTCAACATCACAATTCGAAGATCTCTCTTCAACTGTTTCAACAGCATTCACTTGACTCTTAAACTTGAATCCGGGGGGAAATCCGTGCTTCCTGTAGCACCTGTCACTCGTATGTCCAATCATACCACAGTGATTACATTGCAGGCGCTTATTTCCTTCTTGATAAAATCTTCCATTACCTCTTCTATATGATTGTCCTTGCCTTTTATTAGCATACGCATTTGCTACAAGTCCTTCCTGATCATCACAATTTGCAGCCAACGCAGTAGGTGCATTGCTAAAACCAGATGACACAGCATTATTAGAAATTTTCCTTTCAAACTTTAATGCCATTGCAAAAACAGTCTTAATATCTGGTAGAGGAGTCATCACAAATACTTGTGATCTCACTGGATCAAATTCCTCATTCAGTCCTTTAACAAACTTTATGACGTAGTCACTTTCAATGAATTCATTCACCTTTTTAGTTATGTCACACACACATCGAAGGCAGTCACATTTTGGTATGGATCTTAGAGAAGCTAGTTCTTCCCACAGTACTTTCAATTTTGTAAAATAATCATTTACGCTAAGACTTTCCTGTTTTACAGCATAAAATTCACATAGTAAATCAGATAATCTGAATGGATCACCACTTCCATACCTCATAGCTAGATCATTCCATACATCCAGAGCACTATCGTACCACATTACACTTTGCGCAATTGAAGGAGAGACGCAGTTCATGATCCAGGACTGAATCATGGTGTTTACCTGCCTCCATTGCTGAAATTGAGGATCATTCTGTGCAGGTTTAGGTATAGATCCATCAATAAAACAGGTCTTATTCTTCACTAGCAACGCCATTTGAAATGTTCTGCTCCATGAGTGGAAATTATGCGGATTGAGAGGAGGTTGAACCAGAACGATAGCTGGACTGTCATTCGGATGCAAGTAGTACGGGCTACTTGCTGGATTCTCATTGTTCACATGATTGATTCGTGAGCTAGATGAAGCAGCACTTGTATTCGCCATGTTTACACTATAGTCAAAGTGATTTACGAAAGGAAACACCGATGTGACGTAGAGTTTGATCAAGATCTTTCAAGGAGTTAATAACGAATTGTCATGGCTCTGATACCATGTCAAAATTCATGTGAGATTCAGAACTAATGATCAAGTTGATCAATGTATAATGAACTAAGAACGAATGTGAAAGGAGAAAAGCAAATGACGAGCAAACAAATGCTCTGGCGCCAAAGTTGAATGTCTTCAACTTGAAGAAAAACGAAAGAATCAGAAATTTTATTATGCTAACTCACTTAGTAGTACAATCATTACTTGTATTTATACTAGTCTAAGGAACCATCTAGAAACTAAAATTAACACGTGAGAAGTAAGCTGGTTTAATGTTGAAGCAGTAGCTAATGCTGCAGAACACCAAGCGTGCCACCGTGCCAACCTTGCCATGTATGCCAAGACCAATCGTGCCATGTACGCCAACCATGCCATGCGTGCCAAGACTAATCGTGCCATGTACGCCAACCATGCCATGCGTGCCAAGACTAAGCGTGCCATGTACACCAGCCGTGCCACTCGTGCCAGGACTAATCGTGCCATGTACGCCAACCGTGCCATGCGTGCCAAGACCAAGCGTGCCATGCACACCACCGTGCCATGCGTGCCAATGTCATCTGATTACAGACTTCTTTTTCTTCTCATCTTCATCTGTATCTTTAACAGGATCATCGGAAAACAAACTCTGTGTGTTTCAACACATGAGTATGGTTACATACATCCGACTCTCAAATCCCGTCATAAGCGAGAAGCAGTGCGGTAATGTTGTTGTTGTATATGTGACAGAAATTTATATATATTTTTTCATGTCATCAAGTGATGGAGAAAATTCAGGGTTGAGCAATTTGTTCAGAATTAGTCTTAGATAAGTAGTGATATGAATATATTTCACACATCCTTTGTCTTCAAGTCGAGAAAAAAGATTATATGGTAACTTGAAACTTTTATGTTAGACACTTAACACAGAACCAATAAAAGAAAAGAAATTTTGGATCAGCAGACTGCTGTTTGTTTTTACGTTTCTGATATGGACAAAAACCTATTTTGATTTGATTTGTTTAATGTCACTAAAGGTTCAATTAGCAGATTCACAAGAAACATAAGAAACGGGCATACATTGGAGCAAGAGATTTGCGTCTACCCGAAAGCATTGCCCAATAGCCTTGCATATATTGATGATAAAATGATTTGATATCCAATAGAATGCTTTCTGGTTCCTTTTCTTGTTTTTTTTTCCATTTATTTTGGAATCATAAAGGAAGAAGGTAGTAGATACTGTAAGGATATATGGTTGAAATTAATTATTCATTCGATTTTGTTTTATTCAAATTGTTCGTAGTATTTGACCTAAAGATAAAATATTGTGAATTTAAACATATTGATATGGATTAGCTTTGGAGCAAAAGGAGAAATCACTCATTCCGGAGCCCTTATCGTCCCAGTCTCAAAGAGCATGTGTGGAGGATGCAAATCAAGAGCCTAACGACCTCCTTGAGATCTTACGCAGTGACCCATATAAGGTGTCTCCCACAAATCAGGCCTAACACCCACACCGTGTACGTCCCTGGAATCTAATTCTTGACCTATTAAAACAAATTCCAACCCCAATACCAACTGGATTATACCTATAATATAGATTATCTTTACGTCTTTACGTACATCGAAGCAGGTTGGTAGGATAAAGTTCGTTAAAACTTGAATCTTATAGTTTCTTGGGATAAAAATACTTTTTTGAACAAAAGCATAAATCAACTTTTGACCTTTCAATGCAGTATAATTTATATTAAAAAGTTAAAATGGACCTATATTTTGATGAGTATGTTTTAGGTTTAACAATATAAAATTTCCCTATGGTTATCATACGTACTTATATATTTTAATTCATATTTACAAACGCACAAAATGCATATGCAAAAGCCAAATATGAGGGACAAAAAAAGTGGAGATAAATTGAAATGGTATCTAATTGTTAAAAAAAAAAAAGACCAAAAACCTTTGGAGATGACAAAGTTGTAAATTGGAAGACTGAAAAAGGCCAAAAGATTGAAAAATGCAAAATAAATAAATGGACTATTAAATTAATCTCTCTTGTCCTCCACATCGTTTCTCACTAATTATAATTATTAGAATAATTGATGTGCAACATGCTAATTAAATACCACAATGTCTAGTTTTGAGGACCATTTCTTCATTGCTACTCAGTAACTATATATTATAATTATATACAAGAAGAGCCAATCTGCAACCTGCTGTTAAAACCATCATTTCGATTTAAACAAGTTGGCATTGAAATTTTCGTCAAATGATGCATGTTTCATTATTTTCTTTATCCATGACATTGCACATTTTTTACTTTGATAATAAGCAATCAAAGGATTTTCCCATCTAACTCGTTTCTACTCTACTTGTTTTCTTTTTTATCCTTTTAAACTTCCATATCTTGATGTTGATTCATTAGATTAGATTAATCTTTTTCATCTAGCTCTATCTACTACTCTTTCTGTTGATTCAGTAGATTCAGTTAAAGCTTCCGAATCTACTGAATCAACATCAAGATACATAGGTTTGAGAGAGCAAATAAGCGAAATATTTGAATCGTTTAGCCGAAGCTACTTGATCAACATCAAGAGTAGTAGGTTTAAGAGGATAAGAAGAGAAGCTTATGAACTCTCTCAAACCTATGTATTTTGAAAATGATTCAGTATATTCGGTTAAAGCTTCACTTCTCATCTTATTAAACATTTACATAATTGATGTTGATGAAGTAGATTCGATTAAACACTCGAAATATGTAGTTTGCTCATTTGCTCGTGGATATAAATTTTCACATCATTAATTCTGAACTGTTGAAGAGTGTGCTCATCAATATGAAGAAGCTACGGGTGCAAGCAAAGAGAAGGAGCAACTTGGCACAATTCATAGCAAATAGCTTGGAGTAGTTCATGAGCAATTAACAGCTGGTGTGGTTGATAGTTGATTCTGTTATTCCTGCAATCAGAACAAGTGCAATGTGTGCGTGTGAGTAAACTGACAACAAAAACGCAAGCAAAACCGAGGCGAGTATAAGGACTCTGTCCTTAAGACGAATTGCTCCGGTATACTGTGCCCAACCGGATGGAACAAACGTCTTCCAGGATACAACGGTTTTCGTTCATACGAGTGGCACTACAGCGTAGGAACATCGACGAACATGTTACAGGTGTTCTGATATCTCGAGTTCGTAATGGATGCAGAATGTTGTTAGAATGCAGAATGATTGCAATACTGAAAAATCAGTACCTCAGAATGCATGCATGGCAACGAATTTATAGATGGAAGGTAGTTGAAGAAGGTTGAAGGAGGTTGAATTCGGTTTATGGTCAGAAAGAATCTGGACCATTGGATCAAAACCAGTTATGATCTTTACTGTTAGATCATAATCCTTGTCTGAACAAACGTAGACCATTGGATCAATAAACCGAAGATAGGATCAAATTTGGAGCACTGGATCAGCAACCGCGCTGAACCGCAGGATCAGATGAGCAACCGCAGATAACCGTAGGATCAGACTTGATCTGCACCGTTGGATCAAGCGATCAACCGCACCGTAGGATCAGACTTGATCTGCACCGTTGGATCACCGCAGATAAACCGTAGACCGTAGGATCAAGTAATTATTTTTCTGGAAAAATTTAAAAGAAATTTATCCAAAAAGATAAGAACCGGGCGGGCGAGCCACGAGCCCGAGCCCGAGCCCGAGCACGAGCCGAGCCGAGCCGAGCCGAGCCGGCCGGCCGGACGGGAGGGCAGCGGCGGCGCGCGCGTGTGTGGTGAACCTTGCCTGAGCTGCGTCCTGACTCCGTCAGACAACTTCTCATGCCCAAGGGCACATTTTAGAAAGCTCCAACTTGTAACTTATATGGTGGCCTTTCTCAAGTGGGCAATGTGGTATACAAGCAAATTGGTGATGTGTTCACTCCTCAAGAGACCACATCACCAATTTTTCTAATTTCCACCAATTTTACTCTAACTTTGAGCATTAATTTCTCATTCACCCGGTATCGGAATCGAGTGATTCAAAAGCCAAAAATCATCTACTCGTTACGTAGATAATTTAGAAATTTTTAGTTTCCGTTTTTGATTAACGAACACTAATCATAATTAAGCTCAAAATATGGTGGTTGTCAACTTTTGACAAACCCACTTGCAATCCAACCTTTTCCCATTTCATTTCTCCAACAATCCCCCACATGAATGAAAATTAATGCAAATGTGAATGCAGACTCTATCGAGAAATCAGACAAAGAAATGTTGCATCAGAAGAGGTAGCTTCTGGCCTTGAACCTTTCTTAGTGATGTACCATCGGATCCACTCAGCTGGGTAGTGACCTGATGTCTTGAACTATCAGCCTTTACTATGAACCTAGACAATGATACTCACACAACATTTCCTTTAACACCCCTTTGGGTTCTCATGGTTGTGTTCATTATGGCCATGAACAACCCTGGTTTCAGAAAGTGTTTTTTAGAGAATTTTTGCCTATCAGAATTCTCATAGAAGCGGCCCCACTTCACACTTACATAGGTGATTCCTATCAAGAGTATTCTGCCATACCCCACTTGATTTATCAAGATATAGGACATCATTAAAAGCATTAGCTTAACCTAACGGTTCTCTGCAGATAGCACTTTGTTTAACGAAATGAGTAAGTGCTAACTGAATCCTCATAACTTAGTTTTCCCATTGAACCAAGATTCTGGGATCTCCAGTCAACAAGGTTGGGTTACCGTTACAAAGATTCATGCTTTGTAGGCTTAAGTCCCATTCCGTTCGTCAACTTTGACATTTGATCTCTAGGCAAAGCTTTTGTAAGCGGATCCGCAAGATTCTCCTTTGATTTTATGTAATCAATGGAAATCACGCCATTAGAGATCAACTGCTTAATGGTATTATGTCTCCGACGTATGTGTCGTGACTTACCATTATAGATGCTGCTTTGAGCTCGTCCTATAGCTGACTGACTGTCACAGTGTATGCTAATAGGAGCGATTGGCTTAGGCCAGCATGGAATGTCTTCTAGGAAATTTCGAAGCCATTCAGCTTCTTCCCCAGCTTTATCGAGTGCTATAAACTCAGCTTCCATAGTTGACCGAGCTATGCATGTCTGCTTTGTAGACTTCCATGACACAACACCACCACCTACAGTGAATAAGTATCCATTGGTGGATTTAGAATCCTTACAATCTGATATCCAGTTTGCGTCGCAATATCCTTCCAATACTGCTGGATATCTTGTGTACTGTAATCCAAGGTTCATTGTGTATTTCAGATATCTCATCACTCTATTTAGAGCTTTCCAATGTTCGTCGCTTGGATTACTGGTGAACCTACTCAATTTGTTTACTGAACATGCCAAGTCAGGTCTTGTACAGTTTGTTATGTACATCAGACTCCCAATGACTTGTGAATACTTTAATTGAGCTACAGGTTCACCTCGGTTCTTCCTCAAGTGTATACTTAAGTCCAGTGGGGTCTTTACAGGTTTTACATCAAGCATATTGAATCGTTTAAGAACAGACTCAATATAGTGACTTTGAGACATGACCAATCCTTCAGCTACCCTAGAAATTTTAATTCCTAGAATAACATTGGCAACCCCCATGTCTTTCATGTCAAAATTTCTTGTTAACATCTTCTTGGTATTCAAGATGATGTCGTGTGTATTACCCATGATTAGCATATCATCTACATAGAGACATACTATCACATAGGCGTTTGGTGTGTTTTTGATGTAAACACACTTGTCACATTCATTGATCCTGAAACCGTTTGACATCATGGCTTGATCAAACTTCAAATGCCACTGTTTTGGTGCTTGTTTAAGTCCCTACAAAGACTTAACAAGTCTACAAACTTTCTTTTCTTGTCCTGGGACAGTAAACCCTTCAGGCTGTTCCATATAAATCTCTTCTTCCAGCTCGCCATTCAAGAAGGCAGTCTTTACATCCATTTGATGGATCTCTAGGTCGTAGACTGCAGCAATAGCAACTAGCATTCTTATGGAAGTAATCCTAGTTACTGGTGAATAGGTGTCAAAGAAGTCAAAACCTTCCTTTTGTCGATAGCCCTTAGCTACCAACCGGGCCTTGTACTTATCAATGGATCCATCCTCTTTGAGTTTTTTCTTAAAAATCCACTTGCATCCAAGTGGTTTACTCCCTTGAGGAAGATCTACCAGCTCCCACGTGTGATTTTGAAGAATTAATTCTATCTCACTATTTACTACCTCCTTCCAGAAGGGAGCTTCTGGAGTTGACATCGCCTCTGAAAACGTTCTTGGATCGTTTTCTACCAAGTATGTTAGAAAATCTGGTCCATAGGATGTAGGTATTCTAGTTCGTTTGCTTTGACGCAGTTCCTCACTTTCTTGAGGAGTCGTCTCACGCACTCGCTTACTAGTACTTGCTTCTTCGCTGTTTTCGTCTTTCTTTGGAAAGACATTTTCAAAGAACACTGCATTTCTTGATTCCATGACAACATTCTCATGTATGTCAGGAATGTCGGACTTGTGCACCAAGAATCGATATGCACTACTGTTAGTTGCATATCCTATGAATATGCAATCAATTGTTTTAGGCCCAATTCTAACTTGTCTTGGTTTGGGTACTGCAACCTTTGCCAGACACCCCCACACCTTCAAGTATTTGTAACTAGGCTTATAGCCTTTCCAAAGCTCGTATGGGGTCTCATCCATCTTCTTTGGTGGTATTCTATTTAAAATGACGTTGGCGGAGAGAATTGCTTCCCCCCACAAGTTCTGCGGTAAGCCCGAACTTATCAACATAGCATTCATCATTTTTTTCAGAGTACGGTTTTTGCGTTCAGCAATACCATTCGATTGAGGTGAATATGGTGCAGTCGTTTGATGAATAATGCCATGTTCTGAACAGAATTCATTGAATGGTGCATCATATTCGCCACCTTTATCACTACGAATTGACTTAATTCGTTTGCTAAGTTGATTCTCAACTTCATTTTTATAATCTTTAAAAGCATCTAAGGCCTCATCTTTGCTACTTAGCAAATAAACGTAACAGTATCGAGTGCAATCGTCAATAAAAGTCACAAAGTACTTTTTACCGCTTCTTGTTTGCACAAACTTTAAATCACAAACATCTGTGTGAATTAAATCTAACACTTCAGTGTTTCTTTTGATTGAAGGAAATGGTAACTTAGCTATTTTTGCTTCAACACAAACTTGGCACTTTGCATTATTGAAACTTAGTTTGGGTAATAAGTCGAGATTAATCATTCTTTGTAATGACTTATAATTAACATGACCCAAACGTAAATGCCATAAACATGAAGACTCAAGCATGTAAGCGGAAGTAGAAGCAGTCTTATTAGCCTCATCGGGCGTAGTCTTCGTTGGTACAATAGTTATAACACTAAGTTTAAACATATTGTCCATCAGGTACCCCTTCCCTAGAAATACACCATTCTTAGTCAGAATACATTTGTTACAATCAAATACTAGCCTAAACCCATGCCTGACTAGTAAAGCACCAGAGACTAAGTTCTTGCGAATGTCGGGAACATGCAGCACATCCTGCAACGTCAATTCTTTCCCGGAGGTCATCTTCAGAATCACTTTGCCCGAACCTTCAATCTTCGAGCTATCTTTGTTTCCCATGTACAGCCTTTCATTGTCTTTCGCAGGAGAATATTCCTTGAACATTCCCCTGTTTGCACAAACGTGTCTAGTGGCGCCAGTGTCCACCCACCACTGGCTAGGATTACCTACAGCATTACATTCAGAAACAACAGCACACAAGTCCAAATCATCCATTGCACTTACAAGGTTGGCTTTGGCTTTCTCTTGCCTTTTCTTGGGCTTCCTGCAGTCAACACTACGATGCCCTTGAATTCCACAATTGTAACATTTACCAGTGAACTTTTTGGCAACCTTCTTGCCCTTCGTGTTCACTCCGACAGAATTTCCTCTCTTCTTTTTCGATGCCTCTGCAACATGAGCTTTTGCATGGCCAGAACTGGAAGACAGCTTCTTGTCTGCCCTTCGATTGTCTTCCTCTATACGGAGTCGGACAATCAAGTCTTCCAAAGACATTTCCTTTCTTTTGTGCTTGAGATAGCTTCGGAATTCCCTCCATGAAAGAGGAAGCTTCTCAATCACAGCAGCAACAAGAAAAGATTCACTGAGGGTCATACCCTCCTCTTTCATCTCAGCAACAAGCATCTGAAGTTCCTCAATCTGAGAAACAACAGTCCTGGAATCTGTCATCTGAAAATCAAGAAATTTTCCAATAATAAATTTCTTAGTACCGGCATCCTCAGTCCGGTACTTTTTGTCTAACGCCTGCCATAAGGATTTCGCAGTTTTATAAGTAGAATACAATCCATACAATGAATTATCCAAACAACTTAAAATGTGACTTAAACAAACATAATTGTTGTAACTCCACGCTTCAGCAATCAGTTTGTTTTGCATGTTCACATTCTGGTCTTCCACCGGCACCACCTTCGGAGGATCCTCAGTCAGCATCTTAGCCAAACCCAACGTGGTCAAGAAGAACAACATCTTCTGTTGCCAGCGTTTGAAGTAACTTCCTCCAAACTTCTCTGGCTTTTCAACCTGTCCAACAGCAGGAACAGGAGCAGTGACTGGAGCAGCGGGTGCAACAGGAACAGCATTGTTCTGTTCTTCAGAAATGCCCAGATGCACACCGTTGAACGAGTTGGAACTTTCGCCTTCCATATTTCAGTTTCTGTTACAGATATACAGAAAACAGAAGCAGAAACCGATTAGTTTCGTACAAACAGATTACAGTATATATCAAAATGCAAACAAAATTCGTCTTAAGAATGTTATTCCTGCAATCAGAACAAGTGCAATGTGTGCGTGTGAGTAAACTGACAACAAAAACGCAAGCAAAACCGAGACGAGTATAAGGACTCTGTCCTTAAGACGAATTGCTCCGGTATACTGTGCCCAACCGGACGGAACAAACGTCTCCCAGGATACAACGGTTTTCGTTCATACGAGTGGCACTACAGCGTAGGAACATCGACGAACCTGTTACAGGTGTTCTGATATCTCGAGTTCGTAATGGATGCAGAATGTTGTTAGAATGCAGAATGATTGCAATACTGAAAAATCAGTACCTCAGAATGCATGCATGGCAACGAATTTATAGATGGAAAGTAGTTGAAGAAGGTTGAAGGAGGTTGAATTCGGTTTATGGTCAGAAAGAATCTGGACCATTGGATCAAAACCAGTTATGACCTTTACCGTTAGATCATAATCCTTGTCTGAACAAACGTAGACCATTGGATCAATAAACCGAAGATAGGATCAAATTTGGAGCATTGGATCAGCAACCGCGCTGAACCGCAGGATCAGATGAGCAACCGCAGATAACCGTAGGATCAGACTTGATCTGCACCGTTGGATCAAGCGATCAACCGCACCATAGGATCAGACTTGATCTGCACCGTTGGATCACCGCAGATAAACCGTAGACCGTAGGATCAAGTAATTATTTTTCTGGAAAAATTTAAAAGAAATTTATCCAAAAAGATAAGAACCGGGCGGGCGAGCCACGAGCCACGAGCCACGATCCCGAGCACGAGTCGAGCCGGCCGGCCGGACGGTCGGGCGGCGGCGGCGCGCGCGCGCGCGCGTGTGTGGTGAACCTTGCCTGAGCTGCGTCCTGACTCCGTCAGACAACTTCTCATGCCCAAGGGCACATTTTAGAAAGCTCCAACTTGTAACTTATATGGTGGCCTTTCTCAAGTGGGCAATGTGGTATACAAGCAAATTGGTGATGTGTTCACTCCTCAAGAGGCCACATCACCAATTTTTCTAATTTCCACCAATTTTACTCCAACTTTGAGCATTAATTTCTCATTCACCCGGTATCGGAATCGAGTGATTCAAAAGCCAAAAATCATCTACTCGTTACGTAGATAATGTAGAAATTTTTAGTTTCCGTTTTTGATTAACGAACACTAATCATAATTAAGCTCAAAGTATGGTGGTTGTCAACTTTTGACAAACCCACTTGCAATCCAACCTTTTCCCATTTCATTTCTCCAACAGATTCTATTGGACAACAATGCGCAGAAGTTGGTTAGCGGAAGAGGATGCGAAGTGTTGCTGTTGAAGTAACGAAGGAGGTGAAGGTTGGAGAAGAAGACTCAGCGCGGGACTTTTTAAACAGGGGTAAAAAGACCTTTTTACCCCTGACTAATGAGATATGCTGTTACTAGAATCAGGGGTAGTTTTGTAATTTTATGTTTAAAATTCTGTTGCAGTTGTATAAATCCGGGTTGCGGTTATACCCGGAACAGACAGTTATTTTTCCAATAAGAAAATCTCCCCCTTTTCGTTGCCAATTCTCTCTCAGTTTTATTCCTTCTTCGATTGGATTCATACTGCTTTGATTGGTTGCGTTGTTTTTGACATGAACACCCAAGTGTTTTACCTTAATTCACATATTAGACTGAATTGAAGAGCCTGTAAGACGTGTAGACAATTATATATAGCGTTGAAAGCTTGTTACAATTTTGATTGATTGATTAAGAACATTTGCTAACAGTAAAATTGATTATGGTCAATAGCCACCATCCTTATGGTTGATCACTATCTAATCATGAGATTCACAATAATAGATGCATATCAATTTTTTGAAAGCCACATATACAAATTAGTCGGAGTTACTAATAACTTTATACTATTCATAATTTCATCGGCAAACGACAAGATTTTGTGAGGTTTGTCGAATTAAATCACATGCTCTACCACTTGTGCATCGTCTGTTGTGTTTGATTTTTCCGTTTTATGACCGTACTCCCTTTACACACCACAATATAGTGCGAGTACATTATATATATAAGGGCAGGCGTAGGAGAAACTGGTAAGGTTGCTGCTTTGTGACCTTAAAGTAATTGATTCGAGCCGCGGAAACAGCCTCTTGCACAAATTTTAGGGTAAGGCTACGCACATCATATTATGAAACGATGCGGCATTTCCCCAGACTTTGTGCAAGCACGAGAACGTAGTGCATCGGGAACGACCTTTATGCATATATGCATACATACATACATACATACATATATACATACATACATATATATATATATATACATACATACATATATATATATATATATATATATATATATACATATACATACATATATATATATATACATACATACATACATATATATATATATATACATACATACATACATATATATATATATATATATATATACATATATATATATATACATATATATATATATATATATACATATATATATATATATACATATATATATATATACATATATATATATATATACATATATATATAGACACACACACATTCAGTCCAATTTCAGTTTTGGCACCAATTATGAATGTAACTATGCCTGTAGCACGAAATACTCTTACTGGCGTACACTCAATAGCCATAATCTAAGACATTAATTATGTGCAAATCTCCATGTCACTTGAGCAACAAAGAAGACAAAAATAACAACAATATTTGTCAAAGCTATATCCAGTCATTTTCCATAATCATCATTTGAAAGTGATAATTAATTTATAATCGAAAACGGCGGTGAAATACTCAATGAAACTCTTTTTACCTCTAGCTATCTGATCATGGCAGCCAAAAAGGGTTTAATCATACTTGGGAAAAACATGCACTCTCCCTTTGTATGTTAATGCAGTCATGAAATGAACGTACGATTGTGCAAAACTGTTTTGATGCTTGAAGCATCGTCTTTCTCTTTGTGTCTTCCTATGAGTCTTGTTTGCCTTGTGATCATACATGCACAAATACTTGGCAAGCAAGGCATCACTTTCTCCATTTTCTCCTTCTTGTTCTTCAATCGTCGAGAGCTTTGCCTTTACGATCTCCCCAATCCTTGATCCTGACTCTGCTTCTGCTCTCCCTCTTTCCCTTGAAACGCTTCTGCTCATCATGCATGGCAGCAAGATCTTCCTCGAACACCTCATCGCCGATCTCAGACCAAAAAGTTAATTTTAGAACAACAAATGGGTGGTAAGGGGATGATGATTTGGAAGCTAGTCTAAGTTAGATATGTGAGTGCCCTTTTGATGTTTTCTTGGGCTAGTAAAAAACTTTGAAGGTTCTTGAGTGACCTTGGTGATCAATAGCTAGAATGAAGAGTTATCATTCAGCCATATAAATATATAGAATAATTATCAAGCGGTATGGGGTGGAGTTTCGATGTTATTAATGTTCATGTGGTAACAAGGTGTGGCTTAAAAGATGATTTGTACTAGATAATTGGAGCTAAAAGTTAAATTTGGAGGTGATGTCATTAAGGGTCTTGGACGGCTGATGTATTCTGGTTAGCAAAAGGTTGAACCCCAATCGGAAGGCTCTCCACGCTCTGACCTGACGAGACAGCTAGAAGGATGTAAATCAGGTTCGAACCTTACACCTTGTTAGCAAATCTGTCCCTCCGGAACCAACTGAACTATGCCCTGCAGGTACGACTGATGTATCTTTGGAGATAATGTAAAGGGTTGTACCCCATCAGTAAGAGCCTCTGTCATTTCCGGTCTCACAGGAAGTGTAGAGATGCAAATCAGGAAGCTGATAGATTCAAACAAAAGGCAATGTTATATACACAGGTACAACATTATGGAGCACAAGCAATGGAATTCCCCACAAACGTCTTCGGAGGGAGTCGAACTTCCAACCTCACTCTTTCAAGGTAATTGTCCTTTGTCTGTTTGTGAACAGAGATAATGTAAAGGGTTTTGGACGGCTGATGTGTTCTTTGAATAAAAAAAAAGGAGAGAGTTCTTGGATTTAAAGGTTGAATAAATAATGGAATAACTATGAACGAATTGAGTCTAGTCTTAAAGATGATTGCATTCGTAAGGGACACGTATACCCTTTCACAGGTGTCAAGCATTAGCATCACCATCAGCAGCGATGAAACCAAAAAGACAACTCAGAAATCACACACTATATTGTCTAATTGTGCTCTTGTCAAAGTTGTATTTTTTTCTTTTGGCTTTTAAATTCAACAGTTGTAGTTTTTGACCTTTTTGCATCTATTGTTTTAAGAAGCAAATTAAATAGATGGACTTGTGTAATTTGAAATGGTTACCGAGACAAAATTTGCCCCGCGTGCTAACGATTATATGACAATATGAAATCTTTGAGCAGTACAAACACAATTTAAGCAATCTTAATAATATGACGTTGTTACCTTCTTGTATAACTATATTCAAGATGAACCCTCTGCATGTTGGATTTATTTTCTTGAACCCGCCATTTGGTGTGTTTGCATTCATGCATGATTATTTTATGTTTTCATGTTATAAACAAGATGTAAGGGTTGGAGGGAATGGATGGATAGTCATTGCATGAATGATAGCGTTTTTGTGGTTTTCTGTAGTCGTTTGTGTGTTTTCTATTCAAGGGCATTTTGGTCATTTCACTCACTGTTAGGTATTTCACACGCATGACATGCAATATATTTATCTTTAATGAAAATGATGTTTGGTGGAGCCTTTATGTTTGTAGGGAACTTCAAGGGAGAAGACGTGTGTTTGGTGGAAGATTAAGCAAGAATAGATGCTGATTGGATCAAACTTCGAACAAGCATAACTTC
This sequence comes from Eustoma russellianum, assembly GCA_036186865.1. Lineage (NCBI taxonomy): Eukaryota > Viridiplantae > Streptophyta > Magnoliopsida > Gentianales > Gentianaceae > Eustoma > Eustoma russellianum. The sequence continues at coordinate 32,626,354 of AP025059.1, read as the reverse complement.
TTTGTTTCAACTCAGAATGGTGTCAATATTGAGCTCATATTCATGGTCTCGAAGAGCTCTACAAACATTGAAAAGACATCAAAGGCCAATTCCAAATGTACAAGTCTCTGCAACGAAATCAAAGATCAAGGCTCAAAAGGAGGTTTAAAGGATCTTAAGGTTCCTACAATTTAGGGTATCATCCATACATTTTAGGAACTCAAGTTTTTGGCAAATTTCAAGTCTCAAGAGGTGATAAGGGCCATCCATTTATGTATTTGGAAGAGAAGATAAGATTCTTTCATGTTTTTGTAAATTACCTAACAAGCGGAGTTGTGAGTAAAGATTTTTTCATGTAGTTGAAGTTGTAGTTGGGGCTTTTCCATTTACTTGGTGTTATAGATTAGGAATTTTCTATTTAGTTAGTAGTTTTTTTTGCCTATAAATAGGACCATATGGCTGCCCCCTTTGTACCATTCCAACACAATTCTTCTCTTCAATAAAATTCCCTTTTTCTCTTAAGATTTTGTGGATTTGAGTTGTTTCTTGGTTTTTTATGAATCAAGGTTAGGATCCTTAAAGTTTGAGCAAGCTTTAAGGTGGTAATTGCCAAACCCCAAAGGAAGGAATGTGTTGGATTGCGATTCGTTTACCAAGATTAACGTTAATGCCGTTATGGAGGTGTTGCTCAATCATTGTTGCCTTGAAAGAAGTAAGGAAGGAGAGTACCCCTTTGTACCAACTCTTGAAGGTGAAGTTTTGAACGAAAAGATCCAAGCTTGCTTGAGGAATTCACATCAACCCATGTGTCAAAAAATGTGTTTGTTGCTTATGCTACCCGTCAAATAGAGTATCAATATTGCAACCTTACCACGCATTGCATCCATGTCACTATGGAGTGTACCTTCGTAGAATATGAATACTTAAAGAACCTAGTGTTTAGGGAGAGATGATTAGTGAAAAACTAGACTCATTAAAAAGCGAATGCTACCTAGAGCATGTCCCACACAAGCAGATAAATAGAGCCACCGAGTCTGACTCTGAAAACATAAACGAGATCGATGAATGCCCGGCAAGAGTCAAGTGATTCATATTCTGCTCCACATGAGATTACTAATACTGGTATTGATGCTACTAATGGAGAAAGAAGTTGTTTGTTCTACCTCTGAGGAGAAACATAGAAGTACCTTTTGATCAGTACTCACTTGAGCATGTGTCTCAAAACAGCAGGTATCCAATGAACATAGACATGGGAGAGTTGCAGATACTGCATGTGCATTCTATGTTGTTCTTTCCAAGATTATCCCAAGATATAGGAAGCACACGTGAAGATTGAGTGGCGGAAAGCCATGGATATGCAGATGACAACCCTGAAGAAAAACGGAATGTGGGAAAAATATGTTATATTAAAAGGAAAGAAACCAGTCGGTTGTATGTAGATATTCACCCTTTAATATAAGGCGGATTACACTATTGAGTGGCACAAGGCTAGGCTAGTAGCCAATGGGTGTAACAGACATTTTGTATCGACAATTCAAAGACCTTCTCTTCGGTAGCAAAAATTGATACTATCGGGTTTGATAGCGGTAAAGTAAGACTAGATGATTCATCAATTGACATTAAGAATGCCTTTTTGATGGGGAGATGGAGGAGAAAGTACATATAGGGGTGCTACCAGCCCGATACTTACGCCGTAGTATACTATGAGAACTACGAAAAGTCAAAGCATATCAAGCACACATCATCCATGACACAAGATAAATTAGCTGAAATGCCATAATATTTAAAACTTAAAATGTATCACCAATGTAACAAAATATAATACGACAAAAGTGAAACATGTTCGGGAAAATGACTACCATATCCTCTAAGACAAGTATCAACAGAAAACTATCAACTAAAGAGCTAGCATAGCTTTTTTCCTCAATGTCTATCACCCCAATGGTCCCACTCGCTGCTGTCTTCCACGAATATCATCTCATATTCAGGTTCACCTGAAAAGAGATGAAGTATCTATTCTTATCGAAAAACAACGCTAGCAAGTAACCCGTCTATACACCTTACTAAATCACACACGACGAGTCACCAATACATGAAAATATGCCCAAAATAATGTGCTCGGGTTAGCAAATATCATCATTACAATTAAAACATCAGAAACAGATAGGTCACATAAATGAAACATAGATAAGGACTTAACACGCATCGAGAAAAACATATTACGAAACAGGTCAAACACACACCTCGTTTCAATCATGCCAAAACTTATGCTTTGTGACATATGATGCATGCATTTCTTCAAAATCATACATTGAACTAAACGAAGACCCATGCATATGTCTTCTTTCACAAACATGTCATGCGTGTCGTTTCACAAACTTTTCTTATTTCTTCTTATCATATTCTTCACGTAGCAGAGACTTTATACCCTGTGGGTGATCAATCCACAGCAAACGGAACTTTATACCCCGTGCTGAAAGGTTCACGACCCCATAACATATAAACTTTATACCATGCTGTTGATTCACAGGTCACGCTTTTATACCCTACCACTGAAGGCGTGACTTTTATACTCTGTGATCAACCAGCAGCAATAATCCTATCTTCTTTTACATACACGTGTCTTTTCGCACTGCAAAACTCATGTTAGCATGTAAAATGCTTATGTTGTGATGCAAATGCTCATGTCTCGCCATATCAATCTCCTAAACATGTACACACACACACTTTACGTATTGATTACCGGGTCACAAACCTCATATATACCTTAGCATGACTCACTCGAACGATTTCACACCCTCTCGCATTACAATGTCACCTCGAGTTCATACTTAACCTTACTCTTTTACACTTAGTTACCATCTCATCATACATCAATTATACTTCTACAGTACCTCTTCAACTCATACACTAGTCCCAATTGTCACACAAAAGTCCCTCAAACAACTTGCCATTCATTCCCTATCGTTCTTAAAAGTTCAGCTTAAATCCTGCAGAACTGGATACATTGATCGATCGATGTGGCCTTCTGATCGATCGATGTCAACCTCTTGGATATTGATCGATCAATGCCCCTCATCATGATTGATCGATGTCGTCCAGAGAGTTTCCAATTCTGCACCCTGGGTACATCGATCGATGGATGTGGTCTTCTGATCGATCGATGTCTAGTTCTCCTGGACATCGATCGATCGAAGTCCCTCAGTTGATCGATCGATGTCTTTCAGAGAGGTTGAAAATCCTACGAGGGCCACATGGATCGATCGATGTCCTCCCTAGATCGATCCATGCCTTGTTTCTGCAACTTTTCACCATGTTTCATCCCAATATCGACCCAAAATGCAACTCTCTTCTTTCCATGCCTAAAGAACACCTAAATTCAATCCTAAAAAGTGAATCCGACCCACCTATACACTCATGACATCAAGTTGAATCCCAATTACACCCCATGACATGAATCCTAGACTTCCCACAATTCACTCCCTCGAACGATCCGCAAAACCTCCCATTCAGTCCCTAATTCAGCCGCCACCTACTTTACACCCATCAAACCTTTTTCAATCCAACCATTCCATCTACGGCACAAACAACAAGCATGTAAGCTAACCATCATGGAGTTCATCATAGTAAAAATGATATCTTTAGGGCATATTCATCATAAATCAAATAAGTAGCAATTATTCTTAGAAATTGGCTCAAAAGATTACAACTTGATTCTGTCAATAAGCATAGAAGCACATAGTAGAGCAATTAACATAAACATAACGAAATTACATATGTGTGATCCAGTTTTCTCTTTCTAGAGGAATAGGGCCTATAAAATCAAAATTGCGTAAAGCATATAGAAAGGTCACTTGCATTCGAATCTAAAGATTCTTACGGTGATTTGGTTAAACTTTGGGATGGATTGCACCTAGGTTTGGCCGCGATCTCTTCTTCCTTCTTTCTCTTTTCTCTTCTCCTTTTTCTCTCTTTATTTCTTCTCTTCCTAGCCGATTTTTCCCTCTTCCTTTTCTCTATAACCAACGGTGAAAAGGGGGAGTTATGCTAATTGGCGTAACTCCCTCAAGATTTAATTGGGAGAGGCAATTTTGGTATTTTGGGCCCAATTTTCTTAATTTCAGTTTTTAATTACTTTTCCACATAAAATACATTTAACTAAGCCTCATAGGCATGTATAATTGTCAAAATTATATTTTCCATCCGCTTTAATTATATAACACTAAACTCGAGAAAATGCGGGGTATGACATTCCACCCCCCTTACAAAAAGTTTCGTCCTCGAAACTTACGTACCTTAAGTGAAGAGTTGAGGATACTTCTCCTGCATCTGCTCTTCGAGTTCCTAGGTGGCTTTCCATTCCGTGTGATTACTCCAATGGAACTTTACATAAGGAATCACTCGTCTCCTTAGCACTTGTTCCTTCCGGTCACGATCCTCACTAGTACCTCCTCGTCAGTAACATCATCATTTAGCTCCAATGGTTGTGCTTCAAGCACATGACTCGGATCCGTCTATATTTCCTTAATTGTGAGACGTGGAAGACGTTATGGACTTGCGCCAACACTGGGGGTAATGGCAACCTATAAGGCAAAGTTCCTACCTGCTCCAATACTTTGTAAGTACCGATAAAGTGGGGGCTTAGCTTGCCCTTCACTCCAAATCTCATAATATCCTTTGTAGGTGATACTCTTAGATAAACTTTTTCACCTACATCAAATTCCAAAGGCCGTCGTTTGGAATCCGTCCAACTCTTATTACGGTCCTGGGTTGTCTTGAGTTTCTATCGGATAATCTTCACCTTTTCTAACGTCTTTTCAAGTATCTCAGGTCCAGTGATGGTCCTCACGCCAACTTCGTCCCAATACACAGAGGCCTACATTTCCGTCCATACAACACTTCAAAGAAAGCCATGTGAAGTGTACTGTGGTGATTGTTATTATACGAGAATTCCATTAATTTGACCATTTCGTCCCAACTTCCTTTGAAGTCTAGGATACAAGCCCTTAGCATGTCTTTTAGGGTCTGAATAGTCCGCTCAGACTGTCCATTAGTTTGAGGATGAAAAGCTGTACTCATCCTCAACTCCGTACCCATGGCTCTCTGAAATGCTGTCCAAAATTTGGAGGAAAACCGCGGGTCTCTGTCAAACACTATGCTCACTGGGACACCAGTGTAGGCTGACAATATCGTCCATATATATATTCACTAACTTATCCAAGGATGTTTCACTCGAGACAGGTATAAAATGTGCAGACTTGGTTAAGCGGTCCACAACAACCCAAATCATATTGTACCCACTTCTTATCTTTGGTAAACCGGCTATGAAATCCATCGTGATGTGTTCCCATTTCTATTCTGGAATTTTCAACAACATCGATAATCCACCAGGCCTTTAGTGTTCAGCCTTAATTTGCTGTCACACTAGACATCTCTCGATGAACTCCGCAATATGCATCTTCATTCTGGACCACCAATAATATTGTTTGAGATCTCTGTACATCTTGGTGCTACCGGGATATATCGATAACTTCAAACTGTGAGTCTCATGCAAAATTTCTTTTATGAGCTTATCCACAATAGGAACACATAATCTCCCTCTAAACCATAAGCTTCCGTCATCGTTGGCCTGAAATCCCTCAATCTGACCATGTTTCAGCTTCTTCGCCATCTCACCCAGAGTTTTATCATTCTTTTGAGCCTCTTTTGCCCGATCAACCAGACTTGGTGTAATGATCAAAGCTGCCAAAACATTCACTATGGAATCCACCAAATCCAACCCAAATTCTTTCATTTCTCTTTCCAGTGGTTATCGTCGTGCATAGTTGGATTTTCTGCTTAATGCATCTGCCACCTTATTAGCTTTACATGGGTGATAGTGTATGGTCAAGTCGTAGTCTTTCAGCAGTTCTAGCCATCTCCGCTGTCTTATGTTTAACTCTTTCTGGGAGAACAAGTACTTTAGACTCCTGTGATCAGTAAACACCACGCACTTCTCTCCATATAAGTAGTGCTGCCAGATCTTTAGAGCGAACATAACTATAGCTAGTTCAAGGTCGTGCGTCGGGTAGTTTTGTTCATAAGGCTTTAGCTGTCTTGAGGCATACACGATGACTCGTTCGTGTTGCATCAAAACACAACCTACAAGTAAAGTATTAGACCGAATTCAATTTATATGCGAAATCGTAACTTATGCTACCGTTTACGTACCTAGACCATTCTTTGATGCATCGCAATAGATCACAAACCCATCAGTGCCAGAGGGTTGAGCCAATACTGGGGCTGTGGTTAACCTCTTCTTAAGTTCCGAGAAGCTTTTCTCGCGTTCGGTTGTCCACTCAAACTTAGACTTCTTCTGAGTAAGGCGACTGAGGGGCACGGCTATCACTGAGAATCCCTCGACAAACTTCCTGTAGTAGCCAGCTAGACCCAAGAAACTTCGCACTTCAGTGACATTTGTGGGTCTAGGCCATTCGATAATAGCTTCCACCTTCTTAGGATTTATAGCAATCCTCTCTTCTGATATCACATGACCAAGGAAGGTCACTCTCCTCAGCCAGAACTCGCATTTGCTGAATTTAGTGTATAGTTGTTTCCGCCTCAGAATGCCTAAGACGACTCTCAAATGCTCAGCGTGAGTCTGCTTGTCGGGAGAATACATAAGAATATCATCAATGAATACCACTACAAACTTATCCAACTGTTCCCGGAAGATGGTATTCATAAGATTCATAAAGGCAGCAGGGGCATTTGTTAGCCCAAATGGCATCACTAGGAGCTCATAGTGACCATATCTTGTATGGAAGGTTGTCTTTTCAATGTCTTCGTCCTTCACCCGCAGCTGGTGATATCCTAACCGAAGGTCAATCTTGCAGAAAATCCTAGCACCCTTTAGTTGGTCAAACATATCCTCGATTCGCGGCTGTGGGTACTTATTCTTGATGGTAATTTTATTCAGCTATCGATAGTCGATACAAAACCTCATGCTACCATCTTTCTTCTTAACAAACAAAATAGGTGCTCCCCAAGGTGACACACTGGAGCGAATGAATTTCTTGTCCAACAGCTCCTGAAGCTGTTCTTTTAACTCTCTCAATTCTTCCGGAGCCATTCTGTAAGGGGCTTTAGAAATAGGTCCAGCTCCTGGGATCAGTTTTATCTCGAACTCGAATTTCCTCGGAGGTAACACTCTTGGCAGTTCTTCTGGAAATATATCCAGAAATTCGTTGACCATCAAAATCTGCTCAATAGATGGTATCTCTTAGGTAACATCCATTGCATACACCAAGAACCCCTCGGCACCTTTCCTTAAGGCTCTACAGGCTTGGGTAGCTGTCATATTCACCTTCTTAGGAATTTTCTTCCTCTGTGTCTCACCCTGGAAGGTTACGTCATCCATCTCAGAATTCTTGTTTGTCACTTGTTTCAACCGACAATCAATGTTGGCGTGATACTTGGCCAACCAGCCCATCCCTAATATGACGTCAAAGTCATACATCTGAATAGGAATTAGTGTGGCGAAGAACGTTTTTTCTCCAAACTCCAACTCACAATTCCGGTACTGTTGGTGCGAAATCATATTTTGATACTCGATACGGAGTCTCTAACCACTCAGGTAATTTGCCAGGGTGCTTAGTGAATCTCTTCACCACGAAAGAGTGGCTCACGACGCTATCAAAGAGCACGTTGACAGGTATCTTGTTTACTAAAATAGCTCTTAAAATCATAACAAGTTTCACGCAAAGGGGTTAAGCATATATATATTTAATTTCAATTCAGAATTTAAATTTAATCTTAAATTGTACATGCTACCACATCGGTGGCTTCTTGGACGTCAGTGTCCGTCATGAGATGCACGCGGGCATTCGCTCTCGGCTTAGCCCTTGGTTGTTGCGCCGTGTCTCCTGGAGCATTCTTTCTCATCTCAGGGCAATCCTTGATCAGATGGCCCACCTGACCACAATGGTAACACGCTCCGGCCAGCTTTCCATATTCACCAACATGGCTCTTCTATCAATGTATATAGACTCCCACAGTCCGTTATACCACCAGGTTTTGTGATGGGGGCCTCTGGAAATTTCTCACTGGGCCTCTCTTTGGAATCTTAACTCAACGCCCTGGTCAGCCACCAACTCTAATCTCCTCTCTCGGCCTCTTGCCTCTGTCAGACGACCCTGTACCGGCCTCCCTTGCTGCTACCCTGCAAAAATTGCTTTCGATGTGAAAGCACGCGTCCAACATATCCTCATATGTTTTCATCCCCACGTTCACTATTGCCGACTGTATCCTTGAGTCCAAGCCCCTCTCAAACTTCTTCATCTTAAGGCGATTGTCCGACATAATTTTAGGAGCAAACTTTCCCAAGACATGAAAATGGTCGACGTATTCTGATACTGTCATCCGACCCTGCTCAAGTCGGTCGAATGCCCTAATCTTGTACAGTATTGCAGCCTTTGGCATGTAGTACTTTAGAAAAGCATCATAGAGTTGTGACCAAGAGATTGGCGGGGTCGTTTTCAATACGAAACAGGCCCACCATTCACCTGCCTTGCCACTCAGAAGGGGTGTGGCCACATCAACTTTAATCTCCTTCGCATTTGCACCGGCCAGCAAGTGTTGAGCCTCCTAGGGATCAGTGCGTCCGGCAAACTCTGAAACCGTGATCTTTCTCATCTCTCCGTAGAAGAAACGAATGTTATGATGTGGTGGCAGAAGAGGCAAAAGTTGGTGCTGCTGAGCGTAACCCTGGGCAATCACAGTTAGTGCATCTGTGAACCCCTGGGGTAGTACCACTTCAGGTGGCTGATTCTCCTGTCCATTGCCAGAGTTTTCGGTGTTATCTCTTCGTGGAAGCATTTTCTATGAAAGGTCAATGTTTTCATTGGCAATCAGTAAATACAGAATATTAATGAAAGCTGAATGCATAAAGGTGGGTGGGGTATGTAATTAAAAGATATACAAAAATTAATTGCTACACGCGCTCACACACACGTAGCACAGATCATACATAGACCCTAAACATTTAGTGCTTATTCCTAAAGTCAAGCTTAAGGGGAAAATTCTTGTCTTAAATTGCTAAAAGATCGTGAACCTAAGTTTCCAAGATAGATCTGAAGCCTAGGCTCTGATGCCACCTGTAGCGTCCCAGCCTGATACCGACATCGGAACCAGTGTGTAGCACCCCAGCCCGATACTGGACATCGGTACCAGTGCACCCTCCGTAGTCTGCTACGAGAACTAAGAAGTATCAAAGAAGATCAAGCACACGTCATCCATGACGTAAGATAAATCAACGGAAACATCGTAAAATTTAAACTTCAATAATAACGATATACCCAAAGAAATACAGCAAAATTAAAATGTGTTTGATGAAATGCCTAACATATCCTCCAATATAAATTGTTAAACATCAAGTCTTTCAACTTAAAAGAGAATGAACAGAAATCTATCCACTTCAGTGACCATCATCCCAATGAGCCCACTCGCCGCCGTCTTCTACAAAGATCATTTCGTACTCTGGCTCACCTGAAAAGAAGATGGAGTATCTATTCTTAGCGAAAACATCTCCAGCAAGTAACTCGTCTATATACCTTACGAAACCACACACGACGAGTCACCAGTATACAAATCAGTGTCCAAAATAAGGTGCTCGGGTTAGCAAATAACATTTGCATAACAAATCATCAAAACCAAATAAATCACATACAAGGATACGTGAACATGAAACAAACACGTACTCTAGCAAACACACTGCATAAACAGATCATTTGCGAATGTTGATTCTTGCATGTCAAGTCTTATGCTTTGTGACACATGATACATGTACTAACCACACACAAACCCATGCATATGTCTTCTTTCGTAAACATGTCATGCGGGTCATTCACAAAACTTTTCACAATTCTTCTTATCATATTCTTCACGTAGCAGAACTTTATACCCTGTGGGTGATCAATCCACAGCAAACAGAACTTTATACCCCGTGCTGAAAGTTCCACGGCCCCATAACATAACTTTATACCCCGTGCTGATGGTCCACGACCCCATAACATAACTTTATACCCTGCTGTTGATTCACAGGTCACGCTTTTATACCCTGCTACCGCAGGTGTGACTTTTATAGCATGCGATCAACCAGCAGCCATAGCTTGTCTTTCGAAAACTTTTATCTTCTTTTGCAAACACATGTTCTTTCGCAAAACAAATCTCATGTCGAAATGTAAAGTCTTCATGTCGTGATGCAAAAATGCTCATGCTACGTCATATCAAACATATAAACATATACACACACTTTACCTATCAAGTACAAGATCCTGAACCTCAAACACACCACGCTCGTACCTTTTCAGGTCCTTTCGTATTACAAATTCACTTCGGATCCATTCTTAACCTTACTCATTCACACTTTATATTTACAACTCAAGTACACCTCAAATACCCTTTTAGTTTATGAGCAAAGGAAGAGAATAAAGGTATCTCACACTCATGGAGCGCTAAATGTGTCAAGAGGAACTTCCAGTACACTTGGAACGCCTTCAAGAGGCGCCTAAAATGACATGGAGCGCCTATACTAGGCGTTCGAAGTGTTCTGGAATGTGCTGTGACACATCGAACGCCTACGTAAGGCGCCTTATGTGACATGAAGCGCCTTATGAGGTGTTCGAAGTGTTCAGGAATATGCTGTGACATATCGAACTCCTACATAAGGCGCCTTATGTGACATGAAATGCCTTATGAGGTGTTCGAAGTGTTTTGGAATGTGCTGTGACACATTGAACGCCTACTTTAGGTGCCTAATGTGACATTGAGCGCCTAAAGTAGGTGTTCGAAGTGTTCTGACGGTTCCAAAAACTGAAAATTCTGCAGTAACTTCTCCTCATCATCTTCCTCCTTCACCCCTTTCATGTTAAACACTTCGAATTCCATCTTACCACCTAAATCCATCATGCTTAACATACATATAACACAGATTGAACCTTAAAATCATAAGCCTGCATAAACCTAAGACTACTACCATTCACATCATTGGATGTATCATCAATCTCCTAACCCACACTAAATTTGCAGCAACACATCATCTAAACCTTGAAATCTTTCTCAATTCATCTGAAATCATCTAAGGCAATACTTGGAAAACACAATAAATTATCACAACGCAATATTTGCACCAAAGATAACAGTTTAAGGGCATGTTTATCTACAACTAAGCACAACATAGATATTTTCAGAATTTGGCCCAAAGAACATGACTTTAATCAACCAACAATAACAAATATGTATAGTAGAGCAATTAACATAAACAAATCAAGATTAGCAATGTGTGATCCAACTTTCTCTTTATAAGAACATAGGGCCTTTTTGAAGCCAAAATTTGCTTAAAGCGTATAGAAAGATTACTTGCCTTTGTTTTTAGACAGTCTTACAAGCGTATGGCAGAATTTCGAGAATGATTGGACCTAGGTTAGGCTTCTTCTTTTTCTTCTTCCTTCCTTCTTCTTTCTTCCTCTCCTTCTTTTCTCTCCTTCTTTTCTCTCTCTCTCTCTTTTTCCTTCTAGCTGTTTTTCCCCTGCTCTTTCTTGTATAACCGCCATTTGTGCTAAAGGGGAGTTATACTCCTTTGTGTAACTCCCCCAACATTTAAGTTGGAAAGGGTATTTTAGGTATTTTAGCCTAATTTTCTTTATTTCAGCCTTTTGATTATTTTCTCACCCACCATTCATTTAACTAAGCCTCATAAACCCATATATTTAATGAAATTATATTTTAAGTTGTTTTCTAATTATTAAAAGTCGGACTTAAAAGTTACGGGGTATGACATTCCGCCCCCTTACAAAAAGTTTCGTCCCCGAAACTTGTGTACCTTAATTGAAGAGTTGAAGATACTTCTCCTACATTTGCTCTTCAAGTTCCCAAGTGGCTTCCCGCTCTGTATGATTGCTCCACTAGACCTTCATATAAGGAATCACCTGTTTCCTTAATACTTGTTCCTTCCAGTCTACTATTATCACCGGCACTTCTTCATAAGTAACATCACCATTAAGTTCCAAGGGTTGCGCTTCGAGTACATAGCTCGGATCCGTCATGTACTTCCTTAGCTGTGATACATGAAAGACGTTATGAACTTGTGCTAATACCGGAGGTAATGCCAACCTATATGCCAAAGCTCCTACTTTCTTAAGTATTTCGTAGGGACCAATAAAATGGGGACTTAGCTTGCCTTTCACTCCAAACCTCATAATGCCCTTCGTAGGTGATACTCTCAAATAAACCTTTTCACCTACATTAAATTCCAAAGGCCGTCGCTTGGAATCCGCCCAACTTATATTACAATCTAGGCCGTCTTGAGTTTGTCTCGAATAATCTTCACCTTCTCTAACGTCTTCTCGAGTAGTTCAGGTTCGGTCATGGTTCTCACGCTGACTTCATTCCAATAAACTGGAGACTTACACTTCCTTCAATATAAAGCTTCAAAAGATGCCATATCAATTGCACTGTGGTGACTGTTATTATAAGAGAATTCCATTAACTTCATCATTCCATCCCAACTCCCTTTGAAATCTAAAACGCAAGCCCTTAGCATATCTTCTAGAGTCTGAATAGTCCGCTCAGATTGTCCATCGGTTTGTGGATGATATGCTGTACTCAACCTTAATTCTGTGCCCACGGTCTTCTGAAATGTTGTCCAGAACTTAGAAGTAAACCGCGGATCACGGTCAGACACTATACTTACTGGAACAGCATGCAAGCTGACAATGTTATCCATACATAGATTTACCAACTTGTCGAGAGACGATTCACTTGAGATAGGTAGAAAATATGCAGACTTGGTTAATCGATCCACAATAACCCAAATCATATCATATCCATTTCTTGTCTTTGGTAAACTTGCCATGAAGTCCATCATGACATGTTCTCATTTCCATTCTGGAATCTCCAACGGCATCAGTAATCTGCCAGGCCGTTGGTACTAAACATCTCTCGATAAACTCTGCAATATGTCTTTTCATTCCGGACCACCAATAGTGTTGTTTGAGATCTCTGTACATCTTGGTGCTACCAGGATGTATCGATAACCTTGAGCTATGTGCTTCTTGCAAAATTTCTTTTCTAAGTTCATCTACATCAGACACACAGTCTTCCTCTAAACCATAGGCTCCCGTCCCCAATGACTTGAAATCCCTCAACCTGCTCATGCTTTATCTTTTCCAAAATCTCACTCAGGGTCTTATCATTCCTTTGGGCTTCTTTTACCCGATCAACCAAACTCGGGGTGATGGACATTTCCGCCAAGACATTCACCGTGAAGTCAATCAAATCTAAACCAAATTCTTCCATTTCTCTTTCTAGCAGTGATTGTCGTGCATGGATGGATTTCCTGCTTAACGCGTCAGCCATTTTGTTAGCCTTTCCCGGATGATAATGAATGGTCAAGTTGTAGTCTTTCAGTAGTTCCAACCATCTCCGTTGTCTCATGTTTAATTATTTTTAAGAGAACAAGTGCTTTAGGCTTTTGTGGTCAGTAAATACGGTGCACTTTTCTCGATATAAATAATGCCGCCAGATCTTCAAGGCGAACACAACTGCTGCGAGTTCAAGATCGTGCGTCGAATAGTTTTGTTCATAAGGCTTTAGCTGCCTTGAGGCATATGCGATGACTCGTTCGTGTTGCATCAAAACATAACCTACAAGTGAGGTATTAAACTAAACTCGATTTGGATGGAAAATCATAACTTATGCTAAAATTTACTTACCTAAACCATTTTTTGACGCATCGTTATAGATCATAAACCCGTCAGTGCTGGAGGGTTGAGCCAATACTGGTGCTGTGGTTAATCTCTTCTTAAGCTCCGTGAAGCTTTTCTCGCATTATGCCGTCACTCAAACTTGGGCTTCTTTTGTGTAAGGTGACTGAGAGGCACTGCTATCCTTGAGAATCCCTCGATAAACTTCCTGTAATAACCCGCTAGACGCAAGAAACTTCGCACTTTGGTGACATTAGTAGGTTTAGGCCACTCCGTGATAGCTTTCACCTTCTTCGGATCCACAGCAATCCCCTCCTCTGATATCACGTGACCAAGAAAAGCCACACTCCTTAGACAAAACTCACACTTGCTAAACTTAGTGTACAATTGTTTCTGCCTCAAGATGCCAAGAACGGTTCTCAGATGCTCAGGTGAGTTTGCTCGTCAGGAGAATACACTAGAATATCGTTTATGAATACCACCACAAACCTATCCAACTGTTCTCAAAAATGGTATTCATAAGGTCCATAAAGGCTGTAGGGGCACTGGTCAACCCAAATGGCATCACTAAGAACTCATAGTGGCCATATCTCGTGCAGAAGGCTGTCTTCGCAATGTCTTCATCCTTCACTCGTAATTGATGGTATCCAGATCCGAGGTTAATTTTAGAGGAGATCTTGGCACCCTTGAATTGGTCAAACAGATCCTTAATTTGCGGAAGGGGGTACTTATTCTTGATGGTGGTTTTATTCAACTCTCTATAGTCGATACAGAGCCTTATGCTTCCATCCTTCTTCTTCACGAATAAAACAGGTGCTCCCCAGTGCGACACACTGGGGCAGATAAACTTCTTGTCCAATAACTCTTGAAGTTGTTCTTTCAGCTCCCTCAATTCTGCCAGAGCCATTCTGTAAGGGGCTTTAGAAATGAGTTCGGCTCCTGGAATCAGATTTATCTCAAACTCGACTTCCCTTAGAGGTGGCACTCCTGGCAATTCTTCCGGAAACACATCCAGAAACTCGTTGACTACTGATATTTTCTCAATAGATGGTATTTCCTGGGTAACATCTATCGCATACACTAGGAATCCCTCGGCACCTTTCCTTAAGGCTCTGCAAACTTGAGCAACTGACATATACACCTTCCTGGGGACTTACTTTCGTTCCGCATCTCCTTGAAACATTATCATTTCCATCTTAGTATTCTTGATTGTCACTTTCTTCAATCGAAAGTCAATGTTGGCGTGATACTTGGCCAACCAGTCCATTCTTAATATAACGTCGAAGTCATGCATCTGAATAGGGATATGTGTGGTGGAGAACATTTGGCCTTCAAACTCTAACTCGCAATCCCGGTACTGCTGGTACAAAACCATAATTTGATCTCTGGCCGCTTGAACATAGTACGGAGTTTCTAACCACTCAGGCAACTTACCAAGATGCTTAGTGAATCTCTTTACCACAAAGGAGTGGCTTGTGCCGCTATCGAGAAGCACGTTGTCTGGCATCTTATTTACTAAAACCGCACCTAAGACCATATCAAGTTTTACACAGGGAGTTAAACACGTAGAGACTTAATTCAATCAGAATTTAGAGTTAATTTAAATTATACATGCTACCACATCAGTGGCTTCCTGTACGTCAGTGTCCGTCATGAGATGCACGCAAGCATTCGCTCTCGGCTTAGCCCTCGGCTGCTGGGCCACTTCTCCCGGAGCTTTTTTGTTCATCTCAGGACAATCTCTAATCATATGGTCCACATGTCCACATCGGTAACACGCTCCAGCCAACTTTTGGCATTCTCCTATATGGCTCTTGTTGCAGTGCGGGCGAATTACCACCGCCTGCTGAACTACTGGATTCTGCGCTAGAGGTCTCTGAAAATTTTCGACTGGGCCCCTCTTCAGAATCTTGACCCAACGTCCGGGTATGCCGCCAACTCTTACCTCATCCCTAGGCCTTTTTCCTCTGTCAGACAATCCTGCACTGGCTTTCCTGGCTGCTACTCTACAGAAATCACTTTTGACACAGAAGCACGCGTCTAGCATATCTTTGTAAGTTCTCATTCAGGCGTTCACTATCGCCGACTGAATTCTGGAGTCCAATCCCCTCCCAAACTTCGTCATCTTTAGACGATTATCAGATATTATCGCCGGAGCAAACTTACCTAACGCATGAAATCGATCGGCATATTCTGATACTGTCATTCGACCCTGCTCCAATCTATCAAACGCCCTTATATTGTCCAATATTGCAGTCGCTGGCACGTAGTACTTCAGAAAAACATCACAAAACTGTGCCTATGAGATCGGTGGGGTCATTCTCAATACCATTCGAGGCCACCATTCGCCACCTTTGCCACATAGAAGGGGTGTGGCCACATCTACCTTTATTTTTCCAGGCACTTGCACCAGCCTAAAACAGTTTTCCACCTCAGCCAACCAATGTTGAGCCTCCTCAGGGTCAATACATCCCCTAAACTCCATAACCCTCATCTTCCTCATATCTCCATAGAAGAACCAGATATTATGCTGCGGTGGTGGAGGAGGCCGAGGCTGCTGCTGCTGGGCAATCCTCTGTGCAATTACCGTCAGTGCGTCCGTGAGCACTTGGGGTAGAACCACTTGTGGGTGCTAATTCTCTTGTCTGTTGCCAGAGTGTCCTGTGTTATCTCTTCTTGGAGGCATTTTCTCTGAAAGGTCAACATTCCATTAGCAATCAGTAGATACAAAATGTTACTGAAAGCTTGAATGCGTCAGAATGGGTGGGTATGAAATAAGAACGCTAGTACAAAAATTAGATGATAAACACGCTTGCACACACACAAACCCGATCATACTTAGACTCTAGAGAATCAGCTCTTATACCTAAGGATCAAACTTAAGGGAAAATCACATCTTAAATGGCTAAACGATCATGAACCTAAGTTTTTGAGATAGATATGAAGCCTGGACTCTGATACCACCTGTAGCGCCCCGGCCAGATACTGGACATCGATACTAGTGCATCCGCCATAGTCTGCTACGAGAACTACGAAGCATCAAAGCAGATCGGAAATGTCGTAAAATTTAAACATCAATAATAACGATATACCCAAATAAATACAACGGAATTAAAAAATGTTTGATGAAATGCCTAGCATATCCTCTAATACAAATTGTTAAACATCAAGCCTTTCAACTTAAAAGAGAATGAACAGAAATCTATCCACTTCAGTGACCATCATCCCAATGAGCCCACTCTCCGCCGTCTTCTACAAAGATCATTTCGTGTTCTGGCTCACCTGAAAAGAAGATGGAGTATCTATTCTTAGCGAAAACATCGCCAGCAAGTAACCCGTCTATACACTTTACGGGACCACACATGACGAGTCACCAGTATACAAATCATTGCCCAAAATAAGGTGCTCGGATTAGCAAATAACATCTGTATAACAAATCATCAAAACCAAATAAATCATATAAAAGGATACGTGAACACGAAACAAACATGTATCTAGCAAACAGACTACATCAACAGATCATTTGCGAATGTCGATTCTTGCATGTCAAGTCTTATGCTTTGTGACACATGATGCATGTACTCCTTTAAAACCACACACAAACCCATGCATATGTCTTCTTTCGTAAACATGTCATGCGAGTCATTTCACAAAATTTTTCACAATTCTTCTTATCATATTCTTCGCGTAGCAGAATTTTATACCCTGTGGGTGATCAATCCACAACAAATGAAACTTTCTACCCCATGCTGAAAGGCCCACGGCCCCTTAACATAACTTTATAGCCCGTGCTGATAGGTCCACGGCCCCATAACATAACTTTATACCCTGCTGTTGATTCACAGGTCACGCTTTTATACCCTGCTACCGCAGGCGTGACTTTTATACCCTGCGATCAACCAGCAGGCATAGCTTGTCTTTCGAAAACTTTTATCTTCTCTTGCAAACACATGTTCTTTCGCAAAACAAATCTCGTGTCGAAATGCAAAGTCTTCATGTCGTGATGCAAAAATGATCATGCTACGTCATGTCAAACATGTAAACATACACACACTTTACATATCAAGTACAAGATCATGAACCTCAAACACACCACGCTCGTACCTTTTCAGGTCCTTTCGTATTACAAATTCACTTCGGATCCATTCTTAACCTTACTCATTCACACTTAACATTTACAACTCAAGTACACCTCAAATACCCTTGTAGTTTATGAGCAAAGGAAGAGAATAAAGGTATATCACACTCATGGAGCGCTTAATGTGTCAAAAGGAACTTCCAATACACTTGAAACGCCTTCAAGAGGCGCCTAAATTGACATGGAGCGCCTATACTAGGCGTTCGAAGTGTTCTGGAATGTGCTGCGACACATCAAACGCCTACATAAGGCGCCTTATGTGACATGAAGCGCCTTATGAGGTGTTCGAAGTGTTCTGGAATGTGTTGTGACACATCGAACTTCTACATAAGGCGCCTTATGTGACATGAAACGCCTTATGAGGTGTTCGAAGTGTTCTGGAATGTGTTGTGACACATTGAACGCCTACTTTAGGCGCCTAATGTGACATTGGGCGCCTAAAGTAGGTGTTCAAAGTGTTCTGACGGTTCCAGAAACTGAAAATTCTACAGTAACTTCTCCTCATCATCTTCCTCCTTCACCCCTTTCATGTTAAATAATTCGAATTCCATCTTACCACCTAAATCCATCATGCTAAACATACATATAACACAGATTGAACCTTAAAATCATCAGCCTGCATCAACCTAAGACTACTACCATTCACATCACTGGATGTATCATCAATCTCCTAACCCACACTAAATTTGCAGCAACACATCATCTAAACCTTGAAACCTTTCTCAATTCATCTCAAATCATCTAAGGCAATACTTAGAAGGCACAATAAATTATCACAACGCAATATTTGCACCAAAGGTAACAGTTTAAGGGCATGTTTATCTACAACTAAGCACAACATAGATATTTTCAGAGTGCACCTGCCATAGTCTACTATGAGAGCTACAAAGCGTCAAAGCAGATCAAGCACACGTCATCCATGATGCAAGAGAAATCAGCGAAAATGCCATAATATTTCAAACTTAAAATGTAACACCAGTGTAACAAAATGTAATATGGCGAAAGTGAAACACGTTCGGGAAAATGACTACCATATCCTCCAATACAAGTATCAACAGAAAACTATCAACTAAAGAGCTAGCATAGCCTTTTTCCTCAATGTCTATCACCCCAATGGTCCCAATCGCTGTCGTCTTCCACGAATATCATCTCATATTCAGGTTCACCTGAAAAGAGATGAAGTATCTATTTTTAGCGAAAAACAACGCTAGCAAGTAACCCGTCTATACACCTTACTGAATCACACACGACGAGTCACCAATACATGAAAATATGCCCAAAATAATGTGCTCGGGTTAGCAAATATCATCATTACAATTAAAACATCAGAAACAGATAGGTCACATGTCATGCGTGTTGTTTCACAAACTTTTCTTATTTATTCTTATCATATTCTTCATGTAGCATAGACTTTATACCCTATGGGTGATCAACCCACAGCAAACGGAACTTTATACCCCGTTTTGAAAGGTTCTCGGCCCCATAACGTCCAGCAAACGGAATTTTATACACCGTGCTGAAAGGTCTTCGGCCCCACAACGTATAAACTTTATACCCTGTTGTTGATTCACATGTCATGCATTTATACCCTGCCACTGCATGCGTGACATTTATACCTCGCGATCAACCAGCAGCCATATCCTATCTTCCTTTACATACACACATCTTTTTGCAAAGAAAAACTTATGTTAGCATGCAAAATGCTTAGGTCGTGATGCAAATGCTCATTTCTGGTCATATCAATCTCCTAAACATGTACACACACACTTTACGTACTGATTACCGGGTTAAAAACCTCACACGTACCTTAGCACGACTCACTCGAATCATTTCACACCCTCTCGTATTACAATGTCACCTCGAGTTCATACTTAACCTTACTTTTTTACGCTTAAGATTACCATCTTATCATACATCAATTATAATTCTACAATACCTCTTTAACTCATACACGAGTCCCAATTGTCACACAAAGGTCCCTCAAACAAATTGCCATTCATTCCATATCATTCTTAAAATTTTAGCTTAAATCCTGCAGAACTGGCCACATCGATCGGATCGATCGATGTCAGCCTCAATCGATGTCCCTCATCCTGATCGATCGATGTCATCCAGAGAGTTTCCAATTATGCACCCTGGGTACATCGATCGATCGATGTGGTCCTCTGATCGATCGATGTTCAGTTCTCCTGGACATCGATCGATCGAAGTCCATCAGTTGACCGATCAATGTCTTCCAGAGAATTTGAAAATCCTACTAGGGCCACTTGGATCGATTGATGTCCTCCCTAGATCGATCCAAGCCCTGTTTCAGCAACTTTTCACCATGTTTCATCCTAATATCGACCCAAATTCAACCCTCTTCTTTCCATGCCTAAAGAACACCTAAATTCAATCCTAAAACGTGAATCCGACCCACCTATACACTCATGACATCGAGTTGAATCCCAATTACACCCCATGACATGAATCCTAGACTTCCCATAATTCACTCCCTCGAACGATCCGCAAAACCTCCCATTCAATCCCTAATTCAGCCGCCACATACCTTACACCCATCAAACCTTTTTCAATCCAACCATTCCATCTATGGCATAAACAACAAGCATGTAAGCTAACCATCAAGGATTTCATCTTAGTAAAAATGATATCTTTAGGGCATATTCATCATAAATCAAATAAGTAGCAATTATTCTCAGAAATTGACCCAAAAGATTACAACTTGATTCAGTCAATAAGCATAGAAGCAGATAGTAGAGCAATTAACATAAACAGAACGAAATTACCAATGTGTGATCCAGTTTTCTCTTTCTAGAAGAATAGGGCCTATAAAATCAAAATTACGTAAAATGTATATAAAGGTCACCTGCCTTCGAATCTAAAGATTCTTACGGTGATTGATTGAACTTTGGGATAGATTGCACCTAGGTTTGGCTGCGATCCCTTCTTCATTCTTTCTCTTTTCCCTTCTCCTTTTTCTCTTCCTTTCTTCTCTTCCCAGCCGATTTCTCCTTCTTCCTTTTCTCTATAACCGACGATCAAAAGGGGGAGTTATGCTAATTGGCGTAAATCCCTCAACATTAATTGGGGAGAGGCAATTTTGGTATTTTGGACCCAATTTTCTTAATTTCAGCTTTTTAATTATTTTTCAACCTAAAATACATTTAACTAAGCCTCATAGGCATGTATAAGTATCAAAATTATATTTTTGATCTGCTTTAATTATATAACTCTAGACTCGGGAAAATTAGGGGTATGACAGGCACCCCCATGGTTCTTCGGAGAATTCTAAAAGACGAAGTTTGCAGGTTAAAGAAGACACTTTATGGGTTAAAACAGACGCCTCACGTGTGGTTCAGACGATTTACTGTGGCTATAGAACAAAATGGATATAGACAGAATAATGCTGGCCACACTAAATTTTACAAAATAAATGAGAATTTATTACTTGTTTGATAATCTTCGTATACGATAAGATCATAACAGAGAATGACGAGAAGAAAATTGCTTTGCTGATGAAGTGTTTCTTAGGGATTGAGGCTCTCTAGTCAAGGAAGGGAAGTTTTATATTCCAACAGAAGTATATACTGGATCTATTGACCGAGGTCAGGATGATAGACTATAAACAAAATGATACTCCGATGATGGTAAACCAGAAGTTAAACTTGGAAGAAGGGGCTCCGCTAGCAAATCGAACAATATTAAAGACTAGTGGAAAAATTGATATATTTATCCCACACAAGGCTAAAATTTGCTTATGTCGTCGGAGTGGTAAGTCAATTCATGCACCAACATAAAGAAGTACACATGAAGGCAGCTATGAGGATAGTTTGATACATAAAAGGCGCCCAAGGCAGGGGCATTGTATTCGGAAAGAAAGAACACCTAGACATTGAAGTCTCCATTCATGCGGATTGGACAGGAAACCCGAATGACCGACATTCTACCTCAGGGTAGTTTGTCTTGGTAGGAGAAAATTTTTGTCACATGGAGAAGTAAAAAAGTAGAAGGTCATAGCGGTGTCTAGTGCTGAGACAAAATTCAAAGGAATCGGTAAAGATGTGATGGAGGTTATGTGGTTGAAAAAATTGATGATTGAGACTGGGTTTTTCACCAAGACTTCCAACTCAGTTGGCGTACAACAATAAAGCAACGATTACTATATCTTAAAATCCAGTGCCGCATGATAGGATGAAACATAGGGAAGTAGACCGACATTTCATTAAAGAGAAAATTGAAGAAAGAATCGTCGAACTTCCATTTGTAAAATCTGAAGATCAACTGACATACATTATTACGGAACAGTTACTAGAAAGTTGTTTGAATCAACACTATGCAAGTTAGTCTTTGGCGATCCCACCACCTAACTTAAAGAGGAGCGTTAACATGTGTAATAGACCAATCAACATTAAATTCCACCAATCACAGAACATGAATATTTGTATATCTAGTGTATTAGTTACCTAGCAAAGTTAACAATTTCCTGTATTCTTTTGTAAGAATCAATGAAAAAGACTTTTTCATTCACAATCATCAGAATCCTTCATTCGAGGAATTATTTTTCCTTGTTGACAAGATCAACTTATTTTGGAGATCCAAGGTCAAGATAATTACAGAATTTTAACCAATTTGAAGTTCTGTCTTAGCGGGATACTATTTGATAAAAGAAGTAAATTTTAAACTTCCAACTTTCAGTGACGACGTTATTTCTTTTTAATAAGACAAGAAGAGGTCATTGTGGGATGTGAAGCTTAGTATTAATATAAATTTTTTCACAGATCAACTCCTACAGCTGTATGCAAAGCTGACAGTTTACGCCTGATAATGCAATGTGTAGCGATCAAAACAAGATTTTATTTAGCAAGAAGCGAATTGGCAGCTTTTTGTACAACAGATGAAAACTAAACTGTTGGTAAAAGAACTTGGACGAACCTTGCATGCATGTTTCCGGTGTATTAGAGTTCCACGTTTACGTAGTATTTGGAGAAGGATCGGATCGCTTTACGATCTGATGTACGCAGTCTTACACTACACTTTGTGTAAAGTGCTGTTTCCGCGTCTCGAACCCACGACCTAACATCGCATACAAGTATGGTATCTATACTGATATTATAAGACATATGCGCTGTAATCCACTGATACTTCAACACGTAAAATTTTAGTCACAGAAACTGGCCTGGTTGCATGTACCTCTTGGAGCAAAAGGTGAAATCCCTCGCATCGGAGTCCCCCACCTCTCCAGTCCTAAGGAACATGTGTGGAGAATGCAACTCATGAGCCCAGCGGCCTCCTAGGTTGGGTGAGATCTTACGAAGTGACACACACAAGGTGTCCTCCCACAAATCAGGCATTCGGCCTAGCAGTAGAGGAACACCCACACTGTGCGTGTTCTGAAAATCGAACTCTTGACTTTTTGGAGCAAATTCCTATCCAATTACCAACTGGACTATGCCTTGGAGGCTGATTGCATGTACCCTTGTTATAATCAGGTGTACGTCTCCAAATAAATATAGCTGAAACTAGTCATAGAGCTTACATGTTTTGAATCTTCAACTACTATGGTAGGTTTTAATCATTATCTTGAGCTTTTGACTACTTGAATATGACTGAGGGCTGGTGTAAAACGAATTATATAATCTACTTAAACAATTGGATTGTATGCTTCAATGTTGTAATATGGCTGTTTTTCTCGTGTCAAATTTTACACAAATGTAATTCGTTTTCTTTGTTTTTCTTTTCTTCATTTGAAATAAGTGGAGAGAGGTCAAGAGTTGCTGTCCGCACCGAACAAAATAAATTTAATCACAGTTTTGGGTTAAAAAAAACATATAGAATTTTACATTCATCTAAGACAAACATTGTTTGATTACCAAAAAAAAAAAAAAATCTTTTAATGAAGTCAAGAATCAAATCAAAGCTTGTGCTCTAAGTGGTCGGAGGTTGATGGTCCCAAATATATGCTCCATCAGACAGCTATTATTATTACTACTACTATTACAACAACAAAAATCTCATCATTAGCTACTTATGAAACTATGATTCAAGATCATGTGTTTTGGTTTTCTTGTTTCATAAGTCGTTTTTTCACATATTGCATTTTTTTGAATAATCTCAATGCAAAAGTATAAGTGGTATCAGATTTTTAGTGTTCTTAAACAAATATCTGAATACCAATCCGGTATGATATTATAAATTCCGACTTTATTTTTTTTATACCAACCCGATATGAAGTTACAAACTTCTTCCATAAATTATTGTTGGAGAAATTGAAATGGGTGAATGAGAAATTAATTCTCAAAGTGGATGAAAAACGCGGTTGCACGGTTACGTTTAAACAAAACGCGGTTAAGTTTGATAAGGCGTTCGGTTATGGTTTAAATCGAACGGTTGTTTAAATCTGATTCAAACGGTATCCTTCGATATAAGATAAGATCAATCTGGTTTGATCTAACGGTGGCAGGGAAGGCAGCTTTAATCTAACGGCCGAGATTTAAACTGTCCTAACCACCCCAACCGAATGTGGTTTCCATCTAACGCTCCAGGTTTAAACCTGCTAATCTATCTTCTATCCAAAGGCTGAGATTAAACCTTCTTAATCTAGATAGGAGGTTTTCATCTAGCGGCCTAAATCAAACTTCGGTTTTGATCCAACGGTCACGGTACCTTGTTCTCCAACCGACTCCCCTATATAAAGAGGGCTAAGGGTGCATTTATTCACACACCTTGCTCTAGCATTTCATAACATTCTGCATTCATAGCATTCGAGGCTTGCATCACGTCCGGGAGAAGTCAGGACATTCGAAGGTTTGAAGTAGTTCAAGTTCAGCAGTGCCGCTCAACTGAACAGGTACCCATTGTATCCTGGGAGACGATTGCTCACACCGGTTGGGCACAGTATACCGGAGCAATACGTCTTAAGGACAGAGTCCTCGACTCGCCCCGGGTTTGATTATTTTTGTATTGTTCATATGCACACATTGAACGACTGCGTCTTGGTACAGGATTGATTGTCTCCAACAATCTTAAGACGTATTATTATTCAATTACTTCTGTACCGTTTTTTTATTTCCCGCAAAGGCAGTATTCATACTGATTTGCAGTCTACTTTTACTCCTTTCTTAAATCTGATTCTGTTCTGATCTATACGTTTTGATCAACTGAACAGAAATCTGATGGAGAACGCTAGCTCTGGCTCTGTTCATGGCGCAGACATTCAGAGCTCTGCTCCAATGGCACCAACTGCTGGGGTGCCAAGACATGCTCCTCCTGCACAGGGTCCTGCAGTGGCCCAAGTGGAGAAACCGGAGAAGTTCAGTGGAAGCTTCTTCAAACGTTGGCAGCAGAAGATGCTGTTCTTCTTGACTGCTGTGGGGTTGGCGAACTTCCTGACTGAGGACCCGCCTATGGTGGATCCGCGGGAGGACCAAATCCAGAATATGCAAAACCAACATTTTGGAATTTCAATAATTATGTTTGTTTGAGCCATATTCTGAGTTGTTTGGACAACTCCTTGTATGGTTTATACTGCACATATAAAACCGCAAAGTCTTTGTGGCAGGCTTTGGAAAAGAAATACCGTACGGAAGATGCCGGCACTAAGAAATTTATTGTCAGCAAATTCCTGGATTTCAAAATGTCTGATTCTCGCACTGTTGTTTCTCAAGTTGAGGAACTTCAGACGTTGGTTGCCGAGATGGAAGAGGAGGGCATGTTGCTCAGTGAATCTTTCGTCGTTGCTGCAGTGGTTGAGAAGCTACCTCTTTCGTGGAGGGAATTCAGAAGCTATCTCAAACACAAGAGAAAGGAGATGACATTGGAAGATCTAATTGTTCGACTCCGCATTGAGGAGGACAATCGTAGATCTGAGAGAGCGCCACAATCTAGCTCTGGTCAGGCTAAGGCCCATGTTGCTGAGGCCAAGAAAAAGAAAGGCCAACTCGGGGTGAACAAGAAAGGCAAGCAGATCGCCAAGAAGTTCACCAGGAAATGCTACAACTGTGGCATTCAGGGGCATGTCAGCAATGAATGCAGAAAGCCCAAGAAGAAGCAAACCAAGGCAAAGGCCAACATAGTCGATGCATTGGATGATCTAAATCTCTGTGCGGTAGTCTCAGAGTACAATGCTGTGGGGAACGTACGTGAGTGGTGGCTTGATACTGGCGCCACTAGACATGTTTGCTCCAGCAGAGAGATGTTCACGGAGTACCAGCCCGGAAACAATGAACAACTTTACATGGGAAACTCAGCCTCTTCGAAGATTGAAGGCGAGGGCAAAGTTGTTCTGAAGCTCACCTCAGGGAAGCATCTGACTCTGCAGAATGTGCTGCACGTCCCTGATATTCGGAAGAATTTAGTATCTGGATCTCTTCTAGTCATGCATGGTTTTAGACTAGTGTTAGAGTCTAATAAAGTTATTCTTTCGAAAAATGGCATGTATTTGGGGAAGGGGTACTTGTCGAATAGGATGTTTAAATTGAATGTCATCACTATTGTACCCAAAAGAGATTTGCCCGCAGAAGCTAATAAAATTGCTTCCTCTTCTGCTTACATGCTTGAGTCTTCTTGTTTATGGCATTTTCGTTTGGGACATGTTAATTACAAGTTAATACAACGTATGAGTAATCTTGACTTATTGCCCAAACTGGACTTTAATAATAAAGGAAAATGTCAAATATGTGTTGAAGCGAATATAGCAAAGGCGCCATTTCCTTCAATAGAAAGGAACACTGAACCTTTGAATTTAATTCATACCGATGTGTGTGATTTAAAATTTGTGCAAACGAGAGGTGGTAAAAAGTATTTTGTAACTTTTATCGACGATTGCACACGATACTGTTATGTATATTTGCTAAGCAGCAAAGACGAGGCCCTTGATGCTTTCAAGGATTATAAAAATGAAGTTGAGAATCAACTTAGCAAACGAATTAAAACAATTCGAAGTGATAGAGGTGGCAAATATGATACACCGTTTAATGAATTCTGTTCAAAACATGGCATTATTCATCAAACGACTGCACCATATTCACCTCAATCGAATGTTATTGTTGAACGCAAGAACCGTACTCTAAAAGAGATGATGAATGCTATGTTGATAAATTCGGGTTTACCTCAGAACTTGTGGGGGGAAGCAATCCTCTCAGCCAACGTCATTTTAAACAGAATTTCATCTAAGAAGATGGATGTAACCCCTTTCGAGCTTTGGAAAGGCTACAAGCCTAGTTACAAATACTTGAAAGTGTGGGGGTGTCTGGCGAAGGTTGCTGTACCTAGACCAAGACAGGTGAAAATTGGGCCTAAAACGGTTGATTGCATATTCATTGGTTATGCAACTAATAGTAGTGCATATCGGTTCTTGGTGCACAAGTCGGATATTCCTGACATACATGAAAACGTTGTCATGGAGTCAAGGAATGCAGTTCTCTTTGAAGATGTCTTTCCGAGGAAAGACAAAATTCAAGAAGAAACAAGATTTGGTAAGCGAATGCGTGAGGCGACTCCTCAAGGAGATGAGGAGCTTCGTCAAAGCAAGCGTGCCAGAATGCCAACTTCAATTGGACCGGATTTTTTAACCTATATGGTAGAAAATGAGCCAAGGAACTTTTCCGAGGCTATGTCTACTCCAGAAGCTCCATTCTGGAAAGAGGCAGTCGACAGTGAAATAGACTCAATTCTTCAAAATCACACTTGGGAGTTGGTTGACCTTCCACCTGAAAGTAAACCACTTGGTTGCAAGTGGGTTTTCAAGAAGAAACTGAAAGAAGATGGGTCTATTGAAAAGTATAAAGCCAGGTTGGTAGCTAAAGGCTATCGACAAAAGGAAGGCTTTGACTTTTTTGACACCTACTCACCAGTGACTAGGATCACTTCTATAAGGATGCTAGTTGCAATTGCTGCAGTCTATAACTTGGAAATCCATCAGATGGATGTGAAGACTGCTTTTCTGAATGGTGAGTTGGATGAAGAAATCTATATGGAACAACTCGAAGGGTTTGTGGTTCCAGGACAAGAGTCTAAGGTTTGTAGACTCGTTAAATCATTGTACGGACTTAAGCAAGCGCCTAAACAGTGGCACTTGAAGTTTGATCAAGCTATGCTAGCTAATGGTTTCAAGATCAATGAGTGTGACAAGTGTGTCTATATTAAGAGCACACAGAATGCATATGTAATAGTGTGTCTCTATGTAGATGACATGCTAATCATGGGGAGTACTCGGGACATAATCTTAAACACAAAGAAGATGTTGACGAGGAACTTCGATATGAAGGTATGGGAGTTGCCAATGTTATTCTAAGAATTAAAATTTCTAGGATGACCGAGGGACTCGTACTGTCACAAACTCACTATATTGAGTCTGTTCTAAAACGGTTTAATATAGTTGATGTGAAACCAGTAAAGACCCCGCTTGACTTAAGTGTACACTTAAGGAAAAATCAAGGCGAACCTGTAGCTCAGTTGAAATACTCTCAGGTAATCGGGAGTCTGATGTACATAACGAATTGTACAAGACCAGACTTAGCTTGTTCAGTAAACAAGTTGAGCAGGTTTACCAGTAATCCAAGTGATGATCATTGGAAAGCTCTTAACAGAGTGATGAGGTATCTGAAATATACAATGAATCTTGGACTACACTACATGAGATATCCAGCAGTATTAGAAGGATATTGTGATGCAAATTGGATATCAGACAGTAAGGACTCGAAGTCCACCAGTGGATACGTGTTCACTGTTGGTGGTGCTGCTGTGTCGTGGAAATCCACGAAACAAACATGCATAGCTCGGTCCACTATGGAAGCTGAGTTCATAGCGTTGGACAAAGCTGGGGAAGAGGCTGAATGGCTTCGGAACTTCCTAGAAGATATCCCGTGCTGGCCTAAACCAATCGCTCCTATTAGCATACACTGTGATAGTCAGTCAGCTATAGGTCGTGCTCAAAGCAGCATTTACAATGGTAAGTCACGACACATACGTCGAAGACATAACACCATTAAACAGTTGATCTCTAATGGCGTGATTTCCATTGATTATGTAAAATCAATGGAGAATCTTGCGGATCCGCTTACAAAAGGCTTGCCTAGAGATCAGATGTCAAGATTGACAAACGGAATGGGACTAAAGCCCATAATGCAAGAATCTTTGTAACGGTAACACAATCTTGTTGACTGGAGATCCCAGAATCTTGGTTCAATGGGACAACTAAGTTATGAAGATTCAGTAAGCACTTACTCATTCCGTCACATAAAAGTGCTGTCTGCAGAGAATGTTTAGGGTAAGCTAAGGCTTTTAATGATGTCCTATATCTTGATGCGTCAAGTGGAGTATGACAGAATACTCTTGATAGGAACCACCTATGTAAGTGTGAAGTGGGGCCGCTTCTATGAGAAAGTCTAAGAGGCAAGATTTCTCTAAAACACTTTCTGAAACCAGGTTGTTCATGGCCAAAACGAACACAACCATGAGAACCAAAAGGGTGTTAAAGGAAATATTGTGTGAGTATCGTTGTCTTGGTTCACAACAAAGGCTGGCTAGTTCAAGACATCAAGTCACTATTTAGCCGAGTGAATCCGATGGTTCTTGTCTGACTTCTCCTTAGAGTCTGCATATGCATTTGCATTAATTTCCATTCATGTGGGGGATTGTTGGAGAAATTGAAATGGGTGAATGAGAAATTAATTCTCAAAGTGGATGTAAAACGCGGTTGCACGGTTACGTTTAAACAAAACGCGGTTAAGTTTGATAAGGCGTTCGGTTATGGTTTAAATCGAATGGTTGTTTAAATCTGATTCAAACGGTATCCTTCGATATAAGATAAGATCAATCTGGTTTGATCTAACGGTGGCAGGGAAGGCAACTTTAATCTAACGGCCGAGATTTAAACTGTCCTAACCACCCCAACCGAATGTGGTTTCCATCTAACGCTCCAGGTTTAAACCTGCTAATCTATCTTCAATCCAAAGGCTGAGATTAAACCTTCCTAATCTAGATAGGAGGTTTTCATCTAACGGCCTAAATCAAACTTCGGTTTTGATCCAACGGTCACGGTACCTTGTTCTCCAACCAACTCCCCTATATAAAGAGGGCTAAGGGTGCATTTATTCACACACCTTGCTCTAGCATTTCATAGCATTCTGCATTTATAGCATTCGAGGCTTGCATCACGTCCGGGAGAAGTCAGGACATTCGAAGGTTCGAAGTAGTTCAAGTTCAGCAGTGCCGCTCAACTGAACATGTACCCGTTGTATCCTGGGAGACGATTGCTCACACCGGTTGGGCACAGTATACCGGAGCAATACGTCTTAAGGACATAGTCCTCGACTCGCTCCGGGTTTGATTATTTTTGTATTGTTCATATGCACACATTGAACGACTGCGTCTTGGTACAGGATTGATTGTCTCCAACAATTATATCAATCAACCTATGGCTTCCTAACTCCTCAAAGCTCCAGCTCATATTCCATGCCAACAGTTTGCCTCAAGATGCACGAGTGGCATACTTAATTCTCCCGAGCACTAACATTTGGGATGAGCACATTTTGAGGCTTCACATCTATTATTTTGAATGGGCAAAAATTCCAAATATTCCACTGTTGGAGTGCGGAGACAAAGATCAACTAGTTTGACTCCACTATCCTAAGGGAACTTACACGGTCAAAATAGGCTATCACTTAGCGATGACTCCCAAGACTACCATTTTCTCACCATCCGGCTCATCCGCTTCAACCTCTATTCTCCAGAAGATATTAACAAGGTTATGGTCAGCCCCTATTCTTCCAAGAATCAAGCATTTTATGTGGCGGTTAATGCATGACACACTCTCAATCGGAGTAAACCTCCAGCTTCGAGGCCTTGCTTAAGATAAATGTTTGGTTCGTGGTCAGTCGAAAGAAACAATCAATCACCTATTTCACCACTGCATTATTCCTTCTGCTATCGCAGCTGTGTCTAGCAAAACCATTGACTGGCTCAAAGCCCCAGCTCCTACCCTGGTGATTCTACTCAACTCCATCATTGATTCGCAAGGAGACTTTGGCTTCTCCAGATTTTGCTATCTTCTGTGACACATCTGGAAGTCTCCGGATAAAGGACATGTGAAAGTCAATGTGGATGCTTCCATTCTCAAAGGAAAAGCTGCAATAGGAGCTATCTTTCGTGACCACCGCGAAGCTAATTTGTATGCCTTCTGAAAGCCTTCACACTATGTCAAACATGTTGAACTTCTTGATCTATTGGCTATCAACGAGGGCCTCACTTATGCCTTTAACAGTAGCTTTGATCTGATTGAAATAGAAACCGACTGTTTACAAGCCTTCCATCGCATCACGTCGAAAGATGAAGACCTCTCTTTACAAGGATTAATTGTAGCTACTATTCGCTCACTAGCGGCATGCTTTTCCAATATACATTTTTCACATGTCTACCGAGAGGGTAATACACCAGTACCTTGTCTTGCACAAGATGGCTTCGACTTAGATTTTCTTATGGAGTGGAGTGAAAGTTTGTCCCTAATACACTGATCGCCTTTGCGACTCATTGTCTATGAATGAAACACTTCTTAAGCTCAAAAAAAGATTATATAAATCAAGTCTAGAGTTGAAACTCTGACTCGATAGGTCATACATGTCAAGATAGTCTGGAGTTAAAACCTCGAAAACATAATTTGTATCATTTTCATAGTTTTTTTTTGGGGTAAAGTATGTCACCCCTACAAAAGGTGAAATTTAAGCTATTTGTGGATTTTTCTCACTTTAACATCATCGTATCATTTAATGCAACAGTATAGAAAACCATAAACAACGATTTACCTCAAAATATTATATTAGTCTGGTAAAATAGAATAATACTCATCATTGAGATAATTAAACTTTTTTTTTACTCAGTCTATGTATACAGCATTCATGGAATAGCAAATATTGCAATATCCACAAAATGTATTTGACTCCCAATAATCTAAGGAGGCGTTTAGTTTAAACTTGGGTATCGGTATCAGAATCGGAATGATAAATGCTGAAATCAGAATTGGTTTGAGATGTAAACTCATATACGTTTGGTGCTAGAATCGGTATCATTACCATATATGCTAGTTGGAACATATTTGAGAAGAAATGAGAATTAAAGCGCGCGCACACACACGGTGTGGTGCGATGGTGGCACGTGGTGGGGTGCGGTGGTGGTGTGGTGGCGGTACGGTGGTGGCATGGTGGCAGCAATGCAATGAGAATCTTGATTCAAAATCTTGCTTTATTGATGGATATTGGTTGATTTTGTGAGTGGGGGCTAATTTATGGTGGGAAACCAAAGGAAAACCAGTTGCAGCAGGAGGGAGGGAAGGGAAAGACATTATTTTGGAGGGGAATTGATTTTGGGGGTAAAATGTACTGAAACCGGCTGCAGTAGGTTATCAGTCGGTTTCTGGTGTTAATTAAGTCAAATTTGGTCACGTTTGGCTGCCAAATGAGGTTTTAAAACGTTTAAATATTAACTAGAAAATTTGACCAACGTTTAGGTGATAAATGCAATTTCCTCCTATTATAATAGATTGTCATTTAAGAAATGAGAAATAAACCCTAGATATTGATATGTATATACACAAGGCTACATATACACAAGGTCAGATATATCCCACGGGGAATTGGTGAAGCTTGAAAGCTACACCAAAGTAGTATTGATACATCATAAGAGAGATGGAATCTTACATTTTGATTAACTCATCAAGTACAAAACATAGTAAAATGTTTCCTTAAAGCAATAAAAAGATTGAGAAAATCATGTTTGAGATGGTATGCTCATTTGATGAGATGACCTTTCAAGCACAGTGAGAAAACAGTAATAAACATGGGATGAAACTAAAAAATACGTCGACAGGCATCAAAAAAAAATTTTTTTTTTGGAAAATGCAAATATCATTACCCAAGTAAATGACTATGGCAAGATGGTCCATCAAAAGTTGCATCTAAATGGGGTGTCACCCGTACATTAGACCTATGTGGCAAGCAATAATCTGCTATATCGAGGCTAATGTAAAATTTACAAATAGATGACATCACAAAGCACAAGCCGCATTGTGAGAGCCGATATACAATACTGGGCACAAGGCAACGTACTGCCAATGGCCAACTCTATATAATCAAAACACTAGTCTATTACCTAAAGCAACATGCTGCAATAGGTAATTAAGTAAAATCCGAATGGATGCCACAAATACAATATCTCATACGACAAAACTTCAGCGTCGGTTGAGCAGTCAGCCAAAGTGCTTGCATGCGAACTCATCTAGTCATCAGTTTATCAAAGCGGGATAAGTTTTACGCATAACTCTAAAGACATGGGTGTATACTCTATTTGCAACATCCAATGGTAAAAAAGCAACATCATCAAATACCTTTTTATTTCTGCTTTGCCATATGAATTAAACTGTTGCAGCAATCAAGACTTTTACGGCCTTGATTCTAGTGCGTTTGTTCTTTAAATTTTTCTGAGCCCATGAGAAAAGTCTGGTTATATTTCTGATGTTTGGTGGCATTCCTATCCAATTGGTAACCATTCCCCAGACCTGCTTCGTTAATAGGCATTCGAAGAATATATGATGTGCATTTCCCAAAGAAGCAAAACAGAAAGAGCAGGCGGAGTCTTGTAGGAATGGCATTCGGTCCTTTGTTTGGAGTTTACCTAGTGCGGCTAGCCAAAGTATGAATGCATGTTTTGGAGTTAGGATTGGATCCCAAACAATTTTGTGCCATGGAACTTTGCCACCCTTGAGTCTAAAATAATCATAGGCAAATTTTGGAAGAAGCTCATTATCTTGTACCCATTCATTTTGCAATTGCTGTGCTGCAGGAGTGAAGCCGGTGTTGTGGACTAATGTGTGCCTGATTTGAAGCAATTTCTTTAATAGTGGTGAATCTTTTTTTTATTGTTATGGTCCACAATGTGTTATAAATTTCATACATATGATTAATCTATTGTACCCACAATGTGTCCTTTTTTTGTGTAAGTTCCAAAAATGTTTAGCTAAGAGGGCAGAATTCCAAGATTTGAGATCAAATATGCCTAGTCCTCCCTCTGATTTAGGCAAACAGATTTTTTCCATTCCACCAAAGCCCTCTTGTATCCGTTGCTTGTTTCCTCCATAAGAAATGTATACAAATTCGTTGGATTTGCACAAGAACAGAGGAGGGGACAGGGAGTGCACTTAGCCAAAAGCAGTGTATTCCTTGGAATACATATTTGATTAGTTCTAGTCGACCCGCATAAGACAGTGTTGCGTTTTTCCAAAGATTGACCTTTTGTAGTAGTTTGGAGATGTATGGCGAGTAATGACTGGTTTGCAGTTTAAAACCAGCAAAGGGAATCCCTAGGTATCGGAAGGGCATTGAACCCATGGAAAATCCAGTTTTGGCTTGCCGTGGGCTATTATCAGGAACACCAGCTATAAATAAATTGGATTTAAGTATGTTAGAAATTAACTCGGAGCACGCCCCAAATGAATTCAGCTTATCCATGATTTTCAGAAGGGAATTTGAATCAGCTTTTGCAAAGATAATCAAATCATCCGCAAAATATAGGTGCATAATTTGCTGTTCTTTGCACTTCGAATGGTAAGAGAAGGTCGGATCCTAATGGAGTTGTCTTAAAGATCGTGAAAGGTACTCTATGGCCAAAACAAACAGAAACAGTGATAAGGGGTCGCCTTGTCTTAGACCGCGTTTCCTTTTGAATTGGCCATAAGGGGTACCATTGACCAGGACAGAGTACGATGCAGTTGTTACACATTGCATGATCCAACATACAAAGTTGGGCAGAAAAACTAAGGCTTTAAGAACAGACTCAAAGAATGTCCAATTGAGTGAGTCGAAAGCTTTCCGTATGTCAACTTTTAACATGCATTTCGGAGATGTTCTTTTCCTCGCATACTCTCTTATTAGTTCCTGAACTAGAAAAATGTTTTCCATCATAGGCCGTCCTTTTAGGAATCCAGCTTGGGCCTTGTCTATGACTTGGCTCATTACTGGAACTAGCCTTTTGACTAAAACCTTGGAAATAGCTTTGTAGATAACATTACAATAGGAAATTGGCATATAGTCCTCTATCCTTGAAGTATTGTTCGATTTTGGGATAAGGGTAATTAAGGCATGATTTAACTGTTTAAGTAGGGACCCATTCCTGAAGAATTCATGAATAGCAGCAAGAACATCATGGCCAACAATGTCCCTAAGCAGCCATAAAAAATCAGAGGTGTATCCATCTGGTCCCGGAGCTATGTCTTTTCCTATTGAGAAAATTGCCTCTTTTATTTCAAGGTCTAAGTTCTACATCTGAGGAAACAGAGATTTTAGGTCCACAATTAATGACATTTTGAGCTAAAGGAAGCATTTCTTGGTTGGAGCCTGATAATTCCTGGTAATATAGGACAAATTGGTTGCCTACCTGTTCTATATTAGTGGTGAAGGAACCATCAGGCAGTAGGACCGAAGGAATGAACGACTTAGCCTTATTCCTTTTGAGTATAGCATGGGAGTATTTAGAATTCCTATCACTGAGATGAATGTAAGATCCTTTGGCCAGTTGTGAAAAATATCTTCTTTCGCATTCCATCAGAATGCGAGCAGATTTTTTTCGCTCTTTAAGTATTTGGGCCCGTTGACATTGGTCCATTTCGGTAGAAGTACTCAGTTGGAAGTCCTCAAGTTCCTTAACTACTATATCCATCCTAGAGGAGATATTAGAGAAGCCATTTCGATTGAGGGAGCGAAGGTTTATTTTTAGGTTTTTCAGCTTTTTCGTCAAGTTATACATGGCAGAACCCCTAAACCTATCGTTCCAGCAATCCTTTACTAATGGGAGAAATTTTGGGCTGGCTGACCACATGTTGAAGTATCTAAATGGAGGGTGGGGATTAAAGCTAGAATTGAGAATTGTAAGGGAGGCGGGAGAGTGATCAGAAAGGCAACCCGAAGGTTTGAAGTGGCCAGTGACATCAAAAAATTTCTTAAACATGTTTGAGATGGTTTTGTTGGCTTCACTCCTGAAAGAAGTGGTGATGTTGAAGGAGCCAGAAATGCTGAAATGAATGATTAAAGATGCACAAGATGGATACATAAGCTAGATATTTTTTGTTGCTTTTGTCTTGCATCGTGATTGAAACAAATTTCTCATATGT
Source organism: Eustoma russellianum (assembly GCA_036186865.1). NCBI lineage: Eukaryota > Viridiplantae > Streptophyta > Magnoliopsida > Gentianales > Gentianaceae > Eustoma > Eustoma russellianum. The sequence continues at coordinate 32,590,341 of AP025059.1, read as the reverse complement.
ATGGTGACATTACTAATGCATAATGAAATGGATATCCTTTATGATTGAATGAGATGATGATGAGTTTTGTTTTTATATATACATCATCAAATTTGATTCGTCATTTCAACTTAAGAAAAGTCTAGGCACAATGTGAGGGGGAGCATAAGTTAAGAGAGAGCTAACTTTAAAAGTTATATGCTAACTTTAAAAGTTATGCACATTATCATCAAAAAGAGGAAGAATGTTGGAATGTGTTAAGTTTTGATGATTTTTACAATTGACACTTCGAACGCCATATTAGGCGCCTAATATGAAGTGTTTGAAAGTCAGTATACTTCAAACGCATACATAATGCGCCTCATATGAAGTGTCTAGAAGTCAGTACACTTCGAACGCCTACATAAAGCGCATAACGTTAAGTGTATGGAGACCAGTCTACTTCGAACGCCTACATAAGGCACTTCATATGAAATGCTTGGATTCCAGTATACTTCGAACGCCTACTTCAGTCGCTTCATGTATATTACAAAGTCAAATGAACTTTTACCTCCAAAATGGGCACGAACATCATGTTACTTTTGGTAAAAGTTAGAATTACTTCGAGCAAGTATGAAGGCTAATATTAGGCGCTTCAAGTGACTTCAAACGAGTTCTGCTGCCCACAACAGGCGCTTTATGTGTCATTGAACAAGTGTTTCTTATTCACTTAAGGCGCTTTATGTCACATTGAACGCCAGATCAAAAACACTTGAGGCGCTCTATGTCACATTGAACGCCTATTCATAAAAACAGTAGGCGCTTCATGTGACTTATGTTACAAATGTTTTATGCTTTACTTTCTAACATTTACTTGACATTTGTACCCTCCTTTTTAGTGCAATATCACAGGTTTTCTCTCTCTTTTGAAGAAGACCATCTTTCCTCTTTGATCTTTCAAGAAAAAGCTTTCTCAAGAAGCTTATAGTCATCCAAGTGAAGATCTCCAAAGATGAGGACATGTCATCACAAAGATACAAAGCCCATTACTGGCTCCTGCAAAGGCAACAAACGGCTAGTATAGAAGATTGATAAAACAAAGGTTTCATCTCTTTCATTCCTAACTTTCTACTATCAAAGCTCTCAAGTTTCTCTCAAAGTTAAGCTCTCAAAATAGTTGTATCATTGTATATTTTACTTTATTTGTGAGAGTTGTGTTGTAAAGAAGAAGAAGAAGAGTCCTCTTCTTGTTGAGTGAAGATTGTGAGAGTGTAAGTGTATAGTGTTGGTCAAGAAGTAAGGGTGCTTATTGTTTGAAGAAATCCAGACCTTAAAGTGTTAGTTATTAGTGTTGTAGTGCACTATACTCCCTACAAGAATTCTTTGAGGAGCAAGGAAATTCTTTGGAGGCTAGACTTCAAGGGGTTGGTATTTTTTTTGGTTATGGTCTAGGCGAGTTGCCTAGTTTTACTGTATTTTGGATTTTGTTTTTGATTGTTGTTTCCCCCAAAAGAAATAACAATTCCCTTTCAAAATCCTTCTTGTGAAAAATCAAGAAGGTAGAGGAGTAGAGTCATTTTGACTTGAACCTCTATACATACTGTGTTCTTTACTATTTCGCAAATTTTATTCATTTCAAGAACACATCCAAGAATTGGTTTGCACTCAAAAACAAAAAAAATATCCAAGAAAATATCCATACTTGCTGAACACACTATTCAACCCCCTTCTAGTGTGTTCTAAGGGACCTAGAGCCGGAGATCTCACTAGAAGCAAACTCTCTATCCCCTTGAAATAGAGTATTGTTTGCGTTCCGCTCACCCTCTCCAAACTCTAACGATAGCTTTTGCTACAGTTGGGATATACTGTGCATAATTGATTGATGGATTATTTGGTTACAATTTAAAAATAAACATAATTTATATGCGTATCATAAAAACTTGTCAATTGGTTGAAATTTCATATGTAGATATAGGTTAATATGTTTTTCTTTACCTAGATATAGATGGATATGTTTATTTTCTTTTTTGTTTATGAGAGAAGATATCGTATCGTCATCATCATCAGTATCCAGTATATCTTAATGACAGCAAAAGATTTTGCTAGGGTCTGGGAAGCATAAGTGGTAGGTAAACAATACCTCTGTCCCAAGGAATATAAAGTCTGCTTCCAGTGAGACCCCCGGCTCTATATGTATTTGCATAAATGACATAATAATAGAGATATGATATGCTAGTGCGTTAGTGAAAGAATTCAGGAAATACAAAGAAAATGCTTTCGATATTAAAATACACATAACATGTATATGTATATGTAATGCAAAAAAACGGTAAAACATGAACAAACAAAGAGAATATATCGTATAATATGTTAAAGAAGTAGTAGTTTTTTACTTAAAGAAAAATAAAGCAACCAGAAAAAGTTCCCTCAGGAAAGAACAGAAAAAATAAGAAAAAGTCGAAACAAAAGAACAGTAAAACAAATGTAACTGAATTCTCCGGTGGTCTGCTGGAATGGTTTCATGGCGTCCTCGTCCAGAAACCCCAAAAGTTCGAAAACAAGTAGGAGTAGTCATTTCCCAAAATCTCTTCCAGAACCTCCACCTAATCTTTTTCCCGCGTCCAAGTCAGATTTCTTTAGCCTCGTAGCCGTTGTTGCCATCGCCGGCTCCGTCGCTGTTTTTTGCCACTTTTTGCTCTCTTGCTTCAATTACCAGCAGCCAAAACCATTCTGTGATGCCGACTCTTACACAGATACATATGCCTTCGGTAAGCTCTGTTTCCTCTTTTTTTTCAGGTAGTTTAATATTCATCTCCATTTTTTTTTCTTTTGTTCCTGGTGTGGAAGTGCATTGAGCGGAGAAGAAAAAGAATGTAGGTCATGTTAATCTTGTATGATAAAATATTGCTAAAAACGGAATTAGTTTCTGCCAGAACTCGAGATATGATACCAATTTAAACCGGTTGTCAGAAGATGTTATGGGGATCTTGTAGGGGGAATTATTTCTAAAACTTGAAAGGAAATTTTGACTTTCCATTATGAAACAAATTAATCCGAAGTGCTGCCCAGATCTTGCAAGTATGATGCTTTGTACATCTTTTGAAGCAGTTGGTTATGATTTAGATTACTGCGAGCCCTGTCCGAAGAATGGCTTGTGTAAGGAAGGGAAGCTGGAATGTGCTCGTGGCTATAGGGAGCAGGGGAGATCATGTGTAGAGGATAAAGATACCAATGCTGCAGCAAGGACACTTGTATGTTCAATCACCTACATTCTTAGTTTCCTTTAACCAAAGGAGGCATGTATCTTTCTGACCACTTCAATTTTTTTTCTGCAAATGATGCGGACAGTCAGAATTGATAGAAGTTCAAGTGTGTAAAGCTTGTGCCCAATACTTGTGCCATGGAACTGGGAGCATCTGGGTATGTCAGATTCATCTTTTGTTTAGTAGATTGATTAGGGGGGCTTCCCTGCATGGAATTTATTGGCTGTTGACTTTTTTCCCACCAGAGATTTAATTTTCATAAATGATTTCCTGGATGGGGTAACAACTTGGTTTGTAGGTGCGTAAAGATGAACTGTGGACTTATTTGGATCACCACAATGTTAAGGAAAATTATGGATTGGATGAGAATACATACATTGTTGCAAAAATAAGAGCAATAGAGAGAAAGCGGAAATTGTTGGAGACTAGAAGTAATGCTGGCGGGTGAGATGCTGTCCTTTGTCTCCAGGAAGCAATAATGCATTATAAGTTTTTAAGTTGTTTTAGGTTGATGGTTCACTTTTTTTTTTTCTTTCTTGTTTCTAGGTTTGAGGAGTTTAAGTGTCCTGAATCACTTGTAGGACATTATAAACCAATCTCCTGCCGTGCCCGTGAGTGGCTTGTTGAGCATGGTTTTGTTATTGTGCCAGTTTCTACATTGGTATTCCACAATAAAGAAGCATTTGAAAGCTTATGTTAAGGAAGAACATGTTAAAGCTTGTTGACAATACTGAGATTTACAGCTTATTGGATGCGCAATGGTGCTGTTGAAAGCTCACAGGAGATATCGCTTTTCAGTTAGAGTTGAAGAGCTTTATGAACAGGTACAGATACTTTCTTCCTTAGCATGATAGGTATTCTGATTATATTTTTGGTTTCTTTTGGTTCCGCTGATTTTGGTTGGACCAATTATTTTGGAAGTTGATTGAGTTTTTGATTTGAAAGGTGTGTCATGCTCTTGAAGAGAATGCCTTGATCTCAAGAAGTACAAATGGTGAGAGTGAGCCCTGGGTGGTGGCGTCTTGGCTGAGAGATTATCTTCTTTCACCCAGAGAAAGGAAGGATCCTAAACTGTGGAAAAAGGTTTTTTCAAATTATTATTCATCAAAGCTGATTATGTGTCTTTTTTAGATTGATCAGGTTGTGTCTAAACCACCAAGTTTGGTGCTGTGGATGCAGTATAATCTCTGGAATTTGGGTTGAGTGATTAATTTTTTGGTTAAACTAGTACTGTGAGCAATATTTCTCAGCTTCCTCGTGCAGTAAAGGGGGGTTGTCGTTATACATGGCTAATTTACTTTACTTTCTCTCATCCTGTTGTTGGTTATGTGGAAGGTACAGACAGCTTAAGCTGTCCATTGTAGTTGCCTTCGCAAAGCAGTTGTTATGACAAACCTGTTTAGCATATTTATTTCTGTCGTAATATTTGGATGATAAAGTCAAGTCTTCTTTGATAGCTAAAGCTTTTTGGTTGGTGGTAATTTATCAATCTGGTGGAGGTGGAGAAAAAAGTGCTTAGCCGACGTTATTCAAGTTAGTTGTTGGCTAACACTAGAGAGGGTAGTTTGGACAATTTTAGTTGATTATTGTAATGGCTTGAGCTTGAAGGCAATTCTATTTCGGTTTTTTTCCTAGTTCCTAAAAGAATTAGTAAATGACCAATAATGGGAATAGGTTGCTAGATGTTTTCAGAGGTCTCTGCACTAGCCAGTCATAGAAGTTACTCACGGGGTCCTATCTTATTTTTCCATCTTTCTGTTTTGGTTCATCTCAAAATATTTTTCCTGAGTGAACTCTTTTCAACCCAACATACAAATCAAACACGCAACTGGGAAGCACAAATTGGATTCCGGGCAAAGGGTTTTGGTACAGGGGAAGCAGATATAAGATTAAAAACCATAAGCTGCTCTCTTCTTTGTTTCCTCTCTCTTTAGCTTTCCATGGTTCCCTGCTTTCCTCTTTTCCTGGTTATCTTGTCTCCTTTTGAATTTCTGTCTGTCCTCCATAGCTCTTATTATCTGTATATATGCCTTCATTTTCTTAACCTCACTTGTTTAATGTTTAGAGTGCAAAAGGGAGTGCTTTTCCTTTTTAAATTAGAGAAACGTTTTCAATAGCTAGGCTACTTTGGTATAGGCAAGTAGAGAACCAGAGGGGAAAAAAGAAAAGAGAGAAGGGGGGTGTTGTGGATGGGATGTATCGTGAAATAGATATGACACCGAATGCGAATTATTAACTGACAACAATATAGCGGCAGTCCCACTGATGGGTCAGCTGCATAGATCGTTTGTCTCCATTGCCACTCTTTTGCAAAAAACCCAAAAAAAACCATGTGGTTGGACGTCAATGAACTTTATGCATTTATTTATTATCTTTCCCAGCTTCTAGTTTGTCATTTCTAATGGAGGCAAGGACACATTTTTTTTTGAATTTTGGGATATGATGGAATAAAGCAAAATGACTCACTAAATTGTTTATATTTCTTGTATTGTGAAGTAGCAGTTGACCGATACAGGATGCAATTTTCATTATGTGTCATCTGGAAACATCTGTGTGTAAACACCTAATAGGTAAGGTTGCATACCCTCGATCCCCCTTACTACGCCATAGACGGAAGCCTCTAAGGCAATACATAGGGTAATGTTGTAATTTTTTTCCTAGCTTCCATGAGAGAGGGAATCTTGGTGTAACTTACTTCGTTTATTTTTGTGTTTTGGGAGTGGAGTATCTTAGTTAATAATTAAACCTATTGCAACATCAACTTGGGTTTTAAAGCATCATGGTGATTGAAAGATCACCAATTGAATTGGTATAGCAACGTATTCAATGTGCTTTCATTTCCCCAGTTCTTAAATTGAATTATGAAACAATAAATAAATCAAAAAAAGGTGTTAGCTATTACAAAAACCTCCACTAGACGTACATAGAAGGCCTTTTCATATCTTGTTTATCCATCATTCTGTTTGGTTTCCCTAAATGTTTTGTCCGTTGAAGATGACTTAGGTAACTAGTGGTTTCACCACCTGCACTACCTTAGTTTACCTAAACAAATTCAGACCTCTATTTAATAAAGATGAGGAGAACCTTGATGATACTAATGATGATGAGTGCAAAGTTTACAATCAACTGGAAAATGGTGGGGCAAAAATAATCCTTAATCTTCTCCTTATGTTAATTCTGAGGAAGATATACTTCTTCAAGTCCATGATCCTGAAGAGGGGAAGGATGACATTCATGACAATAGTGTTCTAGTAGAAAGAGTCTTTTAGAAAACCTGGAAGACACCTTCCCTCTAGTTTTAGGTTTGAGGAAGACAAGTCAAATAAGTCTGCTTTAGAACAAGTTAAGAGGAAACAAACCAATTCTAAGCTGGGTTCAACGGCTAAGAAGACAGTTGTTCTTCTTCATTTAGAAGATCCTTTAAACTCTTTAGTGTTTAACAGTGAGTCTCACTTAACATAGTTTGATTTTGAAGGGTACATGATGGGTTTTGATTCCACTCATGTCAAGTAATGTAGTAGAAGCAAGAGCAGGGGAAGACCTAGAGGGGCTAGAGCCAAAAGATGATTAAGTTTAGCCTGTTGGAATATAAGAGGGTTGATCTCTCCTTTGAAACAGAAAGAAGTTAAGAAGTACATTGAAAGTAAAGGAATTGGTATTATAGGTCTAGTGGAAGTTAAGTTCAAAAACAAAATTTTGAGAAGTTCTCTAAAAGAACATTAAGTGGCCGGAAAGCTAAGCACAATATGCTACCTAACACTGTAGCAAGTTGGGTTGGCTGGAACCAAACATTTTTTAGGGTAATGTCTGCATTATGAAGAACAATGCACTACATGTAGGATTAGAACAAAGTCCACCGCACAGGGTGATTTCATCCTTACTGTGATATATGGATATAATGAAAGGAGTAGAGGAAGTGATATTTGGCATAGTTCAAGATACCAACACTGACTCTATGGGAACCAACCTTGGATCATTATGGAGACTTCAATATAATCCTGGATAGTGGAAGGAAAGGTAATAAGAGAGTTGATAGATTTGCTATCAAGAATTCACTGAATGGATCCAAAGTATAGACATTTACAACATCCCTTCTAGAGAATTTGAATTCACCTTGTCTAAGAGGCGTGATGAGGACATGAGGGTCTATACTATGATTGGTCACATGTTCTACAATGAAGAATGTAATAGCAAATACCCAAATTACCAGTTGGATTATGAGGCTCCTATATTGCCTGATCATTCCCTTGTTGAAAGTATTTTACACTGTAAACTGGTATTACTTGATGAAATTCCTGAAGCTCATGAGCTTTCATGAGAAATTTAGAGCATAGATTCACCTTTGTATCTCAATAACCTCCTACTCAATTAACTTCAATAGTTCCTTAGTAGGCTCTTCAAAGCTACTATGAGTATTAGACAGGATGACCCTCTGGCACCGTACCTGTTTACTATTGCTATGAAAGGCTTTACTTAGCTGCTGACAGATAGAATTGTAAATTCTCAATTAAAGTTCCATCACCAGTGTGGTCTTATGAAACTTATCTCCCTGACTTTTGCAAATAATCTTTTCATCCACTCTAGTGCTGACACTCATTCTTTTAGAGTCATAAAGAAGGTTTTGGACAACTTTCGTGAGCTCTCTGGCCTTGAGTCAAATCTTCATAAAAGTGAGGTCTTTGTATCCATCTCCAAAAAACATGCCATTTCTGACCTACTTGAGATTGCTATTGGCTATTTACTTATTAAGTACCTTAGGTTTCCTCTTAGGAGTGGAAAACTTTCTTATTTGGATTGTGACCCTTTATTGGACAGAATAAACAATAGGATAAATAGTCGGTAGGCTTCTATATTTTCTTGTGGGAGTAAACTTCAACTCATTAACTCTGTTTTAATAGCCATTTGTAGGTATTGGACGCCTGCTTACTTTGTTTGTAGGAAAGTGATAAGGGAAACAAAGAAGAATCTAAGAGTCTTCTTCTGGTGGTTCATGTAAGGCTAAGATCAAATGGAGCTCAGTTTGTCTTCCTAAAGATGCTGGTGGTTTGAGTATTCATAACATAGAGAATGTTAATGAAGGTTACCTAATGAAGATTATATGGAACATATGTGAAGAGGAAGAAAGCTTATGGGTCAAATGGGTTCACTCGCTTATCCTTGAAGGTAAATCACTTTGGGAAGTTAAACCAAACAGTTGGACTCCTGGATGTGGAAGAGGCTATTATAGATCAAGGACAGGTACACTAAATTCATCCAGAGAATCATTGAAAATGGAAGTGCAACTTCGTTCTAGTTCGATTCTTAGCACTCTTGGGGGTGTTTTGGAGTATAACTTTCCTGAGCTTACGAGGAAGTTAAATTTTAGTCTACCTGCCAAGGTTTCTGATGTTCTGCAGGGGGTCAATGGTGTCTGCCTTTTGTAGAGGTTGGGACTCCCATATTGTGAGCTTTTACAATTCTTGCAGGGTAATTTAGAGACACCAAGGAAAATATCACTGGAAATGGATTCCTTCACTAAGCTTCACAGTCAAGAAGCGCTACAATGGCAATCATGACGCAACACCATCTGTTCCGTGTGCTAATATTGTCTGGAGTAAACATCATTTTCATAGATATGCATTTATCCTCTGGATTGAATGTTGGAAGAGGATGTTTACTCAAGACATACTTTTCTTAGAGGCATTAATGAGACTAACATCTGTTTACTTTGTAACAGGGAGGAAGATGATCATGATCATTTATTCCTACAATGTACATTCTCAAGGAATGTGTGGAAGGTTATTTTGAAACAGTTGAGGTGCAAATATTTCATCTTCTCATGGGATAGTTTGCTGGTTTGGCTTCAACAAAGCCGCTGGTCATCAAAATTCCAAAAGGATCTGATATATTTTGTACTAGTACTCATAGGGACGGGCAAAGTATTGTAGAAGAAATCATTCAGAACATCAGATATTTTGCTACTTCTTGGAAGAATATCAAAATGAAGAAGGAAAATGAGAATTAGCCTTCAACTTGAGCTTGCCAATGAAGATCTTCTCCAACTAGTTTATACATCCTCTCTGATCTCTCTTCATATACATGTTGTCAGCTGCTTCTGATCTGGTTTGCTAAACACTTCTCGCTTTTTCTGATGTGTTCTTCTTATTACTATGGGGCCTTCTCTTCTCTACTCTACTTTCGAGGTTATTTACTAATGAGATGACTTCTTCTCTTCTTATGGGTCTTTTTCTTGGTGGTCATCCTTCCATTTGGGTGTCCCTTTTGCCATGGCATCTTGGAATATGGAAAGTGACCAACTCTGGCACTAGAGTTAGGCTAAATAATCATGGTTGGATTAATCTTGGGAAATCTAATGGGTTTGCTGCAGCACATTTGATTATACTTTCTGTTTTGGATCCAGCTTATAAAGAATTTGCACATGCTTCGGATTTGATTTTTAGGGTCATGAAGCCTTGCAGGCTTACTTTTGTACATTTAGTCTCTTGTCTTTACTTTGTCTCTTTTGTCTCTTTTTTCTACCAGCAGTGTTTCTCTTTGCTACTGCTATTTTTGAAACTTCCATATTCTCATATGGGGAATATTGTATTTTATTTTGGATTAGTGAAAGGGATCTTGATTGGCACTAGATTATGGATAGAATATGCTAGTGACTATTCGTGTCTTTGTATTTTGAGCAAACCATGCATGCTGTTGTATTTCCCTGGCAATCATTTTGTAAAATAGCTTAATTAGGCTCATATATGAAATTTTAACTTACAAAAAAACTTAGGTAACTTCCGTGTATTTTGCACTAGAAATCAATTTATGTTCATTCCCTGGAAAACAAGGCAGATCTTCACCTCAGTTCTAAAACCCACCCAATGAGCTATGCTTTTCCATGAAGGTAGTGTAACTAATTTCCTCTGAAATCTGGTTCTTGGTTTATGAGGTTCTTTGTTCTGTCATCCTGCTTAATTCTCCTAGTTTTTGCTTCGCTTCAATCCCTCTAAGCCTCTGTTTGTAGACAATGGAACTTCAGCTTGGGAAACGGGCTATACATTTGGCATTTTTTTTAAACACCTCTGCTGCACTTGCAAAACAAAAGCCAAATAAAGAAGAAGAAAAAATAAGGCTGACAGTGGTGGTGGGGTGTTGGTATGTAGGCCTAACTGTTGGATAGATGGGGAGATTGATCTTTTGAGCTGTATATCCTTGCACATATTGTAGTCCATAACAGACTGTAGTCAGCTTTACAAAGATTTCCCATTGCTTTGTAATCCTACGTGGCTCGTATGTTACAGAGGTAGCGTTTTGTTTTACACGCCCTTCATGCCTTCTTGCAAGTTTTACCCATGCTGCAGAGTTTACCTTTCCCTGTGTTTAATTTTGTTTTGACTCGTTCATGATTCACTTTGTACCTTTATAGGCGGGTTTCAATTAGTTGTTTCTTTGCTTTAATAGGTGGAGGAGTTGGTTCAAGAAGATTCTCGTTTAGATCGATACCAAAAGATAGTTAAAGGCGAATGCAAAGTTGTATGGGAATGGCAAGGTATGGAAATTTTACATTTTCTTCAGCTTAATTAATTGTCTGATTAGCGAGTCAGTCATCCAGTTAGCAGTATTGGTTGGCAATTTATATTCTATGGAAATTCTGTCTGCAGTAGCCTAGGGTAGAGAATAGTAAAAGCAAGTGGAGTTAATGCTGATTTTTCTTTTTTTGGGAGGAGATGGAATGAGGAGGAAAAAGAAGCAAGTTGAACTCTCAGTTATTTGATGGGAATTTGCTATAACATACATATTATCCAATTTCTGTGCGTGTAAGGTGTAACAGCTAAATTAGCACCATCTATCTCTCTGGAACTGTATGGCTTCAGTTATCGCCCCAAAAATGTGTCATATTCATATTGAAATCATCGATCTGATGATGACTGTTGGCTGGATGACTCCCAGTTTTTCTTTACCGCGTTATTTTTCTTGGATCTGAGACCTATGTGTGTGTGTGTGTGTTTCCAGTTGAAGGCTCTTTGAGCTCCTCTAGGAAGAGGAAAAAGGCGTTGGATAGCAGGCCGGAGTCAGCTGGAGGAATCAGTACTGTGTCTGGTCTGCAAAACCTAGAGACGCGGCGTGGAAGTCAGAGGCCATTGATGTCTTAGGTTCGTTGTGAACAACAATACTTATCCAGGTATGCTTGTCAAGTCTCCTTCCATGATCTCCAATGGCCCAATGGAACATCAATTGCTGTTCCCTTTCTGATGTGCCACTTTAGAAACTTGAGCAAACTCTTTTTATAGAAGTTTGAGGGATCTATTCATGGCTGTTTATGAAAACGTGTATATAGCCTTTCTGTTGGTTCAACTTGCATACTTCTAAATTGTTTTGGAAACCTTATCTGATCATAAGTTGTCATCAATTTTCAGTTCGATATATTACTTTCTTGTAACTAATGTGTTGTTTTGCTTGATTGTCTATGAGTATTAATTACTTTGGAACTAAATATATAATTTAATAGTTTTACTATGATAAATTGATAATATTTCATGACATACATGTTAACATTAGCTAAGCAGTTACAAAGTCTACAAAACCAACTCCTTAGTTTCCTCCCTGGGATTGATTGCTCCCCCCCCCCCCCCCCCCCCAAAACAAAAAAAAAAAAAATTTCTCCACTAATTTCTCTGAGCCTCACTCATTTTCATAATTGACATCGACACAATTTAGTAAATATTATAAATTATTATGAATTGCATTTAACGAGGTCGGTATTTATATAAGTCAGGGTATCCGTTAAACAGTTCATCTAGAGGTTTGTTTTGCTATAATTAAAGTTAGGTTAGAATATGAATTGTTTTGATGAAGTTAAAAAAGATGTTTTAAAAGAGTTAAAAACGTATTTTATACTTTGGAATTAAAACAAAATGATAAAAACACACTGTGAGACATAGATCTTTCAAACGAATCGATCGATCTTTTACATGAATCGATCGATCTTTTACATGAATCGATCGATGTATACATCAGTCTCTCAATAAGAGATGTCGATCGATTTATGTTGGGTTTGTCCAAGGTTGGAACCTTGGTGTTTAACGTCGATCTCTAAATTTGGGACACATCAATCGGTCGATGTATACATTACTCTCTCAAAGAAAGAACAGCGACCGATCGATGTATATATGTAAGGTGCAAAACTGAAACCTTACTGTGAGACATCGATCTCTAAATAATGAGACATCGATTGATCGATGTATTTAAGGTGCAAAACTGAAACCTCAATAAAAGATATCGATCTCTCAATAATGAGATATCAATCAATCGATGTCACACATGATTCAAATATTTATGACCGTTGGAACAAAATCCAAGGTGTCACCCATGATTCAAATGTTTATGGCCGTCCGTTGGAACAAAATCTTACGGAGATTTAAAATGTTTTCTCTATCTATTCTTGTAAAAATTTTTTGTAGACTTTTCCTGACATCAATCATGCTTCATTGACTATTATATGCATGTCTAAGATTTCTAAGGTGGCTTTGGAGGATCAAATCCAACCATATGATAGCTAAGGCTATTTGGACCATGTAAAGCATTTTAGGTGCTACTAGCGTTCTCTTTTACCCTGTTCCATTTTTTTTGGTTATCTTGTCAGGTGTAAAATTTTGAATTATGATCTCCCTTTTCAATAATGGTATATTATATCCTTCCTTTCATATTCACACATCAGCAAATATTTAAATTACAACTTTAAGTATTGTAGTTTAGCATAAAATTATTAGACAAAGATTAGATTATAAACGATGTATTAGACTTTTATTAGAATTATTACGTTTCTCTCTGTTGTTCTCATCTTAGATGCTGATTTTTTTTCTTCTTAATTTTTTTATTTATGTGGATGTTCAGGCCATCTCTACCATGCCACGTGTAATCCACATATTGTAAAGTTAGCAACTATGTAAACTTGTAATGACTATTTGAAAAAGTCTGAACTCAAGACGTTTGGATCAACGTTGGGCCAATGTTTTTTAAATTAATTCAGCATGATTCTGACGGAGTTGCACCAGTTTCTTCTTCTTCTTTTTCAGCGCTTATTTGTGTTGTGAACTTGAGAAAAACAAAAACAAAAAAAACACACACACACACAAAAAAAATCCCATTGGTATGAGTCAAGCAGTTCATGAGTTGATCAAGTTCGGATCAGATTTCTACTCAACTAGTTTGGCTCGATAATGTTTAGGATCGAACCCGGCTTATCTCGAATAATTAACAAGTCAATTTTAAACATATTGATGCTCGAATAGTCAGTGTGTGAGGATGTTCGAACTCAAACTATATGTAAAGTTTATGTATAATTTGACATTATACTAGTCTTTTTGGTTGATACAAACAATAGACTAAGATAAATGTTAATTATTCAAATGATAATAGTTTTTTCATGTAAAAAGTAATAAGGATTCAATAACATGAAATAAAGATGCATGTTTATACATATGATATACAATTTTTTAACATAAAAAACTATTTTTAAATATGTTTGAATTAGTTCGAATTTGGCTTGAATTCGTACATGTTCAAATTCGAACTTGAAATCGAAAAAAAAAAAATCAATGACCATGTTCGAATTAAAATTTAAAAAGTTTTAAATTACTCGATTTTATAAACCAATGTTTGACTTTGCTAGTCATTTGTACCCTGAGCATGATCGAAACCATAAAGAAGCAGTGCATGCTGCTTACTTTTCTTACATAAATTCCGTCATTAAGAATTATTGAATCCACCCATCTTTTCCGACTTCCCGTTAAACTCTACAACTTGATTTCATCTCCTTTTATGTTTTTTTCCTTTCATTTTTTCTCTCGCCCTTACCCCATTTCTCCTTATTAATGTGAAGCATGGCTGTCGGCTGAAGATTATATTTGCTCACTCCATTCTTATTTTTCTTCAAGAATTTGGCTAAAGATCAAACATATGACTCTACTAGGCTTTTTCTCTTGGTAATTGATGAATGCAAAACGATCACTTAATATCATGACAACTGTTATTAATCCAGTTCATTACAATAAACGTTATTTGACCTACAAAAGGCGTAGGTCGTCTTAGATCCACATCGACAGCACAGGTTTAAGTGAATACGAGACGGCACGTTCCAAGAGAAGTAGTATGCTGTCTTGACACCGATGAAGGTCTTAGGTCCGTACAAGTCGCCCTTAGTTGTTAAAGATTGGGCACCTCAGCTGCTAGTGCCACCTCAGTCTCACTTCTTAGCTCAGCCTTAACTGTCACCTCGGGAGGAGCACACATCTCAACCATGCCATCTATGTTGTCTTTGTATCCGGTACCACAACATTGTTTGGTCAGCTCGGCAGAGCAAGCATTTGCCACGCAAGCAACTTGACCATACACTTTACACATGGTGACACATAGCATCCATGCACAAGCGGGAAGGACATTTGGCACTCTTATGACTCCTCAATATGCATTGGTTGTCCGAGCCATATAACATGAAGAAATGATGCCTTCAAGGGGGCAAATTCAATTAGAGCGTGATATAAAAAAAGCCCAACCCATTAAACGATAAGACCACCATATTCTACAAAAGGAAGACATGTTTCTCTCATATTCCAACATACAAACATGGTAAAACTCGTAACTGGCTTGGGCATCAGAGGATTTTTCTCGGACCAATAGCTCCGGGACCTCTAAAATTGTTCAACTTATGCAGGTTTCTAGAAACGTTAGTTTTGGCCACAAACTACGCTCGCACAAGGATTTGACGGTGTGTCCCCTTATTTGGATCATCTCTGATTTAGATGAAGATCCGACTTCGCCGTTTTGGCGCTAGAAGGATGGGCTACCATGCCTTAATTCACATATTTATCTGTGGAAACCCCCATAATACACCACAAAAATGGTTAAAAATACTTAACATAAAGGTGAAGACTCTTCCCATCGCCAAAGAGATAGACATGGTCCCAACTATCTATCAGAATAGGTCTTCAATGGACAGGCTGGGCGCTCAGACGTTGCTCCATCACTTACCTAAAAAGAACACATAAGAACCATCTAATATTTGGCTCAAAACGAGGACATGTTCCAAACTATAGTTGAGCAGATCAAAGGTAAGGCCCTAGAGGCCTCTCACGGCGTCGAAGACCTTCCTTACGCATATCAAAGGAGACACATGCCCAAAATTTCCTATATGCACCCAGAATATTCTCCGAGACTAAGGGATGAATTCATGGCAGGTGCTAGAGGCAAAAGTCAAAATCCTTAGATTGTGAGCCTTCACCCTCGGTGAAGTAGCCCTCAGAAATCCTGACGCGTCATTGTAAGTACATGCGTTGGGCATTACTGTCTCACTCCAGTCGAGCCAAAGGCAGAAAGGTGGTCTGCGAAGATTCTTAGCAAAAATACATCGCCTTTGATCAATTAATAGCCTGGGGCAAAAAAAGGTTGCCTCTTTTGGCCTCCAAATGACATATCTTAGCCGTGATGGAAGAAGATGTAGCGACCCGTCCCGAGCCATAGTACTCGAGACAACTCACCTGCCGTATCTCGCTCAAGAGAATACAAGACGTCGATACAAATCAACTACACGTTATCATAATAACGCAAATCGATGTCAGCAGAAGTCATTACTAAAACCCTCGATAAAATGATCATCATCATTAACACAATGTCTAAAAATTCCTAAGCAATACAATAGTCAAATGTATGTAACCACTAATCTCATAAACTTCGAATATCGAAATAACTGTCTCAACCAACCCTTGAAAGTCTTTTCTGAATATCTTAGTCTCAAAATCTCCTGTCTCGATCTTCTACGGTATACCAACTCCTGTGTAAGCATACCCTAACTTCTCATGCCTGCAAAACTGGTGAGTGGTTGTGTGAGCCAAAATCAACAGGCTCAGTAAGCAACCTACATATACTTGTTATAGAAATCATACATGCAGAAGCAATACACATAACCTTTATAGTTAACATACATGTCCTTAGTCCACAAATAATTTCGCTTAATTGTCTTAACGGTTAACACTTCAAAAAAAACACAAAATAAATAATTCATCAGCTCAACCTCAATTACCGTGATGCATGCTCTTCTCAAATATGACATACACAACCCACAAACAGCCACATAACAAAGAAGAGAACAATACATATCAATGAAGTAGATAACTGCGGAAGGTAAGTCACTCCACATAATAATACGCAACTAAGTGATGCATGCTCACGTCATCATGTCACACGCAACGAGATTATGCCAGGCGATATGTCCCAACCTCTACCGTGCAATGCATGTCCCGGGTCCTAAATCTAGTGTCGTGGTCTCTAGCCACCACTTGCCATTTGGGCACCCCCGCCCCATAGACGCGGCCTGTCTGTTACACCCCGTGACTTTTAAGCACGATATTCAATAATTAGAGGTTAACCTTAGATACAACTTAATTAATTTCGTAGGTTATGAGACTTAGTCACCTAAAACATAGAAGAATAAGAAAGAAGGGTTCAAAATAGAATTAAGGATAATTCATAGAAATTACTTGAAAGGCCCCTACTAGGAGTTAGGGGGAGTTATAGGAAGTTAGTATAACTCCCCATCTCAGCATAAGGGGGCGGTTTTGGCCACAAAGAAGAAGGAAAAATTCTGAGAAAAAGAGAGAAAAGAGAAAAGGAGAGGGAGAAGAAGAAGAGAGGAAAGAGAAGGAGGGATAAAGGCCATTCTAGGTTCAATTCTCATCAAGATTCTGCAGTAAATCCGTAAGCTTATCTAGAATTCAAGGCAAGTAATCTTTCTATACGCTTTACGTAAATTTTGATACTTTAGGCCCTATGTTCTTACAAAGAGAAAACATGAATCACACATTAGTATTCTTGTCTTGCCTATCTTAAATGCTTCGTTATATGCGAGTCTTGTTGCTAATTGAGTAAAGTCTTGTTCTTTGGGCCATAATTCTGAAAATAGTTGTGTGGTGCCTTGTTATTTACCAAGCATGCCCATGAAAGTATATATTTTGACATGCTTATTGTCTTGCTCTACTCTTATGTTGATTGTCTACACTTAGACGTTGAGAGTAAGTGCAGGAAATTGAGGGATGAGTGATGACATTGTTGTAGACTTGTTGTGTGGGAATTGTTGATGATAACCTTTGAAGGTGGTGTATGATTGGAGAGTTAGAGTGGATGTTGTTGGGCATAACTAAGCATCAATTCATGATTAGATGTATGTTAAGTATGATGAATCTAGTTGTTAAGATGGATCTTTAAGTGTTGAATCTGGAAGGGTTGAAGAAGAAAGGAGTTGGGTGGAAGTTACTGCAGAAAAACTGCAGTTTGGCATCGTCAGAACACTTCGAACGCCTACATGAGGCGCTTCATGTCACTATAGGCACTTCATGTAGCGTTCCATGTGTCCTGGAGCTTTCCCGTACAGAAAAAAACTGCAATTTAGAACCGTCAGAACACTTCGAACGCCTACATGAGGCGCTTCAAGTCACATTAGGCGCTTCATGTGGTGTTCAATGTGTCCTGAATCATCCTCGAACACTTCGAACGCCTAGTAGAGGCGCTCCATGTCCACATTAGGCGCTCGAAGTGGCGTTCCAAGTATTCTGGAAGTATTTTTGACCCTTTAAGCGCCCTATGTAAGTGTAGTAACTTTATACACTTCTTTTGAACATAAAATGCAAGGGTATTTGAGGTATATTTGAGTTGTGGATGGTAGGTTGATCAAGTTAGAATAAGATTGAATCTTGAGTGAGTTTGTAAGAAGGATGGGCTTGGAAAGACACGACCATAGAGTGTTTGAGGTGCAAGACCGTATGCTTGATAGGCAAGATGTATGTGTGTGTGTTACATGTTGATATGAAGCTATTTGTGCATCCTGCATCATGACATGGGCACTTGTATTTGATTTGAGATATGTTTTGCAAAAGAACAAGAAAGGTTTAAAGTTTTTGAAAGACAAAATGGCTGCTGGTTGATCGCATGGTATAAAATGTCACGTCTGCGAAAGCAGGGTATAAAGAGCGTGATCTGTGAATCAACAGCAGGGTATAAAGTATGTTATGGGGCCGTGGACCTATCCGCACGGAAAATGAAGTATTTTATGGGGCCGTGGACCTATCCGCACGGAAAATGAAGTATTTTATGGGGCCGTGGACCTATCCGCACGGATATATGATATATGTAATGGGGCCGTGGACCTTTCAGCACGGGGTATAAAGTATATGTTATGGTGCCGTGGACCTTTCAGCACGGGGTATAAAGTTATGTTTGCTGTGGACTGATCACCCACAGGGTATAAAGTTCTGCTACGCGAAGAATATGATATGTAAAGTAATGAAATGTTTGTGAAATGACATGCATGACATGTTTATGAAAGAAGGCATATGCATGGGTGTTGTGTGTGATTTTAAAGAAGTACATGCATCATGATACACGAAGCATAACACTTGACATGCAAGAAACGTGATTAGTCTATGACTTGCTTATGTGATACGTTGTTTTAATACATGTTGGTTCTCGTAACTGTGTACCTATATGGACTTTATCTGTTTTGAGTAATCCTTATTAAGATGCTATTTGCTAACCCGAGCACCTTATTTTTGGGCAATGTTTTATACACTGGTGACTCGACGTGTGTGATTCCGTAAGGTGTATAGACGGGTTACTTGCTGGCGAAGTTTTCGCTAAGAACAATCATTCTATCTTCTTTTTAGGTGAGCCTGATTATGAGTTGATATTTATCGAAGACGACGGCGAGTGGGCTCAATGGGACGATGGACAAGGAAATAGATAGATGCTGGACTATTTTGTTTAAGTTTGCAAAACTTATTGTTATTATGTTGTTCTAAAACCTATGTTGGCTAGATGAACAAACAGTTTTATTTCCGCTGCAGTTTCTGGTTGTAATATTGACAATGAAGGTTTAGATTTTATGACGTTCCCGCTGGTTTTATCTTACATTAGGAAGGATGTATGCTTGATCTGCTTGACGCTTCGTAGTTCTCATAGTAGACTACGGCGGGTGCACTGGTCCCGATAACGGTATCGGGCTGGGACGCTACACTGTCTCATGACACCTATACCCTATAGACACAATATATCATGACACCTATACCCTATAGATTTTATGACGTTCCCGCTGGTTTTATCTTACATTAGGAAGGATGTATGCTTGATCTGCTTGACGCTTCGTAGTTCTCATAGTAGACTACGGCGGGTGCACTGGTCCTGATAACGGTATCGGGCTGGGGCGCTACAGGTGGTATCAGAGACTAGGCTTCAGATCTATCTCGGAAACTTAGGTTCATGATTTTTTTAGACACCTAAGCTATGATTCTCCTTTAAGGTTGATCTTTAGTTATAAGTGTTGATCTCTTTAGTGGTTAAGTATGATATGGGTTGGGTGTGTGCGAGCGCGTCTTATTATCTAACTTTGTATTAATAGTTGTACTACACACCTCACCTATTAGTACGCATTCGAGCTTTCAGTAACCCCTTGTATTTACTGAATGCTAATGCAATGTTGACCTTTTCAGAGAAATATGCCTCCAAGAAGAGATAACACATGCAACTCTGGCAATGGACAGGAGAACCAGCCACCACAAGTTGTTTTACCCCAGGTGCTCACTGATGCGCTGACGGTCATTGCACAAGGGTATGTGCAGCAGCATCAGCATCCGCCTCCACCACCGCCACATCATAACATCAGGTTCTTTTATGGAGAGATGAGGAAGATGAGGGTGCCGGAGTTCGGTGGATGTACGGATCCTGAAGAGGCTCAGCATTGGTTGGTTGAGGTTGAGAAATGTTTCCGGCTGGTGCAAGTTCTGAATGAGATAAAAGTTGAGGTGGCCACACCCCTTCTAAGTGGCAAGGCTGGCGAATGGTGGGAAGGAATGGTGTTAAGAATGACCCCACCGATCTCGTGGACTCAGTTCTGTGATGTGTTCCTTAAGTACTATCTTTGGTGGAAGACCCGGACATTGGGTCAAGATTTCGAAGAGAGGGCCAGTTGGAAATTTTCAGAGACTGCCACCCCAGAATCAAGTAAGTCAGTAGGCTATAGGAATTTGTCCGCATTGCAACAGGAACCACGTTGAAGTGTGTAGGAAAGTGGCTGGGGCATGTTTCCGATGTGGCCAAGTGGGCCATATGATTAGAGATTGTCCGGAGATGAAGAAAAATAATCCTGGAGAGGCGGCTCAGCAGCCGAGAGCGAAACCTAGAGCAAATGCCCGAGTACATCTCATGACGGACACAGATGTGCAGGAGGCTACCGATGTACGTAACTTTTGTGTGTAAAACTTTATATGGCTTTAGGTGCGGTTTTAGTAAATAAGATGCCTGCCAATGTACCTTTCGATAGCGGCGCAAGCCACTCCTTTGTAGCGAAGAGATTCACTAAGCACCTTGGTAGTTTGCCTGAATGGTTAGAGACTCCGTATCGCGTGCAAGTAGCCAGAGATCAGATTATGGTTTCATACCAGCAGTATCGAGATTGCAAATTGGAGTTTGAAGGACAAACATTCTCTGCCACACTGATCCCTATTCAGATGTATGACTTTGACGTCATATTAAGAATGGACTGGTTGGCCAAGAATCACGCCAATATTGATTGTCGGTTGAAGAAAGTGATAATCAAGAATGCTAAGATGGAGGAGGTAATATTTCAAGGAGATGTGGAACGAAAGAAAGTTCCCAAGAAGGTATATGTGTCTGTCGCGCAGGCACGTAAAGCATTGAGGAAAGGCGCTGAGGGATTCCTAGTGTATGCCATGGATGTTACTCAAAAGGTACCATCTATTGAGCAAATTCCAGTGGTCAACGAATTTTCTGATGTATTTCTGGAGGTTTTGCCAGGTGTACCACCCCCGAGAGAGGTTGAGTTTGAGATTAACTTGATTCCTGGAACAGAACCTATTTCCAAAGTCCCTTATAGAATGGCTCCGGCGGAACTGAGAGAGTTTAAGGAACAACTTCAGGAGTTACAAGACAAGAAGTTTATCCGCCCTAGTGTATCGCCATGAGGAGCACCTTTTTTTTTTGTAAAGAAGAAGGATGGTAGCATGAGACTTTGTATCGATTATAGAGAGTTGAATAAAGTTACTATCAAGAATAAGTATCCCCTTCCACGAATCGAGGATTTATTTGACCAGCTCAAAGGTGCCAAGATCTTTTCGAAAATTGATCTTCGATCAGGATATCATCAGCTGCGAGTGAAGGCCGAGGACATTGCAAAGACAGCTTTCTGCACAAGGTATGGCCACTATGAATTTTTGGTGATGCCATTTGGATTGACAAATGCCCCTGCGGCTTTTATGGATCTTATGAATACCGTCTTTCGAGAACAGTTGGATAAGTTTGTAGTGGTATTCATAGATGATATCCTTGTGTATTCTCCTGACGAGCAAACTCACACTGAGCATTTGAGAATTCTACTAGGCATTTTGAGGCAGAAACAACTTTATGCAAAGTTTAGCAAGTGTGAGTTCTGGTTAAGAAGTGTGGCTTTCCTGGGTCATGTGATATCAGAAGAGGGGATTGTTGTTGATCCGAAAAAGGTGGAAGCCATAACTGAATGGCCTAGACCTACCAACGTCACCGAAGTACGAAGTTTCTTGGGTTTAGCGGGTTATTACAGAAAATATGTTGAGGGATTCTCAAGAATTTCCGTACCTCTCAGTCGCCTTACTCAAAAGAAGTCCAAGTTTGAGTGGACGGCAGAATGCGAGCAGAGTTTCACGGAGCTTAAAAAGAGATTAATGATAGCTCCAGTATTAGCTCAACCCTCTGGAATGGATGGATTTGTGATTTATAGTGATGCGTCAAAGAACGGGTTAGGTACGTAAATTATAGTATAAGGTTATGATCTTATATACTCATTAAGTTTGGACTAACACCTTGTTTGTAGGTTGTGTTTTAATGCAAAACGAACGAGTCATCGCGTATGCCTCAAGACAGCTAAAGCCTTATGAACAAAACTATCCCACACATGATCTTGAACTTGCCGCGGTTGTGTTCGCCTTGAAGATTTGGCGGCATTATTTGTATGGAGAGAAGTGCGCGGTATTCACGGATCATAAGAGTTTAAAGTATTTGTTCTCACAGAAGGAATTGAATATGAGGCAGCGGAGATGGTTGGAATTGCTAAAAGACTATGACCTAACTATTCATTATCACCCGGGAAAGGCTAATAAGGTAGCCGACGCCTTAAGCAGGAAATCCAGCCATGCGAGGCAGTCACCACTAGAGAGAGAGATTGAGGAATTTGGTTTGGATTTGGTGGAATCCACGGTGAATGTCCTGACAGCATTGACTATCACACCGAGTTTGATTGATAGGATAAAGGAGGCTCAGAAGAAAGATAAGGCTTTAAGTGAGATAATGGAAAGGGTGAAACATAGTCAAGTTGAAGGATTTCAGACCAAAGGAGATGGGAGCTTATGGTTTAAGGAAAGATTATGCGTGCCGGACGTTGACGAACTTAGGAAAGAAGTTTTGCAAGAAGCTCATAATTCGAGGTTATCAATACACCCCGGTAGCACCAAAATGTATAGAGACCTCAAGCGTTACTATTGGTGGTCTGTGATGAAAAGACATATTGCGGAATTCATAGAGAGGTGTTTGGTGTGTCAACAAGTCAAGGCGGAACACCAACGGCCTGGTGGATTGTTGATGCCGTTGGAAATTCCGAAATGGAAATGGGAACATGTCACAATGGATTTTGTAGCTGGTTTACCAAAGACAAGAAGTGGATGTGACATGATTTGGGTTATCGTGGATCGTTTAACAAAGTCTGCCCATTTCTTACCCATTTCAAGTGAAGCACCTCTTGACAAGTTAGTGAGTTTATATATGGACAGTACTGTTAGTTTGCATGGAGTCCCGGTAAGTATAGTGTCCGACCGAGATTCACGGTTCACATCTAAGTTTTGGACAGCATTCCAAGAAGCCATGGGTACGGAATTAAGGTTGAGTACGGCGTATCATCCTCAAACTGATGGACAGTTCGAGCGGACAATTCAAACCTTGGAAGATATGCTAAGAGCTTGCGTGCTGGATTTTAAAGGGAGTTGGGACGGAATGGTAAAGCTGATGGAGTTTTCTTATAACAATAGTTACCACAGCGCAATTGATATGGCTCCTTTTGAGGATTTGTATGGAAGGAAATGTAGGTCTCCGATTTATTGGGACGAAGTGGGCGTGAGGACCATTACTGGACCTGAGCTATTAGAGAAAACGTTAGAGAGGGTGAAGGTCATTCGGGAAAGACTCAAGACGGCTCAGGACCATAGCAAGAGTTGGGCAGATTCCAAACGACGACCATTGGATTTTGACGTGGGTGATAAAGTTTATTTGAAGGTATCACCTACGAAGGGCGTCATGAGGTTTGGAGTAAAAGGCAAGCTAAGCCCTCGTTTCATTTGTCCCTATGAAATACTGGAGAAGGTAGGCGCCTTGGCATATAGGTTGGCATTACCTCCGGTGTTGGCGCAAGTTCACAATGTATTCCACGTGTCACAATTAAGAAAGTACGTGGTGGATCCAAGTCATGTACTTGAAGCTCAACCTTTGGAACTCAAGGACGATGTTACATATGAGGAAGTACCCGTGAAAATTGTGGACCGAAAGGATCAAGTGTTGAGGAAGCGAGTGATCCCTTATGTAAAGGTTCAATGGAGCAATCACACGGAACGTGAAGCCACTTGAGAGCTCGAAGAACAAATGCGGGAGAAGTATCCTCAGCTCTTTGACTAAGGTACGTAAGTTTCGAGGACGAAACTTTTTGTAAGGGGGTGGAATGTTACACCCCGTGACTTTTAAGCACGATATTCAATGCTTAGAGGTTAACCTTAGATACAACTTAATTAATTTCGTAGGTTATGAGACTTAGTCACCTAAAACATAGAAGAATAAGAAAGAAGGGTTCAAAATAGAATTAAGGGTAATTCATAGAAATTACTTGAAAGGCCCCTACTAGGAGTTAGGGGGAGTTATAGGAAGTTAGTATAACTCCCCATCTCAGCATAAGGGGGCGGTTTTGGCCACAAAGAAGAAGGAAAAATTCTGAGAAAAAGAGAGAAAAGAGAAAAGGAGAGGGAGAAGAAGAAGAGAGGAAAGAGAAGGAGGGATAAAGGCCATTCTAGGTTCAATTCTCATCAAGATTCTGCAGTAAATCCGTAAGCTTATCTAGAATTCAAGGCAAGTAATCTTTCTATACGCTTTACGTAAATTTTGATACTTTAGGCCCTATGTTCTTACAAAGAAAAAACATGAATCACACATTAGTATTCTTGTCTTGCCTATCTTAAATGCTTCGTTATATGCGAGTCTTGTTGCTAATTGAGTAAAGTCTTGTTCTTTGGGCCATAATTCTGAAAATAGTTGTGTGGTGCCTTGTTATTTACCAAGCATGCCCATGAAAGTATATATTTTGAAATGCTTATTGTCTTGCTCTACTCTTATGTTGATTGTCTACACTTAGACGTTGAGAGTAAGTGCAGGAAATTGAGGGATGAGTGATGACATTGTTGTAAACTTGTTGTGTGGGAATTGTTGATGATAACCTTTGAAGGTGGTGTATGATTGGAGAGTTAGAGAGGATGTTGTTGGGCATAACTAAGCATCAATTCATGATTAGATGTATGTTAAGTATGATGAATCTAGTTGTTAAGATGGATCTTTAAGTGTTGAATCTGGAAGGGTTGAAGAAGAAAGGAGTTGGGTGGAAGTTACTGCAGAAAAACTGTAGTTTGGCATCGTCAGAACACTTCGAACGCCTACATGAGGCGCTTCATGTCACTATAGGCACTTCATGCAGCGTTCCATGTGTCCTGGAGCTTTCCCGTACAGAAAAAAACTGCAATTTAGAACCGTCAGAACACTTCGAACGCCTACATGAGGCGCTTCAAGTCACATTAGGCGCTTCATGTGGTGTTCAATGTGTCCTGAATCATCCCCGAACACTTCGAACGCCTAGTAGAGGCGCTCCATGTCCACATTAGGCGCTCGAAGTGGCGTTCCAAGTATTCTGGAAGTATTTTTGACCCTTTAAGCGCCCTATGTAAGTGTAGTAACTTTATACACTTCTTTTGAACATAAAATGCAAGGGTATTTGAGGTATATTTGAGTTGTGGATGGTAGGTTGATCAAGTTAGAATAAGATTGAATCTTGAGTGAGTTTGTAAGAAGGATGGGCTTGGAAAGACACGACCATAGAGTGTTTGAGTATATGTTATGGTGCCGTGGACCTATCCGCACGGAAAATGAAGTATTTTATGGGGCCGTGGACCTATCCGCACGGATATATGATATATGTAATGGGGCCGTGGACCTTTCAGCACGGGGTATAAAGTATATGTTATGGTGCCGTGGACCTTTCAGCACGGGGTATAAAGTTATGTTTGCTGTGGACTGATCACCCACAGGGTATAAAGTTCTGCTACGCGAAGAATATGATATGTAAAGTAATGAAATGTTTGTGAAATGACATGCATGACATGTTTATGAAAGAAGGCATATGCATGGGTGTTGTGTGTGATTTTAAAGAAGTACATGCATCATGATACACGAAGCATAAGACTTGACATGCAAGAAACGTGATTAGTCTATGACTTGCTTATGTGATACGTTGTTTTAATACATGTTGGTTCTCGTAACTGTGTACCTATATGGACTTTATCTGTTTTGAGTAATCCTTATTAAGATGCTATTTGCTAACCCGAGCACCTTATTTTTGGGCAATGTTTTATACACTGGTGACTCGACGTGTGTGATTCCGTAAGGTGTATAGACGGGTTACTTGCTGGCGAAGTTTTCGCTAAGAACAATCATTCTATCTTCTTTTTAGGTGAGCCTGATTATGAGTTGATATTTATCGAAGACGACGGCGAGTGGGCTCAATGGGACGATGGACAAGGAAATAGATAGATGCTGGACTATTTTGTTTAAGTTTGCAAAACTTATTGTTATTATGTTGTTCTAAAACCTATGTTGGCTAGATGAACAAACAGTTTTATTTCCGCTGCAGTTTCTGGTTGTAATATTGACAATGAAGGTTTAGATTTTATGACGTTCCCGCTGGTTTTATCTTACATTAGGAAGGATGTATGCTTGATCTGCTTGACGCTTCGTAGTTCTCATAGTAGACTACGGCGGGTGCACTGGTCCCGATAACGGTATCGGGCTGGGACGCTACACTGTCTCATGACACCTATACCCTATAGACACAATATATCATCCCGGTACCCATGCTCTATAGACGCAGTATACCTCATGCAAATGCACGTGCCATGAATGCAAATGCATATCATACGTAATCTGGTATACTCACACAAATGCACGCGCCCATACACGTACATATATACATGTATGTATACCCTCACACATCCATATACATATACAATACGCATTGAAATCGTACAACCTACATACACCCCGTTTACATACATGTCTCACATATACACACAACTCACATATAGAGAAAATCCAATTACAGATATGCAACAAACAACACACTAATGCATGATAAACATAACAAACACAAATAGACCACTTACTTCTGATGCATGACAACATAACGAGCACAGATAGACCACTTACCTGACCACAAGCCCTGGATATTGCTTATAATCGCCACGGTTCAGCCACCTCGTGTTGCAATAGAAACAGTCTCTGCCATGTTTGTTTGGAACCAAACCCAACTATACAATATATTTCCTTTGTAAGGGTGAATTTTTATGAAAACATGAATTTTGCAAACACTTTTACAATTACCGTTATACTTTTCCAATTACCACTTCATTTCTGTTTCAATTCCAACTTATCTACTATGTATAAGTATACCCACGTATATGTCTGCGTCCATACACGTACATATATATGCTTATATTTACATGTTTTGTCCTCGGGCCACTTTTCTTTTCCAAATCCAAATTACTTTTCGGCAATTAAACGCATAATAATCACAAAACGTAATCATATATACATCTATATATACTTGACATAATATACTATTTTATTCCTTTAAACAATTCAAAAAAGATGTATGCTTACAAATCGGGCAATGGGCCATTTATTTATCAAAATCCATTTGGTACCCCTAATGATACAAACAACTGAGTATACATTAAAATAAAGAGAGGAAGAGAACATAAAAATTAGAGTTGGATGCTTTAATGTAAAGCCGGATGGCAAAACATTTGCCTAGTAAGACAGTAGCAATTAAAAAGTAAGAGGAAAAAAAACGGTTGACACAAACAAGTAACATTTTGTTTCAAATCGTTTTATATAATAGAAACAACCACTAATTGCAAATATAAATAATTACGTTTTGCAATAATTGTTAGTGTTTCATAAAAGAAAAGTCGCTGCATACATGATCTTTCTTTTCTTTTGAAGTTCAAATAATTAGTAACGTATTTCAAGTCGAAAGCAGTATATATTTCTCTTCTTTTTTTTTTTTCATATGCACACAAGAACTGCCGCCATCCACCATTTATACTTTAAACATTATGCCTTCAATTCTTAACTACGCAATTTCCAATTTACACCCATAATCTGCCAGCAAACAGAAACAATTCACAGATGTATACATGTATTGTATTCAAGTAAATATCATCTTAGCATTTCATCTCAATTTAATGGGACAAAAATATTCGACCATGCACTGGTGCAAAGTCTCGGTCACCATGCATAAATTCATACTATCTGCATACGTATATTCACATACCCAATTCGATGCACACATACATACATATATATATATATATATATATATATATATATATATAATTGATACATAATTACAACGAATACGTATATATAAACAACAAGCTATGCAACCACAAATACGATATGTATGATCTGATTTGATACGAAAATAGAGCCACAAGATTTATAGAAATATATTAAATATAGCAAGGGTACTTGCCTCGATTCGTGTTGTACTATACCATACGAAGAATCGGGATCAAAACGGACCAAAAATTTTTTCCTTTTTTTTCTTTTTTTGCTCCTTAGGGCTGGCGGTTGGATTGGGGAATCGGGAGTGTGGTCAGCCGATTCCTTTCTCCGATGAAGAATGCCGAGTTTGTGTGTATATGCACCTATGTATATATAAAACCATTTATAAAAAAAATCCAATTTTCCTCTCTTTTCCATTGCAGCCGTGACTTTGGTGTGGGAAACGAAAGCCTGCAATGATGCTAACTTACTGGGCTGCCGTTGATGAAGGGGAAGGGAAATTTTAAGGTAGGAGTTTGTGTTATATTAGGGTATATATAGGTAGGGTTTGGATGGACATATTCCTAGCATAACTAGGATTTAACTACTAGCATAATTTTATTCTTTTTCTATTTCTTTTCCTATTATAATAAGGATTAGTAACTTAGGATTTATCTTTTATTATTGTTATTAGTTATTTATTATTATCATTGTTTTTTTGTATCCATATGAGACGGGTATAACAGAAGATGAGTTGGAGAAGGACCCAAAACCATTGGCAGGCCAACGAAGAAGAGAAACTTTGAGCTGTACTATGGATTCTATAAAGACATAAGTCATGTTAAAAGGATTGTAAACAAGTGATGTGAGAGATCGAACACCTGATTGGTTTAGATTATCTGTAGGAGTTTTATAATCCAAAATCTAAAACACACGACATGCTGGCTTTCTACCAACCTTCTCACGATGAGAGGACAAATCTCACCAAAAAGATGAGAATGAAGATCCCAAGGGGCCATTCACCATGAGACTGGCTTCACATGAACTCAGACGATTCATGCCCGTTGAGACTAAAACCGTGGCCTGGGCAGCTGAGACAAAAGATAACCTGATGAAGTGCCATCTGCTTTGAACTACGTAGTCAAATGAGCTGTCGAGGTAAATCACAATTGGACTTGTATTCCGACGTGGAACTCTGGCGAACACATTTTTCTTTCAGTGACGAGATAGTTACACCGGCTGACATTGGCTCCTCGTCAGCAAGGGACCGCATTTGGGAGATTTTTGCCAAATATTTGGCGTGTAACCAAATCATATGCATCCCACTATATATACATATTAGTGAATTTCATTTTAATAAAAATTAGTATACATTGTCTCAAAGTGGAAATGATTTAGACACAAAGCAGGCTTCTCTCGATTTGCTGATTAGCAAGTCAGACTCACCTATTTCTTGTTGGGATTGGTGGAACTGAAGTCAGCCGAGATGAAGAGGCTGAGATGAAAAGGCTGAGCTCGAGGACTTAGAGTTGGGAGTTGATGCCAGAGATGGAAGTGTGCCGAACTGGACTGATGGCCGAGCAGAGCTGTAGGTCGGCTATATCTGCAGGTCGGCCATATATCAGATAATCATGGGAACAGATATCTCTTGATTGGAAATTTGATTAACACCAAATCCTGTTCTGGATAGAAATCTCCATGTATATATCCTTCCATAAGGAATATCCATTAAAGTCCTATTTATGGTATGATTTGATGTATAAGGCATATCCGTTGTTGTAGCCGATCCGCTTACTATAAATCTCCGGTTTAGATGCCGTGAATTATAACCGAATTCTAAGTTGGTGATAGTGAATTTCTTGGCTTGCCGCCGCCGTTGGTTTTTCTTCTCCTTGAGGGTTTTCCCACGTTAAATCTTGTGTTCTTTGTTTTAGTCTTTTCTTTGTCAATTATTCATTACTTTTGTGTGTTCTTGTAATCGTCGTTGTGGTTGTTCTTCACTGATTCCGCGTTAAGTTCCCCAACAACTGGTATCAGAGCATAGAATTTTTCTGTTTGAGTGAGAGCAATGACCGATGACAACAAGTCAAGGATTGAGAGATTTGATGGATCAAAATTCGGTTTCTGGAAGATGCAGATTGAAGACTATCTATATCAGAGAAATCTATATCTGCCTCTTGAAGGGAAAGAGGTGAAACCTACTGACATGACGGATCGAGAATAGGAGATTTTGGATTGGAAAGCGCTCGGTGCTATTAGGTTATCTCTAACCCAAACCGTTGCATTCAATATCTTAAAGGAGAAGACCACAAAGGATGTAATGAATGCGCTGACAAGGATGTATGAAAAGCCCTCTGCCTCTAATAAGGTGCATCTGATGAAGAGGCTATTCAACATGAAAAAGACCAAAAATAAAACGATGCAGGAACACTTGGGTGAATTCAACACGATCATTAGTCAACTTGAGTCGGTTGGGATTGTCTTTGACGATGAAGTTCTGGCCTTGGTGATACTGTCAAGTCTGCCTGACAGTTGGGATGGAGTTTTTATGGCTGTGAGCAACTCATCTGGAGAAGGTACATTGAAGTTTGACAATGTGGTAGATGTGCTACTTGATGAAGATTCAAGGAGGAGAAACAGTGGCACCCTTGAAAATTCTGGAGCCGCACTGAACACATAAGAGCATAGAAGATCTGCCAAGAGAGGTAATGACAGAGGTGGGAGATCGCAGTCCAAAAAGATCAAGTCAAAGGGCTCAAATCTGACCAGCTGGAATTGCAAAAAGAAGGGTCACCTTAAACGCGATTGCAGAGTCAAGAAGAAGGCTGATCGGACGGACAAGTATGGAGATGAGATACACGTTTCTCAAGTTTCCGGGTCTGATAGTGACGGGCTGATTCTGAGCTGTGATAGCCAAGCTGATGACCTCTGGATCTTTGATACTGGTGCCTCTTTTCATGCCACATCCAACAGAGGATATTTTACAAACTATAAAAGTGGAAACTTTGGTAAAGTTTATCTCGACGATGATGACTCTTGTGATATAATTGGCAAAGGGGATATCACTTTAACTCTGCTAGACGGAAGACAACTGAAACTGCTTCAAGCAAGACATGTACCTTGGCTGACCAAGAACTTGATATCAATTACACAGTTGGCTGATGATTCTGATTTTGAAGGAAGGTTCAGCAATACACATTGGAAGCTAGTCAAAGGGTCCTTGATTGTAGCATAGGGTTTGAGAGAAGGAACTCTCTAAAAGTCCTCAAGCAAGAGCTCGGTGAACGTGGTCAGCTTGGCAAGTGATGCTGAGCTGTGGCATCAGAGACTCGGACACATGAGTGTCAAAGGGATGAAAATAATGGCATCTAAAGGGAAGCTGGAAGGTCTATCCAATGTTGATATACCATTGTGCGAATCTTATGTAATGGGGAAACAAAAAGCAGTTATCTTTACAACGCACAAGAGAAGTCCCAGAGCTTAAAAGTTGGAACTTGTTCACACAGATGTTTGGAGGCCTTCAGATCTGTCTTGTCTGAATAGTTCACGTTATTATGTTACTTTCATTGACGATTCAACGAGAAAACTGTGGGTGTACTTTCTGAAACAAAAGTCTGACGTATTTCATATTTTTAAAAGATGGAGAAGCCTCGTTGAGAATGAAACAGGGCTAAAGCTGAAATGCTTGAGGTAGGACAACGGTGGAGAGTACTGCAGTAAAGAGTTTGAGGACTATTGTGCTGAGAACGGAATAAGGAGAGAAAAGATGGTGCCTAATACACATCAACATAACGGTGTCGCTGAAAGAATGAACAAAACGATCTATGAAAGGGCAAGGAGTATGAGGATACATACCGACCTGCCGAAGTCTTTCTGGGCGAGGCGGTGAATACTGCTGTCTATCTGATTAACCGAGGACCATCTACTGCCATTGACTGTAAACTTCCTGAAGAAGAGTGGACTGGCAAGAAGATCTCTCTTTCCCATGTCAGAATATTTGGGTGCATTGCTTATGCACTGTTGAAGCCAGACGAAAGATCAAAACTTGATTCCCAGTCCAAGGTATGTTCTCTAATTGGCTATGGAGGTGATAGTTTTGGATATAGACTGTGGGATCATGTAGGGAAGAAAGTGATCAGGAGTAAAGATGTGGTTTTCAATGAAAACATACTTTACAAGGACAAAGCAAAGAAACAGAAGCAGCCCGAGGAGCCTAAGTACTTTGAGCAAAGTGACGTTGGTCAGGCCGGGCTGAGCAGACCTGTTGACCAGACTGCCGAGGTGCCGACCTCGGATCATGAAACTTATGAAGAACAAGTCACACCGCCCATTACTGTTCGGAGAGAGAGGAGAACCATTACTGCACCTGCCAGGTTCTCACCTTCACTTTACTACTTACTTCTTACTGATTTTGATGAGCCAGGCTGTTATGATGAAGCAATGAGTTCTGACAAAAGTGATGACTGGAGGTTAGCTATGGAAGATGAGATGAACTCTCTGCAGAGCAATCTGACCTGGGATCTCGTAAAGATGCCACCAGGGAAAAAGGCTATCCAGAACAAATGGGTGTACAGGTTGAAGCAAGAAGCTGACGGCACTCAAAGGTATAAGACAAGGCTTGTTGTGAAAGGATTTCAACAGAAAGCTGGGGTTGACTTCACCGAGATTTTTTCACCTGTGGTCAAGCTGTCTACTATCAGAACTGTTTTGAGTATTACAGCCGCAGAGGATATGCATCTAGAACAGCTTGATGTGAAAACTGCCTTTCTTCACGGAGATCTTGATGAAGATATCTACATGATGCAACCACAGGGCTATGAGTTACCCGGTAAAGAAGACCTAGTATGTAAGTTACAAAAGAGCTTGTACGGACTGAAGCAAGCTCCAAGGTAGTGGTATAAGAAGTTTGACAATTTTATGACAAAAGTTGGCTACAAGCGCTACCATAGAGATCACTGCTGTTACTTCAAAAGATTTGAAGGTTCGTACATCATCCTCCTACTATATGTCGATGACATGTTAATAGCAGGTGGAAGCACTAATGAGATCAAGAAGTTGAAGGAACAATTAGCCAAGAAATTTTCCGTGAAGGATCTCGGTCCGGCAAAGAAGATACTGGGGCTCAGCATCTACAGAGACAGGAAGAAACAGGTGCTGAGGCTGAGCCAAAGAGATTACATCTCCAAGGTATTGAAGAGATTCAATATGGAAAATGCAAAGTCAGTGACTACACCTCTAGCAGGAAAGTTCAAGAATTTGTCAAAGCAGCAATATCCTAAGACGAAGGATGAACTTGAACGAATGAAGAAGGTACTCTATGCCTCAGCCGTGGGTAGCTTGATGTATGCTATGGTGTGCACCAGACCAGACATAGCCCATGCAGTGGGAGTTGTGAGCAGATTCATGTCAAATCTTGGTCTAGATCATTGGGCTGCAGTGAAGTGGATATTAAGGTACTTAGTGGGAACGCAAGACGTGACAATGCAGTTCGGCAACGATGATCTGAATTTACTCAGCTTTGTAGACTCTGATATGGCTGGAGATGTTGATGAACGCAAGAGAAATACAGGGTATGTTTTCAAGCTAGGCACTACTGCAATCACCTGGGTATCAAGATTGCAGAAAATTGTGGCATTGTCAACAACTGAAGCTGAGTATGTGGCATCAGTTTAAGCTACCAAGGAACTGGTATGGTTGAAGAGTTTGCTGAATGAACTGAAGCACCCTCAAGTCGGCTGCAAGTTATTCGGTGATAGTCAGAGTGCGATACACTTGGGTAGAAACTCTGCCTATTATGCAAGAACTAAGCATATTGACATCAGGTATCACTACATAAGAGATATGCTTGAGGCAAAACAATTTGACTTGGAGAAAATTCATACAAGCCAGAATCCAGCAGACATGATGACTAAGATTGTTCCAAAAGAGAAGCTTGAACTCTGCAAGGCTTCTCTTGGCCTTGTTACTTGATGAAAGTGCTGAAGTGGCGGTAGTCTGAAGAAGAAGAAAATTCATGATGCGTCTAAGTCAGTCAGTTCCAAGTGGGAGATTTTGTTGGGATTGGTGGAACTGAAGTCAGCCGAGATGAAGAGGCTGAGATGAAAAGGCTGAGCTCGAGGACTTAGAGTTGGAAGCTGATGCCAGAGATGGAAGTGTGCCGAACTGGACTGATGGCCGAGCAGAGCTGCAGGTCGGCCATATATCAGAAAATCACGAAAACAAATATCTATTGATTGGAGATTTGATTAACACCAAATCCTGTTCTGGATAGAAATCTCCATGTATATCTTTCCATAAGGAATATCCATTAAAGTCCTATTTATGGTATGATTTGATGTATAAGGCATATCCCTTGTTGTAGCCGATCCGCTTGCTATAAATCCTCGGTTTAGATGCCGTGAATTGTGACCGAATTCTGAGTTGGTGATAGTGAATTTCTTGGCTTGCCGCCGCCGTTGGTTTTTCTTCCTCTTGAGGGTTTTCCCACGTTAAATCTTGTGTTCTTCATTTTAGTCTTTTCTTTATCAATTATTCATTATTTTTGTGTGCTCTTGTAATCGTCGTTGTAGTTGTTCTTCACTGATTCCGCGTTAAGTTCCCCAACATCTCTACTAAAGGAACTTAGGTGAATAGTACTATTGTCGAATGGATGAGTATAGCATCAGCCTTCTCGGCTCGGATAAAAGAAGTGAGCAAGACTAAGTTTTTAACGCAAGGCAATGCACCTGTCTCAGGCTCTATAAACTTATGGTATTGGTGAGTCTGAGCCACTGCAGGTCTCTTATAAGTGGATGTGGGATGTTCCTTAATACAGCCTCGCTAAATCTAACCAGTCACTTTAGTGTTGTGCATACCCCTACAGTGCATACCCCTATGGTGCATACCCATCTTAATGGTGTGCATACCCCAATGGTGCGCAACCAATATCAACTCGTGAACCCGCTATTTTAAGGAGTTACAAAGCAACATGTCATGGTGCACACTTCATGGTGCGCCCAGCACCTAATCGATAGATATGGGGCAAGATGGCAGATATCTACCGAGCCCAACACGTGACCCAAGTGTGGGTATTAAGTCACATAAGTGGAGGATCTAATCCTTAATCTACGCACACCTTAACGGTAAGCCAAGGATTAAGTCACAGAAATGTAGAATTTGATCCCTAATTTATGCACCCAACACTCGGCACGTCTGGGTAACTGACTCTATGCACTCGATACTCAGTATGTCCGAGTGGTCCAAACAAGTGGCTTAAGTCGGCACAGATTTGTCACACAGTTATATTGCATTTGACCTCAGCTGGTTCGAGTAGTCACTATATCATGTGCCACAGAGATATGTTACCTTTGACCTTTGCTGGTCCGAGTAGTCATTATTGCCCTAATAAATGCACTCAAAAAAACAAGTCCTCACAACTCAAATAAGAGTTATCAGTGAGACATTACTTACGTCAAACTTTGAAACCTAGTCTAATTTATTTCTAGGCTAAGTTTCAGGGGGGCTGGACTAGAAAACTACAGTTTGTGATATTGATATGGAACATGTTTTCTAGATTTAAGACTTAGTTTAATTAAATCATTAAAGTACGTGTCCAGAGGCTGTACAAGATTATGGCTCAGCCTTCAGGGCCCCAGGTAGATGCATGCATAAATAAGAGATTTTTGCATTTTTAATCAATCTTTGAAAGTACAAGGTGATTGCATGTAGGAGTTCAAAGTACATGCTCAAGTGCCTTATCGTTCAACTTCCACTCTCTTATATTATCCGAGGTCATCACATTTATGAAAGATGTCTAAGATTTTCAATTTATTTTTACGGTTCTAGTGATTATCTTGCTCATCTTTTCGACTCAACCTCGAGGGACTAAGGACTTTATACTTGCGTGAATTTGTTAAGTATTTTTCTTCTTTATTGCTTGGAGTTCAACTGTTCATCTCACTTTATAAAGGTGGGATGATTACACTTAGGAAGTTATTACCTTTTCAGATCTTTCTGGCTAGCAGTTAGTAATTTAGAGATAACTAAATGAAAAAAATGAACATGAATCAATAATTGAACAGATACCCGGAAGGAAAAATGAAAAAAAAAATCAGTTTATTCATTCAATGATTGATTGTAGAGATTTGAGAATGAAAAGTACAAACAGGAATCAACACCTAATATAAAACGTCCCTCAGTCGGCTCCCTCACTGAAGATTATGCACTGCTCTTCAAACTCAGCCTTTGCTTTAGGATTGTACAGCTACACAATTCAGGGGTATTACTTGTTCCACAAGGGGTCCACTATAGCTCAAACGTTGATGACCTTTGTCTGCCCCATCTCCATTACATGACCTTGACGCATCGATAGATTCTTGGCCATGGACTTCTTGAATTCAGCGACGGCGAGATCCTTGGCCCCGGCTAATTGCAAAGGAAATAGCTCAGCGTCTTGCCTCGCCTTAGGCAATCTTAGCTTTACCTTTGTTCTCCCATCCAAGTCCTTCCTCAAGGCATCATTGGCCGATTGCGACTTAGTCAGAGTCAGCCCTGATGATTTCGGATTTATCACCAATGTAAAAGTCGAAATACTTGGGGTTAAGGCCGTTACTCCTCCGTCAACAGTCCTTTTAGGAAGCCTGAGAAAGGAAAGAAAACGTTAGGGGTCCCAGGGCGCTGTCCCAGGAGAACCCTCCGACGCTCAAGTCAGTTGTGGGCATTTTAGCGTATAGCTTATACTGAAATGAAGATTGTGTGGAACCTGTTTGAGGTCGGCCAGAGTATATTTGCCGAGCTGAGATGAAACCAATGGGTCTCTTCTTTTAGACTTGGGGAGGCTTGGTCAGATCTGGAAAAACTTGGGTTTCTTTCTGTTGAGAAAACCCTTTTATACTTAGCGAAGCTGGGTGCTGCGTGTCCCAGCTAGATGAAGAGGGGACATCTGGCTGGCTTGCATGGCAGCCGTGTAGCCATTTAGGATTGCTGTGCTGGCTATTTCCCTCCGTATGATCGACATCTGGGGTGAGTCAAGATTGCATGTAGGCCACGTAGCATACAGGATTATGACTGTTATAATCTGGCCGAGGTCAGTAGTCAAAGACCCGTGGCCGAGATGAACTGTTGAGGGCTTAACCGAGGGCTGGTTTCTTCCGGCCGAGCTGGATGTATAGCTGACATTTTCTAGACGTCCGAGATGCTAAGCTATTATGGCCGAGGTGCCAAGCTGTTATAGCCGAGGTGCCATTTTGAAGGGTTGAAATGCTGAGGCCTCGCAATAAAATGCTTGGGCCGAGGTTCTCTGGCCTCGGCCGAGCTATTCCGGCCGAGACGAGACTCTGAAGCCGAGTTACAATCCTTTGGCCGAGGTAAGGCCATTAAGCCGTGGTGGGACCCTTAGGCTGAGGTGAGGCCGTTATGGCCGAGGTGAACTGTTAGTTCCAGTAGGGTGCTGACCATGTGACCGAGATGGCAAGGGCCTCTGTGGCCGAGATGGAATATTCGTCTGCATATGACTTGGTCAGTCTTCAGGCCGACCTACGGTACTTAGTCACTTCTATACTCTTACTTAGCGTTGACCGTCATTGACTAAAGGAGGGTATTTTTTGGCTCATCATTTGCCCCCCAGATTAGTTTGGCCAAGCTGACCTGTGAGGGCTGGCTAATCTGTTGAAATTATCGTCCCTTGCTAAGGTGTCATCCTTTGTACTAACCATTATACCTCTAGTGAGTGCAGAGTACGAAGCGCCCCTGTCAATTCCTGGCTGTAATGAGTGGACTGATCTGACTAGACATGATCTTTCCTGGCACATGTCCATCTTGGGTTGGATCAAACTGCCTAATTACTGTCTGTGCAGACCGAGGTGACGGCAGTACGGCATTTTAGACGGCGGTCCATGATTCGGTACCAACCAGCCTTAAATGTGGCGTGGGAATCGAGGTTGGTGCTCCCGAGGTGACCTTTGGAATGGCCGAGATCCTTGCCTATAAATAGGTCTTTCCCCCTCATTTTCACTCTTTCACCTTCTTGATTTCATTCAACCCTAGCTTTAGCTCTTCCCTGGTGTCAGCTTCCTCTCCGGCGTCAATCTCTGCTCCGGCGTTCTCTGTATCTCGGCGGTTCTCTTCTCTTCTGGCGAATCGCCTGTAAGTCTTCTTCTAGCTTCCATGTCTTCCGCCTCTGATTCACAAAACCGCTCTGAAGGAGCTTCCTACATTGGCAATGAGGGAACTTTCAGTTCCTCGCCAGAAAGGACGGTTGTCTCTGAGAACCGTCTTCCAGCTCAGCCATTAAGTGACGCTGGTGATGTTGCCGGCCCTAGTAGCCGTGCTCCGCCGAGCAGAGCTGTAACCGTAGTTGAGATTTCGCCGGAGCAGGCAGAAACCATCCCTGCTCCGGGAACTGCCGCAGACCCTCCTAAATCTAGGGTTTCAAGTCTGCTAGTGGAAGTAGTTTATAGGGGGTCTCCTTCAGCCGAGGTCCAAGAGTCATTTTGTACTCTGTCCGAGGTGGACGTTTCCTTGATATGTGGTATGTATGATATTGATGTTGAACAGTTTGACCCCCTCCTTCCTTTGCCCAATCAAACAGCCTATGACCCTCCTGTGGGATATGAGGCTATCTATGAAGAGTACTTTCATTCTGGGTTTCGTCTTCCTGTCCCAGTCTCTTTATTCCGAATTCTTCACTCATATAGTCTTAGGCTTCCCCAGATCAAGCCTAATAGTTTGAAAATTATTCTATCTTTTCTTCTCTTCCTTAGAGCATCAGAGATCGCCTTCGATCAGAGGATCTTTAGGAGTTTGTTTTCCTGTAGAACCTCTGAGAGTTGGTACTACTTTACCAAAAGAGTAACCCCTGAGGATTTCAACTTTGTTGTTCATATACCTACTTTTAAGAAGAACTGGAAGGGTAGATTCTTTTGCATCAAAAAGTTAGGACTGCCTAGGCTAGACATATGGAAGTCGGGTAAAGCCGACAACATGAAGCCAAGCTCGGAGTACTGTGATGAGGCAGCCAAGTTGTACTCCCTGCCCACAGTCATTGACTGGCATAGGGTGGATGACTCAGTACTGAAAGCAGCCGACCTGAGCTCCTTAGCTTCAGGTCCCCATTATAAGCCCCTTTCTCCAGAAAATTTGACAATAGTTCGGGGTATGCTCTGGTACTTGTGCTCCTTTTTCATTCTGTCTGCCCCCACTTAACCTTGTGCACCTTATGCAGGTTCCATGGCTCCTGGAGGCAAAGAGTTTGCAGCCAAGATTGCCAAGGCTGCATCTAGCAAGAAAGCTCAAGCTGCCAAGGCAAGGGCCGAGGCTGATCAAAGTCTGCCCCCAGCTGAAGGCATTGCCGAGGCTGAGGTGAATCAAGCCATTACAATTGCATCTGGGTCTACCACTCCAGGTATTTTGCATTTTGCAAACTTTTAAAATTGCTCATTTGAGTGGTTTTTTACTTTGGCTACTATAGCAGAGGCTAGGGCCGAGATTCCCCCAAAGGATCCAACTCCAGCTGATCTCAGACAGACCCAGCAAAATGTAGGCTCTGTACTGGGGAAAAGGCAAAGGGACGATGCTCCAATCCCCGAAGCCGGGATCCCACCTGCTCAAGAGCAAACTGTGATGGTGGGAGAATTTGATGAAACCGATACCGTGATGGCTCCAGCTGTGGCCAAAAAGATGAACAGCTTAATACTGCCTCTGGACAAACAGCGTGTTTCAAACGCATCCTGGTGCAATTTGGTCAACTCTGTTCACATCAACTCTGCCATGGTATGAACTAACTGTCTTGTTATACCCATTGAGGTTTTACTAACGTTTTGGTAAACCAATTGAAGGTACAATTGTGTGAGCTCATCAACCGAAGTGAAGAGCTGCAAAGTCAGCTAACCGCCAAAATCCAAGAATCTGAAGCGACTTCCCAGGGCATCACGTCCTTGAAGGCAGAAAACAACAAGCTTCAGGGACAAAAGGAAGAGGCTGAAGTCAAATGGGCTATAACTAACTCCTTGGTAGCCGGGCTGGAGAAGAGGAATGCCGACCTGGAGGCGTGTTACAACCAGGTAATGGCAGAGTCAGGGCAGAAGGATGCCGTGATTACATCTCTGCAAGAGAAACTGGAGCAGCAGGCATCAAATTTTGCACTTCAACTATTGGCAGCCAAAGCTGATGCAGTGGCTGAGTTCAAGAAATCCGAGCTCTTCGAAGAGAACACGGTGCTGCTGCAAGGCCCAGTTCTGCAGATGGGCCAGACAAAGGCCATTGATATTTGTGCCGAGGTCTGTCCTCAGTTGAATAAGAAGGATCCTCGGCTGGTTGAACTCTATAACTCCCATGCTGAGGCCGAATTCGAGACTCAGTTCCAAAGGTTCATTGAAGGAGCCGACTTGCGGGAGGATAAAGAGCAGATATAGGCTCGTTCTTAGACTGAAACATGTACTCAGTTATCAATGAAAGCTTCAGCCTTCTTAATTTGCAGTTCTCGTTTATTTCTGAGTTTTTTGCATTTTTCAGTGTTTTTCCTTCGTACTTTTTGTTGCCAAGTTCTCACGTCGGCCTCCCTAATCCGAACAAATCTCTTTAAAAGAAAACATGTTCACAGACCAGCGTAACTATGCTTTTCAAGTTTATTGTTGTCGAGATTGACGTCGGTCTTATTAAACCTGCTCAGTCTTAAATAAAGATTGACAAAATAAAAGTTACCTTGTCACGCTGAGCTAAATAAGAGAATCTTGTGTTTTCTTGGCCAAGATCCCATTTAAAGGGATAATTTTCTGAGCATATCCGACGTATGCTAGCCGCGGTGAGATATAGAGGTATCTGCCTCCCAACCTTTTCCAGATTTGCCAAGGTCATACAAGTTTTTTCAGCGAGTTGGTGCCTCGAGCTAGCCGAGGTCTTGAGGTACCCTTTAACGGGCATTTGCCCTGTATGTGGCGAGGTCTTTTGTACCTTTAACGGGCATTTGCCTCGTTCCTGCCGAGGTCTTTTTGTATCCTGTAGCGGGCATTTGCCTCGTTCCTGCCGAGGTCTTTTTGTGCCCTGTAGCGGGCATTTGCCTCAGTCGTGCCGAGGTCTTTTTGTACCCTATAGTGGGCATTTGCCTCAGTCGTGCCGAGGTCTTTTGTTAGGAACTCCATTCCGCAAAGTTGTCCACAACATTGAGTTGGATAAACACAAGCTTTTATTGCCGAGAAGTCTCATGCACCGAAAGGTGACTTGACTTTATCGAATGCCGTATAGACTCATTACAAGGCCAAACTGGGGTTTTCAACTGTACAAGAAAATTGGTCCCCACTTAGAGCTCGGCTTACTGTCATAGCAGCCTTGCTTGCAGTCAGAGCTGTTGTTTAGATTGGCATCCATCTCGAAGATTGTCTAAGCCAGATCGGCTGTGCAAGTTTGATCTCGGATCATAAAATTGCTGCAGATGGCCTAGTTCAATGAGGCGCACAATTTCTTGGCCAAGTTGCCTACAATCTTCTATGACATGCCCAATATCGTGGTGATAGAGGCAGTAGAGTTGTGAATTCCTCTTATGGAGTGGCCCGGCAAGGGGCTGAGGTTCTCTAGCCAGCCCTTTCTTTCTCATATAGGAAAGGATATGGGCCTTTGAAGCTAACAGAGAACTTCTTTCCCTACCCTGACCCCCAAGTTGAACTTTGACAGATGCTCTTTCTCGCCGTGAGGCCTGGATATGCTCTTTAAGCCTGAATGGCAGAGATGAGGTTAGAGTGCACTGTGTGCCCTGGTAACTAGACCTTTATGTTGAACATCTTGCTTCAGTCACCATCTCGGTTTGATATTCAGAATGATATCCCGGCCGAGATGGGGAATATTCCAACTCCTGTACACTAGAACTACTTGGAGAGGGGCCACTGGTACCTCCTGCTAAGGCTTTCCCTCTCATTTCCATTACAGCTTGGAATGCTGTCGGATTTTGAGCCACATAGTGTATAGCCCGCATATGTTCTTCATATGTGAAGATAATAGGAATTGAAAACTCCTTTGGCACCATGGAGCACTGAGCAGTTGGTTACAAAGAAGACCTTTGATTGTCTTCCTTGCTGATCTTTCCCTCGATAGCTTCCGAGGTCAGCTAAGAGGAGTTGTTAGGAATGCCTTGAATTGATATTTCGAAGGTAGAGGGACCCGGAGGTTCAGCCCCTTCCTTCTAGCGTCAATATGATGATGTCGGATTTATCACCAATGTAAAAGTTGAAATATCTGGGGTTAAGGCTGTTACTCCTCCGTCAACAGTCCTTTTAGGAAGCCTGAGAAAGGAAAGAAAACGTTAGGGGTCCCAGGGCGCTGCCCTGGGAAAACCCTCCGACGCTCAAGTCAGTTGTGGGCATTTTAGCGTATAGCTTATACTGAAATGAAGGTTGTGTGGAACCTGTTTGAGGTCGGCCAGAGTATATTTGCCGAGCTGAGATGAAACCAATGGGTCTATTCTTTTAGACTTGGGGAGGCTTGGTAAGATCTGGAAAAACTTGGGTTTCTTTCTGTTAAGAAAACCCTTTTATACTTAGCGAAGCTGGGTGCTGCGTGTCCCAGCTGGATGAAGAGGGGACATCTGGCTGGCTTGCATGGCAGCCGTGTAGCCATTTAGGATTGCTGTGCTGGCTATTTCCCTCCGTATGATCGACATCTGGGGTGAGTCAATATTTCATGTAGGCCACGTAGCATACAGGATTATGACTGTTATAATCTGGCCGAGGTCAGTAGTCAAAGACCCGTGGCCGAGATGAATTGTTGAGGGCTTAACCGAGGGCTGGTTTCTTCCGGCCAAGCTGGATGTATAGCTGACATTTTCTAGACGTCCGAGATGCTAAGCTATTATGGCCGAGGTGCCAAACTGTTATAGCCGAGGTGCCATTTTGAAGGGCAGAAATGTTGAGGCCTCGCAATAAAATGCTTGAGCCTCGGCCGAGCTATTCCGGCCGAGACGAGGCTCTGAAGCCGAGTTACAATCCCTTGGCCGAGGTAAGGCCATTAAGCCGTGGTGGGACCCTTAGGCTGAGGTGAGGCCGTTATGGCCGAGGTGAACTGTTAGTTCCAGTAGGGTGCTGACCATGTGACCGAGATGGCGAGGGGCCTCTATGGCTGAGATGGAATATTCGTCCGCATATGACTTGGTCAGTCTTCAGGCTGACCTGCGGTACTTAGTCACTTCTATACTCTTGCTTAGCGTTGACCGTCATTGACTAAAGGGGGTATTTTTTGGCTCATCAAGCCCCAAATCAGAGACTTGGCTGTTTAGGTTGTCAATGGTGGAGGTGGAGGTTTTCAGGGCTGTATCAGCCTCGTGCTCACTTGTCTTTTTCAATTTCACCTTCAAGCTCTGTGACTCTTTGCACTTTTCCTTTGCGATCCTAGAGAAAGTGATACGTTGTTCATCTCTTTCTCCATATGCTCACCCAAGGCTTCAGCTCCTTTCCGAACTCAACTTGAACGGTCTTGAACTACATGAAAATTAACTGGTTAATAAAAGTAAAATAGAAGTATTGGACGTGTTAGAGGCAAAGGCTTACCAAGGCCATGTCACACTAGAGCTTGTCCGCCAGATCTCCTGAATGACAGAGGCTAGGCCAGAAGTATTAAGTCCATGTTAAGTTGACGTGATGTCTCAGTCACCAAGGCGTTGCTTTCTTATGTCTGAGACTCTCCTTGCTCTTCAAATTCTTAAGCTTCTGCGGTCGACGACACCTCAAAAGTTGGCAGCTTAATTGGACTACGTCACTCTTCTCGAGTGAAGTGTGGTTGTATAGATAGCCGAGCCTTTGGCCCCTTGTCCTCGTTTTCGATTGTGGAGCCAATGCTGCCCCATTATCATCCCCTCCTTTACTAAGGAGATGACCTCAGCTGCAGCTACCGCGCTAACAAGTTCAACGCAAATATCCAGTTCACCTCTTGGTGTAAAGAAGATGATTCTGGTGTCCTTCAACAAGGTTCAAAGCAAAATATTTAGTCTATTTGGATTGGCATGGTGCAAGATGCATCCTTTACTCCTACAACTCTCAAAGCTCGCTAGTCGACTGCATAACGATTGCCTCCCGCTCTGATTCCCTTATGGGTGTAGAAATACTATATAGTATACTGTATAGTACTGTATAGGAATTATATATACTCTGTATATAGCTGTTTATGTCTGATAAGGATGCCATCATCTGTGTGATGGTAGTAGCCGTTGGAGTCAGTTGTTTTATTCTTCTTCCTTTGTGTATATAAACACATCACTATAAGGATTGTTCTTAATGCCTTTGAACATTTTATTAATGAAAGAGATTCTTCTTCAATTATTTCTTCTTGGTATCAGAGCTTATAAAGAAGAAGTCACATCTGTATGAATCTCTTCAAACGTCTGCTCTTCACTATCCAGTTTTTCGGTTCAATAAGAATCATTTAGCAGAAGCATTTCAAAAATCAATCTTCTTGCAAAAGGGACAAGATTGAAGAAATTAAAAAAAAGCTTCGTGAAAAAGACAAGGTTCTTGAAGGTCTGGAAAAATTCAGAATTTTACAGGAAGCATCACAAGGTCTGGATAGATAATCTGAAAGAAAACTCACGAAGAAGAAAGGGGATGTAAATGTAGACGGTGACGGAAGTGTGTAAACGGCGTTAAAAGAAAAACAGCCGTTTGCAATTCTCGATATTGAAGAAAATAAAAAGTGTTTTTTCTCTGTTTATTTTTACACATTATTACCCTTTGTCTCTTCCACGTGGATGAGTTGATTTGTTGTCCTTCTTGAATGCAAATGGAAGGTACAGTTGTCCCTCAAAAGTCTCACTTTTATTTTTAACTTCAGCAACAGATGCTTTTAAAGATTTGATAAAATCTTTCCCACTTAAAC
Source organism: Eustoma russellianum (assembly GCA_036186865.1). Lineage (NCBI taxonomy): Eukaryota > Viridiplantae > Streptophyta > Magnoliopsida > Gentianales > Gentianaceae > Eustoma > Eustoma russellianum. The sequence continues at coordinate 32,545,588 of AP025059.1, read as the reverse complement.
GTCCACATCTCATTTACTCTTGCAGATTTTTTTTCGTTTCTTCATCTCTTCTGTCAAAATCACATTTGCTGCTTGTACTACCTATTCTTCTCTTTATCAGCTTGCTTGTTCAAGCTCCTATTCTCCGTCATCTCCTTCATCTCTCATCACCACGCCATTTTTCTCTACAACTGATATCCATTTCTTCACTTGCATGGCAGAACAAAGCAGTGAAGTAACATCTTCTAGTGTTGGGGTAAAACAACCCACAAACTCGTTTGTTGATTCCACCCCAATCACCATTACAAATCAAAAGCTTACTGGAAATAATTATCTTCCATGGAGTAGAGTTGTAGAGCTTTTTATCACTGGTCGTGGAAAAAAGAAGTAATTGTCTGAGAAGATGATCATCCCTGCAGAGACTGATGAAAAATTTGCTACGTGGGAGGCTGAGAATTCAATGATAATGTCATGGTTGCTTGGCTCCATGACACCAGAAGTTGGGAATATATTCATGCTTCACCAAACCGCTGCCAGTATCTGGAAAGCAACTAAGGAAATGTTTTCTAAGCGGGATAATATCTCAGAGCTTTATGAACTAGAAGCTCAGCTTAAGGACATTAAACAGGGGGATCAGTCGGTGAGCAAGTATTTTAGTTCTCTTTCTCAGATTTGGCAGCAGATTGACTCATTGGAGGTCCATCCGTGGACATGCAATCAAGATAATCAACTGTTCCGCTCAATCAAAGATACCAAACGTATATTTGGCTTCTTGTCTGGTTTACATAAGGACGATGATGCAGTAAGGAGTAGGGTTTTGAGTACAAAGCTTTTTCCAACTATTAATGCTGCATTCTCAGAAATTAGGCAAGAGGAGAGCAGGATGAAGGTCATGCTGGGATCTGGATCTATTTCTACATATAAACTTCTGTTCTAAACTCACAAACTACTAAAACTGATAAAGGAATATTTATGGCTTCCAAGAAGGCAGGGCCAGGAGGATATGTGAAGAAATTTTGTAAGTTTTGTCACAGAAATGGACACGTGGTGGAGGAATATTATAGGAGGCCAGGTGGTACTGTGAAGCCACCATCTTCATTTTACAAGCAAAACAATTTCAGGCAGGGAAACTCTAGACGATCTGATTCAAGTGGCTCATGGAGGTCTGAATCTGACTCATGGAAACCTCCAAGGGCTGCAGCTGCTGATGCAAACAAGGCAGAGACTACTGAGGCTGTCTTTACTCAGGAACAAATGGATGCAGTCTTAAAGATCTTGGAAAGTCAGAGAGCCCAAACTCAGGCACAAGGCCAAACTCAGGCACAAGGTACTGGACTTCCTAGTGATCAGATAAGAGCCACAATGGATAGCTCAGGTAATGTAGGTAAGCAAAACTTATGGATTATTGAATCGGGTGCAACCCATCATATGACTTATAATAGGAACCTACTGACATCATTTAGGTGTTTTGCTGGTTCTAGAAAAGTAAAAATTTCCAATGGTCAAACAATTGATATACTAGGATATGATAATATAGGTATATCTAGGAAACTAGTTCTCAAAAATGTGTTATATATTCCACAGCTTAGCAGTCACTTAGTCTCAGTAAGGAAGCTTATATTGGATAATAACTGCTTCACAGTTTTTTACTCCATCTAACTGATTCTTCATTCCTTCTTCCTCTTCTTGCTTTCAGGAGAAAGCTTTGAAGGAGGGGATTTTGAAAGAGAAGATTGGCTATGCTAAGCACCAAGCTGGACTATTTGTTTTTGAGGATCTGACACCAAGTTATTTTGAAGATTATTCTAGTACTTATTCTTGTATGAACAACACTTCTGTTCCTAGAATAAGTAAGGTAGATTCTAGAATAGATCTTATTTTGCTTTGGCACATGAGACTTGGACATCCTAATTTTTTGTATCTCAGGAAACTGAAGCCTGAGTTATTTGCTGGAATTAATTGCAATGATCTCAAGTGTGAAACGTGCTACTTTGAAAAACAGAATAGAGTACCTACCCTGTAAAAGGCTATCAAGCTAGTGCACCGTTTAACTTGATCCATTCGGATATATGAGGTCCTTCCAGAACTCTAAGTGTAAACGGTAGTAGGTGGTTTGTGATATTTGTTGATGATCACACAAGAGTTACATGGCTTTATTTGATGAAACATAAATCTGATTTACCTAAGGTTTTAAAGACGTTTGTTTCTTTGATTCAAAATCAGTTTAATAAAGTTATTAAGAATCTCAGGACTGACAATGGCATTGAATATCTTGATACTGAAGTCAGGACTTTTTTAGATGACAAGGGAATACATCATCAAACAACAAATGTGTATACACCACAGCAGAATGGTCTTGCTGAAAGGAAGCTTAGGGACATTCTTGGTGTAGCAAGATCTGTAATGTTCTCAATGAACGTGCCTAAGTACTTATGAGGAGAAGCAGTTTTAACTGCAACCTACCTGATCAATAGGATGCCATCAAGGGTACTTGGATACATTAGCCCAAAACAACAATTACTGAATGCTTATCCATGCTGCTTATTGATGTCTGAATTACCTTTTAAAACTTTTGGATGTACAGTGTTTGTTTATTTACAGTCACAGAACAGTGGGAAGCTTGATAGAAGATCTCTCAAGTGCGTTTTCATTGGATACTCTGGAACCCAAAAAGGCTATAAGTGCTTTCATCCTGATTCTAGAAAGATTCATACTACCCTTGATGTTGTTTTTGATGAAAAATCTTCTTATTATCTGACTATCCCTCAGTTGAATACACATAGTACAGATACATGAAATTACTGGAGTATTATTGACATCTCTACCATTGGGGGATCAGCCACTGATGTTCAATCTGTCCAAAGAGAGAACAACATTACCCAAGCTGAAACAGACGGTATTTTTGAACAAGGTGAGCAGGAGGCTGAGGATAGAAGGGTCTTTAGGCCTCCTGTAACTCAGGTGTATTCCAGAAGAAGGCATACCAGTTCCTTCTTAGATCAGTCTGATCCTGCATATACTTCTCATATGGTTCAGGAGCTAGCAGGTAATAATTCTTTAGAGTCTGAATTAGAACTGCCTATTGCATACAGGAAAGGTACACGTGAGTGCACCAAGACTCCATTTCATAGGCTTCTAAAGGCTAAGGTATCTTCAACCAAATATCCTTTAGATAAATTTGTTAACTATGATAGGTTGCGTTCTAGTTTTAAGACATTTACTGTTGCTCTTGATCATCACATTATTCCAACGAATGTTACTCAGGCCATGAAAAATAAATATTGGAAACAGGCCATTAATGAGGAAATGAATGCTTTAATTAAAAATGAAACTTGGGAATTAGTACCTATGACTGCTGAACATAAACCAATAAGATGTAAATGGGTTTTTTCACTAAAGTACAACTCTGATGGAACTTTAAATAGGTATAAAGCTAGGCTTGTTGCAAGAGGCTTTACTCAAGCTTATGGGATAGATTATTTGGAGACTTTTGCACCAGTTGCAAAACTCAACATTATCAGAATTATTTTCTCTTTGGCTATTAATCTAGACTGGTCATTATCTCAACTTGACATCAAGAATGCTTTTCTTAATGGAGAATTGAAAGAACAAGTATTTATGCATGTTCCACCAGGGTATGAAACTGAGGAAACAGCTGGAAAAATCTTGAGGCTTAAGAAGTCTATATACGGATTGAAACAATCCCCAAGAGCATGGTTCTCTAGATTTGCACAAGTCTTGATTCAATATGGCTTTACACACGCTCATAGTGATCACACTCTATTTGTATTAAATTCTGGAAAACAACTCATTATACTCATTGTCTATGTGGATGATATTATCTTGACTGGCCATTATGTACTTAGTATAGCTAAAGTTAAGAAATACTTATCAACTGTATTTGAAGTCAAAGATTTAGGATCATTACGCTATTTTTTGGGGATCGAAGTAGGAAGGAACCAGGGTGGAATGAGTATTTCTCAAAGGAAATACATCCTGGATTTATTGGTTGAAACAGGGATGGCTGGATGTAAACCAGCTGTTACTCCTCTTGAGACTAGTTCTTTACAGTCTGAAACTTGGACTACTCTTGCTGATGTTCAGTCCTATCAAAAATTAGTTGGTAAGCTTATATATTTATCACATACACGTCCAGATATAAGTTACGCTGTTAGTTATGTTAGTCAATTCATGCATGGCCCTACTAATATTCATTTACAAGCTGTAATGAGGTTTTTAAGGTACCTAAAGGGAGCTCCTGGGCAAGGCTTGTTCTTTGGAAAGACTGAAGACCGAACTATACAAGTATTCATTGATGCAGATTGGGAAGGATCAAAGGGTGATATGAGATCAACATCCGGATATTGTTCATTTGTATAGGGAAATTTAGTTACATGGAGAAGCAAAAAAACAACCTGTTGTTGCAAGGAGCAGCGCTGAAGCGGAATTAAGAGCTCTTGTACTTGGAATTTGTGAGGGGTTATGGATCAAGCGGGTACTTAAAGATCTACACCATGACTGCAGCAGTTCACCTATTTTTGCATATTGTGACAACATTTCTGCCATAAACATGGCTGAAAATCCTATTCATCATGATAGAACAAAGCATGTGGAAGTTGATAGGCATTTTATCCGGAAAAAAATTGAGAATAAGTCTCTTCGATTACAACATATTTCCTCATATGAGAAACCAGTAGATGTGCTTACAAAATCAGTCCCATCCAGTATTTTTCAAAAGTTATTGTCCAATCTTGGTTGTCTCAATATCTACACTAAGCTTGAGGGGGGTGTAGAAATATTGTATAGTATAATGTATAGTACTGTATAGGACTTATATATACTCTGTATATAGCTGTTTATGTCTGATAAGGATGTCATCATCTGTGTGACAGTAGTAGCCGTTGGAGTCAATTGTTTTATTCTTCTTCCTTTGTGTATATAAACACATCACTGTAAAGATTGTTCTTAATGCCTTTGAGCATTTTATTAATGAAAGAGATTCTTCTTCAATTATTTCTTTAATGGGCTCCTTGGTTCCCCAAGCCATCGTCTCTGTTGCTGAGCCCACTCGATTTACCACATTGGCTGCCTGCATTCCTTTATTCTTTGCCTTCATGGCAACAACAAGGTCAGCAGACCTTCATGGCAACAACGAGGTCAGCATGTCATTAGTTTGACAGTAAAAATAGAAACAAGAAAATACAAGAAGAAGACTCAAACCCTAGCCTCGAAGACTTCAAAGTCTTTCTCACTAAGAATGCTGAAGTCAAGGCCATAAACCAAGTGTTCCAGGTCAGCCTTCCTTAGGGCGTAGCTACTAACCTTGGCCAGTTAATGATGGCCTTAAAACTCTGGAAGCTTCGAGCCACCTCTTGGTGTTGTGAGCTAGGTTGCTTGTTATTGGCCTTCGACGTTCACTAGACGTCTTTGCTGGTTGTGCTGATCTTCCTCGCATAAATAAATCACCCCTTTTAGTTTTTGGTCGAGGATGGTAGATTTTCAACGAAGTAAAACTCCTTATTTAGGGTTTGCTCGCTAAAATAGAACCAAATTTTAGAGGTATTCCACTTGAAGAAGCCCTAGAAAGTTTCAACATAAAAAATGATATGAAGAACACTGAGGAAAAGGAAGTAACAAGCTAGAGCTCTAAGGCCGTTGGGTCCGACATGAAGTAACCTATATATGTCGGTAAAACATAATGACAATTTTTAAAGGATGTGGAACATACAGTTTGAATTCAGTTTTGAAATATTCTTTATAGACGGTCTCGTAACCCACAGGAGGATCATGAGTAGTTTGGCTAGAAGGTGGAAGGATTAGGTCAAACATGTCGTAGTCAATCTGATAAATTTCACAAAGTCCATTCAGATCAACCTGCGACAGGGTGCAAATGTGTTTTTCAACCAGGCCAGCAGGCTTACCTCTATCTACTGGCTCAAAAGACAAGGAGTTAGGGTCTACGACCTGAGGTTTACAATTTGCCAAAAGCACCATAGGGCCCACCACTTGAACAGTGTCGCTATGCTTAGCAGTGTTGCTGGGCCAGCCAGACTAGGATCCCCCATCTTTTGCCTTTTGGTGAGGTAGGAAAAGTCGCCAAAGACGGTCCTCTCCTATGAGGAGCATGACACAAACTCGTCTCCCACGATACCTGTTTAGGAGGCGGCCTCACGGAGATTCTGAGACTCAAAAGAAAACGGGTAAGACATAATGAAAACAATTAAAGAAAGAAGAACGAGGAGACTTACTTGGCAGAGGTGAAGAGGAAATGTAAAGAGTTGAAGGCAGAGTAGGGGTTGGCTAGAGAGAAGCAGATGGAGACACAGGAAAGATGGACGGACGCGAGGTTGGCAGAGCGCAAAAATCTCAGAATGAGGAAGGAGATAGAAAATGGAAGGAAAAGTCTAAAATTGGCATTTTAACCTGAAATATTTGGAGGGTAACAAATATATTCCCACTGTGATACCAGCTACACAAAGTTCAAGGCACATTAAAGATGAAATTGCCTCGAAATTGATATCTAAAAGACTTATCATTGATGCCAACTGAGCAGCCACTCAAATTTTGGCAAGTTAGAGGCGCCGTCAATGGAACAGTCAGTGGTTTATTCGTACTAAAAAATCAGTTTTCTCTCATCTGCTCAACAAGGCTAATCTTGGGCATTTGATGAGGATAAAGCCATCAACAAGAATCACGACAAGTGTTACAAACCTGGTCCATTACAGTTAATGTTATTTGGCCTTTACGAAGACATAGGTCGTCTTAGGTTCACATCGGCAGAACGAGACTAACCACAAACGAGGCGGCCCAGCCATGAAACGCATGATGTTCCCTCGACACTGACATGGGTCTCAATCAACACCTAAAACTTGCCTCGAGGCGTTAAGGATTGGGCAACTGAGCCTTAGTTCTCAGCTCAGCATCAACTGTCACTTTGGTACAAATGCACACCTCAGCCATGCCACGCAAATCGGGCATGGACCCACTGTCTCAATCTTGTCTGGTCGGCTCGGCAAAGCAAGCACCTGCCATGCAAGCAACTTGGCCATGCATCTCGACACGTGATGAAATATGGCAGTCATGCACAAGCGGGACAGGATACTTGACACTCTCTTATGGATACTCAACATGTATTAGTTGTCCAAACTATATACAAGGAATAAATGGTGCCTTTTAGGAGGCAGATTCAATTGGAGCCTGATTTACAAAAAGGTTAACCTGTTAAGCGATAAGACCACCCATATTCCATTAAAAAGAGACATGTTTCTCTAATATTTTCTCATACAAACATGGTAAAATTCGTAACTGACTTGGGCGTCGGAGGGTTTTCTCCATAGCTATCTCTAAGACTGTTCAACTTGTGCAGGTTTCTGAAAATATTAGTCCTAGAAAAAAATTACGTATGCACAAGATTTTACGACATTTCATCTTATTTGGATTATCTATGGTCCAAGTGAAGATCCAGACTTTGCAAGTAATGAATTTGAGTTAATTTATTATATATTTTCATCTTTTTTCTGCTAGTCCAGAAGTTAAGGGAGTTCATGTGCTTGCTTGGGTTTTTTCTGGTTGATTTGGTGATCTTGATGAGTTTTCTATATGGGCTTTTCCATCTTTTGCTTTATTTTCTTTCTTTCTCTTGAAAGTTTTTTGTGGTTTTTTGGTTTTTTTTTTTTTTCCTTCTGATGTTGGTATCTTTCGAATATTTTCTTTGTTGGTCTTCCCTTTCGCTCTGTAAGCCCTGGTTGGCAATGGAAGATAACTCCTGTTTCGATCAGGGGAATCAAGCATTGCTCAATTAGATGTTTTCAGATAGCCAATATATTTTCAAACTTAGACCAACTGGAAATTTAGAAATAATTACCATGTTGTGTTGTTTGGATTTGGCATCCTCGAATTTCGAATTTTTATCTTCACAAGACACTCTAGCGATAGCTTTTGTTAAGTATGTTAGTTAGTTATCTTCACAAGGCACTGGAACTTAGTTAATGAACTTGCTAAAAGATGATGCATGCCACCATTTATTTTTTACCCTTTTTAATTTGTCATATAGTCAACATAGACTTGTCGATCTCAGTGAATATTCCTAGTTTACACTCTTTTGTGACAGTGTTAGTGGTACAGCTCTTAGTATTTAGGTGGCTTGACTATTCAGCAAGCTCTCCATTGATGAGTATTCAGTGAAATCTTGTGCACATGGACAAAGGTCCACCCTTTTACTTAATGAGCATGCAGTGATTAGCTGACCAAAAATAGTACAAATGTAGAGCTTTTATCTTTTACATAGATGTGCTTGGTAATTTATTTATTTATTAATCGAGTCAAATAATCGGCTGACCCCTTTCCCCTTTGGTACATATTCGTTAAGTAAATTATCTTGAGCTGCACTTGGCAATTTATTTGTTTTTCCTCATCTCGGAATACCATTATAACATGGCCCACTAAAGTGGAATTCTCATTATGATTGGCTGCATGATAACTTCGAAATTTCATTCATGAAGTCTCACTTACACACTAGCATTCTCGACTGTTTACTTATTATTCCAAATCTGAAAATAATTTGATAGTTGTTGGATATTCCGTTTTTGTACCCTTTTCTTATTATTCCCATGATGGCATGCTATGATTGCTTTCTAACTTCTGTACTCCTCAGTTGCTCTTCGCTCTTGTCCGCTAGCAACAATATGGCCTTTAAGCATGGCATCTCCGGCAAGCTTGGTCTATTTAGATCGATGCCTATATTTTTCATATTTGACGTTTGCTCTTTTTCTGTTCCTATTTCTAGAATAAAGTACATATTCTTCTTTAACTTTGGAATAAAATAGAATAAAACACATTGATTCACTAAATTAGCTGCGATTCTTGTATTGTAAACAGCAGTTGATCGACACAACTTGACGTAATTTTTATTATAGACTATCCGGAAACAACATCTTTTTGTCAATAATTGGGTAAGCTTGCGTACACCCGACACCTTTTACTCTGCCATATACGGAAGTTGTTGTCCTTTGCTCTTTTTTCATACTTGCTTGGAACATGGTTTTGAATATGATGTTAAGAGATAAAGTGATGAGCCGAGGAGAATATGCCGAGCAAAGCACTATTAGACGCGCAGAGCAGAGGATAATTAGATACTCTACACAACCAGATGTTGACTAGAAGAGGAATGAGCAGAACACACTTAAACACTGTACATAACCATGTATAAAACAGAAGTACATAGCAAAACAGACACTTAAACATTATATCGAGCATATTTAGACACTGTACATAATCAGGTACAGAGCAGAACACACAAACAATGTACATAACCAGACGCTGAGTAGAAGTATAGAGCAGAACACTCATTTAAACACTGTATAGAATATAATCATTAAATATCATGTCACTGTCAGTTTTGTCAACATACTAACCATTGACATATTCTAGCCGTTCGAAGTCTTCTAAACAACTTTTATATAAGTAGAAATATATGTACATTCAAAATTATTTTGTTGATTGTATCAGAGCTTTAAAACGCCGTTTTTCCTGCTTTCTCTTCCTCTTTCTCTGCTACCTTTCTGAAAAACTAAACAATGGCAGAATATAGTGAGACAATGGCAATTTCCACCTTGGGAACACGTCCAGAGACAGGGTCAAATGCCAATACACCATCATTTGATGGTACTTCTATTCTGATTATCAATTATAAAATGACAGGTAGCAATTACCTAATGTGAAGTAGAACTGCAGAAATTTTTGTGACTGGTAAAGGTAAAGAAGACTATCTTTCTTGAGAGATAGTCGTCCCTGCCTCTACCGACATAGTTTAGGCAATAGAAGTTTGAAAACTCAATGATTATGTCCTGGCTAATAGGTCTATGACCGCAGAAATCAGCAACAACTTTATCTTATGCTCCACTGATGTTGAAATATAGAAAGCAGCCAGGGAGATGTATTCCAAAAAGGATAATATCTCTGAATTATATGAGCTTGGTTCAACTTCATGACATAAAGTAAGGAGACACAACAGTCATCAAATATTACTCCCAAGTGACCAAGATATGGCATCATGTTGATCTGCTTAAAGATCATTCATGGACTTTTCAAAATGATGACTTTTTATATAAACAGATCACTAAAACAAAGATTATTTAAACCTCTCGCTGGAATGCATAAAAACTTTCATGCTGTGAGAAACAGAAATTTAGGTATCAAACCATTACCTAACCTTAACGTAGCATTCTCAGGAGTAAGGCATGAAGAAAGTCAAATTAGACTTATTATGGGATCCGTCTCTACTCTAAATACTGAGAGCACAACATTACTCAGTGGAAAAACACCAACTGATGCAACTGTATCACATGAAAAGCTCAATGCTCAACCAATAGTGGCTACATTTGTTAAAAGATGACCAACAAACAATCAAAGTCAATCATGTCGCAAATTCTTCAAAAAGATAGGATACACTTTCTTAAAAAAGATAGGATACACTGCAAAAAGATGCTAGAAACTGTCGGAGAATAGATATCTTCAAAAATTTAACTAAGGAATAACTCTAAAGAAGACAACTGTAAATATCATTGTAGACATGACATCTTACCAGCTCAATTAGGTGAATGAATAAGCTTTGAAAACAAAAACAAGCTGCAGTTGTTTCATGATGTAGCTCACCAATTTGTACGACTTCTCCAACTTGTGGCTCTCAGCTCTCCAAATTCCAAAGTGCTTCACAGAAAGTGCAATGCAAAGTTCAATTAGGGCATCATTTCAACATTGTTGATTTGATGGAGAACAAAGTTGGCTGACAATTAACATGTGACTACTGCAGCAACCAGGAGAAAATAACATTGCTTATATATGAAATTATTGTTCTTGCTTTTCTCTATTATATTTTATATTTTACATTTTACATATATGTATTTTGACTTTTGGGTGATAACTAAACATTTTCGAATAAGTGTTGATGAAACCTTTCAAAGTTATTAACATTATTGCTGGTGGACTCTGGTGTTGGACTCGAGTTCTTACTTATTTAACACGTACATCTTTTCTCTAAATAAAAAAAAATGAAAGGGGCTTTGTGAATGGTGCAACTACAACTATTCATGCACATTTTGCGTTCATACAATTCACGGTGTACCTAAATCTGCTGTTCAAAATTTTATCCTCTTAAAATTTAAAAATCTTATTGAACGTCATTACCATTTTGCAAGAGTATCTTCTGGTCGATCGATGTGTGTGGAGACCAATAGAAATGTCATAGTATTAAGATTGTGATATGCAAATATAAATCTCGCAATAAGGTCTTGTAAGAAAACGGTTTTGGGGAATGAAAAATAATCTTTCTCATTGATTCTTGACGGTATACAAGGCTTACATAAATAGTACAATATCCATCCTATCTATGGTAATACAATATCAATCAAAAAATAATAACGTCCTAATTACTTACAATCAAATCGGATATCCTACCAATTGCCAATTACATTCTTTCCTTTTTCTACTAATCAAATTCTTTCCTTTTATCAGGTCTGTTCCATTAACAATGATCTGATTTCAAATCCAATACCTTTTGTTTAAGAAAAACTCAATCATCTAATACTTAATGCAAACTACCTCGGTGAAAGTTGCCATAAATGACAAGATATCACTAACTCAAATAATGGAAACAACATTTTCGGAAAATATATATGATACACGACATACAATAAATCCGATTAACAGCTTAAACATTTATAAGATATACATACACCAAATGCTTCAATAATCCATATACATGAAGTTCTATTGGGAAGAGGGTTCCTTAATTAGGCCGATTTATATGATTAAGAAATGTTGCCATTTTTCTTTCTCTTATCACACTCACACTGGTGCGTTACTACTTTTCCGGGATAAAATTTCCCATGAATTTACACCATTTCAGCCAAAGGATACACACCCCTTGAAGGTTCAAATAGAATTATTTATGCACATTATGCACTCATTTAAGTAACGGTGTGCCAAAATATGCACTTGTCGATAGGCAGAATAAAGTCATTTGATGGATGATATATTCTGAAAGCTTTCCATGGCCTCATTTTTTCCCCTCTGTTTGATAGTTGAACATAACATTAAGTAATTTTATAATGATGTGGGATCACAATTCCAAACCCTTTTGCATATGTTCATCTTTCTTCTACTATATTCTTTCTTCTACTATATAATTCATCCAAGAAAATCTTTCTATACGTTTTAGAGCACCATACTCTAAGAGATCTTAAAATTGGTGTGTAATATTACTATATAGCATGTCACTGCTTTTGCATGTAAACTTATAATTCCAATATTAGATCTACCACTCAGTGGAAATGCCTGTCCTTATAAACATCTAATTTACAGAAATGGCATGTGAATTATAACAGATTATGGTTTAGACAATTTAAACATGTCACTTTAGTATGGAGGACAGGCAAAAAAGATAATAGTAGTTTTAATAAGAAATTTTTGAAAGAGTAAAAGGTCATACTCTGACCTCGTAGACCTATCGTCTCATTCCTAAAGAGCTTCGTGTAGGATAGAAATCAAGAAACTCAGCGGCTTCTAGATGGGATGGTCATATACATAGTTTCTCACAAGGTCTCCACTGTCCCTATCACAATTGGGTCGGAGACATCTGACTAAGGCAACAGTGAAACAACCACATTGCAGCTGCCTTTAGATTCGAACTTGCACCACTTGAAAGAGCAATCCGCCACTCGAGTACCAACTTAACTTGCCCTGAGGGCAGAAATCCCACTTTTATCACATATTTGGAGGAATACACAAATGTATGTCGGACGGTGTTGTCAAAACCGCAAAATGCCACATAATACGGTTTTGGAAAAAGCCGTCTTATGCTAGACAGTTCTGTCAAAAAATTTTTGTGTACGCATGTTTTTTCTATAAAACTATCTCAAGTTCTCCAACCTAAAAGACCTCGTATTATTATCAATAAAATATTTTTTGTAGCATATCCAGTTCGATAAAATGACATCTCCACCTATTCAATTGTTCTTGCATTTATGAGCAGTTGAAAGTCTCACTGTAGAAGGGAGGAGGAGTAAAGGCAGGCCCAAATTAACTTGAGATGAACATATTATGCATGGCCTATTAGATTTACACCTCTCTGAAGACATGCTCCAGGATAGGAGTTCATGGAGGGAGATGATTAAGGTTAAGGAGGTTTAAGCATGACATATGGGCACCTTAGAGTATAATTAAAGATTATCTTTATTTTCATATTTTCCGACACCCATCAACGTATGTCAGATGGATTCATTTAACTTAATGTCAGTTGAAAGATTCAATCGTATCAGATTCCTTTCTAAACATGCAATGCAAGTGAATGTTACTTGTAGAGCATAAGACATCATTCAAACCTACCGAATCAATAGAAATTGAATTGATAGGGTAGAATGAAGTTTTGTATGAAATTGGTTAGCTTTCATTGGATTTTATAGAGCCGCAAAATATTTATACGAGTTTGACAAAACCTTTGTGTACCAATACATATATTATGGAGGCGTGCACAAAATGGTTTTGATATAACCGTATGACACAAGATAATTCTGTCAAAACCGTATTTTCCAAGACGGTTTTGACAAAATTTTCTTATGCCAAAAGTCAGAATAGCACAAGAAGATTTTGTCAAAGCCATACTACGTGGCATGTCGTGGTTTTGACAAAACAGTTATACATACATTTAGATTTTCCTCCAAATATATGATAAAATTGAGTTTTCCTATTAAAACAACCACATTTTTTTCCCTTCCTTCCTTTAGTCCGAATAGGACACCTTAAATTGCCGGGATCAAAACCATAGGTACAGGCTCACCAATCTGTGGGCAGAGATACCTACCAATTTTTTCCTAGCACAGCGGTTTCTCTATGGTTCACTCAATCACAAATATCTTTCCTATCAAACTATTATATGCATAAGGTTTATAAATCATAATTCTTTTAAGGACTTAAATTGAACATAATGGTAGAAGTTAGTGCACTTTTTGTTAGTAACTTAGATTTGTGTTTCTATAGTGTCTTCCCTATTGTATAGAAAATGTTACAGCGAAGTTCTTCTATTCGTTTATGAATTGAAGTATTTAGTCATAAAATCTTTTAAATTTGACACATTCGTGCATCTATTATTGTGCTTTGTTCTCACTCTCAATTTATCGGGTTTGGATCTCCTCACCTCCACTATCCTCACCCCTTGTGTGACCGCGCGACACGTGGCAGTAAGGGAGGAGGGTGAGGCTAGATGAAGGTCCTCTGCATCTAACCTCACCACCCCCTCTTGCTGACACGTGTCGCGCGGTCACGCGTCACCGCACCCCCTTGCGGTGAGAGGATACTAACTCCACTTTATCAGGCATACTACAGCATTCAACATTCAGGAACAGCGTTTGGTGAATCATGCCGAAATCTTTAATTTTCAAACTTTTACTTGTGAGCACAGAAAAATTATTGCTTTAGAGTAAATTCTCATTCTTTGGCCCTGAGGGCCTACCGTTCCAGCTCCAAAGAATATTGTGGAGGGTGTAAATCAAGAGCTCAACGGTCTCCTAGGTTGGGTGATGACTTACATAGTGACCCACATATGGTGTCCCCCGCAAACCAGGATTTCTGCCTAGCACCAGTGGAACAATCAGACTGTGTGTGTCTCTAGATTCAAACTCTTGACTCAGCAAATCCTAACCCGAATATCAACTGAGCATGTCTTAGGGACAGAAAAATTACTGCTTTACTTCTGTTGTGGGGAGATATGTACTATTTAGTGTAAGTTGTTCAATTAAGAGTACTCTTTTGTCTCTCTTTTTTCTCCTTGAGAAAACGTGTGTTGGATAGCATATTATGTGGTTCAATTAGGGGTGTTGAACGAATCGAACAATTTGCGAACCGTTCGAGTTTGATAATTATTTGTTAGCGAGCCGAATACGAATAAGTATTCAAGTTTGTTTAGTTAAACGAGTCGAACTGTTTGCGAACTGTTTGGCTCATTTAAACAGTTATAAGGTTATCAAGCCGAACTCGAACCAATTATAAAGTTTGTTTAGCTAAACGAACCAAGACGAACAGTTAGTTTAACTAAACAAATCCAAATTCAAAAACTTAATATTCGGTTCGGTTCGGTTCGGTTCGTCAACACCTGTTCAGTTAGACTGATCTATGCATGTAGAAAAGAAAGATTCGTGTTTTTTTATTGAGAAAAACAACGTTGCAGGAGGGAGTTAAAATAACTCAAACAGACTATATATTTAAAATGAACTCAAATTAGAAATGTGTTGGTGTGAGCCTGTAATCCACTATTGATGTCAGGGAAACAAAAATCTCATTCGTATAGCATTCCTAAAATGTCGGGTTATTTTTCAATATGTGTAATTTAATAAATTCTAAATCAACTACCAGCCTTTTTTTTGGGAGAATGTGGATCTTTATTAATAACCAAAAATATCAGAATGGTTACATCATCATTGCTACATCACGTAATTCCTATAGAAATCAAACTAGGTGTATGTACATAGGCTAACAATCTAACTCGTTCTAGTATATCATGGACGATAACGTTCGAACTCGGCATATGGTTTATGCTTCCGTGTGTCAACTGGTTTCTCCAATACCATATACTATGTAATGCCTCCCGGAATACATAACACCATTGAAAACCCATGGGTGAGTACCGTGTATTATCCACATTCATGAAGATCCAATCACGCGGGGTAAGAAGTAGGAGAAAGTTTGTCAAATCCTCTTTATGAATCAGCCGTCTCCATACCTTCCGTACCCATGGACAGTCTCTGAGTGCGTGTAGTACATTTTCGGTCGAAGACCCACAGATTGTGCACTTATCATCGGTAACAAGCTGTCGATGCCGAAGATGGCATAACGTGGGAAGTCCGTCCTGACATATCTGCCATAGGAATAAATTAAGTCTCATAGGTCCTCCATACTCCATATCTTAAGCCAACCGGCGTGGGATGGGGTTATGTCCGATAGTAAACAATTATATGCACTCGATACAGTGAATTTGCCAGAAGCTGACCCTTTCCAACGATAGGTGTATCCATTAACATCATCATGTGTATTGGCCGATTCTATCCCTGCTCGTAATAATGGAACTATGCTCCGGATATGTCGCCATAGCGTCGATGCCGTATGAGGTGTGTGTGCTTGTAAAATATCTCCATACTTATGTCTCAAAACCTGCACCCAAAGTTTTCCTTGTTGCGTTAATATTTGCCAGCCTAACTTTGTCAACATTGCAATATTCATATCTCTTAGCCTTTTGATACCCAATCCTCCGTTTTGTTTCGGCTGACAAATAACATGCCACGGGCACCAATGTAATCTCTTATTACCACCCATTTCTCCCCACATAAATTGACGTGAAATTTTCTCAATCTCATCAATCAACCCAAAAGGTATTTTGACCGTTTGCATGGCATACGAAGGCATTAACGATATTACACTTTGTACTAAAATGCATCTTGCCGCAAAAGAAAGTGTTTTCGCACGCCATGCAGTCAGTTTCATTCGTACCTTGTCCACTATAAACCCGTAGGTGCGTTTTCCTGCTCGTCCATGTAACAGTGGAAGGCCCAAGTAATTTCCAAAGTCGGTGGTGCAACGAATGCCATGCATGTCGAACATATCCGGATGAAATCGTCCATAAATATTTTTCGACACAAGAACTTGCGATTTTGACAAACTTATACTCTGTCCCGATATATCGCAGAAATCCCACAAGACTTTCTTTATAGTCTCAGCAGTCCGGCTATTTGCTGCCCCAAATAGCAATAAGTCGTCGGCAAAGAAGAGATGTGATACTTTTGGTCCGGTACGAGATGATCGCATGGGTATCCATTCACCTTCTGCAACTGCGTGGGAAATCCTTTGGCTAAGTACCTCCATGCAAAGAAGGAATAGATACGGAGCTAAAGGGTCCCCTTGACGGATACCTCTTTGTGGCTGAAACGGTTCCAACTGCTGCCCATTCCATATAATCGAGAGTGAGGCTGATGAGATGCTGTACATAATCAAATCAATCATCGTCTGATTGAAGCCAACTGTGTGAAGCAAACGTCTAAGGAATGGCCAATGAACTTTATCATATGCTTTCTCCAAATCAATCTTTAGAGCCATATACCCTTTCCTTCCTTGCTTCATCCTTATAGAATGGATTAATTCCTGCGCTATTATAATGTTGTCTGCTGCTTGACGCCCAGGTATGAAAGCGCATTGATTCACCGAAATAAGTTTGTCGATTACTCCTTTAAGCCGGTTTGCTATAACCTTCGATATTACTTTAACCACCACGTTTGTAAGTGCAATCGGACGAAAATGGGATGCATTCTCCGGCTTGGACAGCTTAGGTATCAAGACGATGAGTGTTTTGTTTAGCTCAGAGGGAAAGCAACCTTGTTGAAATGCCCTGTGGACAACATCAATAACTGACGGACCCACAATAGTCCAGTTATTCTGGTAAAAGATCGGGGAAAGACCATCCGGACCTGCTGCCTTATACGCACCCATTTGAAAGATGGCCTTTTCAATTTCATTCGTACATATTGGGCGGTTAAGCATGCATATATCCGATTGGGACAGCGAGGGTAGGGTGATATCAAAATAAGCCATATCCCTGATGCTGGCAGACTTGAATAGGTTCTTGTAGTGATTAAGAATAGAAGATTGTATTTCATCCGCGTTGTGTAGCCATGTGCCGTTTGCATCTTGGAGTGCGGTAATGTAATGATGTCGTCGTTGGGGCTTCATAGTTGCATGGAAATTTCGGCTGTTTCGTTCTCCATCAAAGAGCCACTCTTGCTTATATTTTTGTCTCCAAAATACCTCTTCCTGTCTTAGTATATCACTATATTCCTTCCGTAATTCCATTTCCAAACGTAGTAAATAGGTAGATGGCCGTATGGCAAGTGATCGTTGAATACCCGTCAAACGGGCAATACACCGTTTCCTCCTTTGAGTCACGTTGCCAAAGACATTATTCTTCCATAGTGACACTTTTTCCGTAAAGTCTTTCAATGTTCGGCTGAAATCCCCAGGATAGTGCACCCATGTCTTCTCCAAGAATGATATAAACTCTTTGTGTTCCATCCAGTTGGCTTGGAACCTAAACGAATGAGTTGCTCTAGGGTGCTGTAAACTCGCATTCATCGTCAGAAGAAGTGGGTGGTGGTCTGATTCCATTTTAGGTAGGTGCTGCAATTTGTAATCCAGAAATGTCTGCTTCCATGCTACATTAGACCAGGCCTGGTCAAGTCTTTGCTCGATAAGATGGTTAACTGACTGTCCATTTGACCATGTAAATCTTGGTCCTTCAAAGTCTAGTTCCTGTAAAGTGCATTTGTCCACCATTCGCTGCATACGCTCCACGCCATGTCCTCCGACTACTTTATCCCCCGCTTGTCTTCTTGACGGAGGACTTGATTAAAATCTCCAATTAGTACCCATGGGATGTTTAGGTACGGTGATATAGCTTCTACATAATCGTAGAAAGATTCTTTGACTGACAGCACCGGGGATGCGTATACCAATGAGAGGTTCCACACGATCTGCCCGTTTTTCTGTATGCCAAGCGTCATCATTTGTGCCGTAAAGGATAGCACACGTAAGGTGACACTGGTAGAATCCCAGAAGCACCATAATCCACCTGAATAACCACGAGCTTCAATGCATGCCATATTAGTAAAATAGGTACGCTTTAGGATGAATTGGGCTCGGGAGCTAGGAACTCTTGTCTCCATCAAGAATAACACATTGGGTCTATGATCATTCACTAAACGAAGAATCGCTCGAACAGTATTAGGTGCACCTGCACCACGACAATTCCATGATAAAATAATCATTTAAACACTTACAGAACTTATCCTCTGGTCCATGTCATGGTCAGAGGGGGTGGTGTCAGCAATAGCCATTGGAGGCTTGTCGTAGGTCATATCCTGGGGGACATCAATTGTCATATTAGGAATTGTTCCTCTATCTGGAGGTTGGTGCTTGGTGAGGTCCGCTTCCAGTAGTGTAACATCATATAATGCTTCAGAGATTGGGTTTGAGGAGTGTGCAGTTGCCCCATGCGTCCTCATGTCTAGTTGCTCAGTAGTATTAGTAATGTCGTGTAAGGGTGGCAGTAATTTACGGTTATGATTGTCTACTGAGGAAGCCTGTGAGTTGATCTTCACCTGCCATGCACTTTGATCCACGTGTGGCCGAATATGACTCTGGCCTACTTGGTTCGTCTTATGTTGTCGTTCATCTTTACGATTGTTGCGTGGAACTTGAATCCGCACCTTATGTCCCTCTTTTATTGGAACACCCTTTGCTTTACGGCCAATTGTCTTAGATATTTGATCCTTTGTGGTAGCGCGAAATTGGACAGAGGGTCCATAGTCCGTCACCTTTTGTAGTGCTGCGATCATGGACTCATTTTCGTCGTCCAAATGGTCTTCGTTCTCTTCAGTTGCAATAGGATTGAACCTAGACCCATTGTGACCATTGCGTGTAGCATGCTCGGATTCCTTACCCTTCTGAGTCATCGAATGCATCTGAGGGGCAGTAGCCCCATCCCCATTGCCGAATCGACTGTCACCTGCATTATACTGTCTGCGCCTTCTATTACTCTTTGCCAACATCCATGGGCCAAATGGTTCCGTTGGCATTGGTGTGTTTGGCCGTTCCGCTGCGGTTTCTGTAGTCTCCGGATTGGTTTCTTGGACAGTTGGGCATTCCTCCTGACAGTGGCCATATTTACCACAAGCAAAGCATATTTGGTGCAAACTTTCGTATTCCAGTTTAAATGGTGTGCCATTGAGCATAATTGTTGATGTTAGTGGCTTACCCAAATCGATTTGTACACAGACCCGTGCGTACTTGCCCCGAGATACCTTCATTGTACTATCATCTACCTTTACTGCTGTGCCCAACAAGTCCCCAATGCGCATAAGAATTTTCTCATTAAAGTACTCAAGGGGCAGCCGGGGTATGCGAACCCACACAAGGGTGGACGAGAGGTGTTGATCAGTGGCTAGAAACCCAGGTCTGAATTTGGACACTGTTAAATAATGGCCTTGTATTATCCACGGTCCTTTCTCAAGAGCTACATCATATTCTTCCTTCGTATAGAAGCGAACCACGTAGAAACCATCTTCTAGATCGATAATGTCCAGTTGCCCATTGGGAGTCCACATATCTGTTAGACGTTGTGACAACAAACGATACGATATGGTACGTCCCAACAGCTTCACAATCACCGCGCGCCGCCAAGGTAGCCACAATTCTTTGCATTCGTCTGGAGATATATCTAGATATACCCTCCCGGCCACGTTTTTGTCTGAATCATCTTTGGAGGGATCAGTCATCATATGGTACCGTTCATCTTCATAGTCGCTATCTTCCCCCTCCCCTACGTATATTCGCATATTGTTGAATGTAGACTCCAATGGGGGTTGACGAAGCAGATCTGCCCATACTGTGTTCGATTGCCATGAGTGACTGGTTGGAGAAGGTGGTGCTCCTTCCGCTTGTCTTTTATATTTTTTCACACTCCTTTGCACTTGGTCCCTTTCCTCAGTACTTTTCTCCATCAGGTTTGGATTCATCGGAGAAGATAACCGGCAGGTTCCGCCGGCGGCTGTAACGCCGAAACCGTTTTCGCACGTAAATATCGGTTACGTTTTCTTTCCGAAAATTACGGAGCAGATTTTTATAACAGTATTTCACTACCAGCCTATTTAGTCTATTTAGTTTACCTTTCATAATAATTATTTTTTGTTTTTCTCAAATGTCTCATGAAAATCAATTCCGATTTCACTATTTCAACTTTTCACTAATAAGATTTATACAAAATCTGCGTAATAATTTAATCTGAAAATAGCTTGGCTGTTTCTTTTTTTTTTTCCTCTTTATTTTCTGGTGACTAACTAGACAGGTTGCCTAGTCCATCCTTCCAGCCCAAAGTGATACACAACAGCAAAACAACTTCGATGATTAAGACATTACATTTACAGTCAGTACTAAATGGAGCAGGCATCACTTGGGATAGATCCAACATTGTTTGTCATATTGATCTCTTCGATAAAAAAGTGAAATATCTCGTCCTACTACCTCCACCGTCTCAGCACGAAAGAGCATTGTTGAGAATGTATATAAAGAGCTCAGCGGCCTTCTAAGTTGAGTGAGGAATCACGTAGTGACCTACACGAGGTATCATCTGCAAACCAGTCCTTCGGTCTACTAGCATTGGAACATCCATACTGTGCATGTCCCTGAAATCGAACTATTGACCTCTTGAAACAAAGCTCAATCCAAATACCAAGAGGACTATGTTCCAGAAGCTGTCACCTTGATCTCTCTAAACCTAAAAGACGTTCAAATGGCTTCGGCATAGCTAAGTAAAAAGTCTTAAATGCTTATATGCAATCACATTTGACGAATTACGGATAAGGGTTTGAATCTTTTTAAGGGCAAGTTTGGATTTGAGTTCTTTATAGCTACGATGAAAAACACAACTTCTAAAAAAGACAATTTTCATTTAAGTTACATCCGTATATTCACATTTCACAAAACTCAATACAAGATAACGGGAATCAGGGTTAGAGGTTGAACCTTAAAAAAAAGGTTCAACTTATTTGATTAAATCATTGAATCAATCTTTATTGTACCATTTTTTATGTGAAAGTCACCATATTCTGAAGTGTACACACACATATACATACATTCATTCACCCACCCACACACAGACACATACACACAAACATACATACACATACGTACACACACACACATATGTGTGTGTACGTGTGTGTGTTTATATATACACATAAAGGTACATATATGTACACATTTATATACACACAGACACACAATATGTATGTGTGCATGCAATATACATATGTATACAGACACACAGATATATATATATATATATATATATATATATATATATATATTTGTGTATACATATATGTACATATATACATTTATACACACACACACATATACATATAGATATATATTATGTTGGATTTAATTTAATAAACCCCTGAATAGGACCGTTTAATCGAATCAATGGACAAAATAACAAAATGCGGAAAATATACCTTGCTCCATTGCTGTTGTTAATCTGAACACGTACACTGCAACTGCTCCGGCTGATGAAGAATCTGGCGTGATCCAAGGATTCACGACCCCCACCAATTGCTGATATACCCCTTGACCGGAATCAACAATTCACTGCTTTACCCGATGGAGAATCAACAATTCACTGCTTTACCCGATGGAGAGGCTAGGCAGTATGGACTTTGTAGAACAAGGTTGGCACGCCCTCCCCTTTATCTCTCTATAGGCCGATTTCTCCTTAGTCTATATGAGGAGGTGAAAGTATCCTCCTTTATATAGAGGGAGAAAGGGGAAATCCTGATGGGCATATTCCTTAATGGATAAAGATTCTTTTATCCCAGATGCCTGGAATATACTTGATGCTATATTCAAGTTATCTTTATCCATTATCAAATATTATCTAATATTTAATAATAGATATTAAATATTATTTAATATTTAATTATTGTACCAACAATTATCTACTAGCCACACGTGGGTTGTCGTCCCTCGGGGACCAGATGTCGTAACTTTATGGTCGTTGCACTTTGAGCCCATCCATCGCGGTCTCTGACCATATGACTGTCTACATATTCGGGGTTTCTATTTAGACCACACTATACATCCACGAGTATACCCGATGATCACTTAACATGTGGATGTTTTACGTAACAATTAATATTATTACGTGACATATGTGACATATAATATTATCATACATAACGTCCACCTTATGATTAATTCATATAAACTTTATCAACATGCTGCGCATCACACGTATCTCGAAGTAATCCCAACATATTATACATATATGCATACATATAATATGTATACACACACATATACATATGTTTGCGTATGTGTGTACATATATTTATATGTACACACACATATATATACACACACACACATATATATATACATATATGTGTGTATATATATGTATGTATATACACTGTACATATGTATCTATCTATATGTGTGTCTAAGTGCGTGTGTATATATTGGTGTCCTTATTTCTTGTCGAATTACGTATATGAACAAAGTAAAAGTTGTATAGATACTAGATGATAATATTTATTATGATTATGCATAATAGTATCTTGGTTATATAATATTGAATTTGAAAGACTGATTTTATGCATAGCATCTTAGATATGGTCAACGTATTTATATATTTTGATAGTCTATCAGACTCGGTTAAATAAAAACTTTCACATTTCAACAAAAAATGATAAAGGAAATGCAGTTGCAATGTTTTATTAAACTTCTAAAAGCTTGTCATATTTATGTACTAAATGGATGTAGAAAAAGTTAAAAAAGTCTAGCAGGCGATTCGGATCTTTTCATCGTAAGTAGAGGCCGATGACAAAGAACTACGTGACATGTGACTGTAGAAAAGACTATGAAACTAGATGAGAGATGGTCAATAAAGAACGTGAGGTTGAGTGTGAGACGATGACTCTCACATCGAATATGTATTCAAGGAGTCCTGAATCACTGTTTAAAACAATATCTTACAAGTAAAAGAATCTGAAGAAAATGTTGTTCAATGAATGTTAATCCAGCAAAAATTATTATTTTTAAAATAATATATGTAGCGCAACCCAACAAAAGCTGTTCTGTTTATGGTAAAGCCAACAACAACGTAATGGTCGTAGTAGTTGTAAAATAGTTTTTTTTTTTTTTTTTTGAGAAATAGTTGTAAAATAGTTTACTGAATACTTTTGTTTTTAAAGAAAAAAAATAGTTGATTCATTGTAGACAATACATACTAGGGGAAAGTATTTTCAACCTCTCTTGGTTTGCCCAAATAAAGTATAAGAAAAAAAGAAAAGTTATTTTTTATAAAAAAAAGCAGAAGTTAAAAAGTTAATAAATGCATGATAATAGTTACCTTCTGTTCCAAAAATATTGTCGTATTTGACTTTTCAACATGGTGTACACCAGTTACCTTCTGTTCCAAAAATATTGTCGTATTTGACTTTTCAACATGGTGTACACCATGTTGAAAAGTCAAATACGACAATATTTTTGGAACAGAAGGTTAGATGAAAACATCAATAGATATAGCACATTAACACATTTTTCAGAAACATACTATGTCTCGCACTAAAGACAATCAACACCGTTTGGAAAATATCTGAGGATAACATAAAAAAATTTTCTACTAAATAAATGAAAAATAAAAATTTTCGACCAAAGCATTAGGACCAGTGGCGGACGCAGGGCTAATTTTTTGGGAGGGGGACAAAATTCACACTATGAAATCACCGTCCATTTTTTCGGACTCAATATACATTCCATCGAAAATCCGGCAAAAACTCCCTTGAAATATAGATATATGCAAATATTATAACATAAAATCTAAACCAACACATCCACTAATCAAAATGCAACAATAATAAGCAACCATCAACAATAATACAATAATAAAATCTAAACCAACACATCCACTAATCAAATTACCTAGTAACACACATATATCACATATCATGAGATAGTTTTGGGATTAAAAAACAGATACCTTAAATTTAGATAATCAAAAGTACAACTGCATCTACCTACCACCTAAATTTTTTCTCCGAGTCGCCCCCGTGCCCCCCTGTGAACGCCCCTGATTAGGACTCACATTAGTATATCACAGAAATAAATATAAGAAGTCAGCAAAACAAATGTCTGAAGATTAATAAAATCCCAAGTAAAATACGACTACCAAAAAGAAACCATTTGATAAGTACATTTCAGTCACACTAGTTATAATTTGAATAAATACAAAACAGGAGTTACAGGGAAAAAGAAACCACATACATAACTCGGAGAAAAAAAATCAAGTCGAACTTCCCATTTAAGTGGCTACTGAGCGAGCTGAATTATAACATTTACAAAATTCTCCAAGTTAGAACAGTAGCCATTTAAGTGGCTACTGAGGTATCTGAATTAAGGGTATCAAACAGGTCGTGTTTTGTATTTCGTATTTCGTGTTTTTCATGTTTCGGTTATTAAAGTACCAGACTCATACCTTACCTGTTTGCTTCACGTGGACGGAATTAGATACCCAAACCTGTACATGTCAGGTTTCGTATCGTGTATTAGGTATATCCACAAACTTGACAAGTATAAATATTTCAGGTCGTGTACGTGTTATTTTGTGTATTTTTCAGGTTTTTTAGGTTTCGTGTATAGGCATACATCAAACACCATATACGATTTTTGCACATGACGTAATGTAATATTTTATGAAGAATATTGCTATAACCAAAAGATCAATAATTTTTTTCAAGACGAAATTATAACATAAAACTAAGAACTGGGAATAGTGAAGAGTGGGTGAAGAGAGGAGAAATAGAGAATGATGGATAGGGGCGGTGGGGGCAATTGTAGAGGATAAGAAGGAAGGGAATATGAAATTGGGAATTAAGGATTATGTTTTTAGGTTTTATGAGTTTCTTTTTTTATTTATAATTTTATTTTAATAATTTATAATTTATATTTAAAATAAATTTTAAAAATCGGATATGACGGGTATAAATGGGTAACCCGCGGGTGTACCTGGACACGACCCACTCTTAGCGGGTAAGTTTCAAGTCTTACCCGATTTGGATCCGAAACCTGCCAAGACTATACTCATACTCTCGAAGAATGTGTCTGGTTTGGGTCGTATTTTCGCGTCGTGTATGAGATTATCTCCCTAATCTAAATTATATTATTTACAAAGTTCTCAAAGTTAGAATGTGAAAGCCTAAGAAGTCGAAGTATAACTTTTTTGTATTTAAGAAAAGAGAAAAGACACAACCATTTGGTTATATTCACGAGAAAACGTTATCATGTTATTCTTTTGGTAAATTTTAACACCTCCTCAGCAAAGCATGTGGTTTCGCAATTATTGACAATTTAATTATTATAACACTATAACTTATTATTTCAAAGATAATGCGTTTATTTTAAAGTAAAATTACTAATCCATGAGAAAAATAACCAACAAAGAAGATATAACAGTTGAGCTTAAAGAAGAATAGAAACAAATTAATAGTTCACCTTTGAGCAAAAAAAGTCGAAATCCCTTGATACGAGGGTCTCCACCGTCCCAGCCGCAAGAAACATTATGGAAGATGCAAATCAGGAGTCCAGCGGCCTTCTAGATTGGGTCAGAACTTACGCAGTGATACACACTAGGTGTCTCTCTGCAAATTAAGTCTTCGGACTAGTAACAATGGAACAGTCATACTGTGTGTACTTGGATTCGAACTCTTGAACTCTTAATTTAATAGTTCACCTCAATATTGGAGATGTGCATGTTGGTCATCATTGTTTATATTACCTTTTTTTTTCGTGAGAACTAGGCATGAAGTGTTGATAAAATATGTCATTTCCTCTCTAAATTCAAAATCAAATGATATCTCTTAGTATGATTTTCAAATCATGGCATATTTGAGGATAGTCTCTCCAAACCAGAAAAAGGTGTAAAGGCACCTTTCCAAAGTGATGGTATGCCCAACACCATCAACATCAATCAAAATAAAGGCAATTTGTAAGGCAATCAGAATAAAGGCAAGTTGTAAAGCAACTTGCGTAGGTTATTACGTATGATCTTATCAAATTTAGAAGACTGTTAGACTCCTGATTTGTATACACTACACATTTTTCTTGGGAATGAGACGGTAGAGGCCCCTGGGGTGAAGGATTTCAGCTTCAAGAATAAAGTCAATTTGTAAGTTCTATGGGATGAATATATTTTACCCTTACCAACTTTCTTTATGTTGGCAAACTGTCTGCTCTAAGCATTGTATACACTTCGCCTATTAATTACAGCAATTATCAGATAGATATCAATTGAAGTGTTTTATCAAATAACTAGACTATACTATCCTGATCTTATTATAAAAAATAAATACACTATCAAAAATAAAATACGAACAAAGTAACGAAGCTAATGCTATATATAAGTGTATAATTTATTACTAAGGTCAACATATTTATCAATTTTAGATCATCAAAGACAAAATTTAAAAAACTGATATTTAGTCATGATATGTGTATATTGTTGTCACCGTACACGAGTTCTAGGGCGTTAGAAACGATGTCTAAAAGTTTAATTCCGTGTACTTTCTAGCTCACTGTGAGACACATTTGTCTAATCTTTATTGTGAAAGTATCTAATTATGGCTTTGAAGTAATTGATTTGACATAAGTTTATTAAATTTGTTAGAATATAATCAATGAGACTTATTTTAAATGGCTATGAATGAGACGTCAAGAAAAAATTACAATGAAGTTTCATGCACTTGACATGTATGTTATATATACATACATACATACATACATATATGTATATATATGTATGTATGTATATACACACACATATATATATGCATATATATAATGTAGCTTCACAATATGATAACTTATATCGTATAATGTATTACATAATGTATCAACAAAAAATTTAGCATATGGGTTACATAGTGGAAGGAATTTGGTTTAAACATGGAAATCGGAATACCCGTAAATGTTTAGTATAAAAGTTATAACAGACACTAGTCGTCAGTTTTTTTTTTAGGAATAGAATTAAAATGATATCCAGAATGCAGGAAGATAATGTAAGATTCTCAAATATTTATATTTCATACCTATTGATGAAGTCGAATCTTCACCAAGGATCAGTATAGATCTGAAAGAGATGTCGTTAGCTTTTTTTGATTTGTATAACTGAGATTTTTTCTGAATAACCTGCACAGGAAACAAAGGTCAGAGGTCTCCGGGGATACGACCCCGGGTTAAACCCTCCGACGCTCAAGTCAGTTTGGGTCATTCTCACTGAGATATTTCGATAGCCTTTTTCTCTGTTGTCTCTCGAAGAAGATGGTTCAGAATCCTTCCTCTTCCCCCCCTTCCTTGCCTTTATTCATTCTGTTGTTCAATGTCTCTGCTGGTTGACGTGACTGAGGCGTGTGTAAGGGGGGCTATCTTGTCGTAGGTGTGCAGTATGAATAGATAGATGCTTTAACAAGTTATCAAGTCTATGATGCATATAGAGCTGACAATAGCCATTCTTTACACTGCAGCTCTGCCAAGTGTACTGATGGGACCCAGATGAAGCTTCCTTAAAAATCCTGTTCTAATCTGGTCGAATTGCTAAAGGATGAACCTTTCTGTGGCAGAGGCCGAGGCTGGAGCTCGGGGCGAAGGCAGAGCAGAAGTGCACTCCTTGAGTGAAAAAGTTGCTTGCCTGATACTTGGATATTTGTTGCGGCTGGAGTGCATGCCTTGGTCAAATAATACCTTGTTTGGGCAGAGGTGAAATTAGTGGTCTGCCAGAAGTAGTAGCCGAGCTGAAGTACTTTAACGTTGACTGTTTATTGACCAACGGAGTAATCTTGACTTATTTAACAGTTGAGTTTTAGGTCATCACTTTGCCCCCAGATTTAGTGTGGCCGAGCTGACCAGCAAGGGCAGACAAATCTGTTTAGATAAGTTGGTGACATGTCTATCTTTAATTGAGCCGTCCATATCATTTAATGCTGGCGCAAGTTACAGAGTAAATAATTACTTTTCGACGGTTGAGAGGGAAAACGAAGCGTTGCATCTTTTCAAATCCCTCAAATTGAAGCGTTGCACCTTTTCGATTTCCTCTTTATTAAAGACTGATTTTTTTGCCAAACGTTTTTCCTCCTTTTCTCATTTTCGTATTTCTTCCCCTGAGTGTTTTCCTTCTCCTTCTCCGGCAGCTTTTTATTCTTCCCCAACTCTGGCGAATTTTCTTTCGCCGGATGCCAGGTGTTAATTTCACCTATAAGTATGGCTAGTAAGTGAGTTACATGAAAGAATGGATAGTTGGTTTTATTTCAGTAGGAGATTTCCTAACAGAGAGATTAATCATGCTATAAACATCCCTTCCTTCACTAAAAACTGAAAAGACCGCTTCTTCTTTATCAAGAAAATAGGATTACCTGAGAGTGAGCCCTAGAAGTCAGGCGGAGAAGACAACTCGAGGCCAAGCGATAAATTCTGTGATGAAGCCTCTAGACTGTTGAGCTTATCACTGGCTGTTGACTGGAAAAAGGTGAACAGGTCGGTTTTAAGAGCTGCCGACCTGGATCATTTGTGTGTTGGCCCTCACTTTCGAACTCTTAGTCAAGCAGACTTAGAAGTTGTTCTAGGTATGTATTGGGTTTTTTGGGTATCTCTAATTTTTTGATACCTTTCAAGTGATCTGAATGTCTTGTTACTGAATTTGCAGGAGCAATGGTTTCCGAAGCTGTAGCCAGGATGAATAGAATGGCTACTAGGAAGAGACCACGAATAGAGGAAAGCCAATTATCCACGGAACAGGCTTCAGCTAGAACTTCTTCAGATATGTAGGTGCCCCCTCCTGGGGCTATTCCTGCGGAGGTCGGCCTCCCATGTATTCTTTTATTTTTGAGGTTGGAAGTAACATACTTTCATGTTTTCAATCAGCTCATCAACTTTTGTTTTTGTTGTAGCTGAAGCTTCAGATGGTCCTGTTCAGGCTTCAGCGCAGCCAATGAATTTAGATGGGGGATCTGAGGCCCTTATCTTGGCTCTTCCTCCACCCGTGGCAGAGGATGAGGCGTCATTGCCTCAATTAGGTCATAGTCCCGTTTCAGCTGAAGCCCCTTCTTCTACTGAAGTCAGAACAACTGGTTAAGAAGGGAGAAATGCTAGGGAATCTGCTCAGCAAAAAGACAAAGGAAAAGCCCCCCAAGAAGAAGGGGAGTCTTCCCATGGTCATCGGTGTGGCCAGAGGACACTGGTCTTCTATTCTGATGACTCTGCCACAAACCCGATGATAACCAGGAAGTTAACAGAACTGTCAGTGCTATCCCGTGATTGGGAACTTTTCAATCAAATGGACTGGGATTTAGCACACAAGATGCACGTGAGCAACATGGCTTTGGTAAGTTCCTGAAATTCTTTACTTTCCCAGTTTGGTTGCTTGATGCTTTCTTTGACTAAGTTATTTTGGTGCTGCAGTTCTAAGCTCAGGAGTACAACATGTTCAGGCGGACTGAAGAGATGCGAAAGATGGTCGTTCGCCTGTCTGAGAAGAACACATCTCTTCAAAAAGCTAATGATGAGCTGGCTGAGGTGGCCAAACCAACAATGACAAGGCTGGAAGAACTTGAACCAGAGGTTGCGGGTCTGAAGTCCGAAGTGTCATCCTTGTCCTCTGAAAATTCCAAACTTCGTGAAGGAAAGGAAGACTTTGACACTCAGCTGGCCGTCGCCAATTCACAAGTGGATGAGCTGACGGAAGTGGTGGCCAACATTGAGCTGGTGTCCACCAAGACTCAAGTTGAGCTAGAATTTTACCAGAAGGAGCTCAACACTTGTGAGCATGAGCTGAACACTTGCAAGAAGCAACTAGAAGATGAGCAGAAAAGCAAGGCTGAGCTGACTCAGCAACTGGAAGAAGAGCTAAGAAGCAAAGTTGAACTGATTCAGCAATTTGAGCATCAAGCCGAAGACATCAAGACTAAATCAGTTGCTGAGTGCAAGCAGTCTGATTATTTCGAGGATAATCTTCTGAAGTTGCAGAGCTCAGTGATGGTGATTGGCCAGTCCTATGCCATCGACACCTGCTCAGAGGTCTATCCATCCTTGGATAAAAATCAGCCTCAGATTGCCGACCTCTACAATCCTGAAGCTGAACAAGTATTTGATAGTCAGCTAGCGTTGTTCAATAATGGAGCTGATATCAGAGATTTGCTAATAGAATAGGAATTTCTTGTGCTCCTCATCTTGTATAATATCTCGAATATTTTCTAATGAAAGTGTTATTTCTTCAGCTTGTTCTGCTCTTCAGCCTGTTCTGCTCTTCAGCTTGTTCTCAAAATTTTTGCATGTAGTTCTTCGTAATGCATGCCTTTATTTCAACAAGTACTTGACATTGGATTTACTTGACTTCGGCTCTGTCAAGGATTTTAAACCACATGCTTGGCTTCAGCTCTAATTTAAAGAAAATATTTATTCATAGCACAAGTACTTGACCTCGGCTCTGCCAAGGATTTTAATTTGTATATACTTGCCTTTAGCTCTGATGAGGTTCTTTAATTACAAGTGCTCAGCTTCGGCCTTGCTGAAGCTGAGATAAAAACTTGAACTTGGAACATGAATAAGATAATTCAACATGTCTGAAGCTAAAGTAAGCCTGTTACTTTATTTGATCCTACTAATTGTTAAGCAAGATAAAAGATAACATTTTGCAAAGGTTCAATACTGGCACTGCCATTAAACACTGTGTTATTCAAACCTCAGCACTGCTGATGGTTATACAGATGATTTACATAATGAAGTGCATTTTTCCCTAGTCCTGCTAGGTGTTGATGAGGCTCATGTACACTGTCATGATTCACCTCGGCACCCCTTTATCGGAGTGATTATGAAACCTGTTCACAAAATTTTTGACCCTCAACGGGCCTGTGCCTCGGACCTGCTGAGGTCTTATAGGGATACATGTCCCAAGTTTTTGTCGAGACCTGCTAAGCTTGTTCAGTCCTGCTGAGGTGGAGCACTTATACATCATTAATGTAGAAATCTCAAGTGCGCAGAATGCCAAGTTCGTGGCAAAGTTTGCCTTCTAAGGTTTGCAACTTGTAAGCTCCTGTGGATCGCACTTCAACTATGCGATAAGGGCCTTCCCATTTGGGGTTAAAAGTTCCTGCTGGTGCTGCATGACTTGCTTCATTATTGCGTAGTACCAAATCTCCCACTTGATAAGACCTTGGTCACACTCGAGAGTTATAATACTGAGCAATTAAGTTTTTGTATCGAGCCATGCGAATGTGGGCTTGTTCCCTTTTTTCTTCCAACTCATCCAGATTAAAACGCAGTACTTGGTCATTTGTCTGAGCAAAGTAGTCATTTACCCTAGCAGAGGTGGACCCAATTTCAGCTGGAATGACAGCTTATGTGCCATAAACTAAGGAAAAAGGTGTTTCCTTAGTTGAGCTGGAAGGGATAGTGCGGTATGCCCATAAAACACTTGGAAGTTCATCCACTCAGCTTGCTCCAGTTTTGTGCAAACGCTTTCTCAAGCCATCCTTGATTATTCGATTTGCCAATTCAACTTGCCCATTAGCTTGTGGGTGTTCTACTGAAGTGAATCGTTATTCAATATGGAGCTCAGCACACCAACTTTTGACGGGGTCATCAGCAAATTGTTTTCCATTATCTGAAATAAGAACTTGTGGCAAGCCAAAGCAACAGATGACATTCTTCCATAAGAACTTCTTTATCTGACCCCCTGTTATAGTGGCCAAGGGCTCTGCTTCTACCCATTTAGTGAAGTAATCAATGGCAACCACAAGGAACCTGACTGAACCTGGAGCTCGGGGTAAGGGTCCCAGGAGATCAATTCCCATTGCACAAAAGGTCAGGGACTTGCAATAGCAGTAAACTCTTGACTTGGCAAATAAGATATAAGTGCATGCACTTGGCAGAAGTGACACTTCTTGACCAATTCTTCGGCGTCATGGCACAGAGTGGCCAATAATAACCAGCAAGGTAGCATTTACGAGCTAGAGATCGGGCACCTGAATAGTTTCCACAAATTCCCAAGTGTAGCTCTCGTATAATGTAATCTCCCTCCTCTTCAGTTACACATCTTAACCAGGGCTGTGAAAAAGACTTTTTATACAGATGGTCATTAAAGAGAGCATACCTTGCCGCCTTTAGGCGTAGACGCCGAGCTGCTCGTTTGTCCTCAGGCCGAGTTCCATGCTGCAGGAAGTTAATTATCCAAGTAGTGCGGTAATCAGCCTGCATCACTTTGTTGGCATCAAAGGCACGGTGCTTCACTAACTCCACGACTATCTTTCTTCCCAGAGTGGCCGAGATGGAGGAAGCAAGCTAAGATAGCGCATCAGCCCTCTTATTGGCCGACCTGGGGATGTGCTCTATGCTGAAGTGCTCAAACATATTGCCGAGCTGCAATACTTTGGCCAAATATCCCTTTATATTCTCTTTTTTTGGCCTCATAATCTCTATTGATTTAGGAAACAATCAACTGGAAATCACTTCGAGAAATGATTCGCTTTGCCCCCAACTTCCTAGCGAGGCCCCAGCCCTGCTATTAAGGCCTCATACTTAGCCTCATTATTAGTTGATTTGAAGTCAAAGCGTAAGGCATATTCGAATTCTTCTTCGTTGAGGTTGATTATCAGGAGACCTGCTCCACACCCATCTTTGGAAGAGGATCCATCAACATATAGAGTCCAATCATCCAAGGGATGAACCTCTTCCTCCATGGATATTCCCTCAACCAGGAAATCTGCTAAGGCTTGAGCTTTGATTGAAGTACGTGACTTGTACTGGATATCATACTCAGCAAGCTCCACAGCCCATTTGGCAGCTCGGGCAGACGTGCCTGGCATTGTCAGAATTTTTTTCAGAGACTGATCTGTTACCACCACAATGGGATGAGCTTGCAGGTATAGTCTAAACTTCCTTGCAACCACTATGAGTGCTAGGACGACCTTCTCAGCGTTGGAATATCATACTTCAGGCCCATGTAGAACTTTGCTTGCGAAGTAGATTGGTTTCTGCATATTATCCTGCCTCTGAGCAGAACTGCGCTCACTGCTTCCTTACATGTAAACAAGTACACATAAAGCACTTCTCCGGCAGAGGAGAGGTTAACATCGGCACCTCGGCCAAATGGGACTTCAGCTCATCAAAAGCCTTCTGACACTGGTCGTCCCATTGGAAAGTAGACTTCTTTTCAAGATCTGAAATAAAGGAAGAGAGTTTTCGGCAGACTTGGAGAGAAACCTGCTCAAAGCTGCAATTCTACCTGTCAACCTGTGCACTTCTTTAATATTCTTAGGGGGTGCATGGTTTGTAAAGCCTCGATCTTGGCAGGGTTAGCTTGTACCCCTTCTTTGGAGACCATATACCCTAAAAACTTTTCAGTGCATACCCCGAAGGTGCATTTCTTTGGATTCAGTCTCGTGTGTGAATCCCATAAAACAACAAAAACTTCCCTCAAATTTTGAATATACTGATCAAGAGTCCTGCTCTTGATAAGCATATCATCTATATATACCTCCATTATCCGGCCAATTTGTTCACTGAACAAGGAATTGACCAAACGTTGATAGGTAGCCCCAGTATTCTTCAGTCCGAAGGGCATGGTAACATAACAATAAGTATCTGACTCTGTTATGAATGAAGTTTTTTCTTGATCTTCATTTACCATGACAATTTGATGATATCCTTTAAAGGCATCCAGGAAATCAAAGATCTCATGACCTAGAGTTGAATCCACTAACCTATCAATCTTAGGTAGTGGGTAGCAATCCTTTGGGCATGCCTTGTTGAGGTAAGTGTAATCTATGCACATCCTCCATGACTCATCTGGCTTGGGGACTACCACTGGATTAGCCAACCAGATTGGGTATAAGAACTCAATAATAAATTTTGCAGCAAGGAGTTTCCTGACTTCTTCTGCAATTACTTTGATCCTCTCTGGAGCAAAATTTTGCTTCTTTTGCTTTATGGGCTTCACTTGGGGGTCAACATTCAATCTGCGCTCGGCCAGATGTGATGGGATTCCTGCCATATCTTCAGCTGTCCACACAAAGATTATTGCAAATTCTCTCAGCAAAGCTTGAAGCTGAATTAGTAGTTTAGCCGGCATCCATGTACCTATTTTTATAACATTTTCAGGTCGACTAGGATCAAGGATGAAGCCCTGAACTACATCATCCGATTGCAACCGCTCTTCTGCCGAAGGTATCAGATCATCAAGGCTGACCTGCTGAACTGCCTCATTGCCTTGAGTGGCAACAGTATAATAACTTTGCGCAACCTGTATATCACCCTGGGATGAAAAACTTCATGCTAACATGCAGAGGTGACACAATAGCCTCTAGAGCCACTAAGGCTGTCCGAACCAACAGAATGTTATATGCTGACCTCTTTTTGATCACCACGAAATCCACCCACAGACAACGGTATGCTGGGGGTTTGCCGAAGCTGACGCTCAGTGTGACTAGTCCTACTGGCCGAACTGCAGCACCAGTGGAACCATATAATGAAGTGGTGACTGGCCTCATTAATGAATCTGATAAGCATAGTTGTTGATAAACACTATAGTACATCACATTCACGGCACTGCCTGTATCAACATAGACACATCGTACCTCCACAATTTTGTCTGGAGCTAAGTGTATGCACAAGTCTATTACCAAACCTGTATTATTAGAGTCCAGCGGAATGGAGTCCTCTGGCCCATATGTTAGCTCTTTAGTCAACTTATCCCTCTTAGTTAGTGGACCAGATGAAGTTCCTGCAGAACTAGACTCACCTTGGTTTGGCTGAGGTGGTCCTCTAGCGATGGTATAAATGATTAAATTGACCTGGGGCTGACCTGCAGCCCCACGTCTACCCCGCTCCTCATCATCATTCGACCTGTGGTGCCGAGGTGGAGACTCAGGTCGGCATTTGTCCTTCTGGGGGTTTTTGTGGAAATCTAAGCGATTGTGCAGGCGTGAACGTGGGTCATAAAATTGCTTCAAGTGACCCTGCTCTATCAACTGCCGAATGGCTTGAGCCAACTGCTTGCAATCTTTTGTGTTATGTCCAATATCCCCATGATATCGGCAATATAATTTAGGGTCTCTCTTCTCCCTTGGTCCATTTAGAGGCTTAGGATCAACACTCAAACCATCTTTCTCCATGACATATAAGATTCTATCTTTAGAGGCCAAAAGGGGCAGACCCTCTCTGCCTTCTTTACCTCGTCTGCCCATGCGATCGAACGCACTGCGCCGTTTGCGGTCCTTTCCATCACGCCGATCTTCTTTTGAGTGACTGGATAGCCTTCATGCCGAGCTCCCTACTCGGCCTCTCTTTTTAGCCTGTTTGCCTCTTCACCACGGGCAAACTGATGAGCTTTCTCCAAGCATTCTCTCAGGGTAGTGGGCCCCTCCTCAGCTAGCTGAGAGAAAAGACGTCCAGCTCGGAGCTCATTGATAAAGGCTGTTGTCTTAACGCCCTCATTTCTGTCACTGACCTGCAGTGATTCATCTGAGAAACGTTGCATGTATTTCAGCACTGACTCTTCTGGACCTTGTCTCAAGGTCATCAAGTGTGAAGAGTTCTTAACAAAGGGCGTACTTGAAACGAACTGGATTTAAATTTATGTGCCAGTTGCCTAAAAGATCCCACTGACTTTGATGGGAGCTCTTGAAACCATCTTCTAGTCTTTCCTCGTAAATACATTGGGAAAGCCTTGCAACGCAGGGGTCTGGGACGTTTTTCAGACTCATAGCAGTTTGGAACTGAAAAAATGATCAGTTGGGTCTGATGCTCCATCATAAGTATCCATCTTTGGCACCTTGAAGCTATCTGGTGCTAAGTACTCTGCAATATCCCAGGAAAAATGACTTTCTCGGATTGCCTGTACATATTCTTGTCGATGCTCCTCATAGTAAGTTTTCGGCATACGATGACCTTCATCCTCTTGTGGGATAATTTTGAGTGATCGAGACCTTACACCCAGACGTTGTCTGGCCAAAGGCTCCAATTCCACTGTTGGGGATTTGAATCTGCGTTGCCTAGCATCCGTCATGAAACCTTGAGGAGGTCGGGAAGATTGTTGATGTGGTACTTCTTTAGAGCGTCGAGGAGGGAGATCCTCCTCCATATCCTCGACTTCAGTACGCTTGCCTTAAGCTGCTCAACAACGCTTCAAACACTTCTAAATTTTCAGCGACATATTTCATCGCTTTTTCACGATCCTCAAGCGATACTTCAGGAGCTTGATGATGTTGTTCAGGTTCTCGAGAATCATGTTCTGGAATACCTGAATGGGTAATCATTCGTCGTTGTGGGTTGTAGGACTCCCCCAACCACTCACGTCGGCCTCTAACCATCGTAGAATATTAGTTGTTGCAAAATTTTTACTGGATTGAAGGTTCTAGGCCCTCCTTCTAGCGCCAAATGATGAAGTCGAATCTTCATCAAGGATCAGAGACGATCCGAAAGAGAAGCCGTTAGCTTTTCTTGATTTGTATAACTGCGACTTTTCCTGAATAACCTGCACAGGAAACAAAGGTCAGAGGTCCCCAGGGTTATGACCCCGGGTTAAACCCTCTGACGCTCAAGTCAGTTTGGACCATTCTCACTGAGATATTTTGATATTTTGATAGTTTGAGTTGGTCTCACTGTAAAAGTATGGAGCTTTTTTCTCTGTATGTCTCTCGAATAAGATGGTTCAGAATCCTTCCGCTTTCCCCCCTTCCTTGCCTTTATTCATTCCGTCGTTCAATGTCTCTGCGGGTTGACGTGACTGAGGCGTGTGTAAGGGGGGCTATCTTGTTGTAGGTGTGCAGTATGAATAGACAGATGCTTTAACAAGTTGTCAAGTCTATGATGCATATAGAGCTGGCAATAGCCATTCTTTACACTGCAACTCTGCCAAGTGTACTGGTGGGGCCCAGATGAAGCTTCCTTAAAAATCATGTTCTAATTTGGTCGAATTTCTAAGTGTGAACCTTTATGTGGCAGAGGCCGAGGCTGGAGCTCGGGATGAAGGCAGAGCAGAAGTGCACTCTTTGAGTGAAAAAAGTTGTTTGCCTGATACTTGGGTATTTGCTCACTGCGGCTAAAGTG
This sequence comes from Eustoma russellianum, assembly GCA_036186865.1. NCBI lineage: Eukaryota > Viridiplantae > Streptophyta > Magnoliopsida > Gentianales > Gentianaceae > Eustoma > Eustoma russellianum. Next base: position 32,507,863 of record AP025059.1, on the reverse strand, counting down.
CATGCCTTGGTCAAATAATATCTTGTTTTGGCAGAGGTGAAATTAGTGGTCTGCCAGAAGTAGTGGTCGAGCTGAAGTACTTCAACGTTGACTGTTTATTGACCAACGGAGGAATCTTGTCTCATTTAACGGTTGAGTTTTAGGCTCATCACCTATAAAACTATTTCTATATACTTCAAAAAAACACTTTTAATAAAAACCACTTAAAATAGTTATCGTTCTTCCATTATACACCTTCTAAACCAACGCGCCATGAGTTGAGCATATTTATTTGGCCAAATTTGAAGATCCCATGTTTCCCAAAAAATCATGGACGTAAAAAAATAAATCGACGAGTTTTTTCTGTGCTAAAAAGGAAAAAAAAAGAAATTTGGTAACTGTATTCATGCATCTGCAGCCAAAGTAATAGATTAGGATAAATGGATTCCATATGTTTAGACATTTTTTTTCTTATTGTTTTGTCGCATATTTCTTGGACACTGGTGTTTTCAAGAGCCCTTTGAAAGTTCTTTCAATTTGTGATGTCCAATAAGGCACGTAATGCATAGAATCCCACCTAACGATAGTCCTATAAATGAACCGAGCTGTTCGGTATGTTTGGTTCGTTCAGCTCAAGCTCAACTCAGCTAAAGGGTTAATGAATCGAGCGTGAACTATTTTTTCTGTTCAAACTCGGTAAGTGACTCCGTTCATGTTAAATTTCATCGCATGCAGAAACTAAGCATGGCAGCAACAGCCAGGCATTTCGTCGAACACTAGTTGAAATGCTAAACAACTCAATATGCTTTCTAAATCGCTAAGAAAACAAGCGCATTCAAGAGAAGAATCGAGAGAGAATTGAGAGGAAGTAAATTGGGAGAAAATGAATAGAATTTCACTATTGAATTCTTGCCAAGAAAATCGAATGAATTGCTCAGTTTACAACTGCAACGACATATATCTTAAATAACTAACTTTCCTACGAAAAGACAAGAATACCCTTCTAACTAACTTCAGTTATAATACATTAACAAGGGTAATTCAGTAAATGCACAACAACTTAAAACTCCCGCGCTGCACTTCATCTTCAACCTCCAGCCACTTCTGTCCCTTGCACCTTCAGTTGTCCTTTCACGTGTCTTCGTCTTCCAATCCAATCAAAAACATCCAGCTCAGCTTGATCCACGTGGTACGTTCTCAACTGCTCCTTAACTGCCCCTTACAGTTTTCCCATTGTCAGCCTATGCCTTTCTTCTTCGTAGCTTCTACATTAGAGGCAATTTCAACATCCCCCCCCCCTCAAACTTGACTGTGAGAAGATATTATAAGCTCCTAAGGCTACAAGTCAAATTTTGCATTCTACGTGCATCTAATGGTTTGGTGAATATATCCACCAACTGCATATCTGTTATTATAGGCATGAGCTTTATGACGCCTTCTTGAAACTTTTGTCTCACCACATGACAATCTATCTTTATGTGCTTGGTTCTCTCATGAAAAACTGGGTTCTCAACAATATAAATTGCACTCTTTGAATCACGAAAGAGCTCTACTGGTTCTCCCTGTGCAACCTTCAATTCATTAAGCACATAGCACAACCATTGTACTTCACAAATCACCGCAGCCATGACCCTATATTCAGCTTCAGAAGATGATCTTGAAACAGTGCTCTGCTTCTTCGCCCTCCAAGACACCAAATCATCTCCTAGAAACACGCAAAACCCAGTAATTGATATCCTTGTTTCAGCACAACCTGCCTAGTCCGCGTCTGAAAATGCCTTAAGCCTTAGATCTCCTCCCTTTGGGAACAGCAATCCTTGTCCAGTTGTGCCTTTAATGTATCTGAGTAATCTATGAGTAGCTTTAACATGTAACTCCGTAGGACAATCAAGAAACTGGCTAAGTTGCTGTACAGAATAGACTATATTCGGCCTAGTAATGGTGAGATACAACAACTTCCCCACTATACTTCTATAACCTGAAACATCCTCTACTAGTGGCAAATCATTATGATCCAACTTCACATTCTTCTCCATTGGAGTTTTAACTTGCTTAGCCCCAAGAAAGCCAGTGTGCTCAAGCAGCTCTAGTGCATACTTCCTTTGGTTAACAACAAGACCCTTTTGTGATCTGGCCACCTCCAGTCCAAGAAAAAACTTGAGATTACACATGTCCTTGATCTTAAATGTATCGTGCAAATAAGATTTAAGATCATTGATAGCCTCCAGGCTGGCACTTGTGACAATTACATCATCTACATACACCAGTACCACCAATAGAACTCCTGAAACCATCTTAGTAAAGAGAGTGTAGTCATGTTAAGATTGTGAAAACCCCCGACTGGTCAGAGCTTGAGTCAATTTCTCGTTCCACTGCCTAATTGCCTGTTTTAATCCGTATAACAACTTATTCAGCCTGCATGCTTGATTAGGCTGTGATGCCTTAACCCCTAAAGGAAGCTCCAAATAAATCTCCTCCACCAAATCACCATATAAAGACGCATTATTCACGTCCAATTGATGAATGAACCACACCTGAGATGACGCTAAGGCCGGGATCAATCTTACTATGGTCATCTTGGCCACAGGTGAAAATGTGTCTATGTAATCTACTCCAAGCTGTTGAGTGTATCCTTTAGCCACCAACCTAGCCTTATAGATGTCTATAGTTCCATCAGCATTATGTTTCACCTTGTAAACCCACTTGCACCCAATGAGTTTATGTCCTACAGGCAGAGATACAACTAACCAGGTATTGTTAGACTCGAGAGCATTCAGTTCCTCCCTCATAGCAGCCTACAGTGGACATGCTTGGATGCTTCCTGATAACTCGTAGGTTCATGACTTAAGCTAATGTTTAATGCATAATTTCTAAATTCAGGTGTCAAACACTCGAATGATAGGTATTGCCTTAAAGGATGTGAAGTGGACGTTTGATCAGAATGGGAAATGTGCTCTCCAGTGATCTGGTAACAGTAAAAATCCTTTAGGTATGAAGGAGGATGTTTATGTCTCTGTGATCTGGGAGTTATTTGGCTTTCTACTGGATTAGAAAGAATGGAATCGATAGGAGTCTCATTTGGTACAAGGTGATCAAGTGATTACGAGACAGTAGCTGATTGTTGTGATGAAATTTGCTGCTGATGCACATGTGGTTCATGTGGTTGATATGCAGGTGATGACTGAGAGGTAGAATGTTGACTGGTTTGAGATGTATGAAGAGTGGGTACTGAGGGCTCAGGAAGGGATGAATATGTAGGGAAAGTTTCAGTTGGTGATGATGGAATTACTGGATTCTGTGTAAAGGGGCAGTAACTGAGTTCATTATTTTGAGAAGATGAGGCAAAGGGAAAGACATTTTCTAGGAATGTGACATCTCGTGAAATGAAAATGTCCTTGATGCTCAAGTCCTGAAGGATGTAGCCTTTTGTGGTATATGGTATTCCAAGAAACAATGAAGGTCTAGTTCTTGAATCAAACTTTCCTTTGTTATGTGATATGTTATATGCATTGGCTTTACAGCCAAACACCCTTAGAATGGCATAGGATGGCTTAACACTGTACATGAGTTCATGAGGAGTTTTATGATGTAGTAAACGTGTGAGAATAAGGTTAATGATAAAGGCATCATGTTGCACACAAAATCCACAATAAGAAATGGGTAAGTGTGCCTGAAACCTTAAGGCTCTAGCTACACACAACAAGTGCTGTTGTTTGCGTTCAACTAGGCCATTTTGTTGGGGAGTATAAGTGCAGCTTGTCTGATGAATAATTCCCTTTTGATAGTAGAACATCCTGATTGCAAACTCAGGTGCATTATCTGTTCTAACTACTTTGATAGTTTTGGCAAACTGGTTATAGACGTAGTGATAAAAACTTTAAATGATATGGGATGCCTCAGATTTATTCTTTATCAAATACACCCAGACAGATCTGCTATGATCATCCACAATTGTGAGAAAATATTTCTGGTTGAACATGGTTTGATGTTTATAAGGGCCCCATATACCAATATGTATCAAATCAAAGTTTGAAGTAGAAGTGGTATAAGATACAAGAAAAGGAGGTCTTCTTTGTTTAGCCATAAGGCAAATGTCACAAACATCATTGTCTTTACAAACTAAAACAGACGAATCAAATTTTTTTACATGTCTGATCCTAGGGGTTGAAGCATGCCCAGTCTAGAATGCCAAAGCCAAGAATTAGAATCAAGAGACAAGGATGAATTACAAACGGGTCTGCTAAAAGTACTAGCAACAGAAGGAACTCTGAGATGACTGCTGGAACCTTGGACACAGTAGAGACCATTTGAGATTTTAGCTAAACCAATCTTATTCTTGGAAGTTTGGTCCTGGAGAACACAAGAATCATTGCAGAAAATTGCAGTGATATTAGAAGAAGGAGAGGAAATCAGTTTTCCTAAGGAAAGAAGATTAAAAGTGAAAGAAGGAATAAAGAGAACATCACTGAGAGTGAGAATTGGATTGATACTAACTGTGCCGACATGTGTTGCTGCTGCACTTACCCTATTAGGCATCTTTACTAGGATATGCTTGATTGGATTAAAGGTTTTGAAAAGAGACAATGAACAGGCTATGCGGTGTGTGGCCCCTGAATCTAGAATCCATACATTAGACTTATTAGTTAAGCTTTTACCTTCAAAGATATCAGTGACATCCAGGCATTTAGCTGACATGACTGCTACCTGACCACCATGACTCCCCACTACTGAACTTTGGCTATCCTTCTCATTGAGCAGACTCATCAATTTGTTGTACTGCTCACTGGTCAAAGTTGGAATGGAAGACACAGGAGATGTTGTTTGTGTGTTGGGCTGACTCACTCCTGGTTCATACACATACCAGTTAGAATTACTTTGTCAAGAATTCACTAAATTTACCTGAGGCCTTGGCTTATACCCAGGCGGGTAGCCATGTTTCTTGTAGCACTTGTCTACTGTATGTCCAAATTTTCCGCAATGTGTACAAACTGTCCTCTGGTTTGCTCCACCATAGCCTCTGCCCCTTCCTCTTCTAGCATTATCTCCTTGGGGCCTATGATTAAAAGTGCTAGCCACAAAGTTATTTTGACTGTTTCCTGCTGTATCAGTCATAAGAGCAGATGGCACATTAGTAAATTGTGTTTGTCCTACACCACCCAACACCTTTCTTTCATATTGTATTGCCATGGAAAATGCAATTGACACGCTTGGCAACAGAGTCATAACAAAGACCTGTGACTTAATCGCCTCATATTCTGAATTTAATCCTTTCACAAACCTGATCACATAATCTCCCTCTACAAATTCCTTCATCTTTCTGGTTACATTACAAGAACATCCATTGCACTCACACTTGGGAATTGGCCTCATGGCCATCATTTCTTCTCATACCATCTTTAATTTTGTGAAATACTCATTAATGGACATATTGTCTTGTTGAATACCACAGAATTCTTCAAGTAGATCTGAAAATCTAAATGGATTACCATGAGAATACCTGAGAGTTAGGTCATTCTATGCCTGAGTTGCTGTGTCATATCAGATAATGCTCTGCGCTATTGATGGATGTACACAATTCTAGATCCAAGACTGCACCATCGTGTTCGCCTGATTCCATACTTGATATCTTGGATCTGTCATTTCAGGTCTCACAACTGATCCATCTATAAACCTCAATTTGTTCTTCACAGTTAGAGCCATCTTGAAGGTTCTGCTCCACGAATGGAAATTGTGTCCATTCAGAGGTGGTTGAACAAGAACAACTGAAGGTGATTCATTCGGGTGCAAATATAATAGATTCGTGTTAGGATTATCCATAGCACTATTTTGGGAAGATATTGGATTATCAAAAGACATATCAAAATGAAATTGCAGCGGTTATCGCTCTGATAACATGTTAAATTTCATCGCAGGCAGAAACTAAGCATGGCAGCAACAGCCAGGCATTTCGTCGAACACAAGTTTGAAATGCTAAACAACTCAATATGTTTTCTAAATCGCTAAGAAAACAAACGCATTCGAGAGAAGAATCGAGAGAGAATTGAGAGGAAGTAAATTGGGAGAAAATGAATAGAAATTCACTATTGAATTCTTGTCAAGAAAACCGAATGAATTGCTCAGTTTACAACTACAACAACATACATCTTAAATAACTAACTTTTCTACGAAAAGACAAGAACACCCTTCTAACTAACTTCAGTTATAATACATTAACAAGGGTAATTCAGTAAATGCACAACAACTTAAAACTCATGTGCTGCACTTCATCTTCAACCTCCAGCCACTTCCGTCCCCTGCACCTTCAGCTGGCCTTTCACGTGTCTTCGTCTTCCAATCCAATCAAAAACATCCAGCTCAGCTTGATCCACGTGGTACATTCTCAACTGCTCCTTAACTGCCCCTTACAGTTTTCCCACCGTCAGCCTATGCCTTTCTTCTTCATAGCTTCTACATTGGAGGCAATTTCAACAGTTCATTTAAGTTGTTCGGCTCGTTAATGTTGTTCATGAGTTAAACGAATCGAGCTTGAACAATTAAATATGTTCGTTTAAATAAACAAGCAAGCTCGGCTCATTCGCTAAGTTAAATGAACCGAGCTTGAACAATACGATGCTTGGCTCGTTCGGCTCATTTATAGACGTACCTAACGACCAACTAAAACAATAATGAAAAGGAATGGCTTGAATGAATTATTGTATCTGAGATCGATCATTCAATTATTCAACTGTTCAAATAGCAAACTTTCTTTCAATTGTTTTTTTTTTCTTTCAATTGTTTGATTTTAAATCTTTATACATGCCAATAAACCCTAGATTCAAGCTTCTAAAATATAGAGTTTCTTCTCATATAATATAGTGACTTATTTTCATGATTAGTTTTCATTTATTGTGGTTTATTTTATGTATAATAGCGATTTATTCTCAACTACATAGTTGAGATTGTTAGCACATTCCATATATCAAAAAGAATCTTTGTACATATATCAAAAACTGAGGAAAATTATTTTTTCCTTAAGTTTTAGAAGACTCTAATGTAATGAGGTAATGTTGTCGTTGTTTATAGATACGGATTTTGATCGGCAGAAATTGATTGTTTGTGATAATGTTATGGTTACAAGTAATGTCAAATTTAAATGATTTAAGTAACATTTAATCTTTTCAAACTTAAGTTTGATCATGAACCGAATATATTATTTTCAACTAAAGCTTGAATGAATGAATGTGTCATTTTTCTTGTATTCCCGACCAAGTATAGTAGTGTAGATCTGTAATAAAGAAAGAAAGCTTATGTTGATTGATTTTTTATAACTCAACGCGTAAGTTTAGTTTGAACATGAACTAAATAAATAAGATTATGTTGATTGATTTTTTATAATTCAACGCGTAAGTTTAGTTTGAACATGAACTAAATAAATAAGATTATGTTGATTGATTTTTTATAATTCAACGCGTAAGTTTAGTTTGAACATGAACTAAATAAATAAGATTATGTTGATTGATTTTTTATAATTCAACGCGTAAGTTTAGTTTGAACATGAACTAAATACATATAGATCTGTAATAAAGAAAGAAGATTATGTTGATTGATTTTTTATAATTCAACGCGTAAGTTTAGTTTGAACATGAACTAAATACATATTCTCAACTGAAGCTTCAGAACGAGCATTTAAAAGCTCGATTTTATTTGAGCTTTAAATATCTTTACTTCAAATGAAGCATTTAAAATACGGTTATATTACAAACTACTTTCACTGAACTAAGGCCATGAAGAATGCCATGTTTTCGCGGTTGTTTGGGTCAGATGTTTCATCCCAATTTAGTATCGATGTTGGCTTTTGTAGTATATATTTTATAGGTACCGTTTATCTAAGCAACGACAACAAAAACAATCATACTCAGTATATTCCAACAACAGCAAAAGCTATCGCTAGGGTCTGGAGAGGGTGAGAGGCAGACAAACAACACCTCCATCTCAAGAAATAGAGAGTTTGCTTCCAGTGAAGCCCCTGGCTCTATATGTACCTAAATGTATATCACAATAATAAGAATATGTACTAGTGAACGGATTTTATTAAACATAAACATAAATCTTTCGATATTCAAATAGTCTTAACAGTAGATATACACAAATAGTTAAAGACAAATGCCGAAACAAAAAAGTGCGAATTAAATCTACAATGTAAATACTATCTAATCTTCTATCTATACTCTGATGCCACTATCTAAACATTCTATTTAAAAAATTGATGAATGATCCTGATTTTGTGTGATATACCAACCCTGAAACAATAGTGTCCTGGAAAAGAATTTGGCTTTTTGCATTCAACAAAAGTCACGTGAATATACATTTTCTCTCTGACGAATGGCTTTATCCAGTTTGGAAATTGACATGTCGTGCGTATGACATGGCTTTGAATTTGTCGTCTCATATTACTTTATTAATAATATTTTTCGGTTTCAGCATTTTTTTTTTGCCTACAACTCGGTGTACAAAGTAAAAAAGACACCACCACCCTATTCTTGTCCTCAGGACATAACCCAACTGGTTCTGAACAGGAGTTCTAGAAAGAAAAGTCAGAGATTCAATTTTTGCCAAAGGCAAGAGAGCCCCTTCCCAACAAGTGCATAGTGTAGGAGCTTCCTTGGCCTGTAGGCTTGTCTGCAGTGGTGGAGGCTCCTTATGCAGACTACTGTGTAAATGACCAAGCTCCTGCTAGCGGCCGTTGGATACCTGATTTACATCCCTACACTAACTTTGGGACTGGGTGTGGTATGGACCCTTACTGGTTGGGGTTCAACCTTTTAAAAAAAAAAAGACACGCTCTGTTGGATACAACATTTCTATAAATTCCAGTAAAAGACTACTGTGTATATGTCCACAGGACATAGCCTAACTGGTTCCGGGCAGGAGTTCTCGAAAGGGAGGTCAGAGGTTCAATTCTTGCCAAAGTCAAGAGAGCCCCTTTCCAGCAAGTGCGTTGTGTGGAAGCTTCCTTGGCATGTAGGCTTGCCTGCAGTGCTAGGGGGCTCCTAATGCAAACTACTATGTATATGACCAAGCTCCTGCTAGCGGGCTGTTAGGTACCTGATTTACATCCCTACACTATCTTTGAGACTGGGTGTGACAGAGATCCTTAATGGTTGGGGTCCAACCAGTAAAAGACACGCTCTGGGAACAACAACCTAAACCTCACTACTCGGTCTTCATCAAGAAAATTTTGCAAGTTAAAGATCTTCTACTTAATCATTTTGGAAGCATCCCAGTTTCTGAGCAGGAGCTTCAACGATGGACGGATACAAATGGTTCCTTCACCTTAAAAGCGTATGAGATATTTAGATTCAAAGGGAATAGGCGGCAATGAGCTTCCATTGTTTGGGCTTCTACAAATTCTCCCAAACACTGCTTCACCTTTTGGTTGGCGGCATTGGGCAAACTGCCCACAAGAGATAAGTTGCACTTTGTGATAAGTGATCTCACTTACCCGACGTGTGGGACGTCGAGTGAGACACAGGACTGTTGGAGGAAAATTTATAAATGGGTTTGTCCAAAGTTGGATCTACGATTGTCCTCCTCTATACGGAGTCGAACAAGGACCACTTGATGTTTGTTTGCCCATTGGCCCAAGAAATTTGGTGCAGGGTACTAAGATGGTTGCATATTCCGACAGATTTCAACTCCTTGAAAGACTTGGTACGTTGGGCACTAAAACATGCAAGAAAGAAAAGCTCCAGGACAAAATTCATTCAGACAACATTTCTGGCTACCATTTATTACTTATGGAATGCTATGAACTTAAAAATTTTTGAGTGTCAACTATCAAATGCTTTGGATGTGGTTCATAGAATTACTACTCGTGTGTATAGAATACTACCACCTAGAGTATATTTTTGGTGATTGTATGAGCAGCATCTTGGGTATGTCTAGTGAAAATGTAAATGAACTGATCCTATTTTGATAGTTGATTAAATGAGAATTTTTACATTTTAGCCAAAAAAAATGTAGTTTCTCATTTGCAAAATATGCTTTGAATATTTGAAGTAAAACTGATAACTTTATGTTCAATTGCATGCTCAAATGATTTTCATATAGAATAATCGTAGTTGGAACTTGTATGATCCACTTGATATGAATGGGCAATTTACACGATGTTTTATTTATTTTTTCTACTTTGATATTGAGAAATTAAAAATTGAAGGACCTCCTAGCCATTCATAGTCTACAATTTTAAAGTGCGTTTTCGGTGTACTAGATTCCCGTGTTTGTGTAAGGTCCGAAAAGAAATTAGATTACTTTGCAATATGATGTACGCAGTTTTACCTTACAACTCTTCATAAAGAAAAAATTGGGAAAGAGAAAAATAGGTTAGTTCAAATAATTACGTCAAATTGGTTTAGTTGTCCTTGGTGGATGAGATGATTTATATTCCTTCCCGAATATATAAAGAGTAACTAGTAGTATAATAAAATATTGTTTAAAAACATGTCATGATTAGTAATTATAAGATCCCAAAACTAGTAGTATAATAAAATATTTAATAACCTATGTATTAACAGCTTTGTCTTTGAAATAATATATGTTTTTCCCCCTTTCCTTTTATAGCTCAAGAACCTATAAACAACCCTACATCTTACATGCAATTTAATTTCTACCAAAATATAAATGTGATGTCATAAGTTTTTTCATTTATTACACCATTTTCATACAATTCAAGTGGTTCATTTTATTTTTAATTAAGCATTCACATATTTGTGATATTAAAGAAAAACTTGGCATTCTATTTAATCTACGGTTGTTACAGTTAATTTTAAGACTTCAAATTTCTCAACTCAAACATCAAGATCCACTTGAATTTTGGATCAAACTCTAACCTAGAAACCTATTTTCTATTTATGTTAATAAAACTCTTTCACTAGTACATATTTCTATTATTTTCTATTATTGTGTTATCTATACAGGTATATATAGAGCCGAGAGTCTAATTGAAAGCAAATTCTCTATCTCTTGGGATGGAGGTATTGTTTACCTGCCTTTCACCCTCTCTAGACTCTATCAATAGCTTTTGCTGTCGTTGGAATATACTGAGTATGATTATTGTTGTTATTTACTCTAACTTCCAAACCCATTTTCAAGACATGCTATGCATACATATTGAAAATAAGACAAATCACGTTGTCACATGTAAAGTTTGGAGGTGTTTCAACATATTTCCTTTGAAGACCAGGTATGTTCTTTATCTTTATTCATTTCCCTTATTTGAATAACACACTACTTTAAAGAGTAATCGCAACTAAATCACATAATCTTGAAATAAGATTAAAAGTCACGCTTAATCTTTGCTCACGTTCTCAATTCCAACATTCAAATTGACACAACATAATATAAAAATAACAAGTAGCCATAACAAGTACCCATTGACTTTCACATGCCCATTGAAATAAATAAAAATGACATTCTCGGTGCACTAACTCGCGTGTTTGCGTAGGGTATGGGGAGAGGACAGATCGTTTCGTGACCTGATGTACGTAGCCTTATTCTACACTTTGTGAAAGAAGCTGTTTTTGCGACTCGAACACGTGATCTCAAGGTTACAAAACAGCAATTTTACCAGTTGTTTCAAAGCCTACTATCTGGAAATAAGTGTTTCATTTTAAAGTTTGTACATTTATTTCTTAAAAGATTTTTATTTCTTGAGAGTATTTTTAAGAAATAGTCAAATTTTCATTTGGTATTTTCCTTAAATTGGCAACCAATGTAAAAATGGTTGAAATATAACTATATAAGGAGTGGACAAAATGGAGAGGTGACTAAAATGAGCAAATTGAAGGAGACAGGACACAAAAGTTAGTAGTCACCATACTTTTTGGGCAATTTATTCATATTACGGTACTTGGGATCTTCTGCTTATATTCATCATCTACAATTTTTTCGTGTATGTATGTGGCTAAAAAAATTCCTTCACTAATACTTATTCCTAATATTATGCTATCTATACAGGTACATATAGAGCCGGAAGCCTCACTGGAAGCAAACTCTCTATCCCTTCGAATGGAGATATTGTTTGCCTGTCTTTCACCCTCTCCAGACCCTAACGATAATTTTTTACTGTCATTGAGATATAATGGGTATGATTGTTGTTGTTTTGTATGTGGCTAACACACAACCTAGCTTGTTGTGTGAGATTTTAAAGTTTGACAATATATATTCATCTAATTTTCACCCAGAAAGCAATATTTCTTTATTGTTTAAAATACTAAATTTTCTCATTCTTTGAAAATGATTAATCTATTTGGTTTTCAAATGTTTATGCTTATACTTATTTCATACTAAGACAAAAATAAAATGACTCTTGTATTGACCCAACAAGTGCGTTTGTTTTAGACTCGTTTTTTTGTTTTCTACTATACCTATGATGTCTAAGTGTACATTATCCAGTATGATTAACTTAGCATGGTTGGAAAAGTACGTCTAAAGTATTTTAAAATTCGCTCCAAACTCATATAGAAACATGTATGATGTTGTTTGGGAGAGTGAAAGTTGATTTGAACGCTTTAAACTTGTAAGAAATCAATTGGATCGACTTATATGTAAGTTGGATCGAACTAAGCGAAAGCTGAAATGAAGTTGAGTGTTTTGTTGGACATAGATTGATGACATCGATCGATCGATGTGGATGACATCGATCGATCGATGTGGTATAGATGCAATGCTGAAACTTTCTGTCTAACATAGATCGATCACATCGACTATGTTGGCAGGATGCAAAGTTGGAAGTCTCTGTCCAACATTAATCGATGACATCAATCGATCGATGTGCTAACAGTCAGAACTTTTCATTTTGAATTGCATCTCTTGATCCAAGGTCCATCTCCCTTCACCTACGAACGGTAATCAATTGACTGTGGGGAGTTCAAAACTGATGAAATGAGTTTTTAAAATTGGTTTTAACACAACCAAAGGTTTATAAATAGTATGCCTTGGTATTTTACAAGAATATAACAAGTCTGGCAAACTTTTAAGAATTTCAGCTTTTGTCTTCTCCAACTCTTCTCCTCCATTATCAACAATTCTATTTGCAAGTTCAATCATTTTTTCGTAGAGCAAACGAACAAGAGAAACTGTGAAATCCTGGAAAGAATTCGCTTGTAGTTCACCTTGCTCAACCGGTGGAGACAAAATTGCTTTTAAAGACAGTGATTTCCATCACGTCTCGGCATTTTCATTGTTATTGATCTTGTTTGGTTACTCTTTTTCTAACATACTAATTCTTTGAAAATGATTAACCTGATTGATTCTTAAATGCTTAAGCTTATACTTATTTCATACTAAGACAAAAATGTTATAAAGAGGCTCTTTTATCGAACCAACCAGTGTGTTTGTTTTAGACTAGTTTTTTTTTTTTTTTTTTTCTACTATATCTATGATGTCTAAGTGTACATTATCCAATATGATTAACCTAGTATGATAAGTGTACATTATCCAATAAGCTAGTATTTCTCATTCATTGAAAATGATTAACCTAATTGATTTTCAAATGTTTAAGCTTATACTTATTTAAATAAGACAAAAATTGTTATAAAGAGGCTCTTTTATTGAACAAATTAGTGTGCTTGTTTTATAGTAGTTTTTTAATACTATTTCTATGATGCCTAACTATATATTATCCAATATGATTAACCTAATATGATAAGTGTACGTTATCCAATAAGCTTGTATCTTCTCATTCGTTGAAAATGATTAACCTAATTGACTTTCAAATGTTTAAGTTTATACTTATTTCACACTAAGACAAAATGTTATAAAGAGGCTCTTTTATTGTGCCAAACGTGTGTTCGTTTTAGACTCATTTTTTTTTGCTTTTTTCTACTATATCTATGATGCTTAAGTGTACATTATCTAATATGATTTTTGTCTTAATTTTTCTTCTCATACTTTTTACCGTACAGAAAATTAAGTTTTATATAAAAGATTGACATTATTTTTAAAAATTGCATAATATTAAATAAGACATTACAAAAAATCTAAAATACCATATTAGATGCTTTTGTCATAAACATCGATGGTTTTTTGTATTAAATACTTTTTTTTTTGGTTTTCGAAAAGTATCCTTTACATGACAAGTAAACTTAATCTCCTTGAGATATTGTGATTCCATTATGCGTGTAGGTCTCTCTCCCAACCGAATTTGCTTCAAACATATTTAGTTAGAACATTTACATCAAACGAAACCAAATACAATTTTATTAAGTTATCAAAAGCCAATACTCATAATTAGAAATAGAAAAATATGATCAACAACAATATTACCCATTGTCTTAGAGATTTTCATCTATGGTGGGGTGAGATATGGAGGTCAGATGTACGCAACCATACACATATGTTAGAAATATACAGAGATTGTTTTCGATAACATACAATAAAAATTATTGGTAAAATATGATTTTCTATATGATCATAACAACCAAACAGGATACGCCCATGGATTACTACTATTAGGTGGTGTTTGCTTTGCACTTGGATATATGAAGGGGTATGAATTTGGAATATATGAGATTGTGCGTAAAAGTCATAGTTGTTCGATATTGAAATGAGAATGTGTATGATTGACATTGATGGTGTTTGGAAAGTATCATAATTGAAATAAGTATCCAATGTGGGCGACCGGAAAATTGGCCAGAAAAATTTGACATGTAGGAATAGTGACCGATTGGCGGCCGGCGACGGACTGGCGGCTGGCGGTGGCCGGCGGCATTGACCGGTTCGAAAGCCATACCCCTATTTTCTTATATTGATAGACAAGAGAGCTAGTATATCAAAACGATATCCATTACCAAATACTCGGATATCAATCCGAAACTAATACCTCCTATTTTTCCAAACAAACAACTTTTATGAGTTTCAATTCCTCCAAACTCATACCCTTAATTACAAACCCCCACCAAACACCCCGTTCATTAGTATTAAGATTGGAAGTCTTTAGGAAAATGTGTCTGGATCCCAAAGGAAAAAAAAAAACCAAGTGCAGATTCTATGGTCAGAAGGCAACTGATTACAAACTCAATTATAAGTCACAGCCTCACTGGTCACCTCCACCAACAGAGAACGCACTTTCTCTGTTCAATTTTGTTTCCCATTTCAATTTCATCTGTCATAAAGAACTCACGAAAATTACCTTCTCTTTCTTCATATTCATTAGCTTTTCTGCTCATTTTTATCTTTGTCTACTCCAATCTACATTACTTACTAGAAAGAAGAAGAAAGACAACTAAAAGGCAGTCTGTTTCTTTGTGTTCTGAAAGGTAATATATGAATAGTATAAACACTGAGTTTTCCGCATGCATTTTCTTTAACTGTTCAGTTCATGCCTTTTTTCTTTTTCTTTTTCCTCTTTCTTCTTAACTCGATTTATGCCCTTGAATGAGAGATATGTGCATGCATTACATGGGTTCTTGGATATAATGAAAACTTGTTTTAGTTGAAATTTCAAGATTCAAGCTTGTCTCTTTCTTCTCTCTTTCCTTAAGTTGGAGTCGATTTAAAGATATATGATGATTTTATTGTCTTTTCTGGTTTTCTTTGGTGTGATATATGAAGATCTCAGGAGGGTTTTTGGTATTTTCTCTATATCTGTTGGTCCAACAGTGTATCTATCTTCCCCACAACCCCCCTCCAACCGAGGTTTTTTTGGCTTATGATATTTGTCTCAGTAATCATATGTTGTTTGCCAATCTGTGTTTTGATGATAGAATTATGGTCATTTCCCTGTTTCTTCTCTTTCTATGTCCAAGTCCTAGGAAATTTTTGAATTGGTAAAGGTTTGATACTTCCCCTGTTTTTATGCTGCCATTAAATATGTAGTTTAATAAACGATAGCTTCGTGAGATAAAGAATCTTCACTTTTGGATGATGTCTTTGTAATAAAACTCTTACCTTAGTTTTTTTTACTTTAGTAATGTAATCTTTGACCTTCTGTATTTTTCCCCTTTTTTATACATGAGGATGCTTATTTTCAGTGTTGCTTACTATATCTGCATGTAAGTATCTAATAACAAAGTTTACCTAACAGTCTGGTGATGGTTCAACAGTCCACGTACCGTAGTCGAAGGGATTGTTATTTTGGTCTCAAAATCACTAGGGAGTTGAACTGGGGTGCATGATTTAGCTGTCTTCGGAGGTTGATGCTGTTTAATAGAATGCTACCTAGCCATGGTGTGCACTGCTGATAATTTACTGGGTTGGAAAGATTTCCCAAAGGGCCTTAAGGTCCTTCTCCTTGATGGGGATGAAGGGTCTGCATCAGAAATGAGATCTAAGCTTGAGGATATGAATTACATAGGTAACCTTGGGAGATCCCACTTGTTTAATCTTTCCTTATGCTTATATTCTTGGTCCTTTGCTTTGGCCCCACTCGCTTTTTTTTTTTTTGTTGGATTACTTGTTGACTTATTGTTATATTCAAGTGATTGTCCATGTAAAATTAGCATTTTAGTAGCTGCATTATGTTATTCAAAACTCTTCTCTGTTTAAGTCGAGATATACATTTATATTCCTCAAAGGATATGAATTCTAATTATTGGTTTCAGATTTTTCTGGTTCTTTTATCTTCTTTAAGTTGAAATAGAAGCATTCAGCAAGCGAATCGAGAACGCGCAGAGGGCCCAAAGCACTTACTTGAAGAGTACTATACTATGTGCTTCTATCCTTTGAATACTCTTCCTGTGCGCATCACCTCAAATGGAATCTTTCTCCTAGCAAACTGATACCTGAGCTTGATTTAACGTGCCAAAATATGCACAAATATGGATTTTTACACTGTCTAAGGAATCTTTTTCGTTTCTGTAGTAATGTCTATGGAATCTTGACTATGGTAACTTTGTCTTCAACTGTATTACTTTTTTCCTTACTACTATCCCCTCTGATGTTTGTGGTGATAAGGTCTTAGTGAAGCTTTGGCTGTCATAATATCATCATCTTTGTCATTATGTAGCTTCGGCTGTGTTAATATGTATTCTATATATGTCTGCATGCTCACTAGTCTATATGCTTATCCTACCATGCTCTACCCTGCTCTAGTTTCCGCATTTACCGATGAGGCTGAAGCTCTGTCAGCGATTTTGGATGACTCTGAGTGCTTCCATGTAGCTATAGTTGAGGTAACTTTCTTATCTTGCTTTTGTTATGGTTCTTGAAGTCAATGTCTTTGTTCTTAGAGAATAATTTATTCTTTTGGAGGCATTAAAATCAAGAACAAATAAATGACTTAAATGGAAATCTTCTAATGACACGATTCAGCTTGTGATATCGGACACTATCAAAATAGACGACCAAAATTTGAACTGCTGCTCTTTGATGCAATGTAGTATAAGCAGTTAAGCCATTCAAACTTCTTGATATCTGTATTCAAGAATATATCCATTCATTTGATATTCTGATGTGTTTGCAGGTGAGCGAAGAAAATTGTGATGGCGTATTCAGATTTCTAGAAACTGTTAAAGACCTGCCTATTATATGTAAGTCTATCAGTTTCCATTAAAAGCTCTGGCTAGTTTTGCTTCCTCACTATGATACGTGTTGCAGTCGCTTCTTTGTTTTGTTGCATACTTTCACTTGCTTCTGAGTATTCTATCCCGTCTTTTTTCATAGTTTGATAACTAGAGAAAAACTCTTCACTTTGTTTATACCAGTAAAGCATCTTGTTGCCTTGAACTGATTTGCACTAGCATGACGGTGGTCAAACACACTGATGGAAGTAATGTTTGGGAAACATAGCTGGCTCCACAGCCCTATACGGCATTTTACCACAATGCTGGAACCTTTTACCGTTTAGTTTTTGTTTCTTTTCTTTGTGGAAGTTTCAATACCTTCTGAATAAAAACCATGCAATGACTACAGATTTGCTTTATATTGCAGTGGTGTCCACTATTCATTGTCTGACCACAATGATGAAATGCATAGCGGTGAGATCTCAAGCTGATACGGAGACCGGATTTTAACATTGAAGTGTTTCCATTTTCTCTATCTTTTCAGAGTATTTAGAAGTTAGTTAAGAAATTCTACAATGTCTCGCGCTTATATTCAAACAGATTCCACATTCGACTTTCTTTATATTGTTTTACAGCTTGGTGCAGTTGAGTTCCTTCAGAAGCCGCTATCTGATGATAAACTTCGGAATATTTGGCAGCATGTGGTTCATAAGGTTTGTTTTATTCTAACAAGATGCATCATTTTGGTCATTGCCTTTAACTTATGAAAATTATAGGTTCTAAATTTAACTATCTAAACAGGCATTTAATGCAGGAGATAAGGATGTCCTGATTTCATTTAAGCCTGTAAAAGATTCCGTGGTTTCGATGCTGCAGCTCCATTTAGGTGGCTCTGAAGAAAATAATCAAGCTTCTGCAAAGACTGAAACTTTAACACCGGAATTAGAAAGCAAGGATATCCCATCCGTCTCTGACAAGTACCCGGCTCCCTCTACTCCACAGCTAAAAGACGGGGACAGATCATTTGACAACACTGTTCACCGTTTTCAGGCTGGAGAGCAAGATGAAGAGTCTAAATCTGTCGAAACAACTAGTATAACTTCTGTTTTTGAGTCTACTGCTCTTAGTAGACCAGACCTTGTAGGGTATGACGTCAAAGAGGAACATGAGCCATCAGTTCGTTGTGGTGAGATAAAGACCTGTTCACATTTGGAAAATAAAGATCCTCCTAATGGTAGAGCTGGCAGTGACACTGATCCTAAAAGAGCTCCTGCAAAACAAGATTCATATGGGATGAGAGCTAATAAAAGGAAGATAAAGGTATGCTTGGGAGCTAGCTCTGGGGCTTTTTTTCCCTTTTTAATTATTAAATTTAATTATCTTACATTTTTTGAAGTGATCTGGTAATTCTGCATTTCATCCATTTATGGATGCAATTTTTTCCTTGTGTTTCTAGTGCATCTGAGTGCAGATCGCGTGCGTAAGCATTTATCTTTGTTAGTTGGCTTGTCTTATTAGGGATTGTAAATGACACAAATTAAGAAAACCGCACATGCAAAATGCATATTCGAGTCGGAAACATTTCTAAGTCATGTCATTGATATTCAGGTAGACTGGAGCCCTGAACTTCATAAAAAGTTTGTCCAAGCAGTTGAGAAGCTTGGTGTAGATCAGGCCATCCCTTCCCGAATACTAGAACTGATGAAGGTTGAAGGTTTAACAAGACACAATGTTGCAAGCCATCTTCAGGTTACTCGGGATTCCTTGGTCAACGTGTAACTCTTTATTTTAATCCAAAGTCAACTGCTTTAATGCTCTACGGGTGTTTGAAGCAGAAATACCGGCTGCACAGGAGGCACATTTTGCCGAAGGAGGACGAATGCCGATGGCATCGCAATGTTAACTCGGCTAGGACGAGTTATTATCCCCAGAAACCTGTTATGGCATTTCCACCTCATTACCCTCATCATAATCTTCCACCCTCTTGGTCCCCTTATTATTCAAGTGGCGGTCCGATACAGGGTTCACCTTACTATCCTCCATGGCAGCAGCCAACGGAAAGTTGGCAATGGCAGCCATTTTATGGGGTAAGCATTCAATTTTCATCAAGCATGACATATTTTTGCTTCATCCATTTTTTTGGTATGAAAGGCATGACAATCAGTTATGTTTGTTTTTATTTTATTTTAGTTGCATGCTGATGTATGGGGTTGTCCTGTGATCCCATCGCCACCCCATGGATCCTATCAGCAAGTTCCTCAAGTGAGTGTATTACTTAGTGTTCTTGTTCTTAAAATACCTTTCCATTTCCAATGAAGTCAATATTACGTTCTTTCTTGACTTTCGAATATGATAGAATAAAGTAAAATGAGTCACTAAATTGGTTGCGCTTCTTATATTGTGAGGTACCAGTTGATCTATACAGTTTGACGCAATTTTCATTATGTATCATCGGGAAACAACATCTGTGTTTCTAACACACGAGTATGGTTGCGTACATCCAACTCCCTATACTCTGCCATAGACGGAAGCCTCCAAGACAAATAGAGTAATGTTCTTGTTGATGTTGTTATTAACGAGATACGCGCTCAACGTGTTTATTTGGTGTAACACTCTTTTTCTGTTTAGAATACGCAGAGAGCTTCTGATTGTTTTGGTGGCATGCAGAATCCAAATGGAGGCAGTACATTTGTGAATATAAGTGATCTGCACCCGGTAGGTCTTTGATTGTAAAACCTTAATACCTGTTTAATGGAAAATCTCATACGCTCACTATGTTATTTTTTTTTATCATTAAAAAGTGAGTCACACTTGCATGCCCAATTATGAAACTTAGATAATTGCGACTTTTATAATGTTCCAAGAACAACTATGGGACATCTTACTAGTTATTATCGAATGTGATATAAACAAATGGGGGGAAAACTTTGTGTTTTCAGCGTAATCACTTCGATGATGTGGCATTTTTCCTTACTATTTAGTTTTGGAGGAAGAGTAACAACATCATTACCCTACCGCTTATAGCGAAATAGGAGGTCGAATGTATGCAACTATACCTTTGTTAGAAATGCACAGATGTTTTACGATTATCCATAATGAAAATTGCATCAAGCTGATAACTCTTATATAAGAATCACAGTCAATTTAGTGAGTCATTTTAATTTATTTCATCATATTTCAAAGTAAATAAAAAGTGTGTCATTGACTCGATTGAAAATGTAAACTTACTACATGATTTTAATCTTGAAGCAGAATGTTACAAAATGGACGTGCCACCGCTTATTTTGTTCTTGATGAAGCTGTATATTTTGCAGGCAGAAGATGAAATTGACAAAGTAGTTAAGGAGGCAATCAGCAAACCATGGCTGCCTCTACCCTTAGGCCTTAACCCCCCTTCTACGGACACTGTCCTAAATGAACTGACCAAACAAGGTACCGCAGTCTCTCCCCACGGCAAGGGCCCACATACCTGCTGATCTACAACCACTGACGTCATCACTTCACATCTACCAAAATGCGGTCCACAAACACCCTATCTGAGCGCGTGCTATGGACGCGCAAATCATGCACTACCCCCCCCCCCCAGTCCCTCGCTACCCTAAGGTTACCTTCTTAATGAGTTATCTTCCCACCACTTACCTGTACCCAATATTTCCATTAACCCTATGCAGGAAAGGACAGGTTTGCTGCAGAGGTGCATTGCTTTTTCCTCTTTTTTTTTTTTTTTGTAGTATTCAAATAAATGCACTCATTCAACACTTCCTTATTGCACCCCCCCCCTCCCACCCGCACCCCAATCTCCGGCATAACAAAAGCAAAGCAATAAGAAAACAGCCCAGATGACGGAGAGGCACTCTATTTTTATCTAGTCTTCAAATAATTTCAGCTATTCCGCAGAGTAATGGGTTCTTGTACGCAGAGTTAGTATTTGATTTCAATCAATGCGACTGTAACATATTTGAGAGGAAGAAAACTATTACACAGCTTCATTGATTGTTACAACAAGAAGTGCATATGTTTTGTGCACATGCGGCTAAGCTTGAATTACCCTGACTTGATTACATGCGTGAATGGATCATATTGGCGCCTCCTTTTATGGCAATGTTGTAGTGGCTACTGAGATATAATAAATGGTATCGTATATGGCCGATCATGATTTTCCTTGATGAGAAATCAAAACTGTTTGATAATCATTTGAATCTTGATTGTGTAAATCTTTGAGATTGATGTTGATGTGCGGATGAGATCTGAGGAGGAAGAATATGAGGTAGAATATGAGGCCTCTAATCACGCGACGCCACGTGTACAAAAGGGCCCGCTGTTTACTTTTTTTCCTTTTTTAAAAAAAATCCTTTTGTACACGTGGCGTCGCGTGATTGGAGGCCTCATATTCTACCTCATATTCTTCCTCCTCAGATCTCATCCGGTTGATGTGTGTATTACGCATAAAGTTACGACATTTTCTTCGTTCTAAACGTGTCTTCCACAAGATGTCTTGTTCGGTGACAAGAACGGTTCAAAAACCACTTTTGACCGTGTGCTTCTTGTTTGGATGAGCTATATCCGCTACTTGAAGCTTGTCTGTGATCTAAGAACGTCAATTCACTCATTGTAAGTGTCTTTAAGGTGGTAGGATTCGATTCCTCCACAACGTTTGCTCAAGTCGTTGATATAGAATCTAATTTTGATTAAGGATCAAATAAAACACAAGGAAGAACCTTGTCGGGTAGCCTTTGGCCGAAAAGTGTATAATTTCATTCAACTCTTGTGTTTACAGACGGCTGGAAGCCCTGGTTATAGTCTAAACTAGGCTAATTCTAATTCTCACAAGATAAGATAGGATTTTCAATTGAAAACTATCACCCTCATCACCTATCTGAATTTCCATGCATAATATTCGGTCTTCTAGAGGCCGAACTTGTCGATGAGGTCTTCTAAAGAATTATAGCCTCAGACGTTTAGTTCCATACCATCTTGAATCACCTCAACACGACGTTGGATGAAAAAGTTATGACAAAAATACCGAGATAGTGTCATCATACGAAAAACCTAAAATTTAGTTTTTTTTTTCAAATTTGGAAAGTCTATTTTCCTATCTTATAACAAACATTTTTAATATATAAAAACATTCTAAAAACCTGTAAAATGACTCTAAAATATATTACAAAAGATTACGAGCATGTTGGCTAAAAATAAAGTCATGCAAAACACTACGAACGTACTTCCTCCCTCTCTATTCCGATGTATATTCTCTTCATGCAATTTAACTCCTTTGTCCTCGTCATATATGCTCTAGTAGGATTTGTTGAGATGAGGGACCGTTTATTATTATCAACCACAGTATACGTCACCACTTTTAACCCATTCAGATTGATTATACATAACATTATAAAATGTCCATTGAAGTTTTATTAAATTAATATACAGAACGTATTTTTTTAAGACGGGAGGGACAGAGGATGTGAATCATGTGATGGAAAATGTAGCGTCTCGTTCCGAACCTTAGCTTTGAAAACGGTGTACCCGCCGTAGTCTATAACGAAAAATACAAAATGTCGATACAAATCACGTACACATTACTAAAAAGATGTATAATAAGATTGCAAAAACATGACAAATTTAAAACTTCCAAATAGTATAAATCCAAAGAAATAATAAAGTTAAGGCTGATCAGACCCGTACAAAGTCATCAACAAAATAAATTCAACTAGACAGTAGTCTACAATCCCCAAACATAACCAATAATAGAAGTCCCTGGAGTCTCTATGAAAGATTATCGCATCCACACTTATGGCTCCCACTTAGCCTACTCGGTGTCATCTTTAATGAAAATCATATCATACCCTGAATCTTCTGCAAAAACATGAACAACTATTTATGAGCGAATATGTCGTTTGTAAGTACTTACCTGTACCTGCTATGGGATCATATATGAGAGGATAATGTAAAACTTAAATAAAATAAATAAAACATATCGTCCTCATTCCCAAATAAAGTTTATATAAATAACGCAACCAATACGAGTCTCATTAAAATAAACATAACCAAAGTGACGAATATGATCTGCACATTCAATCAGCTCATTCCCCAATGCCCCATTCATATCATGCATGCATTCTTTTTAAATCATGTCACACGCAACAAAAATCCAACAGATGATATGTCTTTTTCCAAAACATGATAAGTTATGCATGTCCTGGGTCCTAATGGTGATACATTCTATCACCCCAACACCTCTGTCCATGTTAGAAATAGCTTGCAGTTGTCGGCATCCATACCCATGTTAGACCCAGTCTGCCTCGGCACCAGTACCCATGTTAGACCCAGTCTGCCATCCAACACTCGTGTCCATGTTAGACCCGACCTGCCGTCCCTGACACATGCGCCCATGTTAGACGCAGTATGCCACTCATCAATATCCGTCAATGTTCGTGCCCATTTTAGGTACGTCTTGTCAACTGCAATGCAATGCTCGTGCCATGAATGCGAATGCATAATCATACGTAATCCGACGCATCCATTCACACTTATATCCATATATCAATTTTTTCCCATACACTAACAGTCTAGTGACTATATTCAAATTATAACTAAATACACCAAAAATGCCCTTTGGCTGAAAATCTTCAGGTCTCAATTTGTACACACACACTCCAAAATCGGTTCACATACTTTATTTACATACAATTCCAATGATAACACTATGTATATATATTAAGACTAAAAACTGGTTCTTACAGTTCATATATAAAATATATACTGAAATAGAATTGTTTTTATGTACGTTATCTACCGAAAGTAACAAAAACAAAATTTACGTTTAGATTTTTTCCCAAAACAATTTCTGAAATGTTGTATAAATGTTCATTACAAACAGTATATATATACACACACACATATGTGTATAATTCTGAATTTACAACCAGTACATATATATACAATGTAAAATTCTGAATTTACAACCAGTACATATATATATATATATATATAATTTTTTATGCAGTTTAAATATATACAGTTATACACTATAAAAACTGAAAAAATTAAATGCCTTTATAACTTTCGAAATAACATAATATACACATATATAATTTTAAAAAATCGTTATATATACATAATTCAAACAAACAGTCTAAATAGATAAACGCATATAAAATTTCAGCAACAGTAAAAAATACACACACACACATGTACAAAATTTTCTGAAACCAGTTTACATGAATAAGTATATAACACAAGTTCCGAATCCACATAAATTTATGTATAACATCATGAAAATAGTAGATATATATGTGTGTGTGTGTGTGAATAATTCTAAAAAGAATTAATATACACGTATGATCTTGAAACGAAACAGTTAATATGTATATTAATATATATAAATGTGACACATATACCTGTAGTGCCCCTTTATATACTTTAATATGCATGTATACATATATATTCATACGGCATATTTATTTATAAAAAAATAATAAGACACACAATATACTACCATAACACACAAGATATATATATATATATATATACATATATATATATGTATGTATGTATGTATGTATGTATGTATGTATGTATATATATGTATGTATATATATATAAACATACATACATACGGAATGTTCTCCATGAAATTGTTTGATTTTAACATAAAGTATATGAGAACATTATGAATCCTTGGCTCTACTCTGATAGATGTAGATTATGTAATGTTTCAGATGCGTTGAGATACGAAACAGAAAATTGATGAAAACTTCAAATCGTATCTTGGAACTTTGATATTGCGCAAGTGACTCTGGTTCTTAACTTTAGTTTGATGTTACGATGCAGTTAGTCGGGTACCTTTCGTGTTGAAGCTAATTTTTTCATGCCGAGGCAGATGACGTCAATGCGTTGGCTTAGCTTCAATTTGACTTTGCTATATCCACAGAATATAGTCTCTGATCTCGTTTTCTCCTATGTAGACAATGCTGGTGGGACAGACTGAAGTGTCCTATCTGTAAGACTGATGAAGTATTTGAAAGGTTTAAAGACATACTAGCACCAAAGGAAAAAAGCATAAGGCGCAGAAAAGAAACAGTTGCCTAAGTGTTCGATCAGATTTGAGACTTTTGATGACACCAAGAACCATGTGTCAACCCAGCACCACAAATTTTAAAGAGCTATGTACAGAGATGCTTGAATCAAATAGGAAGGAAAACCTGGGGAACCAATTTAAATAAATAGAGGTGCCCTGCTTTTTGGATTACCAAAGCAGAAACTTCATAAAAAACTTATTGACCAATTTTATATCCTAGGTGGACATCATGAAACTGTTAATAGTGGCCTCTTAAACATTCTTTGTGAAGCTTTCTTGCTGTTGGACTGTAGTGCTTACCTTTGATGGAGGTGTTTTAGTAGTCCCACTTCTCATGGCAGGATGAAACCCTATGTTCTCAAGTACAGGGATTTCCTCCACAACGCATACGTCTACAGACTCCTTTGTACTTTGAAATCTTAGTCTATTTGCACAAATAAAGGGAACATATCAGTAGTTTGGAGATTTTATGTCTTGTCACTTTATAGTGGAAAATATCAGTCATCATAAAATTCACAAAGATATTATTTTGCTCATGTACTGTGATATAAGATGTCTTATAACTGCAATCTAGCTCACTCTAGCTTGAGATGTATTTTATCTAAGGGAACCCACGTTTAGACTTTTCTTTTGTGAAAAAAATATAGATATACACATACAACAAATTCATGGCCAAAACAGATGGTCTCATACCAAAACATGTAAAGGCAACCACATATGTATATATATACACACACCTGACGGTATGTGTGTGTCTATATATATATATATATAATCACACAATTATCATACTTTATTTGCAAACATCTATAGCAATCAAATATACAAGTATATGATCCAATTTATATATGAAAGGCCAATTTTGAAAATTACATAGAAGGCACGGGAGGGTATTTATCTCTTTTCTGGATATATTTTCCCTACAGCCACCACCTTCTTCTTCTTTTTTCTTTTCTTTTCTTCCCCTCTTCCTCCCTTTCTTGTTAAGGGTGCAACAATTGTCTCGTGGCGTTGGCCATGTGGGTCAAGTCACAGTCGAATGCCGTGGGCGATTATGTGTGCTGAATGCACTATAAGGATAGGGTATGCGCATCTCCTATCATCAATTGGTTTTGGGAGAGTTGGTAGCACCTGAGGTCCTAAAAATGATATCAGAGACAAGGTCACGAGTTTGATTCCTAGCGGGAGCAATTGCTGAGGGAGAGATTGTTGGTTGTGCAGCAATTGTCCCGCGGCATAGGTCGTGTGGGCCAAGTCACAGTCGAATGTCGTGGACGCTTGTGTGTGCTGAATGCACTATAAGGTTAGGGCATACTCATCTCCTATCACCAATTGAATTTGGGAGAGTTGGTAGCGCCTGAGGTCCTACACGTACTGATAAATATTGTTTATATATATATATATATATATATATATATCATTGTTGTACTAACGTGTCATGAAGCGTTAAAGCTTAAATCATATGGCAAACATTTATTATGTTTATACTATTTTCAGGTGTCATGTTAAATGAACTAAACTATTTCATTTAATGTAGTGTCTAAGGAGATGAACTAAACTAGTTCATTAAATGAAGTGCTTAAGGAGACATACTTGAAAATGCCTATTTGACAACAAATTTGAAATGGAAAGTTCTACTCCACACTACATACACACACAGACACATCTGCATATATATTTATTTTACACACACACACATATGTATATATATAATTTATAACACCAAGCTATATATTTCTATCCCAACAGTTCATCGACACATCATAAACGTACGTCAATGTCATGCCACCATGTACACAATATCTTTTGAGTATATACATATTCCAAGTCATATATTCCATGTCATCAAGCTTCCAAAAATATACCGACATGTCACAAGTTCGTAAATCGAAAATTGCCGCATCAAATGACTACCGAACCGTCACCGACATGTCACATACTTACCATACAAAGATAGTCAGCCAATATACACTTTAAATACACAAAATTTTCGTGCACCACATGTCTAATACATCCCCAAAGTCATACCATAATTACATATATCAATTACCTATCATTTGCCTTAATTTGTTGAAAATTCGAATTTAAAAGTTACACCACATGACCGAAATTATTTTCAGATTTTGAAGCTGAAATTATACATTATATTATGTACATTATATGGTATATACTACATTTTACATGTCTAAGGGGTTTGAGATAAATTGGAGAAAAATCGCACAATCGACGGAAGTCAAAAATTCAGTTTTTCTACATTCTTAAGGGGACATTTTTTTTCTACATTTTGTGACATGTATCTAGACATGTCTTACACATCGAAGATACATCTTCGAGTATTCTAGAAAACCAAGTTAAATGGCGATTAAAATTTACTATATATGTGAAGATAATACATCATTATTTGTCGAAATTCCAAAGTTATTTTCAGCACATATGAGCTGAGATAGGGGCGGTTGATTGAGCATGTTTGAATCCTAGGTGGAGCTTATTTTGTACTATAATTGGTGGAGAATGATCCACAAAAGAAATGCAAGTATTGGTGGATATCAAGGCACACAAGGAAAGCTTTCAAAATTCAAAAGAGGCGTTGAAATTCCAGCATGTGTGTGGCCGATTTCAGCATGTGTTCAAGGTTCAAATTTATTCCAAAAATGAGGGACAATCACACTTATGATTGATTGGCAATCAATACATTTAAAACTTGAATTATTTTCAGATTTTTCTTGGTATTTTCCATGTCATATTTTATATGCCATGGTGGATAAATGAAGACCCTATCATAGAGTGACAACAAGGCGAAGACACTTATTCAATCATATTTCGCCAAGTAAGAAAAGGTATGTCATAAAGCTATACAAGGTATCTTCCAAGGGCATTCAAGACATTCTTCAAAGAGGAATTCAGCCAAGGGGGCGGCCGCACACATTACAAAAGTAATGAAGATGTGCAAAGCAAAATAAGACTCATTTTCATATCCTATCAAGTGCAAAGCAAGACTTCTCTTCTTCTCTTATCTCCGTCTCTTGCACATAGCTTCAAGCTTATCACATATACATTCTATAATCTTTTTAGGATTCATATATACCACCCACACACATTTCATTCTTGTAAAAGATTGATCAAGGTGTGATCAAATCTTCATTAGTGAGGTGGTGGTGTTCTTATTGTTTGTTTGTGTTGTTCATTGTATAAGGGGTGAACATTAAAGGAGTTG
This sequence comes from Eustoma russellianum, assembly GCA_036186865.1. Lineage (NCBI taxonomy): Eukaryota > Viridiplantae > Streptophyta > Magnoliopsida > Gentianales > Gentianaceae > Eustoma > Eustoma russellianum. The sequence goes on along the minus strand of AP025059.1, from coordinate 32,479,113 downwards.
GTATATAACTCTAGCGACCCTTGTCCTAAGGTATTTTTGGTAATTAGTGAATACCGAAGAAGGTGTTCTCGAAGATTGGAGTAGGTCGGTTTGACCGAACTAGTATAAAAATCTTGGTGTTCTTAATTTCAGCACTTTTACTCTCAGTTTATGTTTTTATATCGTTTTCAATGCCTCTGAAAACACAGCAAACGTTTTCTAAAAATCATCAAACTTTGCATAGACATAGATAAAGGTCTTAGGTTTTATTTAGGACAAGTTTCATCAAATTTGGATAAGTACAAGTCCTCCAAAGTTCATAATTCTGAGACTAGTGCAATCTGATGTTCAGATTCGTAAAGGTTGAGAACATCAGTGTGGTTGGTATACTTGCCAAAGGAATTTTAAAAACTGTTTCAACCCGTAAAAGTAGATATCTTAAGGGACATTTCATAAAATATTCAGATCATTTGGAGTTGTCGTTAAATAAGAATTAATTTTTCATTCTAGGGGAATGTTTTTCACAGATTGACAGAGTCCAATTAAAACAGTTTTTCAGGGTCTTACACTTTGAGTTTTAATATGAAATATTTATGACATATAGATAATATCTTAGAGTACATTGTCACAAAATTTCATAAATTTTGAAGGTCTAGACCCTGGTCATTCATTCAATCAAAAATAGGATCTGAAAACAGAATCTGTTTCAGAAGTAAGTAATTGGGCATTAAAAGTTTTTAAAAACCAATTTCTCTACACTCACTATTCAAACCCCTTCCCCTCTTCTAGTGGTGCTATACAGGTCCGCCACTTGAAAGGCTTCTAAAATGGTCTGTAATATCAGCTTTTTTGAAGTTCATTGTTTCAATATTACTTCTCTTTGACTCAAAAATGAAGGGAGAGACTTTGACCGGTTCATATTCTAGTCTTAATTTGTTCTATGTCCTACTGACGTGAACAAAGATAATACATCCTCTTTTATGATAAACATGCTTTGTAAATTATCGTTTGATTTCATTACTTAAGGATGTTTACTGCAACACGGCTCTTACATGACCTAAAGTACATTTCTTTTTTACTTCTTTTAAAACAATTAATCTTAAACATAAATGACAAAAACATTAATGTTTTTGTTTTTTTAGAAAATATCATTGTTTAGATAACATCATTCCTCAGTTTTAGTCATTAATGATGTTATCTCATAACAAAAAAAAAATACAGATAAAAACATTTGCACAAAAAAATAATTAAATTCAAACTATATGTATACCGCATGATTCACAGTATATATGGCATTCTATTATGGTGACTATGTTATCAGCATTTGAAGCAAAAAGTCCAGGATTTCAAAGTCGACATTCCCTTCATAAACTATGATAACGGAACAAGATTTCCTCGCCCCCAAACCCTCACCTCCTTCACCACCGTCCGACACGTGACAGAAGGAAAGGTTGGTGAGGCTAGGTGAGGGTCACCCACATCTAGCCTCACCACCCCCTTCTGTTGTCACGTGTCGGACGGTGTCCTTCTGTTGTCACGTGTCGGACGGTGTTGAAGGAGGTGATAGTTTAGGAGGTGAGGAGATCATATCCCTATGATAACGGTGCATAATACGCCGTTCTAACAATGATGATGTCATCACTCTCTATTCTAAAATTTCAAACATGGAGAATTCAATCATACACTGGATACACGGTGCATGTACCATTGTAATATGGTGTATGGGACGTCGACAAAACGATTATATTTCATGCTCCAAAATTTCAGGCGTAATAGATTCATTCATACATCATGTACACAATGTTAATCTCCTTGTTATACAATGTATAAGACATCATTAATATGGTGAATATGCTCATACAATTCTTGATGGGCTTTGATTTCATAAGACACACGATATATAGTCTCTTGCACAAATGTGATTCAAGCATCTCTTTATCATGTTCTTCTTTTATGGCCTTTCTTCGATCGGCTGCAATTTGTCATTGCATGTGACAAATTTGATCTTGAAAGTGTGACATTTCAAACTCATGTACACGTCACATCATGATCATTTTAGTGACGAAATACCATAATTCATTATCTAACTTTTTGTTCTTTTGGACTACGTCTTAGTTAACTTTCACTAGGCGATCAAAGCAGCTATGTTATGTTGGATTTGATATGCTCATACGTGTAGTGCACGACACGTGTGACTAAAGTTACATATCAAATATATGTGGACTTATGTATGTTATATATTATATGTTACTAATGTTACGTAATATTTGTACGTATCCACGCGTTAAGTGATCATTTTGGTATATTAGTGGATACAAAGTGTAATCTGAATGGACCACTAAATGTGTAGACAGTCATACGGTTACAGTCCTTGATGGTATGACTCGTAAAGTCGAGACCGTATTATTAATGACATCTGGTCCCTGAGGGACAAGAGCTCACAAGTATTCTTCTCGAAGTGTTTTAAGTAAGCTATTCAATATATATAATTTATTGATGCAAAAACGGAAAATTGATGGCAAATGTTTATGGGAAACGTTTTAGCAAACGTTACAGCAAATTGATGAAATGTTGTTTATGGCATACGTTGCTAAACTTCCCACTATAAAGTTTGCAAAGGCTTTGTCCGTTGCTTTATATATTCAATTCATTAAATGTTGCTAACGTTTGCATTGATTTTCAAATGGAGCAAGATGCTTACTTTCCACTATATATATATGGCAAACAGTATGGGACAAGATAGGGAGCTTTGCTGAAAACTTTCGTTACTTCATTTCTTCATTTTGCAAAGTTCACCTGCAGGATTTTGGTTTTTGTCCCTCTGCTTGCAAAGCGTGTGTATATATATATTTATATATATAAAACACTTTCGAGAAGAAAACACACTATCTATTCTCTCCATCAGAATAGTAGTGGTAGTTGTTGATATTTCATTAGTGGATTCAACAACTGGTGGGTTCATGCAATCCCTTGGAAGACACAGTTGTCACGCGTGTCAACCACTACAGCGTTAACCAATGGAGCAAGGTACACTTCCGCATTTATTTACTTTGCTTTGTGTTCTCTTAAGTGATCCTCGGGCAATGGATTTACTATGTAAATTCCAACAAGTGGTATCAGAACGCGCTTAATGAGAACACAACGATGTTTTTCTTTCATCGTTACGCTAGAATTACTCTGCTACAGTTCACTTCATGTGAAACATAAAATTTTAGGCACAAGTACATATCTTTGTGTATATTCTATTTAAAATGTGAATGCTTCACTTTTGGGATATGTAGACATGTGTATTTTGAATTACATGTGGCTATGAGGTGAAAATATTTGAGTGACAACGATAACAGAAAGGAAGGCTGCAAGTGGTAACATTCTGTAGCGTTTGCTACACTTTGGCTGTTTCTGGCTACGCTCATAATTACTAAAGCACCATTGCTGAGATGTTTAAACTGCAAAATCTAGAACCATTCTTTCAGTTTATTTCCAATTATGTGAAGTATACTGCCTTCGATTATCAAATTATGCCATGTGTTTTATTGTGTGCTTTCACAACACTGGTATTTGATAACATTTGGCTTTTTTTTTGCTTGAAAGTATGGAAATGCAGTGTGCGGAGTTGATCTGCAATTCTGCATATTTAAGTTCCTCACTTTGAACTGAATTAGAAACATCATTAGTACGTTACAGTTTCTATTATCAATAGTATTTTGTCATACATTATTTGTATGTACTAATATAAGTGATAATGGGATCTTGAAATTCATACAAATTTATGGTTCTTTTGTGAATTGGAAATCCTGGGGATAATTTATTCACAAGTGCAGAACTTTTATTTTTGTTGCTTTGCTTCTGTAACTTTGCAACAAGAGAAGTTTTCTTGTGCAAGATAAAGGTTTCGTAAAACCAAAATATGCATTTTGTCCCGCACCATTTGCTGCTATATATACATAATGAAATTTCAAAGCAGCATGCTGGCAATTCATAATGCAAAGAATTTAAGCATTGAACAAGTGGTCGCATGTGCTCACTGGATGCTTGATGCCTTACTGAAATTCACTTGTTAATTTAGTTTAAATTAAGGCATCGTCCTGGGCAATTTTTTATATATACTTCATCAAAGTTGGATCTTGGGTTGGAGCTAATAATGCTGACAAAACGTACATTGCATGCTTCAGTTTGAAAAGCTCCTTCATTCCCTTCAAATCATCCCTCATGAGTTTCAGTTTCACTTCATTAACATCACTTTACAGTGGTGATTCATTTTTTTGTAACGTCATCCTTGGTGACGTTTTTGGTGCTTAAAGTAACCGGGTTGGCGTAGTAAGTCGACCAGGATTGACTGGATGGTTTGACCAAAAGGAACCCATTTTGACCATCATTATCAATCATATATATTTGCTTGTGATAGATGAACAATGAAGTTTTCATCATTAAGTTATGTCACAAGCAGATTTGATTGATAAAGCTTCATTGGTCTTCAGAATTATCAATGAGGCGCTATTTTCTTGATTTTGAGAATTTCAGTGGCATCTCAAAGTTTAAAGAAAATGCAAGGGTTCAAGTATGCGTATGTTTGGATGCATACATTACGGTCAAACATAAATCTTCATGTTAGTTGATAAACTGCAATTGTGTATAGAACCATAAGGATACGCATCTTAGCAAATGTATGGCTTTAATATGATCCCCTTAAAGTGCGGCAATCATATCATCGCATGTGCATTGTTAAGTTTGTGATGGGTGAGTATGTGCTTCGCACAGCTATTAGTCGGCCCAAAGGAAGACGTAGTTGTCGAAGTCACATATATCACATCGTAGTAATTAAAAAAGTCCGGCGATAATAAAGAAATACGTGACTAGTTCATCGGCCCAAAGGAAGGTGACTACTTTACGTATGGTGTATCGTTGCATCAATTTCTACACCCCAATTGTTGGACAATGTTAAGGATACTCCAAAGAGCACTTAACATTGAAAGATTTTTGGGAGATGGAAGTGTTCTATACTTGATTTGAACTTAAATTATATTGCAGTTGATATTAACTTATGTGTTGTTTTGTTCTTTGGTTTTTTCACGGGGGTACAAATTTTATGATCCCACTAGCAGAACTACATTTGAGACAAATTTAGCACAGTTCTTTGAGGATATTTTGGTTCCGGGGGGAAATGGTTTGCATCAGCAGATCACTGAATTAGAGGTTCCGGGGGGGAAATGGTTTGCATCAGCAGATCACTGAATTAGATGAAGATTGTCCTGATAGTGTATATATGTGAATCGAACCAATCATTGGTGAGATTCTACTAAGGATACACACATCTAACGATCTAATCCTTAGTAGTTCTGGTCCGCAGGAACCTATGGAAATTGTTTCTGATGGACGAGGAACTACTGATGCAGTTGAGGAACCATCAATATCTCAAGAACATGTACCACTAAGACGATCCTCTTGTCTTGAGTTATATCAAATGGATGTTAAAACTGCTTTTCTAAATGGTGACATCGACTAAACCATATACATGACTCAACCACCTCGTTTTGAAGTGGGAGATCAAAAAAAAAAGAATGGTTTGTCGACTTAAGAAATCCATTTATGGACTAAAGCAGGTGTCTCGAGAGTGGTATTTTAAGTTCGCACAAGTCTTTACCTCATTCGGTTTTGAGGTAAATCAGGCTGACAAGTGTGTGTACCACAAAGAACAAAACACCATATGCTGACGTATCGGAAATCTGAAAAGTTGGAGATCATTGAGTACACAGATTCCGATTTTTTGGTGGATGTGAAGATAGCATGAAGTCCACCAGCAGCTACATCTTCTTGCTGGCAGGAGGTGCTATCTCATGGAAAAGTGTAAAGCAATCGCTAGTTGCATCATCTACCATGGAAGCTGAGTATGTATCATGCTACCATGCTTCTAGTCAAGCGATATGGCTTTGCAACTTTGTCACAGAGCTGCGTATTGTAGAGACTATTCATAGACCTCCGAAAGTCTATTGTGACAATAACTCTGTGGTGCTATATTCAAACAACAACCAGAGTTCGTCTAAGTCGAAACACATAGACATTAAGTATCTGGCTGTTAAAGAGATAATTCAGAATGGTCTGATTTGCATTGAATACATAGGCACAGATCTTATGGTGGCTGATCCCTTAACTAAAGGGGTAATACCTATGGTGTTTCACGGGCATGTGGCTCGT